>JALPQD010000209.1:237348-856822 GCA_023101885.1 Typhlomys cinereus | reverse complement strand
CAGGTGCCCAAGCCAATTCTGTCATCTTTGTTTTTTTTTCCCCTTTGACAATGGCAAATAGGAGTTTCATATAACCTGAGGTTTATAACCTGGTGACGAAGGCAAAGCCATGAGACACAAGATGAGAAAGGAGGGGCTCTCTGCTCTTGAGACAGACGCTGCAGCCGTCACGTTGACACTGAGAGCTGAGCCTGGTGGATTAGATGGAGAGAGCTGTTCAGGTGTTTGGCGGGCTGGCACGTGAGAACCCAAGTGTGTAGCGTGGTCCCTCCCCCTCTGCTCCTCTGGAGACAAGGGGAGGCCAGTTCCCCCAGCTGGTCTCAGGAGCCTAGAAGTTTAGAGAGATGCTGCCCTATGGAGGAGTCCAGAGAAGCTGCCAGAGGTGTGCAAAGTCCATAAGTCCCCTAAGTGTGAGAGTGTGGAATGAAAGCCTGAGTCCTTGTGCAGGAACAGAGGAGCAGGAGGCTGGTGAGATCCTCTCTCAAAGAGCAAGGGGGCTGACTGCTGAGGAAGGATGCACGATGGCCACGCTGCCGCCGCTGCCCTGCCTGCCTGTGAACTAGAGGACTCAGGGATGGGAGACAGCAGGAGCAACATGGGATGTCAAGCTCATTTAGTTCAGCACTTTGCCCTCTTGCAGGGAAAAGACACAGATGGTGTTGAGGAGGGAAGAGGACAGGGAGGCTTAGTCGTTCCTGAGTCCCAGGCTGGCTTCTGAAGCCACTGAAGGAAGGAGAACCTGGAGCGGGGCCCTGATGTCTGGCTGAATCCTGAGCTTCCTTACACGGAAGAGACTCAGAGCTCTGCCCTAGGTTAAAACCCAGTGCCTCTTCACCTACCTAAGAGGCCCTACTCTCCCCAAGTCTGAGTCCCTGCCTCCCTCCCCTGTATCTGAAGCTCAGGCTACCCCTATCCCCGTGTCTATTCCTCAGTAACTGGATAACACTGTGTCTATAGCTAACCCAGGACACAGTGGTCCTGCAGAGCCTGTCCCTCCCACTGAAAACCAGTGGAGCTTGGTGTCTTGCCAGCTTGGCAGAATCACTAAGCCCATGCCAATGATAAACGCTATTACAGAAAAACAAGATGACCAGATCTAGATTCTGAAGAATGGTACCAAAGGTTGTCATTTGGCCTCCACATATATCACTACCCCCTACACACAAGCATACACCCCATTATCACTATATCTAGGAGACAGGGGTTCAGACTCACCTGAGAGGTAGTCCCTAGGCGTGCCTGTGAGGGACTGTCTTGTCTTAGCTGAGGCGGAAAGACTCACTCGTAGGCAGGACCTTACCCTAGCAGGAGATCCACAGCTGGGTAGGAACGAGGAGACTCGAGGACCCCAGAGGCTGCCTCAGGGAGCTCCCTGCCCCAACAGCCCTCAGATCCTCAGTGAAGGGGGGCTCTCAGTAAGGTCAGGTCCTGGGAACCAGACTCAGTTGAAATCCTCTCCAATGCTGTGCTGAGCACAGCTCTGCGTTCTCAACAGAGCAGTGCTGGTGCCTGTGCTCCCTGGTCTTCAACCTTTTGCTGGTCGTGCAGCACCTTCCATCCCAATGGAGCCTGTGAAAAGTGCCTGCCTAGCACACACGAGGCCTGAGTGTGCCTGCTAATACCACATAAACTGGGAGTGGCAACTAGCATTGTAACACGGCTCTTGGTAGGTAATTGAGGCAGGAGGATCAGTTCAAGTCCATCCTCAGCTATATAGAGTGAGAAGAGCCTGTGATGCGTGAGATCCTGTCTCACACACACACACACACACACACACACACACACACACACCAAGAAAGTGTCTAAGTATTTCTCAGTATCCTCTCTTGCTGGGTTGAGATGCTACCAACATCTAGGGGTTGAATCTGGTCCGTTTACTCTGTCAAAGATTTTGTATGGGAGGAACGGACTGAAGATGTACCAAAGCAAAGCTTTATTTTTTTTTTTTTAGTAATTTTCTTTTTTTTTAAATTTTTTTATTATTATTATTTATTCAAACTGTGAGCATATGCGTGTGTATGTGCTCGCGTGCATGTGTGTCTGTGTGTGTGTGTCTGTGTATGTGTAGAACCACGGACGAATTCGCGAATCACCATGGACGCCTCCACCTCCTTCTGCCCCGGGACTCACAGGCTCCGCCCTACCAGGACCAGAAGCGCAGGCTGCCCCCGCTTCCGCCTGGCGTCTATACGTGGGATCTGGGATCCGAACTCAGGACCTTCCGCCTGCAAGGTGGAGGCTTAACCCCTGAGCCACCTCTCCAGCCCCCAAAGATTTATTTTTAAAGGTTCAGTTTGTAGTAAAGCAAAGCCACAGACGACTGAAGTCAAAGTTGTTTGAAGTGAGAAGGAAGCAGTCGGGGTCAGAGCTCCCACTGAGTGAGGAGCATTCCAAGGCTAGACCCAACTTATCTCTCCCTTGTAGAAAACACAGAGATGAGGGAGCAGACTAGTCTCATTTTCTGATTGGGATTGGCTGATCTTAAATAAGGCTGACTGGGTGAATGGGTTTCTTCTTAGACCACATTGCACACATCCAAGGCTGCCCTAATGCCCACTGGTGGGAAAGAAGTCTGTTGTTCCTTTATCTCTAGGAAAGAAGAACCAGGAAGTGATTGCCATCACGGTCATCTTGGGAGACTGTTGCAGGGAATTTCTGCCCTAGTTTCCTTCCCTCCACAGTCTATCTGGGGGTAGCTGTGCTGGGGAACTGGTACCTGGGGGAGGGGGATGAGTGATATGTAGGGAAGGTGATAGCACAGCCACATGGGGGGCTAAGAATCTTCTACAATGGGTGAGCTGAGACCACTGTGTCTCAGTGCTCCTACTCAAATATCTGGAGACCTGAGTTCTACCCGAAGCCCAAATGGTGGGAGGAAAGAAGAAATTTCTGACCTATGCCAGTACCATAGCATGAACACATGCATCATATCTTTCCCTCTCAAATGAATGTTTAAAATAAAATGCTTACTTGGTTGAAGAATGTAACTCGCTTTTGATTTTACAGAAGCTTGAAGTTAAGATGTTTGACCTTCCAGCGTAGAGGAACTGGTTAATCACTGTAGGAACTTTTGATGTTTGATAAATGCATTTTACACTGCACTAGCTCAAGGGCCTGCCCTCTTGCTGGGCAGCCTCCCTGCTTGCAAGGAACTGATAAGCCCCTTCTGTGGCAGGGAAAACAAGTCCTCACCTCCACCCTCTGCTGAACTGCAAGGGATCTGCTTGCACCTCCCCTCCCAGCCCAAGCTGTGGTCTCCACCTCCTGCCCGTGAAGGTGGCAACCAGTAGACGATGTTCCCCAGCCTTTCAGGAGCCAACAGCTCTGCCCACCCCCAAACTGGATGGCTTGGTCTCCTGATGGGGCACTTTTCACCACATTCTGAAACATATGCAGTCTGAAGGCTCCTCTATTAGGGGGAGGGATCTGCATGTTAGGAAGCTTTGGGAAGACCCCTCTGAAAGTTTTAGCTTCGCATCCCGTTCATCTGCTCTGACCTTCTCGCCTTTGATGCTCTCTAGCTCACGACCACATTATGTTCCTAATCCCACGGCTGCAAGGCTCTCTTTCCCAATAAAGCACCTGCTATATTTTTTCATCATTCTTTGAAACTTGTGTGTGTGTGTGTGTGTGTGTGTGTGTGTGTGTGTGTGTGTGTGTTTTGCACGTGAGTGGTTGTACATGGGTTGTGTTGTACTTGTGTGTAAGAGGGCACTTGACTGTGTTGCCTGCCGGGAGCTAAGGGCGACACTGGGTATCATTCTGGATTGTTCTGCCTCTTCACTGCTTTGGTCTGGAATTTCCCAGCTCAGCCTCAGAACTACAGGCTGCCACCACATCCACCAGGCACTGTACATGGATTCTTGGGATCTGAACTCAGGTCTTTTTGCTTGTGAGGCAAGGGCTTTCACCTCTGAGCTGTCTCCTCAGCCCTTATTCTTTGAAACTTTCATATGCAAATATAATGAGTTTATGTCTTCAGCCTTTACTATTCCCACACACACCCCCTTTGCGTCATCCCAAACCACACGTTCTCCTCTCCAGCAAGCCTCCTTCTAGCTCTCATGTCCCACTGAGGGTGATCCACTCAGCCCAATCCAGGATGTTTGCATTGGCAAGTGCCTGCTGCCTGCTGGGACACAGATGGTTCACCATTGGGACAAGTGACTCCACATAAGTTGCCAAATTTGTGGAAAAATCGGACATGCCATGAAGGGCCGTCCTATTGAGGAAAGCATAAGCGCTTTTGCTTAGATTTTCTTCTTGTCAGGCCCGTGAATCACACAGGTAGAAGCATGAGTCTAGGAGGGAGATATCTGGAATGGAGAACTAGGGGGTAATCTGGGGGAGGGTAACAGAGGAGTGAATAGAGCAGTAAAATCATACAAATTTATTCTACTTGTGTATGAAAATTTCAAAGAATAAGGAAAAATGAAAAGTCAAAAATATGTCTACCATAAGACAAGAAACTAGACCTGAAAATTTAGGATTTTTAAAAAAATTATATGTATTCCTTGTGTGTGTGTGTGTGTGTGTGTGTGTGTGTGTGTGTGTGTGTGTTTGTCTGTGTGCGTGTGTGTCAGAGGGAACTGTGTGTCCCTGCGAAGGATCAAGGGTGACATCTAAAATCATCCTGAATTGCTTCTAACTTCTTCTTCCTTCTCTCTGGGATTTCCCAGACTCCGTCCACCAGGACTAGAAGTACAGGCTGCTGCGATTTTGGCCTGGCATTTTTATGTGAGATCTGGGATCCAAACTCAGGACCTTCTGCTTGTGAGACAGAGTTTTAACTCCTGAGCCATCTCTCCAGCACGCAATAGTATGATTTTTAAAAGAAAGATGAAGTGATTAGACTGTGTCCTTGAGTGCAGATGATGTGGATGATGTGTGTGCAGAAGTAACGGTCAGCAAGCCCGACCCCGTCCTTAGTTGTGGTCATGGCTATTGTTTTAAGCAGAGTTTCCTACAGAGACAGAGGAAAGGAGAAGACTAGTATACTTTCCTTTCAGAGCGATGAGAGTATCAGAACACTTCAGCTGGTACATAATCTCATGTTCATCTCTGATGAATGGAGTTGGAGTTTGCTGGCTCTATACTCAACTCACTATTTGCTGAAGTTCAGGATCCTTCCTTTGTACTTGCCTTAATCCTTAATAGGTATTTAAGTACATCAGACATGAGGACACCATGATGATGTTAGTGGAAGGCAAGAGGATATCTTTTATTGTTTGCTCAGGACATTGTTGCCTTGGTGATAGCGGTAGTGTTTATAACTAGACACTTCTATTCTGATTTCAAACTAATACTATTCAAAATAACACCTGGAATGTAAGGAGTGCCTTTTTAAAAAAATTTTTTTTCTTCATCCAGATAACAGTGACCATGTTCATGTAGAGAAGAAAGAGATGACTTTGACATCCAGGTTTGATGGTGAATACCTGTGTTTCCATCATGTTCCAGGCTGAGACTGGAGAATTAGGAATTTAAGGTCAGCCTCAGCTGCAAAGGGGTTCAAGGCCAGCTTGGCATACATGAGCTCTATCTCAAAAAATAAGCATTTTTGACAGTTTAGCAAGATAAACCTCCTCGTGGCCATTGTTATAATTTTCCTCAAAAGTTCCAGTTTTACATTTACATTTGTACTGTCCACTAATAGCTGCTAATGTACCAGAAAGGCTGATGAACACAACATTCCTGGCATGATTTGAGAGTATGATGTGTGTCACTGTCAAACAGCACTGAGTCTAGCACGGAGCTAAGAGTTCCACTGAAGTCATAACACACAGCAGCTCTGAAAACAATGCCACTGCTGTGGTGCTGCATGAAGTGTGCAATGCCTGGGTCTTGGGAACAGTGTCCTGTCACATCCCCCACGCCCTCTCTGCGACGCTCCCACCACCTTGCTAGTCTGGTTGGTCTGGGTGAGATCCACAGCTAGGTGACACAGGATGACTTCAAGAAGGTCACGGCGGCCATGGAGAAAGTGCAGAAATGAGAAGTGCCAAGGCTAGAATGGATTCCCCCGCCCTCCTGCTGCGCTGATTGTGGATTTACCCAGCGGCCCCTTGTGTGCCAGACAAATGCCTGCCACCGAACTACTGCCCCAACCTTCAGCATCTTTTTAAAGTGCACATCCCAAGAGCACCTCTCTGCCCCAGGGAATGCTTCAGTGGGCCCCTTTTTGCTGGGAAAAGAAATGAGTGACTCTGGGTGACACACACCTTTGGACATTTAAGTGGGTCCTGCGACAGTCAGTCCAGCAGTTCCAGAACCCAGTGGCTTTCCCTCTGAGGCTTCAGCCAATTCCTCTCTCCAACTCGAATGGATGAGAACAGCAACCAAGCTCCGAGTCCGACATGTACCAGCTCAAGGTAGGTAGCAGCACCAGTGTGAGTGCCAGACCGCACTCACGTGAGTCCCACGCCTCCCATCACCCACGCTGGGCCAGGAGATCCTCCAGGAGCCATCCTCGCCTGCCTCCGAAGTTGTGGGCCATCCCCACCTCCACGAAGGAGGTGCCGGTCCCACTAGAGACACACACCTCTGAGGAACAGGAGGTGCCTGGCCCCTGAAGCATCTGTGATGACCAGCCTGAAGTGCTGCAGTCAGAGAGGTAGCACCACCCCGTGCCCTGCTTCCTGGGCCCTGCGTGGATGGGGTCCTGGCAAGCCCTTGGGTCCAGAGCCTGCGTGGATGGGGTCCTGGCAAGCCCTTGGGTCCAGAGCCTGCGTGGATGGGGTCCTGGCAAGCCCTTGGGTCCAGAGCCTGCGTGGATGGGGTCCTGACAAGCCCTTGGGTCCAGAACCTGCGTGGATGGGGTCCTGGCAAGCCCTTGGGTCCAGAGACTGCTTGTGGGAACCCCCCTGGGGATCGTCACATCATCGCCTGGTGTTTTACACCTATGTCTGCCTGCTCCTAAGAAGAGAAGCACCTGGAGTAGCAGGGTTTCCTCTGTCCCTTCCCAATCGCCTTCTCTGTTCCAGAGCCACAAAGCTAAGGCCAGGAGAAAGGTATGCAAGGCATGCCCGCCAGAGAAGAATGCTTAGGTGTGCTCCAGCTTGAATGAACTAAGGAGGTGGGAGGGCTTTGCCACAGGACATGCAGGCCCAGGCTGGGGAAAGACTGGTGGAGGGTGGGGAGAGGCAGGGCAGGCTCCTCCAGGAAGAAAAGGCTTCTACACCTGCATCTAGAGACCCTGGTGCAGGGACTTCACCCCACCCCCCAGGCAACCCTGCCTGGGATCCCAGCTGCTCACAGCCCTGTGCTGGTCCAAGCTGCTTACTCGCACACATTCACACTTGCACACTCACACACACTGGCAGCTTTGTTCCCTCCTGTGCATTTCATTCCAGTGCCGAAAACCACTCTAGAAAGGATTGGAGGTTCTGAACACAAAACCAACCCACTCAGCAAACTCTTGTCGCTGGGACTTCTTAGACAGTACCCTTCCCTTTGAAATCTGTGTGTTTAATTGACTTAGGTGATTTTATTTTTGGTTTTGAAGAAGAGTTTAAGAAGGGACATGGGCAAGAACAAACAAAGTCATGTTTTAGCACTGAATATTTTTAAAAATTAAACCATTTGAATATAATATATATATATATATATATATGAAATTCCCACAACTGGAAGGCCCTCTATATATGGCATCTCCAGGCACTGTGATGTTTACACTAACATCTCACAAGAAATCTTTTATTCAGTTTATCATACTTCATACTAGTTATATTAAGAGATAAATGCATTTACTCAAAGGTGATTGTGTTTTAAGTCATGGAATCAACCCAAATGTCCAACAGTTGACGAGTGGATAAGGAAAATGTGGTACATCTATACAATGGAGTACTACTCAGCCATCAAAAATGATGAATTAATGGAATTTGCTGGGAAGTGGATGAAATTAGAAACAATTATACTGAGTGAAGTATTCCAGACCCAGAAAATTAAGTGCCGTATGTACTCCCTAATAGGTGGCTCCTAGTGCCAAACTCATGTAGAGACACTCAAAGATAAATCTCTGTAATACCTACAGTAATTGCAAAGATTATGAACAGGAGGGATGGGGAGGGACACACCAGTAACAAGGAGAGAGGGGACCATGTTACAGCAGAGCAAATAGGCCACCATCAAGGACTGCAAGTAAGTAATGAGACATCTGGTTAAGTTCACAGACTTTCCTTCCTGATCATTTACAACTGATGGGGTATGATCTTACCAGAAGGGGAGGGCGTATAGTCTGGCAGATAGAAAGTAACCATTTTGTAAATAGGTGATAGACCCCTTTCACCACAGTTTCCTACTTTTATTACATATACCTTTGAATAACAAGATTCTAATTTAACATGTTTTTATCTCTAGCCAGGGGGTGATATCCAATACCCATCAGGATGGAGTGAAGGGCATTGCAGGAGCAGCAAAACTGAAAAAAATAAATCAACAAACCATAATTCAGAATATCAGAGACTCTATATCAACCACCTGGAACTAGGCCAGCCTAATCTCTCCCCATCCTGAAGCTCAGGGAAATTTGCAGAAGAGGGCACGGTAAGATTGTAAGAGCACAAGGATGGGAGGAGTAATGATATGCAAGATACTCCACACAAGTTAGGGCCGAAGCAATCATATTTGGACTTTGCATGCCCTGCGCAATGTGCAATACACTATTGACCCCACAAAGTCTAGCGTTTGCTAAAGGCACTAGGATCCTTGGCAGCAAGGGATTGACAGCCACGGTAGTGTTCCTATGCTTAAAGGGAACACAGGAAAGGATTCTGAGAAATGACACTGAGTCCTTGCACCTCATCAAAGAGGAGGACCCAGAGGAGAGTTTGGCAAGCTCATTAAAGGATGCTCCGGGGATCGGAGGGGGAGGCACTGGGGGATGGGGAGGGGAGGGGGCATAGGGGAGTGGGGGTGGAGGGAGGGAAAGGACCGGTGTAACTGTTAAGTTTGTATGAGTAGAAATAAAAAAATAAATATAAACAAAAAGATGATTGTGTTTTAAGAAATTGAATAGCCTCCCCCTGCTTTCCACTTCCCACCATCCGACTGGTCTACATAAACTTTTAATTCTAATTCACTCTTCCTCTTAACCCTTTATTCCTGGATTTGCTGGTCTTGGGAAATGCTAAAATTAACAATGCAATGAAAGGTCACTGTGCCCCAGTACCCATAATTATGGTCTAAATAAACAGTGCACAAGTTACAGTTGGAGCTTTGTTTTGAGTTCCTCAACAGTCTATGGGCACATTGGTATGTCAGCCACTATGCAGGCCTGGTAAGGACAAGTCTCACTGCAGTGAGTTCCTAGACAAGATAAGACAGCAGTCCCCTCTTTAATGCAACGTCTTGTCCAGCGGCAGACCTTCCCATCTTCAGATTCTTACAATCTTACCACCCTCTCTTCTGCAAGGTTCCCTAAGCATTAAAATGGGGAGAGATCAGGTTGGCCTGATTCTGGGCAAGCATTGAAGGGTCCCTGGTATCTGCATTATGGCTGGCCATTCTTGTCCACCTCACTGTCTTCTACTGGCCTAGTGGAACGTCTTTTTGAATGTCTATGTCAGTTTGTGTGTGGATACCTTTTTAACCTGGCCTTTGAGACCAACTGGTTCCTTTGTTCAGGTAAACCAGCTGAGAACTGACCACCCTCTATGGCGGTGGTCAGCTCTGTGTTGCTGTGCCGGGCCCCTGACTGGCCTCCCTCCCTCTGTGTCTCACGGCTGCTGCCAGGCTTGCTGGGCTCTGGGCAGTAGGGTCTCTGGAATGACTCCTGCTTTCAGATTCCGCTGTCCCCAAGCCTAATTTCAGCTGTCCTTGGAAGTGATTTGAGGCTCTAAATCACTGTATTTCATTTGTAGGCAGCGTTTTTACATGAAGACAAAAAAGAAACAAAAACAACCCTATTTTTGAGTCCCCAGTCAGGTATGTGGTTTTTCAAAAGTGTGTTATTTATTTAGTTTGCTGCATACTTTACCACATGCCTTTCAAGATGTTTCCTTGGACAAGTGGTTTTTGCTTGGAAAGAACATGAATGTTCCAGGGAATTTTCAGGAATACATTTGCCCTGCCTCTACCTCACTTCCTAAGTCTAACATGCATGGGTGCAGGCCTGTGTAGATTTCAGATGCCCAAGGTGACTTGGCACTACCTTGAGGAAGATTGTTCATCTGTCATTAGGTCTTTCCATCCTGTGGGTCTTGTGAGTGCTTTGAAATCACTTCCGGCTATCCACACTATGGGCTCAACAGTGAGGAAATAAAATAAATAGCCCAGAGGTAAGCCTCCACCTTACCTCTGAAGTGTCTGCTTCATTCATTCCTTCTTATTGGATATTTATTGAGCTTTTTTCTAACTGCTGGGCACTGCATCAACGCTGCATATCACAGTGAACAGCCAAGCCCTTCTCTGCACATTGTCAGAAAGGTTAGATGATAAAAAGAACTAAGCAATGATAACATGGCAACAGGATCTTAGGAGACGTACGAAACAGGTAAAGGACAAAGACTCAGATGCCAGCAAAGGACAGGCCCTGGGGACAGTGAACCCAGACTGTTGTTCTAGGAACAGTTCTTTCCCGGCACCAGTGAGACTCTATGGCAGAAGTGGCAGAAGGAACGTGAGAGCCGCAGGAGAGGTCTGAACGTAGGTGGGTCTGAAACTCCTTCCACAATGGAGGAAATGGAAAATATTTTTCAAGTGAAATGAGAAGCTGTTGGAGGCTTTTGAGCCTTGGAGTGCAATGTGAAGTCTTTTTAAAAAATATTTTATTTATTGTGTGTATGTGTGTGTGTGTGTGAGGGGGGGGGGCACTGTGTGTCCTGTGGAGAACCAAGGGTGACCTCAGGAATCATCCTGGATTATCTCTACCTCCTTCTTGCTTTACTCTGGGATTTTCCAGGCTCCACCCACCAGGGCCTTAAGTGCAGGCTGCTGCTGCTTCTGCCTGGTGTTTTTATGTGGGACCTGGGATCTGAACTCAGGAACTTCTGCTTGCGAGACAGTCAACCCCTGAGCCATCTCTCCAGTCCCTCTGTGAAGTCTTTCTAACGGTTGTCAATGGCTTCTATAGAGACTAGAGTGAAACCTTTGAAATCAACTAGGGGATTACCAGAGTTGCTCAGCAGACAGAAAGGTTTAGGTGTGGATGGAGACCGGAGACCGCGGAGATAGGAAGGACAAAACAGATTCTGGATTTTCTGAAAGAAGTGCCACCCGGATTCACGGGTTAGTCACAGCATGGAAGGTCAAGTGAGTCTCAGGTGACACCTCGTATCTCCCTGAGTCCTGGAAGAACAGAGATTGACTTACTGTTCTGAGGGGGTTGGGGGAGAGGTAGAGGTAAATTTTACACTCGTAAGTTAAGGTAGCTATGGAAATCCTAGGTAGAGGTGTTAAGTGGTCAATGGACTGTATAATATCTATTTTGGGGAAAGGAATATAGATACGGTCAGTGTGTGAACAGAACCTGTGACTGAGGTAGGTAACCCAGCAGCAAATGCACAAGGGACAGAGAAATAAAGAAGACAAAGAGAAGTTGCCAGAGAGGGAGGGAAGGAGCCAAAGGAGTCCACATGGAGAAAATCTCTAATTTTTCTGATGAGGAAACTCACCTCTGATGAGTATCTATTGAAGAAAACATTAGATTTGACCCTATGGGAACAAAGGGAAATTTTGAAAGAGTCTTTCCTTGAGCAGGATAGAATGAGAAATCTGACTCAATGAAGTACAGACCTGTGCAATGAGAAATTTAACCTTCCAGTTTAGCCTATGGGACCAAGGCTAGGGCTCTTCCCCAGCTGCTGAAGGGCCACGGAAGGATGACAACCTGGAGGTCTTTTCCTGGTGTTTCACGTGTTATTTTTGAGTCTCAAAAAGAAAAGGACAAAGGCTGGAGAGATGGCTCAGGGGTTAAGACTCTGCCTTGCAAGAAGGTTTCACATAAAAAAAAAACAAAAAACAAAAAACAAAAAACAGAACCTGTGACTGAGCACCCAGCAGTAAATGCACAAGGGACAGAGAAATAAAGAAGACCAAGAGAAGTTGTCAGAGAGGGAGGGGAAATGAGCAAAGTGAGAACCTGGAATCCACATGGAAAAAATCATGGGTGCAAGGCTAGCTGAACTAAACATTGGACTTGACCCTATGGAAGTCACTGAAAACTTTGAAAGAGGCTTTCCTTGGGCTGGACAATGAGACTGTATAACTGCAGATAGGAATTTAGCCTTCCAGCCTAGACTATGGGACCAAGGCCAGAGCCCTTCCCCAGCTCCTGAAGGGCCAAGGAAGGAAGACATCCTGGAGGTCTTTTCCTGGTGTTTCAAGTGTATTTTTTTTTTTTAGTCTCAAAACTGAAGTAAAGAAAAAATAGTGACTTTGATTTACTGATCACCTTTTTTTATTTCAGCATTTTTTATAGGAAAAAAATAAAACTGTAAAACCTGATTGTCATAGTTAGGCACAGGTGTCAACTTTATCGTTGAGGATTTGTGTACATTTGTAAAGAATTATTGGTTGAGTTAAGCCCAGAGCAAACCTGCAGGAGATTGTCTAGCTGATAGGGAAGGCCCAGCCCATGGTGGATGGGACTAGGCCCTGGAATAAATACAGAGAGCTTGTTGAGAAAGTTGGCATCCTTGTGTACACTTGGCCAGACATGCTGGTCTGGCAAGTAAGGATCGCCCCTCTCTCAGCCTTTATGTAAAGATGATGTGGCCAGTTCTCCTGGCCCTGGTGTTGGTGTGAGCTCTCGGTCAAGCTGACTAAGAATTGTAACTGCACAATTGTGAGAGAAAATAGACCCCTTCTTCCACTAAGCCATTTGATAGCTATTTATCTGCAACCATGCAGGCGAACTGCTACACTAATATAAATAACTGAGTCTTGGCCAGAAGATATCCTTAGGAACTTTGCTTAGTCTGTCCCTTTCTTAATCCCTCTTGATCATGCTCGTTAAAGTAATTTAAAGAAGGGATGGTAAGCAGTGGAACGCGCACAGTCCTTTTGAATGATTTCATAGTTCGAAAAAAGTTAATTTTTAGAAATGCTGTCCTTTCATTGGTAAAAAGATGATGTGAGCAGGCAGGCAATGTAAAACAACCCAATGTAGTGGGCCCCCATCATGGTTTTGTTTTCTTTGGTTATACTCACAGTACAACTTTTAATACAGTATTATTGGTTTATTAGTTAATGTTAATCTTCTTATAAATTAAACATTTTCACAGGTGTGGGTTTATAAGGTTAACTAGGACAGACAGTGGCCACTATGTGTAGGTTCAGGCATCCACTGGGAGCCTTGGAACAGGTCCTGCAGAGAGGGGCGCCCGCTGTATTCTGCGCTCAGCTTTCAGCGCTGCATCCTGTTCCCACAGCAGAGGTTTAGAAGTGCCTGGGCTTTGGTGAGGAGCCTCACATTTTCTATACAGACTTCTACATGTTGTCATCAGTTGCTGAGGTTATAGATCCTAGGCAGATTCCTGGCCCCTCAGCAGGACAAGTCCTTCTTTCCAGGTCTCTCTGCCCCATCTGTGAAAGGAAGGAAGCACATTGCGATCAGACCCTGGGAAAGCTGAAAGAGTCCCAGGCTAGGAGTGATTCCTTATTTCTACCTCAGATGTTGTTAATGGGACAAAAATAATGGAATTAATGTCTTGTAGTTTCTGTCAGTCCCAAGAGGAATTATCTCAAGTATAGCTAGTCATGTATTTTATTTTTAATTGGCTGACAAAAATATTAAAACAATGTAAGATTTATTTATTATTTGTGTGTGTGTGTGTGACAATGTAAGATTTATTTATTATTTGTGTGTGTGTGTGTGTGTGTGTGTGTGTGTGTGTGTGTGTGTGTTAGAGGGCATTATGTATCCCTGTGGAGGACCAAGGGTGACTTTGGGGGAATCATCCTAGATTGCTTTCACCTCCTTTTTGCTTTGTTCTTTGATTTACAAGGCTCTGCTTTTCAGAGCTGAAAATGTAGGCAGCAGCCCTTTCTGTCTGGGATTTTTATGTGGGATTTGGTATCTAAACTCAGGTCTTCCTGCTGGTTAAGTAAAGTCTTAATCCCTGAGTGATCTCTACAGCCCAACCTTTTTTTTTATTCTCCCATTCATACAAAGTTGATAAGTACTCCATTCCCCTCCTTCCCTGCACCCCTCCCTGGATCCCCTTACTCCGTCCCCTTTTTCCCCCCTCCCTCTCTTTCTTCCAATGCTTCCCCCCCTCCATTCCTGGAGCATCCTTTAGTGTGCATGTCAAACTTCCCTTTGGGTCCTCCTCTCTTATGAGGTGTAAGGACTCAGTGGCATTGCCTAGAGCTCTTTTTTGTGTTCCCTTTTAATATAAGACCACTATTGTGACTGTTAATCCCTTGCCTCTAAGGATCCTAATGACTGTGATCCATGCTAGACTTTGGGGTTTCAATGATATGTTGGTAATTGTGCAGGCCATGCAAAGTCCTATTATGTTTCGGTCCTAACTTGTATGGAGTATCTTGCATATTGTTGTTCCTCCCCATCTTTGCCTAAAGATCTCACAATCTTACCGCCTCCTCTTCTGTAAATTTCCCTGAGCTTTAGGATGGGGAGAGATTAGGCTGGCCCTGTTTCAGATGATTGATGTATAATCTCTAATGTTCTGAATTATCATTTGTTAAATGCTGTTAAAATAGAGTCTTATGAGAGTAGATTCAAAGGTAGATGGAATAAGAGGAGGAGACCGAGGTGAAGGGGGAGTCAGTCTCCCATTTGCAGGATGGTTACCTTCTATCTGCCAGATTCTATGCCCTCCCTGTTAAATGAGATCATATCTCATCAGACCCAAGTGACCAGTAAGGAGAATCTGTGAGCCCAGACAGATGTCTCATTACTTATTTGCTGTCCATGATGATGGCCTATTTTCTCTGCTGTAGCATGATCACCTCTCTCTTTGTTTCTGGTGGGGCCCTCCTTCCCCTTCCCTCCCTTTTTATAATTTTTGCAATTACTTAGGTATTACAGAGATTTATCTTTGAGTGTGTCACTAAGTGGGTTTGGTACTAGGGAGGATATACGGGACTTAATTTTCTATGTCTGGGATTCTTCACTCAATATAATTGTTTCTAATTCCATCCATTTTCAGGCAAATTTCATTAATTCATCATATTTGATGGCTGATTAGTATTCCATTGTATAAATGTACCACATTTTCTTTATCCACTCATCAACTATTGGACATTTGGGCTGATTCCATGACTTTGCAATTGTAAACAGTTTTGCTATGAATATGGTTGTGCTTGTGCTATCGAGGTGAATTTTTGCTGTATGGGGGATTATTCCCAAAAGTGGAATAGCAGGGTCATATGGCATTTCAATCTTTAACTTTTTTAAGGATTGCCAGACTGCTCGTCAGAGTGGTTGTATGAGCCTGCATTCCCACCAGCAATGTAGGAGAGTTCCCTTCTCACCACATCCTCTCCAGCATTTGGTGGTGTTTGTATTGTGGATTTTTGTCATCCTGACCGGGGTGAGGTGATATCTCAGGGAGGTTTTGATTGCATTTCCCTGATGCCTAAGAATGTGGAGCATTTTTAAAGATATTTGTTAGACATTTCAATTTCGACCCTGGTAAAATTTCTTTTAAGTTCCAAGGCCTATTTTTTAATTGGCCCATTTGTTTCCTTGGTGTTTAGTTTTCTAAGTTCTTTGTGCACTCTGGATAATAGAGCTCTATCAGATATGTGGTTACTAAAGATTTTCTCCCATTATGTGGGTTGCCTTTGTGCTCGAGTTACAATCTTTTCATCTGAACAGAAGCTCTTGAATTTCATAAGATCCCATGTGTTGAGTGTTGGTTGTATTGACTGTGCTATTGGATTTCCAATTAGGAACTGTTGGCCTAGTCCAATCAGCTCCAGGGAATTCCCTTTCAGCTAAGGTTTTTATAGCCTCTGACCTTATATTGAGGTCTTTGATCCATTTGGAATTAAATCTTGCACATGGTGACAAGTATGGGTCCAGTTTTAATCTTCTGCATGTGGACATCCAGTTTTGCCAGCACCATTTGTTGAAGATGCTGTTCTTTTTCCATTGGATTTTTTGGGCCCCTTGGTCAAAGATCAAATGGCTGTAATTGTGTGGGCTTATATCTGGGTCTTCAACCCTTATGCATTGATCTATGTGTCTATTTTGGAGTCATTACCAGGCTGTTTTTATAACTATGGATTTGTAGTATAGACTAAGGTTGGTATGGTGATACCTCCAGCAGTGTTGTTATCCAGGATTGTTTATGCTCTCCTGGGTCTTTTGTGCCTCCATATGAATTTTGCAATTGGTCAACTTCTTTAAAGAATTGCTTTGGGATTTTGATTGGTATAGCATTGAATCTGTATATTGCCTTTGTTAGGATGGTCATTTTTATGATATTGATTCTGCCAATCTAGGAACATGGAAAGTCTTTCCACCTTCTGGTGTCTTCTGCAATTTCTTTCTTTAGGATTTTTAAGTTTTCATTGTAAAGGTCTCTTAGTTCCTTGGTTAGGTTTATACCAAGGTATTTCATTTTTTTACGGGCTATAGTAAATGGGATTTTTTTTCTCTCAGGGCTTTTTCACTTCGTTCATTCTGAGCATATAGGAAGGCCACTGATTTTTGTACGTTTATTTTGTATCCTGCCACCCTGCTGAACTTCTGTATTAGTTCCAGGAGCTTCATTGTGGAGTTTTTAGGATCCTTCAGGTATATGATCATGTCATCTGCAAATAGAGATAACTTGACTTCTTCCTTGCCGATTTGAATCCCTTTTATTTCCCTTTCTTGTCTTATGGCTTCAGCTAAGACTTCAAGTACATCTGGGGTTTTGGTCATAAAAGGCTGTTGGGTCTTGTCAAAAGCTTTTTCTGCATCTATCGAGAGTATCATGTGGTCTTGGATTTTGGATTGGTTTACATGATGAATTATGTTTATTGATTTGCATATGTTGAACCAACCTTGTGTGCCTGGGATAAAGCCTACTTGATCCCAGTGAATGATCTTTTTGATATGTTTTTTAATCCAATTTGCTAAGACTTTACTGAGAATCTTTGCATCTGTGTTCATCAAAGAGATTGGCCTAAAGTTTTCTTTTTTAAGTGTATCTTTATTAGGTTTTGGGATTAAGATGATATTAGCTTCAGAGAAAGAATCTGGTAGTGTTCCTTCCTTTGCTATTTGATGGAACAGTTTAAGGAGTATTGGTGTTATTGGCTCCTTAAATGTCTGGTAGAACTCTGTGCTAAATCCATCTGGTCCACGACATTTTTTGGTGGGAAGATTCTAGATTACTTCATCAATTTCCTCATATGTTATAGGACTATTTAAATAATTCACAACTTCCTGATTCATTTTGGTAAGTTGTGCTTACTTAGGAATACACCCATTTCTTTTTTATTGTCAAATTTCACAGAGTATAAGTTTTTGAAATAAGACATTATAATACTCTGAATTTCTTGGGTATCAGTACTGATAACTCCATTTTCATTTCTAATTTTGTTAACTTGTGTTTTCTCTCTCTTGCTTTTGGTTAATTTAGCTAGGGATGTATCAATCTTATTGATTTTTTTTCAAAGAACCAGCCTTTTGACTGGTTGATTCTCTGTATCGTTTTCCTAATCTCGATTTCAGATATTTCTCCCCTTATTTTGCTAATCTACTTTCTTCTATTGCTTTTGGGATCAGATTGCTCTAGTGTCTCTAAAGCTTTAAGCTGCATTGGTAAGTTATTTATCTGTGATGTTTCCATTTTTTTATTATTATTTATTCAATTGTGCATGTATGCATGTGTGCACGTGTGTGTATGTATGTATGTGTGTGTGTGTGTGTGTGTAGAACTACGGGCGAATTTGGGAAACACCATGGACCACCTCCACCTCCTCTTTGTTTACTCTACTCTAGGATTCACAGGCTCTGCCCTACCAGGACCAGAAATGCAGGCCACCCTTGCTTCCCAGCGTCTATACATGGGGTCTAGGATCCAAACTCAGTACCTTCTACCTGCAAGTCAGAGGCTTAACCCCTGAGCCACCTCTCCAGCCCCATCCATTTTTTATGTAGGCATTAAGAGTTCTGAACTTACCTCTTAGGACAGCTTTCATTGTGTCCCAAAGATTTTTATAAGTTGTATTTTCATTATTGTTCAATTTCAGGAAATCTTGAATTTCATTTTTAATTTCTTCCTGAATCCAATTCTCATTCAGCATCATAGTGTTAAGTTTTCAGGAGTTAGTGTATTTTCTGTTGCTTGTTGTGTTGTGGATGTCAAGATTTAGACCATGGTGGTCTGATAAGGTATAGGCTAGAATTTCAACTTTCCTATATATATGAAGATTCATTTTGTAGCCCAACATGTGCTCTATTTTGGAGAAAGTTCCGTGTGCTGCTGAGAAAAATGTGTATTCTTTGGTGCGTGAATAGTTCGATAGAGATCTGTAAGGTCCATTTCTTTAAGCGTTTGATTAAGTTCCAGAGTGTCTCTGTTAAGCTTTTGGCCTGTTGATCTATCCCACATTGAGAGGGCAGTATTGAAATCCCCAAGAATTATCGTTTGGGGGTTGATTTCTCGCTTTAGACGCTGTAGGGTTTGCTTAATGAATGTGAAGGGGTTGCATTATTAGGTGCATATATGATCAGTATTGTGAAGTCTTCCTGGTGAATTGTACCTGTGACTAAAATGTAGTATTCTGTGTCTCTTATGATTTTTGGGGGTTTGAAGTCCACTTTGTCCGACAGCATAATGGCCAGCCCTTCCTGTTTCCTGGTTCCATTAGTTTGCAGAATTTTGGACCAGCCTTTTATTTTTAGGATGTGCCTATCTTTTGTGGTGAGAAGAGTTTCCTGAAGGCAGCAAATTGATGGGTTGTGCTTTTTAATCCAAGTTTGTAATCTGTGTCTCTTGATCGGTGAATTAATTCCATTGACATTTAATGTTATAATGGAGAAATTATTTTTAATTCCGGACATTTATTATGTTTAGTGGCTTTTGTAAGTGTATTGTTTCGCTTTTAGGTTTTGGTGGTATTATACTTCCCTTCTGTCCTCCTGGATATGCCTGTTTTTTTTCTTCAAGCTTGAGTATTATTTCTAGCATTTTTTGAAGGCCTGGTTTGGTAGACATGTAAACCTTCAAGTTGTCTTTGTGCTGGAAAACTTTTCTTTCTCCCTAGATCATGACAGATACTTTTGCATGGTATATCAGCCTGGGTTGACATTTTTGCTCATTTAATACTTGAAGTATATCTCTCCAAGCTCTTCTTGCTTTTACTGTTTCCATTGAGAAGTCATTTGTTATTTTAATAGGTTTACCTTTAAAAGTGACTTTTTTTTTCCCCTTGAAGCTCTCAGCACCATTTCTTTGTCTTGAATGTGGAGTGTTTTGACTATTATTTGCCGTGGCAAGTTTCTACTTTGGTCATATCTGTTTGGGGTGCTGAATGCCTCTTGTATATGGATGGGCCCCTCATTCTTTAGATGAGAGAAGTTTTCATTTATGATAATTTGAAAATTTTTCCTTGGGATTTTTGCTCAGGTATTCCATGAATACACATGTTAGGCTTCTTCAGGGTGTCCCATAACTTTTGAATATTCCTCTTTTTGGCTTTAACAACCTCTTCCATCGAGCTGGTTAATACTCCCACTTTGTCTTCAAGGTCTGAAATTCTATTTTCTGCTTCATTTGTTGTGCTGATAAGACCCTCTGTTGAGTTCTGGGTTGAGAATAACTTGTCTTTTAGTTCAGTTTTAAACTCTGCTTGAGTCTGTTTTAGCTGCTCTATGCCTGTTTTTGTTTCTTGAACTGTTTTTCTCAATTCCTCCAAGTGTCTATTGTGTTCCTGTTCAAAGTGGTTGATGTGGTTATTTAACTCCTCCCGGATTTCCTCTTTCATAGTATTTATCATGATATTGATCATACTTTGAAAGTTGTTATCTGGGTCAGGCTTTCTTGGCTATTTTCTGTGGATTTGTTCTGTTTGGAGTCTATCATTATGGGGTTGATTCTTTCAGTGGGAGATTTGTTTTCTTGGGTTTTGTTTCTCATGGATTTGCACTTTGACTTGGGCATTGTCGTTTTATCTCTTAAGACCTTCTTTCAATTTCTGCGTGTTTTTGACTGAACTGAATTAGTTGGTATCACTACTCTTGGGCAGTTATTACTAGTGTTTGCCTTGGTGTTGGTTATGCTTGTTATTATTATTATTTCCTAGATGACACTATTAGTGAGTACAGGGGGTACACAGGGGGTAAATATTAGTATGATCATGCACTTTTACGATTTATTACTTTGGTGATATGTGAGTGGTATAGTTCCTGAAGTTTTATATGTTTGGGGGGTGGCTATATGGAAAAGTTACTCTACAGTAATAATTGAAAGGAACAGGATTGTAAAAGGGGGATTTACTTATCTTTGGCCGGATGTGGAGAATCTCTTGTGGCCTTTGTCCCTAGAGCTTTGCTTGGGTTTTCTTTGGACTCTGTTGAATTCTGATGAGCAGTGTGTCCTTGCTGGACTGCCCGTGTCTTGGGCTGGCGGGAAAAGGGCACAGGTGCTAATTAGATGTACATGGTCCTAATTAGCCTTGTTTGGCAACACCTGTGTCACTAAAATTGCTAATTAGAAACACCTGGTCCAAATTAGCCTTGATTGGCCATACCTGTGTCACTGAAATTGCTAGTTAGAAACACCTGTCCAAATTAGCCTTGATTTTCCACACCTGTTTCCGTGAAATTGTTAATTAGAAACACCTGTCCAAATTAGCCTTGATTGTCCACACCTGTGCCTCTGAAATTGCTAATTAGACGCACCTGGTCCTAATTAGCCTTGATTGTCCATACCTTTTGCAGTGCAATTGCTAGTTAGGAGCACTTGGTCCTACTTAGCCTTGATTGTCCACACCTGTGTTACTGAAATTGCTAATTAGGAAAATCTAGTCCTACTTAGCCTTGGTTGCCTATACCTGTGTCACTGAAATTGATAATTAGAAACACCTGTTCCTAATTAGCCTTGATTGTCACTAATTAGAAACACCTGGTCCACTGAAAGCGTTGGTTGATTTGTCACACCTGTGTCACTGAAACTGCTAATTAGACGGAGGTGGTCCCAATTAGCCTTGATTGTCCACACCTGTGTCACTGAAATTGCTAATTCGAAGCACCTGGACCAAATTAGCCTTGATTGTCGCTAATTAGAAATACCTGGTCGTATCTAGCCTTTATTGTCTACACCTGTGTCCCTGAAATTGCTAATTAGTCACACTTGGTTCAAATTAGCATTGATTGGCCACACATGTGTTACTGAAATTGTTAATTAGATGTACATGGTCCTAATAAGCCTTGTTTGGCAACACCTGTGTCACTAAAATTGCTAATTAGAAACACCTGGTCCAAATTAGCCTTGGTTGTCCATACCTCTGTCACTGAAATTGCTAGTTAGAAAAACCTGCCCTACTTAGCCTTGGTTGTCCACACCTGTGTCACTGAAATTGATAATTAGAAACACCTGTTCTTAATTAGCCTTGATTGTCACTAATTAGAAACATCTGGTCCAAATTAGCATTGATTGGTCACACCTGTGTCACTGAAATTATTAATTATACGGAGGTGGTCCTAATTAGCCTTGATTGGCCACACCTGTGTCACTGAAATTGCTAATTAGACGCAAGTAGTCCTAATTAGCCTTGCTTTTCCACACCTGTGTCACTGAAATTGCTAATTAGTCACACTTGGTTCAAATTAGCATTGATTGGCCACAAATGTGTCACTAAAATTGTTAATTAGACGTACATGGTCCTAATAAGCTTTGTTTGGCAACACCTGTGTCACTAAAATTGTTAATTAGAAACACCTGGTACAAATTAGCCTTGATTGGCCATACCTGTGTCACTGAAATTGCTAGTTAGAAGCACCTGGTCCTAATTAGCCTTGATTGTCTACACCTGTGTCAGGGAAATTGTTAATTAGAAAAACCTGGTCCTGGGGCTGGAGAAGTGGCTCAGGGGTTAAGCCTCTGCCTCGCATGCGGATGGCCCTGAGTTTGGAAATAAGACCCCATGTATGGACGCCTGGCGGAAGCGGGGGTGGCCTGCGTTTATGGTCCTGGTAGGGCAGAGCCTGTGAACCCTGGGGCGGAGTAAACAAGGAGAAGGTGGAGGCGTCCATGGTGGTTCCTGAATTCGTCCATGGTTCACACACACAGACACACACACGCGTGCACGCACATGCATACGCACACATGCACAGTTGAATAAATAAGAATAAAAAACTTTAAAAAAAAAAAAAGAAAGACCTGGTCCTACTTAGCCTTGGTTGTCCATACCTGTGTCACTGAAATTGCTAGTTAGAAAAAACTGTCCTACTTAGCCTTGGTTGTCCACACCTGTGTCACTGAAATTGATAATTAGAAACACCTGTTCTTAATTAGCCTTGATTGTCGCTAATTAGAAACACCTGGTCCTAATTAGCCTTGATTGACCACACCTGTGTCACTGAAATTGCTAATTAGACGCAAGTAGTCCTAATTAGCCTTGCTTTTCCACACCTGTGTCACTGAAATTGCTAATTAGGAGCACCAGGTCCTAATTACCCTTGATTGTCCCTAATTAGTAACACCTGGTCGATCTAGCCTTGATTTTCCACACCTGTTTCCCTGAAATTGCTAACTAGAAACACCTGGTACAAATTAGCCTTGATTGTCCACACCTGTGCCACTGAAATTGCTAATTAGAAACACCTGGTGCTAATTAGCCTTGACTGTCACTAATGAGAAAAACCTGGTCGTCTTTAGCCTTAATTGTGCACACCTGTGTCACTGAAATTCTTATTTAGAAATACCTGGTCCAAATTAGGCTTGATTGCCCACACCTGTGTCACTGAAATTGCTTATTAGAAACACCTGGACCAAATTAGCCTTGATTGTTGCTAATTAGAAACACCTGGTCGTAACTATCCTTGACATTGCTAATTAGAAACACTTGGTCCAAATGAGCGTTGATTGTCCACACCTGTGCCACTGAAATTGCTAATTAGATGCACCTGTTCCTAATTAGCATTGATTGTCCATAACTGTTGCAGTGCAATTGCTAGTTAGGAGCACTTGGTCCTACTTAGCCTTGATTGGCCACACATGTGTCCTTGAAATTGCTAATTAGAAAAACCTGGTCCTACTTAGCCTTGGTTGTCCATACCTGTGTCACTGAAATTGATAAATGGAAGCACCTGGTCCTAATTAGCCTTGATTGGACACACCTGTGTCACTGAAATTGCTAACTACACGCTCGAGGTCTTAATCAGCCTAGATTGTTTCTAATTAGAAACACCTGGTCGAAACTAGCCTTGATTTTCCACACCTGTTTCCCTGAAATTGCTAACTAGAAATACCTGGTCTAAATTAGCCTTGATTGTCCACACCTGTGACACTGAAATTGCTAACTAGAAACACCTGGTGCTAATTAGCCTTGAGTGTTGTTAGTGAGGAAAACCTCGTCGTAATTAGCCTTAATTGTCCACACCTGTGTCACTGAAATTGCTAATTAGAGGAACATGGTCCTAATTAGCCTTGTTTGGCGACACCTGTGTCACTGAAATTGCTAATTAGAAACACCTGGTCCAAATAAGCCTTGATTGGCCATACCTATGTTACTGAAATTGCTAGTTAGAAGCACTTGGTCCTAATTAGACTTGATTGTCCAAACTTGTGTCACTGGAATTGCTAATTAGAAAAACCTGGTCCTGGGGCTGGAGAGGTGGCTCAGGGGTTAAGCCTCTGCCTTGCAGGCAGAAGGCCCTGAGTTCAGATCTTAGACCCCACATATAGACGCCTGGCAGAAGCGGGGGCAGCCTGTGTTTCTGGTCCTGGTAGGACAGAACATGTGAACCCCAGGACACAGTAAACAAGGAGGAGGTGGAGGAGTCCATGGTGGTTCCTGAATTCGTCCGTGGTTCTACACTCACACAGACAAACACACAGGCGTGCGCGCACATACATACACACACATGCACAATTGAATAAATAATAATAAAAAATTAAAAAAAAACCTTGTCCTACTTAGCCTTGGTTGTCCATACCTGTGTCACTGGTATTGATAATTAGACGCACCTGGTCCTAATTAGCCTTGATTTTCGCTAATTAGAAACACCTGGTCAAAATTAGCATTGATTGGTCACACCTGTGTCACTGAAATTGCTAATTAGACGGAGGTGGTCCTATTTAGCCTTGATTGGCCACACCTGTGTCACTGAAATTGCTAATTAGGAGCACCAGGTCCTAATTACCCTTGATTGTCGCTAATTAGATACACCTGGTCGAAACTAGCCTTGATTTTCCACACCTGTTTCCGTGAAATTGTTAATTAGAAACACCTGTCCAAATTCGCCTTGATTGTCCACACCTGTGCAACTAAAATTGCTAATTAGACGCACCTGGTCCTAATTAGCCTTGATTGTCCATACCTGTTGCAGTGCAATTGCTAGTTAGGAGCCCTTCGACCTACTTAGCCTTGATTGGCCACACATGTGACCTTGAAATTGCTAATTAGAAACACCTGGTCCTAACTAGCTTTGATTGTCTACACCTGTGTCCCTGACATTGCTATTTACAAACACTTGCTCCAAATTAGCGTTAATTGGCCACACCTGTGTCACTGAAATTGCTAATTAGATGCACGTGGTTCTAATTAGCCTTGTTTGGCGATACCTGTGTCACTGAAATTGCTAGTTAGAAGCACCTGGTCCTAATTAGCCTTAATTGTCCACACCTGTGTCACTGAAATTGCTAATTAGAAAAACCTGGTCCTACTTAGCCTTGGTTGTCCACACCTGTGTCACTGAAATTGCTAGTTAGAAAAACCTGGTCCTACTTAGCCTTGGTTGTCCACACCTGTGTCACTGAAATTGATAATTAGAAACACCTGTTCCTAATTAGCCTTGATTGTCACTAATTAGAAACACGTGGTCAAAATTAGCATTGATTGGTCACACCTGTGTCACTGAAATTGCTAATTAGACGGAGGTGGTCCTAATTAGCCTTGATTGGCCACACCTGTGTCACTGAAATTGCTAACTACACGCTCGAGGTCCTAATCAGTTTTGATTTTCCATACCTGTGTCACTGAAATTGCTAATTGGAAGCACCTGGTCCTAATTAGCCTTGATTGGCCACACATGTGTCACTGAAATTGCTACTTAGAAGCACAAGGTCCTAATTAGCCTTGATTGTTTCTAATTAGAAACACCTGGTCGAAACTAGTCTTGATTTTCCACACCTGTTTCCCTGAAATGGCTAACTAGAAATACCTGGTCTAAATTAGCCTTGATTGTCCACACCTGTGCCACTGAAATTGCTAACTAGAAACACCTGGTGCTAATTAGCCTTGAGTGTTGTTAGTGAGGAAAACCTGGTCGTAATTAGCCTTAATTGTCCACACCTGTGTCACTGAAATTGCTAATTAAAGGAACATGGTCCTAATTAGCCTTGTTTGGCGACACCTGTGTCACTGAAATTGCTAATTAGAAACACCTGGTCCAAATTAGCCTTGATTGGCCATACCGATGTCACTGAAATTGCTAGTTAGAAGCACCTGGTCCTAATTAGCCATAATTTTCCACACCTGTGTCACTGAAATTGCTAATTAGAAACACCTGGTTCTACTTAGCCTTCGTTGTCCACACCTGTGTCACTGAAATTGATAATTAGACGCACCTGATCCTAATTATCCTTGATTCTCGCTAATTAGAAACACCTGGTCCAAATTAGCGTTGAATGGTCACACCTGTGTCATTGAAATTGCTAATTAGATGGAGATGGTCCTAATTAGCTTTAATTGGCCACACCTGTGTCACTGAAATTGTTAATTAGAAGCACCTGCTCCTAATTAGGCTTGGTTGTGCATATCTGTGTTACTGAAATTGCTAATTAGAAACACCAGTTCCTAATAAGCCTTGATTGTCACTAATTAGAAACACCTGGTCAAAACTTGCCTTGATTTTTCACACCTGTTTCCCTGAAATTGCTAATTAGAAGCACCTGGTCCAAATTAGCCTTGATTGTTCACATCTGTGACACTGAAATTGTTAATTAGATGCACCTGATCCTAATTAGCCTTGATTGTCCACACCTGTGTCACTGAAATTGCTATTTAGAAAAACCTGTCCTACTTAGCCTTGGTTGTCCACACCTGTGTCACTGAAATTGATAATTAGAAACTCCTGTTCCTAATTAGCCAGGATTGTCACTAATTAGAAACACGTGGTCAAAATTAGCATTAATTGGTCACACGTGTGCCACTGAAATTGCTAATCAGAAACACCTGGATCTAATTAGCCTCGATTGTCGCTTATTAGGAAAACCTTGTTTTAAATAGCCTTAATTGTCCACCCCTGTGCCACTGAAATTGTTATTTAGAAATACCTCGTCCAAATGAGGCTTGATTGGCCACACCTGTGTCACTGAAATTGCTAATTAGAAACACCTGGTCCTAATTAGCCTTGATTGTCGCTAATTAGAAACGTCTGGTGCAAATTAGCGTTCATTGGCCACACCTGTGTCAGTGCAATTGCTAGTTAGAAGCACTTGGTCCTAATTAGCCTTGATTGGCCACACCTGTGCCACTGAAATTGCTAATTAGAAGCACCTGATCCTAATTAGGTTTGGTTGTCCACATCTGTGTCATAGAAATTGCTAATTAGAAACACCAGTTCCTAATAGGCCTTGATTGTTGCTAATTAGAAACACCTGTTTCAAACTAGCCTTGATTCTGCACACCTGTTTCCATGAAATTGTTAATTAGAAACACCTGTCCAAATTAGCCTTGATTGTCCACAACTGTGCCACTAAATTTGCTAATTAGACGCACCTGGTCCTAATTAGCATTGATTGTCCATACCTGTTGCAGTGCAATTGCTAGTTAGGAGCACTTGGTCCTACGTAGCCTTGATTGGCCACACATGTGTCCTTGAAATTGCTAATTAGAAAAACCTGGTCCTACTTAGCCTTGGTTGTCCACACCTGTTTCACTGAAATTGCTAGTTAGAAAAACCTGGTCCTACTTAGCCTTGTTTGTCCACACTTGTGTCACTGAAATTGATAATTAGAAACACCTGTTCCTAATTAGCCTTGATTGTCACTAATTAGAAACACGTGGTCAAAATTAGCATTGATTGGTCACACCTGTGTCACTGAAATTGCTAATTAGACGGAGGTGGTACTAATTAGCCTTGATTGGCCACACCTGTGTCACTGAAATTGCTAACTACACGCTTGAGGTCCTAATCAGCCTTGATGGTTTCTAATTAGAAACACCTGGTCGAAACTAGCCTTGATTTGCCACACCTGTTTCCCTGAAATTGCTAACTAGAAATACCTGGTCTAAATTAGCCTTGATTGTCCACACCTGTGCCACTGAAATTGCTAATTAGATGCACCTGATCCTAATTCGCCTTGATTGTCCACACCTGTGTCACTGAAATTGCTATTTAGAAAAACCTGTCCTACTTAGCCTTGGTTGTCCACACCTGTGTCACTGAAATTGATAATTAGAAACTCCTGTTCCTAATTAGCCAGGATTGTCACTTATTAGAAACACGTGGTCAAAATTAGCATTAATTGGTCACACGTGTGCCACTGAAATTGCTAATCAGAAACACCTGGTCCTAAATAGCCTTGGTTGTCTACACCTGTGTCCCTGACATTGCTATTTACAAACACTTGCCCCAAATTAGCGCTAATTGGCCATACCTGTGTCACTGAAATTGCTAATTAGAAATACCTGGTCCAAATTAGCCTTGATTGGCCATACCTGTGTCACTGAAATTGCTAGTTGGAAGCACCTGGTCCTAATTAGCCTTAATAGTCCATACGTGTGTCACTGAAATTGCTAATTAGAAAAACCTGGTCCTACTTAGCCTTGGTTGTCCACACCTGTGTCACTGAAATTGCTAGTTACAAAAACCTGGTCCTACTTAGCCTTGTTTGTCCGCACCTGTGTCACTGAAATTGATAATTAGAAACACCTGTTCCTAATTAGCCTTGATTGTCACTAATTAGAAACACGTGGTCAAAATTAGCATTGATTGGTCACACCTGTGACACTGAAATTGCTAATTAGACGGAGGTGGTCCTAAATAGCCTTGATTGGCCACACCTGTGCCACTGAAATTGCTAATTAGAAACACCTGGTCTTAATTAGCCTTGATTGTCCTCACCTGTGCCACTGAAATTGCTAATTAGAAACACCTGGTCCTAATTAGCCTTGATTGTCGCTAATTAGAAACATCTGGTACAAATTAGCATTGATTGGCCACACCTGTGTCTCCGAAATTGCTAATTAGACACAAGTGGTCCTAATTAGCCTTGATTGTCCACAACTGTGTCACTGAAATTGCTAATTGGAAGCACCTGGTCTTAATTAGCCTTGATTGGCCACACCTGTGTCACTGAAATTGCTACTTAGAAGCACAAGGTCCTAATTAGCCTTGATTGTTTCTAATTAGAAACACCTGGTCGAAACTAGTCTTGATTTTCCACACCTGTTTCCCTGAAATGGCTAACTAGAAATACCTGGTCTAAATTAGCCTTGATTGTCCACACCTGTGCCACTGAAATTGCTAACTAGAAACACCTGGTGCTAATTAGCCTTGAGTGTTGTTAGTGAGGAAAACCTGGTCGTAATTAGCCTTAATTGTCCACACCTGTGTCACTGAAATTGCTAATTAAAGGAACATGGTCCTAATTAGCCTTGTTTGGCGACACCTGTGTCACTGAAATTGCTAATTAGAAGCACCTGATCCTAATTAGGTTTGGTTGTCCATACCTGTGTCATAGAAATTGCTAATTAGAAACATCAGTTCCTAATAAGCCTTGATTGTCGCTAATTAGAAACACCTGTTCGAAACTAGCCTTGATTTTCCACACCTGTTTCTGTGAAATTGTTAATTAGAAACACCTGTCCAAATTAGCCTTGATTGTCCACACCTGTGCCACTGAAATTGCTAATTAGACGCACCTGGTCCTAATTAGCCTTGATTGTCCATACCTGTTGCAGTGCAATTGCTAGTTAGGAGCACTTGGACCTACTTAGCCTTGATTGGCCACACATGTGTCCTTGAAATTGCTAATTAGAAACACCAGGTTCTAAATAGCCTTGATTGTATACACCTGTGTCCCTGACATTGCTATTTACAAACACTTGCCCCACATTAGCGTTAATTGGCCACACCTGTGTCACTGAAATTGCTAATTAGAAATACCTGGTCCAAATTAGCCTTGATTGGCCATACCTGTGTCACTGAAATTGCTAGTTAGAAGCACCTGGTCCTAATTAGCCTTAATTGTCCACACCTGTGTCACTGAAATTGCTAATTAGAAAAACCTGCTCCTACTTAGCCTTGTTTGTCCATACCTGTGTCACTGAAATTGATAATTAGAAACACCTGTTCCTAATTAGCCTTGATTGTCACTAATTAGAAACACGTGGTCAAAATTAGCATTGATTGGTCACACCTGTGACACTGAAATTGCTAATTAGACGGAGGTGGTCCTAATTAGCCTTGATTGGCCACACCTGTGTCACTGAAATTGCTAACTACACGCTCGAGGTCCTAATCAGCCTTGATTTTCCATACCTGTGTCACTGAAATTGCTAATTGGAAGCACCTGGTCTTAATTAGCCTTGATTGGCCACACCTGTGTCACTGAAATTGCTACTTAGAAGCATAAGGTCCTAATTAGCCTTGATTGTTTCTAATTAGAAACACCTGGTCGAAACTAGTCTTGATTTTCCACACCTGTTTCCCTGAAATTGCTAACTAGAAATACCTGGTCTAAATTAGCCTTGATTGTCCACCCCTGTGCCACTGAAATTGATAATTAGAAACACTTGTTCCTAATTAGACTTGATTATTGATAATTAGAAACACTTGGTCCAAATTAGCTTTGATTGGCCACACCTGTGTCACTGAAATTGCTAATTAGACGGAGGTGGTCCTAATTAGCCTTGATTGGACACACCTGTGTCACTGAAATTGCTAATTAGAAACACCAGGTCCTAATTAGCCCTGATTGTCCACACCTGTGCCACTGATATTTAGAAACACCTGGTCCTAATTAGCCTTGATTGTCGCTAATTAGAAACATCTGGTACAAATTAGCGTTGATTGGTCACAACGTTGACACTGAAATTGCTAATTAGACGGAGGTAGTCCTACTTAGCCTTGATTGTCCACACCTGTGTCACTGAAATTTCTAATTAGAAGCAAGAGGTCCTAATGAGCCTTGATTGTCGTTAATTAGAAACACCTGGTCGAAACTAGCCTTTATTTTCCACACCAGTTTTCCTGAAATTGCTAATTAGAAACACCTGGTCCAAATTAGCCTTGTTTGTCACTAATTAGGAAAACCTGGTCGTGATTAACCTTAATTCTTCACCGCTGTGTCACTGAAATTGTTATGTAGAAATACCTGGTCAAATTAGGCTTGATTGGCCATACCTGTGTCATTGAAATTGCTAATTAGCCTTGATTGTCGCCAAATAGAAACACCTGGTACAAATTAGCATTGATTGGCCACACCTGTGTCACCGAAATTGCTAATTAGATGCAAGTGGTCATAATTAGCATTGATTGGCCACACCCGTGTCACTGAAATTGCTAATTAGAAGCACCTGGTGCTAATTAGTCTTGATTGTCCACACCTGTGTCACCGAAATTGCTAATTAGAAGCACAAGTTCCTAATTAGCCTTGACTGTTGCTAATGAGGAAACCTGGTCGTCTTTAACCTTAATTGTCCACACCTGTGTCACTGAAATAGTTATTTAGAAATACCTGGTCCAAATTAGGCTTGATTGGCCACACCTGTGTCACTGAAATTGCTAATTAGAAACACCTGGACCAAATTAGCCTTGATTGTCGCTAATTAGAAACACCTGGTCATAACTAGCCTTGATTGTCTACACCTGTGTCCTGAAATTGCTAATTAGAAACACTTGGTCCAAATTAGCTTTGATTGGCCACACCTGTGTCACTGAAATTGCTAATTAGACGCACATGGTCCTAATTAGCCTTGATTGGCCATAACTGTGTCACTGAAATTGCTAGTTAGAAGCACTTGGTTCTAATTAGCCTTGATTGTCCCCACCTGTGTCACTGAAATTGCTAATTAGCCACACCTAGTACAAATTAGCCTTGATTAGCCATAATTGTGTCACTGAAACTGCTAGTTAGAAGCACTTGGTTCTAATTAGCCTTGATTGTCTCCATCTGTGTCACTGAAATTGCTAATTAGAAAAACCTGGTCCTACTTAGCCTTGGTTGTCCATACCTGTGTTACTGAAATTGATAATTAGAAACACCTGTTCCTAATTAGACTTGATTATCGATAATTAGAAACACCTGGTCCAAATTAGCATTGATTGATCACACCTGAGCCACTGAAATTGCTAATTAGATGGAGGTGGTCCTAATTAGCATAGATTGGCCACACCTGTGTCACTAAAATTGCTAATTAGAAGCACCTCGTCCTAACTAGGCTTGATTGTCCACACCTGTGTCACTTAAATTGCTAATTGTAAACACCAGGTCCTAATTAGCCTTGATTGTCCACACCTGTGTCACTGAACTTGCTAATTAGATGCACCTGGTCCTAATTAGCCTTGATTGTCAATACTTGTGTCAGTGCAATTGCTACTTAGACATACTTGGACCTAATTAGCCTTGAATGTCCAAACCTGTGTCAGTGCATTTGCTAACTAGACGCACCTAGTCTGAAGTAGCCTTGCTTGGCCACACCTGTGTCACTGAAATTGATAATTAGACACTAGAGTTCCTAATCAGTCTTGTGTTTCCACACTTGTATAACTGAAATTGCTAATTAGAAACACATGGTCCTAATTAGACTTGATTGCCCACACCTGTATCATTGAAATTGTTATTAAGAAACACCTTTTCCGAATTAGCCTTGATTTGCGATACCTGTGTCACTCAAATTGCTAATTGAAATCACAGAGTCCTCATTAGCCTTGATTGACAACACCTGTGTCACTGAAATTGCTAATTAGAAGCACTTGGTCCTAATTAGCCTTGATTGTCCACACCTGTGTCACTGAAATTGCTAATTAGAAACACCAGGTCCTAATTGGCCTTGATTGTCATTAGTTAGGAAAACCTGGTCGTCATTATCCTTAATTGTCCACCCCTGGGTCACTGAAATTGTTATTTACAAATACCTGGTTCATATTAGGCTTGATTGCCCACACCTGTGTCACTCAAATTGCTAATTAGAAACACCTGGTCCTTATTAGCCTTGATTGCCCACACCTGTTTCACTCATATTGCTAATCAGAAACACCTGGTCCTAATTAGCCTTAACTGCCCACACCTGTGTCACTGAAATTGCTAAATGAAGACACCTGGTCCTAATAAGTCTTGATTGCCCACAACTGTTTCCCAGAAATTGCTAATTGGAAACACCTGTTCCTAATTAGCCTTGTTTCTCGCTAATTAGAAACACCTGGTCCTAATTAGAATTGATTGTCCCTAATTAGGAAAACCTGGTGGTAATTATCCTTAATTGTCCACATCTGTGTGACTGAAATTGCTATTTAGAAATACCTGGTCCTAATTAGCCTTGATTGGCCACACCTGTCTCACTGAAATTACTAATTAGAAGCACCTGGTCCTAATTAGCCTTGATTGTCCACACCTGTGTCACTGAAATGGCTAATTACAAACACCAGGTCCTAATTGGCCTTGATTGTCATTAATTAGGAAAACCTGGTCGTCATTATCCTTAATTGTCCACCCCTGTGTCACTGAAATTGTTATTTACAAATACCTGGTTCATATTAGGCTTGATTGCCCACACCTATTTCACTGATATTGCTAATTAGAAAAACCTGGTCCTAATTAGAATTGATTGTCCCTAATTAGGAAAACCTGGTGGTAATTATCCTTGATTGTCCACACCTGTGCCACTGAAATTGCTAATTAGAAACACCTGGTCCTAATTAGCCTTGATTGGCCACACCTGTGTCACTGAAATTGCTAATTAGAAGCACCTGGTCCTAATTAGCCTTGATTGTCGCTAATTAGAAACATCTGGTACAAATTAGCATTGATTGGCCACACCTGTGTCTCTGAAATTGCTAATTAGACACAAGTGGTCCTAATTAGCCATGATTGTCCACACCTGTGTCACTGAAATTGCTAATTAGACGCTCTAGGTCCTAATCAGCCTTGATTGTCCACACCTGTGTCACTGAAATTGCTAATTAGAAGCACCTGGTCCTAATTAGGCTTGATTGTCCACACCTGTGTCACTGAAATTGTTAATTAGAAACACCAGGTCCTAATTAGCCTTCACTGTCCACACCTGTGCCACTGAAATTGCTAATTAGAAACACCTGGTCCTAATTAGCCTTGATTGTCGCTAATTAGAAACATCTGGTACAAATTAGCATTGATTGGTCACACCTGTGTCTCCGAAATTGATAATTAGACACAAGTGGTCCTAATTAGCCTTGATTGTCCACACCTGTGTCACTGAAATTGCTAATTAGACGCTCTAGGTCCTAATCAGCCTTGATTATCCACACCTGTGTCACTGAAATGGCTAATTAGAAGCACCTGGTCCTAATTAGCCTTGATTGTTGCTAATTAGAAAAACCTGTTTGAAACTAGCCTTGTTTGCAAACACATGTTTCACTGAAATTGCTAATTACATGCACCTGGTCCTAATTAGCCTTGATTGTCAATACATGTGTCAGTGCAATTGCTACTTAGTCGTACTTGGACCAAAATAGCCTTGAGTGTCCAAACCTGTGTCAGTGCAATTGCTAATTAGATGCACCTAGTCTGAAGTAGCCTTGCTTGGCCACAGCTGTGTCACTGAAATTGATAATTAGACTCTCGAGTTCCTAATCAGTCTTGTGTTTCCACACCTGTGTCACTGAAATTGCTAATTAGAAGCACCTGGTCCTAATTAGGCTTGATTGTCCACACCTGTATCAATGAAATTTCTAATTAGAAGCACGAGGTCCTAATTAGCCTTGATTGTCGTTAATTAGAAACACCTGCTCGAAACTAGGCTTTATTTTCCACACCTGTTTTCCTGAAATTGCTAATTAGAAACATCTGGTCCAAATTAGCCTTGATTGTCCACACCTGTGCCACTGAAATTGCTAATTAGATGCACCTGGTCCTAATTAGCCTTGTTTGTCACTAACTAGGAAAACCTGGTCGTGATTAACCTTAATTGTCCACCCCTGTGTCACTGAAATTGTTATGTAGAAATACCTGGTCCAAATTAGGCTTGAGTGGCCACACCTGTGTCATTGAAATTGCTAATTAGCAACACCTGGTCCTAATTAGCCTTGATTGTCGCCAAATAGAAACACCTGGTACAAATTAGCGTTGATTGGCCACACCTGTTTCACTGAAATTGCTAATTAGAAGCACCTGGTGCTAATTAGCCTTGATTGTCCACACCTGTGTCACCGAAATTGCTGATTAGAAGCACAAGGTCCTAATTAGCCTTGACTGTCGCTACCTGGTCCTCTTTAGCCTTAATTGTCCACACCTGTGTCACTGAAATAGTTATTTAGAAATACCTGGTCCAAATTAGGTTTGATTGGCCACACCTGTGTCACTGAAATTGCTAATTAGAAACACCTGGACCAAATTAGCCTTGATTGTCTACACCTGCTTCCCTGAAATTGCTAATAAGAAACACTTGATCCAAATTAGCTTTGATTGGCCACACCTGTGTCACTGAAATTGCTAATTAGCAACACCTGGTCCAAATTAGCCTTGATTGGCCATAACTGTGTCACTGAAATTGCTAGTTAGAAGCACTTGTTTCTAATTAGCCTTGATTGTCGCCAACTGTGTCACTGAAACTGCTAATTAGGAAAACCTGGTCCTACTTAGCCTTGGTTGTCCATACCTGTGTTACTGAAATTGATAATTAGAAACACCTGCTCCTAATTAGACTTGATTATCGATAATTAGAAACACCTGGTCCAAATAAGCGTTGATTGGTCACACCTGAGTAACTGAAATTGCTAATTAGATGGAGGTGGTCCTAATTAGCCTTGATTGTCCACACCTGTGTCACTGAAATTGCTAATTAGACGCTCTAGGTCCTAATCAGCCTTGATTGTCCACACCTGTGTCACTGAAATGGCTAATTAGAAGCACCTGGTCCTAATTAGCCTTGATTGTCCACACCTGTGTCACTGAAATTGCTAATTAGAAACACCAGGTCCTAATTAGCCTTGATTGTTGCTAATTAGAAAAACCTGTTCGAAACTAGCCTTGATTGCCCACACCTGTTTCACTGAAATTGCTAATTAGATGCACCTGGTCCTAATTAGCCTTGATTGTCAATACGTGTGTCAGTGCAATTGCTACTTAAACCTACTTGGACCTAATTAGCCTTGAATGTCCAAACCTGTGTCAGTGCAATTGCTAATAAGACGCACCTAGTCCGAAGTAGCCTTGCTTGGCCACACCTGTGTCACTGAAATTGATAATTAGACACTCGAGTTCCTAATCAGTCTTGTGTTTCCACACCTGTGTCACTGAAATTGCTAATTAGAAGCACCTGGTCCTAATTAGGCTTGATTGTCCACACCTGTGTCACTGAAATTGCTAATTAGAAGCACGAGGTCCTAATTAGCCTTGATTGTCATTAATTAGAAACACCTGGTCGAAACTAGCCTTTATTTTCCACACCTGTTTTCCTGAAATTGCTAATTAGAAACACCTGGTCCAAATTAGCATTGATTGTCGACACCTGTGCCACTGAAATTGCTAATTAGATGCACCTGGTCCTAATTAGCCTTGTTTGTCACTAACTAGGAAAACCTGGTCGTGATTAACCTTAATTGTCCACCCCTGTGTCACTGAAATTGTTACATATAAATACCTTGTCCAAATTAGGCTTGAGTGGCCACACCTGTGTCATTGAAATTGATAATTAGAAACACCTGGTCCTAATTAGCCTTGATTTCGCCAAATAGAAACACCTGGCACATATTAGCGTTGATTGGCCACACCTGTGTCACCGAAATTGCTAATTAGATGCAAGTGGTCCTAATTAGCGTTGATTGGCCACACCTGTGTCACTGAAATTGCTAATTAGAAACACCTGGTCCTAATTAGCCTTGTTTGCCCACACCTGTGTCACCGAAATTGCTAATTAGAAGCACAAGGTCCTAATTAGCCTTGACTGTCGCTAATAAGGAAAACCTGGTCGTCTTTAGCCTTAATTCTCCACACCTGTGTCACTGAAATAGATATTTAGAAATACCTGGTCCAAATTAGGCTTGATTGGCCACACCTGTGTCACTGAAATTGCTAATTAGAAACACCTGGACCAAATTAGCCTTGATTGTCGCTCATTAGAAACACCTGGTCATAACTAGCCTTGATTGTCTACACCTGTGTCCCTGAAATTGCTAATAAGAAACACTTGGTCCAAATTAGCTTTGATTGGCCACACCTGTGTCACTGAAATTGCTAATTAGATGCACATGGTCCTAAATAGCCTTGTTTTGCGACACCTATGTCACTGAAATTGCTAATTAGCAACACCTGGTCCAAATTAGACTTGACTGGCCATAACTGTGTCACTGAAACTGCTAGTTAGAAGCACTTGGTTCTAATTAGCCTTGATTGTCCCCACCTGTGTCACTGAAATTGCTAATTAGAAAAACCTGGTCCTACTTAGCCTTGGTTGTCCATACCTGTGTTACTGAAATTGATAATTAGAAACACCTGCTCCTAATTAGACTTGATTATCGATAATTAGAAACACCTGGTCCAAATTAGCGTTGATTGGTCACACCTGAGTAACTGAAATTGCTAATTAGATGAAGGTGGTCCTAATTAGCCTTGATTGTCCACACCTGTGTCACTGAAATTACTAATTAGAAGCACCTCGTCCTAATTAGGCTTGATTGACCACACGTGTGTCACTGAAATTGCTAATTAGAAACACCAGGTCCTAATTAGCCTTCACTATCCACACCTGTGCCACTGAAATTGCTAATTAGAAACACCTGGTCCTAATTAGCCTTGATTGTCCACAACTGTGCCACTGAAATTGCTAATTAGAAACACCTGGTCCTAATTAGCCTTGATTGTCGCTAATTAGAAACATCTGGTACAAATTAGCATTGATTGGCCACACCTGTGTCTCTGAAATTGCTAATTAGACACAAGTGGTCCTAATTAGCCATGATTGTCCACACCTGTGTCACTGAAATTGCTAATTAGACGCTCTAGGTCCTAATCAGCCTTGATTGTCCACACCTGTGTCACTGAAATGGCTAATTAGAAGCACCTGGTCCTAATTAGCCTTGATTGTCCACACCTGTGTCACTGAAATTGCTAATTAGAAACACCGGGTCCTAATTAGCCTTGATTGTCCCTAATTAGAAAAACCTGTTCGAAACTAGCCTTGATTGCCCACACCTGTTTCACTGAAATTGCTAATTAGACGCACCTGGTCCTAATTAGCCTTGATTGTCAATATGTGTGTCAGTGCAATTGCTAATTAGACGCACCTAGTCTGAAATAGCCTTGCTTGGCCATACCTGTGTCACTGAAATTGATAATTAGACACTCGAGTTCCTAATCAGTCTTGTGTTTCCACACCTGTGCCACTGAAATTGCTAATTAGAAACACCTGGTCCTAATTAGCCTTGATTGTCGCTAATTAGAAACATCTGGTACAAATTAGCATCGATTGGCCACACCTGTTTCTCCGAAATTGCTAATTAGACACAAGTGGTCCTAAATAGCCTTGATTGTCCACACCTGTGTCACTGAAATTGCTAATTAGACGCTCTAGGTCCTAATCAGCCTTGATTGTCCACACCTGTGTCACTGAAATGGCTAATTAGAAGCACCTGGTCCTAATTAGCCTTGATTGTCCACACCTGTGTCACTGAAATTGCTAATTAGAAACACTAGGTCCTAATTAGCCTTGATTGTTGCTAATTAGAAACACCTGTTCGAAACTAGCCTTGATTGCCCACACCTGTTTCACTGAAATTGCTAATTAGATGCACCTGGTCCTAATTAGCCTTGATTGTCAATACGGGTGTCAGTGCAATTGCTACTTAGACCTACTTGGACCTAATTAGCCTTGAATGTCCAAACCTGTGTCAGTGCAATTGCTAATTAGACGCACCTAGTCCGAAGTAGCCTTGCTTGGCCACACCTGTGTCACTGAAATTGATAATTAAACACTCGAGTTCCTAATCAGTCTTGTGTTTCCACACCTGTGTCACTGAAATTGCTAATTAGAAGCACCTGGTCCTAATTAGGCTTGATTGTCCATACCTGTGTCACTGAAATTTCTAATTAGAAGCACGAGGTCCTAATTAGCCTTGATTGTCATTAATTAGAAACACCTGGTCGAAACTAGCCTTTATTTTCCACACCTGTTTTCCTGAAATTGCTAATTAGAAACACCTGGTCCAAATTAGCCTTGATTGTCGACACCTGTGCCACTGAAATTGCTAATTAGATGCACCTGGTCGGGGCTGGACAGGACAGGTTCAGGGCAGAAGGTTCTGAGTTCGGATTCCAGATCCTACGTATAGACTCCAGGCGGAAGCGGGGGCGGCCTGTGCTTCTGGTCCTGGTAGGGCGGAGCCTGTGTATCCCGGGGCAGAAGGAGGTGGAGGCGTCCATGGTGGTTCGCGAATTCGTCCGTGGTTCTACACATACACAGACACCCACGCACGCACGCACGCACATGAGCACAGTTGAATAAATAATAATAATAAATTAAAAAAAAAAAAAAGAAACACCTGGTCCTAATTAGCCTTGATTGTCGCCAAATAGAAACACCTGGCACAAATTAGCGTTGATTGGCCACACCTGTGTCACCGAAATTGCTAATTAGACGCAAGTGGTCCTAATTAGCGTTGATTGGCCACACCTGTGTCACTGAAATTGGTAATTAGAAACACCTGGTCCTAATTAGCCTTTTTTGCCCACACCTGTGTCACCGAAATTGCTAATTAGAAGCACAAGGTCCTAATTAGCCTTGACTGTCGCTAATGAGGAAAACCTGGTCCTCTGTAGCCTTAATTGTCCACACCTGTGTCACTGAAATAGATATTTAGAAATACCTGGTCCAAATTAGGCTTGATTGGCCACACCTGTGTCACTGAAACTGCTAATTAGAAACACCTGGACCAAATTAGCCTTGATTGTCACTAATTAGAAACACCTGGTCATAACTAGCCTTGATTGTCTACACCTGTGTCCCTGAAATTGCTAATAAGAAACACTTGGTCCAAATTAGCTTTGATTGGCCACACCTGTGTCACTGAAATTGCTAATTAGACGCACATGGTCCTAATTAGCCTTGTTTCACGACACCTATGTCACTGAAATTGCTAATTAGCAACACCTGGTCCAAATTAGACTTGATTCGCCATAACTGTGTCACTGAAACTGCTAGTTAGAAGCACTTGGTTCTAATTAGCCTTGATTGTCCCCACCTGTGTCACTGAAATTGCTAATTAGAAAAACCTGGTCCTACTTAGCCTTGGTTGTCCATACCTGTGTTACTGAAATTGATAATTAGAAACACCTGTTCCTAATTAGACTTGATTATCGATAATTTAAACACCTGGTCCAAATTAGCGTTGATTGGTCACACCTGAGTAACTGAAATTGCTAATTAGATGAAGGTGGTCCTAATTAGCCTTGATTGTCCGCACCTGTGTCACTGAAATTGCTAATTAGACGCACCTGGCCCTAATTAGCCTTGATTGTCAATACGTTTGTCAGTGCAATTGCTAATTAGACGCACCTAGTCTGAAGTAGCCTTGCTTGGCCACACCTGTGTCACTGAAATTTCTAATTAGAAGCACCTGGTCCTAATTAGGCTTGATTGTCCACACCTGTGTCACTGAAATTTCTAATTAGAAGCACGAGGTCCTAATTAGCCTTGATTGTCGGTAATTAGAAACACCTGGTCGAAACTAGCCTTTATTTTCCATACCTGTTTTCCTGAAATTGCTAATTAGAAACACCTGGTCCAAATTAGGCTTGATTGTCCACACCTGTGCCACTGAAATTGCTAATTAGATGCACCTGGTCCTAATTAGCCTTGTTTGTCACTAATTAGGAAAACCTGGTTGTGATTAACCTTAATTGTCCACCCCTGTGTCACTGAAATTGTTATGTAGAAATACCTGGTCCAAATGAGGCTTGATTGGCCACACCTGTGTTACCGAAATTGCTAATTAGACGCAAGTGGTCCTAATTAGCGTTGATTGGCCACACCTGTTTCACTGAAATTGCTAATTAGAAGCACATGGTCCTAATTAGCTTTGACTGTCCCTAATGAGGAAAACCTGGTCGTCTTTAGCCTTAATTGTCCACACCTGTGTCACTGAAATAGTTATTTAGAAATACCTGGTCCAAATTAGGCTTGATTGGCCACACCTGTGTCACTGAAATTGCTAATTAGAAACACCTGGACCAAATTAGCCTTGATTGTCGCTAATTAGAAACACCTGGTCATAACTAGCCTTGATTGTCTACACCTGTGTCCCTGAAATTGTAATTAGAAACACTTGGTCCTAATTAGCCTTGATTGGCCACACCTGTCTCACTGAAATTGCGAATTAGATGCTCTAGGTCCTAATTAGCCTTGATTGGCCAAAACTGTGTCTCTGAATTTGCTAATTAGAAGCACCAGGTCCTAATTAGCCTTGATTATTCACACCTGTGTCACCGAAATTGCTGATTAGAAGCACAAGGTCCTAATAAGCCTTGACTGTCGCTACCTGGTCGTCTTTAGACTTAATTGTCCACACCTGTGTCACTGAAATAGTTATTTAGAAATACCTAGTCCAAATTAGGCTTGATTGGCCACACCTGTGTCACTGAAATTGCTAATTAGAAACACCTGGACCAAATTAGCCTTGATTGTCTGCACCTGCTTCCATGAAATTCCTAATAAGAAACACTTGATCCAAATTAGCTTTGATTGGCCACACCTGTGTCACTGAAATTGCTAATTAGACGCACATGTAATTAATTTGTCTTGTTTAGCGACACCTGTGTCACTGAAATTGCTAATTAGCAACACCTGGTCCAAATTAGCCTTGATTGGCCATAACTGTGTCACTGAAATTGCTAGTTAGAAGCACTTGGTTCTAATTAGCCTTGATTGTTAGCACCTGTGTCACTGAAATTGCTAATTAGGAAAACCTGGTCCTACTTAACCTTGGTTGTCCATACCTTTGTTACTGAAATTGATAATTAGAAACACCTGTTCCTAATTAGACTTGATTATCGATAATTAGAAACACCTGGTCCAAATTAGCATTGATTGGTCACAACTGAGTAACTGAAATTGCTAATTAGATGGAGGTGGTCCTAATTAGCCTTGATTGTCCACACCTGTGTCACTGAAATTGCTAATTAGAAGCACCTCGTCTTACTTAGGCTTAATGTTCCACACCTGTGTCACTGAAATTGCTAATTAGAAGCATCAGGTCCTAATTAGCCTTGATTGTCCACATCTGTGCCACTGAAATTTCTAATTAGAAAGACCTGGTCCTAATTAGCCTTGATTGTCACTAATTAGAAACATCTGGTACAAATTAGCATTGATTGGTCACACCTGTGTCTCCGAAATTGATAATTAGACACAAGTGGTCCTAATTAGCCTTTATTGTCCACACCTGTGTCACTGAAAATGCTAATTAGACGCTCTAGATCCTAATCAGCCTTGATTGTCCACACCTGTGTCACTGAAATGGCTAATTAGAAGCACCTGGTCCTAATTAGCCTTGATTGTTGCTAATTAGAAAAACCTGTTTGAAACTAGCCTTGATTGCAAACACCTGTTTCACTGAAATTGCTAATTACATGCACCTGGTCCTAATTAGCCTTGATTGTCAATACGTGTCTCAGTGCAATTGCTACTTAGACGTACTTGGACCTAATTAGCCTTGAATGTCCAAACCTGTGTCAGTGCAATTGCTAATTAGACGCACCTAGTCCGAAGTAGCCTTGCTTGGCCACACCTGTGTCACTGAAATTGATAATTAGACACTCGAGTTCCTAATCAGTCTTGTGTTTCCACACCTGTGTCACTGAAATTGCTAATTAGAAGCACCTCATCCTAATTAGGCTTGATTGTCCACACCTGTGTCACTGAAATTTCTAATTAGAAGCACGAGGTCCTAATTAGCCTTGATTGTCATTAATTAGAAACACCTGGTCGAAACTAGCCTTTATTTTCCACACCTGTTTTCCTGAAATTGCTAATTAGAAACACCTGGTCCAAATTAGCCGTGATTGTCCACACCTGTGCCACTGAAATTGCTAATTAGATGCACCTGGTCCTAATTGGCCTTGTTTGTCACTAATTAGGAAAACCTGGTCGTGATTAACCTTAATTGTCCACCCCTGTGTCACTGAAATTGTTATGTAGAAATACCTGGTCCAAATTAGGCTTGAGTGGCCACACCTGTGTCATTGAAATTGCTAATTAGAAACACCTGGTCCAAATTAGCCTTGATTGTCGCCAAATAGAAACACCTGGTACAAATTAGCGTTGATTGGCCACACCTGTTTCACTGAAATTGCTAACTAGAAGCACCTGGTGCTAATTAGTCTTGATTGTCCACACCTGTGTCACCGAAATTGCTGATTAGAAGCACAAGGTCCTAATTAGCCTTGACTGTCCCTAATGAGGAAAACCTGGTCGTCTTTAGCCTTAATTGTCCACACCTGTGTCACTGAAATAGTTATTTAGAAATACCTGGTCCAAATTAGGCTTGATTGGCCACACCTGTATCACTGAAATTGCTAATTAGAAACACCTGGACCAAATTTGCCTTGATTGTCTACACCTGCTTCCCTGAAATTGCTAATAAGAAACCCTTGACCCAAATTAGCTTTGATTGACCACACCTGTGTCACTGAAATTGCTAATTAGACGCACATGTAATTAATTTGCCTTGTTTGGCGACACCTGTGTCACTGAAATTGCTAATTAGCAACACCTGGTCCAAATTAGCCTTGATTGGCCATAACTGTGTCACTGAAATTGCTAGTTAGAAGCACTTGGTTCTAATTAGCCTTGATTGTCCCCACCTGTGTCACTGAAATTGCTAATTAGGAAAACCTGGTCCTACTTAGCCTTGGTTGTCCATACCTGTGTTTCTGAAATTGATAATTAGAAACACTTGTTCCTAATTAGACTTGATTATCGATAATTAGAAACACCTGGTCAAAATTAGCTTTGATTGTCCATACCTGAGTCATGGAAATTGCTAATTAGAAGCACCTCGTCCTAATTAGCCTTGATTGGCCACACCTGTGACACTGAAATTGCTAATTAGAAGCACCTCGTCCTAATTAGGCTTGATTGTCCACAACTGTGTCACTGAAATTGCTAATTAGAAACACCTGGTCCTAATTAGCCTTGATTGTCGCTAATTAGAAACATCTGGTACAAATTAGCATTGATTGGCCACACCTGTGTCTCCGAAATTGCTAATTAGACACAAGTGGTCGTAATTAGCCTTGATTGTCCACAACTGTGTCACTGAAATTGCTAATTAGACGCTCTAGGTCCTAATCAGCCTTGATTGTCCACACCTGTGTCACTGAAATGGCTAATTAGAAGCACCTGGTCCTAATTAGCCTTGATTGTCCACACCTGTGTCACTGAAATTGCTAATTAGAAACACCAGGTCCTAATTAGCCTTGATTGTTGCTAATTAGAAAAACCTGTTCGAAACTAGCCTTGATTGCCCACACCTGTTTCGCTGAAATTGCTAATTACATGCACCTGGTCCTAATTAGCCTTGATTGTCAATACGTGTCTCAGTGCAATTGCTACTTAGACCTACTTGGACCTAATTAGCCTTGAATGTCCAAACCTGTGTCAGTGCAATTGCTAATTAGACGCACCTAGTCCGAAGTGGCCTTGCTTGGCCACACCTGTGTCACTGAAATTGATAATTAGACACTCGAGTTCCTAATCAGTCTTGTGTTTCCACACCTGTGTCACTGAAATTGCTAATTAGAAGCACCTGGTCCTAATTAGGCTTGATTGTCCACACCTGTGTCACTGAAATTTCTAATTAGAAGCACGAGGTCCTAATTAGCCTTGATTGTCATTAATTAGAAACACCTGGTCGAAACTAGCCTTTATTTTCCACACCTGTTTTCCTGAAATTGCTAATTAGAAACACCTGGTCCAAATTAGCCTTGATTGTCGACACCTGTGCCACTGAAATTGGTAATTAGATGCACCTTGTCCTAATTAGCCCTGGTTGTCACTAACTAGGAAAACCTGGTCCTGATTAACCTTAATTGTCCACCCCTGTGTCACTGAAATTGTTACGTATAAATACCTTGTCCAAATTAGGCTTGAGTGGCCACACCTGTGTCATTGAAATTGATAATTAGAAACACCTGGTCCTAACTAGCCTTGATTGTCGCCAAATAGAAACACCTGGTACAAATTAGCGTTGATTGGCCACACCTGTGTCACCGAAATTGCTAATTAGACGCAAGTGGTCCTAATTAGCGTTGATTGGCCACACCTGTGTCACTGAAATTGGTAATTAGAAACACTTGATCCTAATTAGCCTTGTTTGCCCACACCTGTGTCACCGAAATTGCTAATTAGAAGCACAAGGTCCTAATTAGCCTTGACTGTCGCTAATGAGGAAAACCTGGTCGTCTTTAGCATTAATTGTCCACACCTGTGTCACTGAAATAGATATTTAGAAATACCTGGTCCAAATTAGGCTTTTTTGGCCACACCTGTGTCACTGAAATTGCTAATTAGAAACACCTGGACCAAATTAGCCTTGATTGTCGATAATTAGAAACACCTGGTCATAACTAGCCTTGATTGTCTACACCTGTGTCCCTGAAATTGCTAATAAGAAACACTTGGTCCAAATTAGCTTTGATTGGCCACACCTGTGTCACTGAAATTGCTAATTAGATGCACATCGTCCTAATTAGCCTTGTTTCGCGACACCTATGTCACTGAAATTGCTAATTAGCAACACCTGGTCCAAATTAGACTTGATTGGCCATAACTGTGTCACTGAAACTGCTAGTTAGAAGCACTTGGTTCTAATTAGCCTTGATTGTCCCCACCTGTGTCACTGAAATTGCTAATTAGAAAAACCTGGTCCTACTTAGACTTGGTTGTCCATACCTGTGTTACTGAAATTGATAATTAGAAACACTTGTTCCTAATTAGACTTGATTATCGATAATTAGAAACACCTGGTCCAAATTAGCATTGATTGGTCACAACTGAGTCACTGAAATTGCTATTTAGACGAAGGTGGTCCTAATTACCCTTGATTGGCCACACCTGTCTCACTGAAATTGCGAATTAGATGCTCTAGGTCCTAATTAGTCTTGATTGGCCACACCTGTGTCTCTGAATTTGCTAATTAGACGCTTTAGGTCCTAATCAGCCTTGATTGTCCACACCTGTGTCAATGAAATGGCTAATTAGAACCACCTGGTCCTAATTAGCCTCGATTGTCCACACCTGTGTCACTGAAATTGCTAATTAGAAACACCAGGTCTAAATTAGCCTTGAATGTCCAAACCTGTGTCCTAATTAGGCTTGATTGTCGCTAATTAGAAAAACCTGTTTGAAACTAGCCTTGATTGCCTACACCTGATAAAGAGATTGTAATAGGAGCTCAAAGGCAACCCACACAATGGGAGAAAATCTTCACTAACCACATATCTGACAGAGCTCTACTGTCCAGAGTGCACAAAGAACTTAGAAAACTAAACTCCAAGGAAAACACTGGCCACACCTGTGTCACTGAAATTCTAATTAGCAACACCTGGTCCAAATTAGCCTTGATTGGCCATAACTGTGTCACTGAAATTGCTAGTTAGAAGCACCTGGATCTAATTAGCCTTGATTGTCCCCACCTGTGTCACTGAAATTGCTAATTAGAAAAACCTGGTCCTACTTAGCCTTGGTTGTCCATACCTGTGTTACTGAAATTGATAATTAGAAACACTTGTTCCTAATTAGACTTGATTATCGATAATTAGAAACACCTGGTCTAAATTAGCGTTGATTGGCCATACCTGAGTCACGGAAATTGCTAATTAGAAGCACCACGTCCTAATTAGCCTTGATTGGCCACACCTGTGACACTGAAATTGCTAATTAGAAGCACCTCTTCCTAATTAGGCTTGATTGTCCACACCCGTGTCACTGAAATTGCTAATTAGAAAAACCAGGTCCTAATTAGCCTTGATTGTCCACACCTGTGCCACTGAAATTGCTAATTAGAAACACCTGGTCCTAATTAGCCTTGATTGTCGCTAATTAGATACATCTGGTACAAATTAGCATTCATTGGCCACACCTGTGTCTCTGAAATTTCTAATTAGACACAAGTGGTCCTAATTAGCCTTGATTTTCCACACCTGTGTCACTGAAATTGCTAATTAGAAGCACCTCGTCCTACTTAGGCTTAATTTTCCACACCTGTGTCACTGAAATTGCTAATTAGAAGCATCAGGTCCTAATTAGCCTTGATTGTCCACATCTGTGCCACTGAAATTGCTAATTAGACGCTTTAGGTCCTAATCAGCCTTGATTGTCCACACCTGTGTCACTGAAATGGCTAATTAGAACCACCTGGTCCTAATTAGCCTCGATCGTCCACACCTGTGTCACTGAAATTGCTAATTAGAAACACCAGGTCTAAATTAGCCTTGAATGTCCAAACCTGTGTCCTAATTAGGCTTGATTGTCGCTAATTAGAAAAACCTGTTTGAAACTAGCCTTGATTGCCTACACCTGATAAAGAGATTGTAATAGGAGCTCAAAGGCAACCCACAGAATGGGAGAAAATCTTCACTAACCACATATCTGACAGAGCTCTACTGTCCAGAGTGCACAAAGAACTTAGAAAACTAAACTCCAAGGAAAACACTGGCCACACCTGTGTCACTGAAATTCTAATTAGCAACACCTGGTCCAAATTAGCCTTGATTGGCCATAACTGTGTCACTGAAATTGCTAGTTAGAAGCACCTGGATCTAATTAGCCTTGATTGTCCCCACCTGTGTCACTGAAATTGCTAATTAGAAAAACCTGGTCCTACTTAGCCTTGGTTGTCCATACCTGTGTTACTGAAATTGATAATTAGAAACACTTGTTCCTAATTAGACTTGATTATCGATAATTAGAAACACCTGGTCCAAATTAGCATTGATTGGTCACACCTGAGTCACTGAAATTGCTAATTAGACGAAGGTGGTCCTAATTAGCCTTGATTGGCCACACCTGTCTCACTGAAATTGCGAATTAGATGCTCTAGGTCCTAATTAGCCTTGATTGGCCACACCTGTGTCTCTGAATTTGCTAATTAGAAGCACCTGGTCCTAATTAGCCTTGATTGTTCACACCTGTGTCACTGAAATTGCTAATTAGAAACACCAGGTCCTAATTAGCCTTGATTGTCACTAATTAGAAAAACCTGTTCGAAACTAACCTTGATTGTCCACACCTGTTTCCCTGAAATTGCTAATTAGAAACACCAGGTCGAAATTAGCCTTGATTGTCCACACCTATTCCACTGATATTGCTAATTAGAAACACCTGGTCCTAATTAGAATTGATTGTCCCTAATTAGGAAAACCTGGTGGTAATTATCCTTGATTGTCCACATCTGTGTGACTGAAATTGTTATTTAGAATTACCTGGTCCTAATTAGCCTTGATTGGCCACAAATGTGTCACTGAAATTGCTAATTAGAAACACATGGTCCTAATTATACTTGATTGCCCACACCTGTATCATTGAAATTGTTATTAAGAAACACCTGTTCCGAATTAACCTTGATTTGCGATACCTGTGTCACTCAAATTGCTAATTGGTATCACGGTGTCCTCATTAGCCTTGATTGCCCACACTAGTGTCATTCTAATTGCTAATTGGCAACACCTGGTCCTAATTATAATTGATTGTCCACACCTGTGTTATTGAAATTGCTAATTGAAAATACCTGGTCCTAATTACCCTTGATTGCCCACAGCTGTGTCACTGAAATTGCTAATTAGAAACACCAGGTCCTAATTAGCCTTGAATGTCCACACCTGTGCCACTGAAATTGCTAATTAGAAACACCTGGTCCTAATTAGCCTTGATTGTCGCTAATTAGAAACATCTGGTACAAATTAGCATTGATTGGCCACACCTGTGTCTCCGAAATTGCTAATTAGACACAAGTGGTCCTAATTAGCCTTGATTGTCCACACCTTTGTCACTGAAATTGGTAATTTAAGACACCAGGTCTTGGCTCGGGCCGAGCGGGCCGCGCCGGCGCCATGGCGCACCGCTGCCTGCTGCTGTGGGGCCGGGGCGGCTGCTGGCCCCGCGGCCTCCCGCTCCGCGTGCCCGGCGGCCGCCTGGGCCCCGGCAGGCGGCCCGGCCTTCGCACGCTTTATGAATGTGCCACAGCTCACACGACCACCAGCAGAAATTCTCTTCTGAGGGATGTAATTGCTGCTTATCAAAGATTCTGTTCTCGACCTCCAAAAGGATTTGAGAAATACTTTCCAAATGGGAAAAATGGAAAAAAGGCTAGTGAACCTAAAGACTCTGTTGGAGAAACAAAAGAATCAAAACCAGCTGCTGCTTCACGCTCTTCTGGAGGAGCAAGTGGTGGAGGAGGAAAACGCCGTGGCAAAAAAGAAGATTCTCACTGGTGGTCTAGATTCCAGAAGGGCGACTTTCCATGGGACGACAAAGATTTCCGGATGTACTTTCTCTGGACTGCCTTGTTTTGGGGTGGAGTCATGCTTTACTTTCTGTTCAAGAGCTCTGGGAGAGAAATCACATGGAAAGACTTTGTCAATAACTATCTTTCTAAAGGAGTGGTAGACAGACTGGAAGTGGTCAATAAGCGTTTTGTTCGTGTGACCTTTACTCCAGGAAAAACTCCAGTTGATGGGCAATACGTGTGGTTTAATATTGGCAGTGTGGATACTTTTGAGCGGAATCTAGAAACATTGCAGCAAGAATTGGGCATAGAAGGGGAAAATCGGGTACCTGTCGTCTACATTGCTGAAAGTGATGGCTCCTTTCTCCTGAGCATGTTGCCCACGGTGCTCATAATCACTTTTCTACTCTACACCATAAGAAGAGGGCCTGCTGGCATTGGGCGAACTGGCCGGGGGATGGGCGGACTCTTCAGTGTTGGGGAAACCACAGCCAAGGTCTTGAAGGATGAGATAGACGTGAAGTTCAAAGATGTGGCTGGCTGTGAGGAGGCCAAGCTGGAAATAATGGAATTCGTGAATTTCTTGAAAAACCCAAAGCAGTATCAAGACCTAGGAGCAAAAATCCCTAAGGGTGCCATTCTCACCGGTCCTCCAGGTACTGGGAAAACACTGCTAGCGAAGGCCACAGCAGGAGAAGCCAATGTCCCCTTCATTACTGTTAGCGGGTCAGAATTTTTGGAGATGTTCGTCGGTGTTGGTCCAGCTAGAGTCCGAGACTTATTTGCCCTCGCTGGGAAGAATGCCCCTTGCATTCTGTTCATAGATGAGATTGATGCTGTGGGAAGGAAGAGAGGCCGAGGCAACTTCGGGGGACAAAGTGAGCAAGAGAATACACTGAATCAGCTGCTTGTGGAGATGGATGGCTTTAACACAACTACCAATGTGGTCATCTTGGCAGGCACCAATCGGCCAGACATCCTGGATCCGGCGCTGCTTCGACCAGGCCGCTTTGACAGGCAGATTTTTATTGGACCACCTGACATTAAAGGAAGAGCATCCATCTTCAAAGTTCATCTTCGGCCACTAAAACTAGACAATGCCTTGGAAAAGGAGAAACTGGCCAGAAAACTAGCCTCTTTAACCCCAGGGTTTTCAGGAGCCGATGTTGCCAATGTCTGTAATGAAGCTGCTTTGATTGCTGCAAGACACCTTTCTGATTCCATTAATGAGAAGCATTTTGAACAAGCAATTGAGCGAGTGATTGGTGGCTTGGAGAAAAAAACCCAGGTTCTACAGCCTGAAGAAAAGAAGACTGTAGCTTACCATGAAGCAGGTCACGCAGTTGCCGGCTGGTATCTGGAGCACGCAGATCCACTTCTAAAGGTGTCCATCATCCCACGTGGTAAGGGACTGGGTTATGCTCAGTATTTGCCAAAAGAGCAGTACTTGTACACGAAAGAGCAGCTGCTGGACAGAATGTGCATGACACTAGGTGGCCGAGTCTCTGAAGAGATCTTCTTTGGAAGAATTACAACCGGTGCTCAGGACGACTTGAAGAAGGTCACCCAGAGCGCATATGCCCAAATTGTTCAGTTTGGCATGAATGAAAAGGTGGGACAGATCTCTTTTGACCTCCCACGCCAAGGGGACATGGTATTAGAGAAGCCTTACAGTGAAGCCACTGCGAGGCTGATAGATGATGAAGTAAGAATACTCATTAATGCTGCTTACCAGAGAACCGTAGCTCTCCTGACAGAGAAGAAAACTGACGTGGAGAAGGTTGCTCTTCTATTGTTAGAAAAAGAAGTATTAGATAAGAGTGATATGATTAAGCTTCTGGGCCCCAGACCATTTGCAGAAAAATCTACCTATGAAGAATTCGTAGAAGGCACAGGCAGCTTGGATGAGGACACCTCGCTTCCAGAGGGCCTGAAGGACTGGAACAAAGAGCGGGAGAAAGAGAAAGAGGAGCCTCCAGGTGAGAAAGTTGCCAATCAGATACAGGGGTGGAGGCCCTTTTAGTTCGTGCTTCCAGGATTCAGTTTTCAGTTGTGGAAGAGTGACAGCCCTGCCATGTCGACTGAGACCCACACTGGAGAGCAGAGCTTCTACCACCTCCACCGTTGGCCGGAGTAGCAACTGTCCAGGGCCCCAAAGGGGACTCACTCCATCCCTTGAGGGGGGCCTGGCAGACAGTGGCTGGAACAAGTGGAAACAGTGCTGCTGCCAAAGCCTGGTCTGCAGCTCTCGCTCTGAACCCCACTGACCATGGTGGGGTGGTTTCTCTGGAGCCTTACGACGGCAGAGATGTCGGCATTCCTGTTTCTTTGATATCTCTGCGGATGTGCTGTGAAATTAAATTGGAGTCCTGATAAGAATATTTTGATTCAACCTGATATTTTAAAGAGCGAATCTAGATTACTTGTTGCTGTTTTAATGGAATGGTTTTCTATAGAGAATTGTAACATATTTAAAAATATGAATGTATTATGTAAAAATGACTTTACATCAAAAATAAAAGGTAAACACTGTAAAAAAAAAAAAAAAAGACACCAGGTCTTAATTAGACTTGTTTGCCAACACTGTAATCACTGAAAATATTTATGAACCCTGGTCATAATTATACTTGATTGCCCACACGTGTGTCACTGTAATTGCTAATTTAGTACACCAGGTCTTAATTAGACTTGATTGCCAACACTGCAATCACTGAAATTTTTTATGAACCATGGTCCTAGTTAGTCTTGATTGCTCACACCTGTGTCATTGAAATTGCTAATTGGAAACACCTGGTCTTAATTAGCCTTGATTACCCACACTTCAAGTCACTCAACTTGCTAATTAGTAACATGTGGTCCTAATTGGCCTTGTTTGTCGCTAATTAGAAAAACCTGTTCGAAACTAACCTTGATTGTCCACACCTGTTTCCCTGAAATTGCTAATTAGAAACACCAGGTCTAAATTAGCCTTGAATGTCCAAACCTGTGTCAGTGCAATTGCTAATTAGACGCACCTAGTCCGAAGTAGCCTTGCTTGGCCACACCTGTGTCACTGAAATTGATAATTAGAAACACATGGTCCTAATTAGACTTGATTGCGCACACCTGTATCATTGAAATTGTTGTTGAGAAACACCTGTTCCAAATTAGCCTTGATTTGCGATACCTGTGTCACTCAAATTGCTAATTGGAATCATGGTGTCCTCATTAGCCTTGATTGCCCACACCTGTGTCACTCTAATTGCTAATTGGCAATACCTGGTCCTAATTTTAGATTGTCCACACCTGTGTCATTGAAATTGCTAATTGAAAATACCTGGTCCTAATTACCCTTGATTGCCCACAGCTGTGTCACTGAAATTGTTATGTAGAAACACCTGGTCCTAATGAGCCTTGATTGCCCACACCTGTGTCACTCAAATTGCTAATTAGAAACACCTGGTCCTAATTGGCCTTGATTGTCGCCAAATAGAAACACCTGGTACAAATTAGCGTTGATTGGCCACACCTGTGTCACCGAAATTGCTAATTAGACGCAAGTGGTCCTAATTAGCGTTGATTGGCCACACCTGTGTCACTGAAATTGGTAATTAGAAACACCTGGTCCTAATTGGCCTTGTTTGCCCACACCTGTGTCACTGAAATTGCTAATTAGAAACACCTGGTCCTAATTAGCCTTTATTGGCCACACCTGTGTCACCGAAATTGCTAATTAGACGCAAGTGGTCCTAATTGGCCTTGTTTGCCCACACCTGTGTCACTCAAATTGCTAATTGGAAACACCTGGTCCTAATTAGCCTTGTTTGCCCACACCTGTGTCACTGAAATTGCTAATTGGATACACTTGGTCCTAATTAGACTTGATTGCCCACCCCTGTGTCACTGAAATTGGTAATTTAAGACACCAGGTCTTAATTTACTTGTTTGCCAACACTGTAATCACTGAAAATATTTATGAACCCTGGTCCTAATTATACTTGATTGCCCACACCTGTGTCACTGTAATTGCTAATTTAGTACACCAGGTCTTAATTAGACTTGATTGTCAACACTGTAATCACTGAAATTATTTATGAACCATGGTCCTAGTTAGCCTTGATTGCTCACACCTGTGTCATTGAAATTGCTAATTGGATACACTTGGTCCTAATTAGACTTGATTGCCCACCCCTGTGTCACTGAAATTGGTAATTTAAGACACCAGGTCTTAATTAGACTTGTTTGCCAACACTGTAATCACTGAAAATATTTATGAACCCTGGTCCTAATTATACTTGATTGCCCACACCTGTGTCACTGTAATTGCTAATTTAGTACACCAGGTCTTAATTAGACTTGATTGTCAACACTGTAATCACTGAAATTATTTATGAACCATGGTCCTAGTTAGCCTTGATTGCTCACACCTGTGTCATTGAAATTGCTAATTGGAAACACCTGGTCTTAATTAGCCTTGATTACCCACACTTCGAGTCACTCAACTTGCTAATTAGAAACACCTGGTCCTGGGGCTGGGCTGCGCCCTGTCTCCAGCCGGTGTGCGAGCCCAGGTGGGGCAGCGGCCGCCTCAGCCCCTTAGTGATAGGCAACGTCATCCGCGCGAGCCCAGCCAGCCTCGCCATTGGCTGGAGCCTCCGCGGTGATGTCACGGGTGCCCTAAGATCAGGGCTGGGCCCGGAGCCGGAGCCATTGCTGCAGAACGTCCCGCGGAGCTGAGCGCCAAGATGCAGTGTGACTTCACCGAGGACCAGACCGCAGAGTTCAAGGAGGCCTTCCAGCTGTTTGACCGAACAGGTGATGGCAAGATCCTGTACAGCCAGTGTGCAGACGTGATGAGGGCTCTGGGTCAGAACCCTACCAATGCTGAGGTGCTCAAGGTCCTGGGGAACCCCGAGAGTGATGAGATGAATGTAAAAGTGCTGGACTTCGAGCACTTCCTGCCCATGCTGCAGACTGTGGCCAAGAACAAGGACCAGGGAACCTATGAGGACTACGTGGAAGGCCTTCGAGTGTTTGACAAGGAAGGGAATGGTACTGTCATGGGTGCTGAAATCCGTCACGTCCTCGTCACACTGGGTTAGAAGATGACAGAAGAAGAAGTAGAGATGTTGGTGGCAGGCCATGAAGACAGTAACGGTTGTATCAACTATGAAGAGCTCATCCGGATGGTGCTGAATGGCTGAGGACATCCCATATCCCAAGCCCGTGCCTTGCCCTGTGTGAGATTTCTATGTGGCCCCAGAGCTTCCTAGGCTCCCTATCCACAGCATCTTTCCCAACAGGTCTCTTTTGGATGTTTGCCATCAGCATTCACCAAATAAATTGTTCTCTTTGCCTCAAAAAAAAAAAAAAAAAGAAACACCTGGTCCTAATTAGCCTTGTTTGTCGCTAATTAGAAAAACCTGTTCGAAACTAACCTTGATTGTCCACACCTGTTTCCCTGAAATTGCTAATTAGAAACACCAGGACTAAATTAGCCTTGATTGTCCACACCTATTCCACTGATATTGCTAATTAGAAATACCTTGTCCTAATTAGAATTGATTGTCCCTAATTAGGAAAACCTGGTGGTAATTTTCCTTGATTGTCGACATCTGTGTGACTGAAATTGTTATTTAGAAATACCTGGTCTTAATTAGCCTTGATTGGCCATTCCTGTGTCACTGAAATTGCTAATTAGAGGCACCAGGTCCTAATTAGCCTTGATTGTCCACACCTGTGTCACTGAAATTGCTAATTAGAAACACCAGGTCCTAATTGGCCTTAATTGTCATTAATTAGGAAAACCTGGTCGTCATTATCCTTAATTGTCCACCCTTGTGTCACTGAAATTGTAATTTACAAATACCTGGTTCATATTAAGCTTGATTGCCCACACCTGTGTCACTCAAATTGCTAATTAGAAACACCTGGTCCTAATTAGCCTTGATTGCCCATACCTGTTTCACTCATATTGCTAATTAGAAACACCTGGTCCTAATTAGCCTTAATTGCCCACACCTGTGTCACTGAAATTGCTAAATGAAGACACCTGGTCCTAATTAGCCTTGATTGCCCACACCTGTTTCCCAGAAATTGCTAATTGGAAACACCTGTTCCTAATTAGCCTTGTTTCTCGCTAATTAGAAACACCTGGTCTAAATTAGGGTTGATTGGTCACACCTGTGTCACTGAAATTGCTAATTAGACCGAGGTGGTCCTAATTAGCCTTGATTGTCCACACCTGTGTCACTGAAATTGCTAATTAGAAGCACCTGGTCCTAATTAGGCTTGATTGCCCACACCTGTGTCACTGAAATTGCTAATCATAAACATCAGGTCCTAATTAGCCTTGATTGTCCACACCTGTGCCACTGAAATTGCTAATTAGAAACACCTGGTCCTAATTAGCCTTGATTGTCGCTAATTAGAAACATCTGGTACAAATTAGCATTGATTGGCCACACCTGTGTCTCCGAAATTGCTAATTAGTCACAAGTGGTCCTAATTAGCCTTGATTGTCACCACCTGTGTCACTGAAATTGCTAATTAGACGCTCTAGGTCCTAATCAGCCTTGATTGTCCACACCTGTGTCACTGAAATGGCTAATTAGAAGCACCTGGTCCTAATTAGCCTTGATTGTCCACACCTGTGTCACTGAAATTGCTAATAAGAAACACCAGGTCCTAATTAGCCTTGATTGTCGCTAATTAGAAAAACCTGTTCGAAACTAGCCTTGATTGCCCACACCTGTTTCGCTGAAATTGCTAATTAGATGCACCTGGTCCTAATCAGCCTTGATTGTCCACACCTGTGTCACCGAAATTGCTAATTAGATGGAAGTGGTCCTAATTAGCGTTGATTGGCCACACCTGTGTCACTGAAATTGGTAATTAGAAACACCTGGTCCTAATTAGCCTTGTTTGCCCACACCTGTGTCACCGAAATTGCTAATTAGAAGCACAAGGTCCTAATTAGCCTTGACTGTCGCTAATAAGGAAAACCTGGTCGTCTTTAGCCTTAATTGTCCACACCTGTGTCACTGAAATAGATATTTAGAAATACCTGGTCCAAATTAGGCTTGATTGGCCACACCTGTGTCACTGAAATTGCTAATTAGAAACACCTGGACCAAATTAGCCTTGATTGTCGCCAATTAGAAACACCTGGTCATAACTAGCCTTGATTGTATACACCTGTGTCCCTGAAATTGCTAATAAGAAACACTTGGTCCAAATTAGCTTTGATTGGCCACACCTGTGTCACTGAAATTGCTAATTAGACGCACATGGTCCTAATTAGCCTTGTTTCGCGACACCTATGTCACTGAAATTGCTAATTAGCAACACATGGTCCAAATTAGACTTGATTGGCCATAACTGTGTCACTGAAACTGCTAGTTAGAAGCACTTGGTTCTAATTAGCCTTGATTGTCCCCACCTGTGTCACTGAAATTGCTAATTAGAAAAACCTGGTCCTACTTAGCTTTGGTTGTCCATACCTGTGTTACTGAAATTGATAATTAGAAACACTTGTTCCTAATTAGACTTGATTATCGATAATTAGAAACACCTGGTCCAAATTAGCGTTGATTGGCCATACCTGAGTCACGGAAATTGGTAATTAGAAGCACCTCGTCCTAATTAGGCTTGATTGTCCACACCTGTGTCACTGAAATTGCTAATTAGAAACACCTGGTCCTAATTAGCCTTGATTGTCGCTAATTAGAAACATCTGGTACAAATTAGCATTCATTGGCCACACCTGTGTCTCTGAAATTGCTAATTAGACACAAGTGGTCCTAATTAGCCTTGATTGTCCACACCTGTGTCACTGAAATTGCTAATTAGACGCTCTAGGTCCTAATCAGTCTTGATTGTCCACACCTGTGTCACTGAAATTGCTAATTAGAAACACCAGGTCCTAATTAGCCTTGATTGTTGCTAATTAGAAAAACCTGTTCGAAACTAGCCTTGATTGCCCACACCTGTTTCGCTGAAATTGCTAATTAGATGCACCTGGTCCTAATTAGCCTTGATTGTCAATACGGGTGTCAGTGCAATTGCTACTTAGATCTACTTGGACCTAATTAGCCTTGAATGTCCAAACCTGTGTCAGTGCAATTGCTAATTAGATGCACCTAGTCCGAAGTAGCCTTGCTTGGCCACACCTGTGTCACTGAAATTGATAATTAGACACTCGAGTTCCTAATCACTCTTGTGTTTCCACACCTGTGTCACTGAAATTGCTAATTAGAAGCACCTGGTCCTAATTAGGCTTGATTGTCCACACCTGTGTCACTGAAATTTCTAATTAGAAGCACGAGGTCCTAATTAGCCTTGATTGTCATTAATTAGAAACACCTGGTTGAAACTAGCCTTTGTTTTCCACACCTGTTTTCCTGAAATTGCTAATTAGAAACACCTGGTCCAAATTAGCCTTGATTGTCGACACCTATGCCACTGAAATTGCTAATTAGATGCACCTGGTCCTAATTAGCCTTGTTTGTCACTAATTAGGAAAACCTGGTCGTGATTAACCTTAATTGTCCACCCCTGTGTCACTGCAATTGTTATGTAGCAATACCTGGTCCAAATTAGGCTTGAGTGGCCACACCTGTGTCATTGAAATTGCTAATTAGAAACACCTGGTCCTAATTAGCCTTGATTGTCGCCAAATAGAAACACCTGGTACAAATTAGCGTTGATTGGGCACACCTGTGTCACCGAAATTGCTAATTAGATGGAAGTGGGCCTAATTAGCGTTGATTGGCCACACCTGTGTCACTGAAATTGGTAATTAGAAACATCTGGTCCTAATTAGCCTTGTTTGCCCACACCTGTGTCACCGAAATTGCTAATTAGAAGCACAAGGTCCTAATTAGCCTTGACTATCGCTAATAAGGAAAACCTGGTCTTCTTTAGCCTTAATTGTCCACACCCCTGTCACTGAAATAGATATTTAGAAATACCTGGTCCAAATTAGGCTTTTTTGGCCACACCTGTGTCACTGAAATTGCCAATTAGAAACACCTGGACCAAATTAGCCTTGATTGTCGCCAATTAGAAACACCTGGTCATAACTAGCCTTGATTGTCTACACCTGTGTCCCTGAAATTGCTAATAAGAAACACTTGGTCCAAATTAGCTTTGATTGGCCACACCTGTGTCACTGAAATTGCTAATTAGACGCACATGGTCCTAATTAGCCTGGTTTCAGGACACCTATGTCACTGAAATTGCTAATTAGCAACACCTGGTCCAAATTAGACTTGATTGGCCATAACTGTGTCACTGAAACTGCTAGTTAGAAGCACTTGGTTCTAATTAGCCTTGATTGTCCCCACCTGTGTCACTGAAATTGCTAATTAGAAAAACCTGGTCCTACTTAGCCTTGGTTGTCCATACCTGTGTTACTGAAATTGATAATTAGAAACACTTGTTCCTAATTAGACTTGATTATCGATAATTAGAAACACCTGGTCCAAATTAGCGTTGATTGGCCATACCTGAGTCACGGAAATTACTAATTAGAAGCACCTCGCACTAATTAGCCTTGATTGGCCACACCTGTGGCACTGAAATTCGTAATTAGAAGCACCTCGTCCTAATTAGGCTTGATTGTCCACCCCTGTGTCACTGAAATTGCTAATTAGAAAAACCAGGTCCTAATTAGCCTTGATTGTCCACACCTGTGTCACTGAAATTGCTAATTAGACGCTCTAGGTCCTAATCAGCCTTGATTGTCCACACCTGTGTCACTGAAATGGCTAATTAGAAGCACCTGGTCCTAATTAGCCTTGATTGCCCACACCTGTTTCGCTGAAATTGCTAATTAGATGCACCTGGTCCTAATTAGCCTTGATTGTCAATACATGTGTCAGTGCAATTGCTACTTAGACCTACTTGGACCTAATTAGCCTTGAATGTCCAAACCTGTGTCAGTGCAATTGCTAATTAGATGCACCTAGTCCGAAGTAGCCTTTCTTGGCCACACCTCTGTCACTGAAATTGATAATTAGACACTCGAGTTCCTAATCAGTCTTGTGTTTCCACACCTGTGTCACTGAAATTGCTAATTAGAAGCACCTGGTCCTAATTAGGCTTGATTGTCCACACCTGTGTCACTGAAATTGCTAATTAGAAGCACGAGGTCCTAATTAGCCTTGATTGTCATTAATTAGAAACACCTGGTCGAAACTAGCCTTTATTTTCCACACCTGTTTTCCTGAAATTGCTAATTAGAAACACCTGATATAAATTAGCTTTGATTGTCCACACCTGTGCCACTGAATTTGCTAATTAGATGCACCTGGTCCTAATTAGCCTTGTTCGTCACTAATTAGGAAAACCTGGTCGTGATTAACCTTAATTGTCCACCCCTGTGTCACTGAAATTGTTATGTAGAAATACCTGGTCAAAATTAGGCTTGAGTGTCCACACCTGTGTCATTGAAATTGCTAATTAGAAACACCTGGTCCTAATTAGCCTTGATTGTCGCCAAATAGAAACACCTGGTACAAATTAGCGTTGATTGGCCACACCTGTGTCACCGAAATTGCTAATTAGACGCAAGTGGTCCTAATTAGCGTTGATTGGCAGCACCTGTGTCACTGAAATTGGTAATTAGAAACACCTGGTCCTAATTAGCCTTGTTTGCCCACATCTGTGTCACCGAAATTGCTAATTAGAAGCACAAGATCCTAATTAGCCTTGACTGTCGCTAATGAGGAAAACCTGGTCGTCTTTAGCCTTAATTGTCCACACCCGTGTCACTGAAATAGATATTTAGAAATACCTGGTCCAAATTAGGCTTGATTAGCCACACCTGTGTCACTGAAATTGCTAATTAGAAACACCTGGACCAAATTAGCCTTGATTGTCACTAATTAGAAACACCTGGTCATAACTAGCCTTGATTGTCTACACCTGTGTCCCTGAAATTGCTAATAAGAAACACTTGGTCCAAATTAGCTTTGATTGGCCACACCTGTGTCACTGAAATTGCTAATTAGACGCACATGGTCCTAATTAGCCTTGTTTCGCGACACCTATGTCACTGAAATTGCTAATTAGCAACACCTGGTCCAAATTAGACTTGATTGGCCATAACTGTGTCACTGAAACTGCTAGTTAGAAGCACTTGGTTCTAATTAGCCTTGATTGTCCCCACCTGTGTCACTGAAATTGCTAATTAGAAAAACCTGGTCCTACTTAGCCTTGGTTGTCCATACCTGTGTTACTGAAATTGATAATTAGAAACACTTGTTCCTAATTAGACTTGATTATCGATAATTAGAAACACCTGGTCCAAATTAGCGTTGATTGGCCATACCTGAGTCACGGAAATTGCTAATTAGAAGCACCTCGCCCTAATTAGCCTTGATTGGCCACACCTGTGACACTGAAATTGCTAATTAGAAGCACCTCGTCCTAATTAGGCTTGATTGTCCACACCTTGTCACTGAAATTGCTAATTAGAAAAACCAGGTCCTAATTAGCCTTGATTGTCCACACCTGTGCCACTGAAATTGCTAATTAGAAACACCTGGTCCTAATTAGCCTTGATTGTCGCTAATTAGAAACATCTGGTACAAATTAGCATTCATTGGCCACACCTGTGTCTCTGAAATTGCTAATTAGACACAAGTGGTCCTAATTAGCCTTGATTGTCCACACCTGTGTCACTGAAATCGCTAATTAGACGCTCTAGGTCCTAATCAGCCTTGATTGTCCACACCTGTGTCACTGAAATGGCTAATTAGAAGCACCTGGTCCTAATTAGCCTTGATTGTCCACACCTGTGTCACTGAAATTGCTAATTAGAAACACCAGGTCCTAATTAGCCTTGATTGTTGCTAATTAGAAAAACCTGTTCGAAACTAGCCTTGATTGCCCACACCTGTTTCGCTGAAATTGCTAATTAGACGCACCTGGTCCTAATTAGCCTTGATTGTCAATACGTGTCTCAGTGCAATTGCTACTTAGACGTACTTGGACCTAATTAGCCTTGAATGTCCAAACCTGTGTCAGTGCAATTGCTAATTAGACGCACCTAGTCCGAAGTAGCCTTGCTTGGCCACACCTGTGTCACTGAAATTGATAATTAGACACTCGAGTTCCTAATCATTCTTGTGTTTCCACACCTGTGTCACTGAAATTGCTAATTAGAAGCACCTCATCCTAATTAGGCTTGATTGTCCACACCTGTGTCACTGAAATTTCTAATTAGAAGCACGAGGTCCTAATTAGCCTTGATTGTCATTAATTAGAAACACCTGGTCGAAACTAGCCTTTATTTTCCACACCTGTTTTCCTGAAATTGCTAATTAGAAACACCTGGTCCAAATTAGCCTTGATTGTCGACACCTGTGCCACTAAAATTGCTAATTAGATGCACCTGGTCCTAATTAGCCTTGTTTGTCACTAATTAGGAAAACCTGGTCGTGATTAACCTTAATTGTCCACCCCTGTGTCACTGAAATTGTTACATAGAAATACCTGGTCCAAATTAGGCTTGAATGGCCACACCTGTGTCATTGAAATTGCTAATTAGAAACACCTGGTCCTAATTAGCCTTGATTGTCGCCAAATAGAAACACCTGGTACAAATTAGCGTTGATTGGCCACACCTGTGTCACCGAAATTGCTAATTAGATGCAAGTGGTCCTAATTAGCGTTGATTGGCCACACCTGTGTCACTGAAATTGGTAATTAGAAACACCTGGTCCTAATTAGCCTTGTTTGCCCACACCTGTGTCACCGAAATTGCTAATTAGAAGCACAAGGTCCTAATTAGCCTTGACTGTCGCTAATGAGGAAAACCTGGTCGTCTTTAGCCTTAATTGTCCACACCTGTGTCACTGAAATAGATATTTAGAAATACCTGGTCCAAATTAGGCTTGATTGGCCACACCTGTGTCACTGAAATTGCTAATTAGAAACACCTGGACCAAATTAGCCTTGATTGTCGATAATTAGAAACACCTGGTCATAACTAGCCTTGATTGTCTACACCTGTGTCCCTGAAATTGCTAATAAGAAACACTTGGTCCAAATTAGCTTTGATTGGCCACACCTGTGTCACTGAAATTGCTAATTAGACGCACATGGTCCTAATTAGCCTTGTTTCGCAACACCTATGTCACTGAAATTGCTAATTAGCAACACCTGGTCCAAATTAGACTTGATTGGCCATAACTGTGTCACTGAAACTGCTGGTTAGAAGCACTTGGTTCTAATTAGCCTTGATTGTCCCCACCTGTGTCACTGAAATTGCTAATTATAAAAACCTGGTCCTACTTAGCCTTGGTTGTCCATATCTGTGTTACTGAAATTGATAATTAGAAACACTTGTTCCTAATTAGACTTGATTATCAATAATTAGAAACACCTGGTCCAAATTAGCGTTGATTAGCCATACCTGAGTCACGGAAATTGCTAATTAGAAGCTCCTCGCCTTAATTAGCCTTGATTGGCCACACCTGTGACACTGAAATGGCTAATTAGAAAAACCAGGTCCTAATTAGCCTTGATTGTCCACACCTGTGCCACTGAAATTGCTAATTAGAAACACCTGGTCCTAATTAGCCTTGATTGTCGCTAAATAGAAACATCTGGTACAAATTAGCATTCATTGGCCACACCTGTGTCTCTGAAATTGCTAATTAGACACAAGTGGTCCTAATTAGCCTTGATTGTCCACCCCTGTGTCACTGAAATTGCTAATTAGACGCTCTAGGTCCTATTCAGCCTTGATCGTCCACACCTGTGTCAATGAAATGGCTAATTAGAAGCACCTGGTCCTAATTAGCCTTAATTGTCCACACCTGTGTCACTGAAATTGCTAATTAGAAACACCAGGTCATAATTAGCCTTGATTGTCGCTAATTAGAAAAACCTGTTCGAAACTAGCCTCGATTGCCCACACCTGTTTTGCTGAAATTGCTAATTAGACGCACCTGGTCCTAATTAGCCTTGATTGTCAATACGTGTGTCAGTGCAATTGCTACTTTAGACGTAACTGGAACTAATTAGCCTTGAATGTCCAAACCTGTGTCAGTGCAATTGCTAATTAGACGCACCTAGTCTGAAGTAGCCTTGCTTGGCCACACCTGTGTCACTGAAATTGATAATTAGACACTCGAGCTCCTAATCATTCTTGTGTTTCCACACCTGTGTAACTGAAATTGCTAATTAGAAACACATGGTCCTAATTAGACTTGATTGCCCACACCTGTATCATTGAAATTGTTATTGAGAAACACCTGTTCCGAATTAGCCTTGATTTGCGATACCTGTGTCACTCAAATTGCTAATTGGAATCACGGTGTCCTCATTAGCCTTGATTGCCCACACCTGTGTCACTCTAATTGCTAATTGGCAACATCTGGTCCTAATTATAATTGATTGTCCACATCTGTGTCATTGAAATTGCTAATTGAAAATACCTGGTCCTAATTACCCTTGATTGCCCACAGCTGTGTCACTGAAATTGCTAATTAGAAACACCTGGTCCTAATGAGCCTTGATTGCCCACACCTGTGTCACTCAAATTGCTAATTAGAAACACCTGGTCCGAATCAGTCTTCATTGCCCACACCTGAGTCACTGAAATTGGTAATTGAAAACACCTGGTTCTAATTAGCCTTGATTGCCCACATGTCTGTCACTGAAATTCCTAATTGAAAACACCTGGTCCTAATTAGCCGTGATTGCCCACACCTGTGTCACTGAAATTGCTAATTGGGAACACCTGGTACTAACTACCCTTGATTGCCCACACCTGTGTCACTGAAAGTGCTTATCGGAAAAACCTGGTCATAATTATCCTTGATTGCCCACACCTGTGTCATTGAAATTGCTAATTAGAAACACCTGGTCCTAATTAGCCTTGATTGCCCAGACCTGTGTCACTGAAATTGCTAATTAGACGCTCTAGGTCCTAATCAGCCTTGATTGTCCACACCTGTGTCACTGAAATGGCTAATTAGAAACACCTGGACCTAATTAGCCTTGTTTGCCCACACCTGTGTCACTCAAATTGCTAATTGGAAACACCTGGTCCTAATTAGCCTTTATTGACCACACCTGTGTCACTGAAATTGCTAATTGGTTACACCTGGTTCTAATTAGCCTTGATTGCCCACCCCTGTGTCACTGAAATTGGTAATTTAAGACACCAGGTCTTAATTAGACTTGTTTGCCAACACTGTAATCACTGAAAATATTTATGATCCCTGGTCCTAATTATACTTGATTGCCCACACCTGTGTAACTGTAATTGCTAATTCAGTACACCAGGTCTTAATTAGACTTCATTGCCAACACTGTAATCACTAAAATTATTTATGAACCATGGTCCCAGTTAGCCTTGATTGCTAACACCTGTGTCATTGAAATTGCTAATTGGAAACACCTGGTCTTAATTAGCCTTGATTACCCACACTTCGAGTCACTCAACTTGCTAAGTAGAAACACCTGGTCCTAATTAGCCTTGTTTGTCACTAATTAGAAAAACCTGTTCGAAACTAACCCTGATTGTGCAGACCTGTTTCCCTGAAATTGCTAATTAGAAACACCAGGTCTAAATTAGCCTTGATTGTCCACACCTATTCCACTGATATTGCTAATTAGAAACACCTGGTCCTAATTAGAATTGATTGTCCCTAATTAGGAAAACCTGGTGGTAATTATCCTTGATTGTCCACATCTGTGTGATTGAAATTGTTATTTAGAAATACCTGGTCCTAATTAGCCTTGATTGGCCACACCTGTGTCACTGAAATTGCTAATTAGAAACACCAGGTCTAATTGGCCTTGATTGTCATTAATTAGGAAATCCTGGTCAACATTATCCTTAATTGTCCACCCCTGTGTCACTGAAATTGTTATTTACAAATACCTGGTTCATATTAGGCTTGATTGCCCACACCTGTTTCACTCATATTGCTAATTAGAAACACCTGGTCCTAATTAGCCTTAATTGCCCACACCTGTGTCACTGAAATTGCTAAATGAAGACATCTGGTCCTAATTAGCCTTGATTGCCCACATCTGTTTCCCAGAAATTGCTAATTGGAAACACCTGTTCCTAATTAGCCTTTTTTCTCGCTCATTAGCAACACCTGGTCTAAATTAGGGTTGATTGGTCACACCTGTGTCACTGAAATTGCTAATTAGACCGAGGTGGTCCTAATTAGCCTTGATTGGCCACACCTGTGTTACTGAAATTGCTCATTAGAAGCACAAGGTCCTAATTAGCCTTGACTTTCACTAATGAGGAAAACCTGGTCGTCTTCAGCTTTAATTGTCCACACCTATGTCACTGAAATAGTTATTTAGAAATACCTGGTCCAAATTAGGCTTGATTGGCCACACCTGTGTCACTGAAATTGCTAATTAGAAACACCTGGACCAAATTAGCCTTGATTGTCGCTAATTAGAAACACCTGGTCATAACTAGCCTTGATTGTCTACACCTGTGTCCCTGAAATTGCTAATTAGAAACACTTGGTCCAAATTAGTTTTGATTGGCCACACCTGTGTCACTGAAATTGCTAATTAGCAACACCTGGTCCAAATTAGCCTTGATTGGCCATAACTGTGTCACTGAAATTGCTAGTTAGAAGCACCTGGATCTAATTAGCCTTGATTGTCCCCTCCTGTGTCACTGAAATTGCTAATTATAAAAACCTGGTCCTACTTAGCCTTGGTTGTCCATACCTGTGTTACTGAAATTGATAATTAGAAACACCTGTTCCTAATTAGACTTGATTATCAATAATTAGAAACACCTGGTCCAAATTAGCATTGATTGGTCACACCTGAGTCACTGAAATTGCTATTTAGACGAAGGTGGTCCTAATTACCCTTGATTGGCCACACCTGTCTCACTGAAATTGCGAATTAGATGCTCTAGGTCCTAATTAGCCTTGATTGGCCACACCTGTGTCTCTGAATTTGCTAATTAGAAGGACCTGGTCCTAATTAGCCTTGATTGTTCACACCTGTGTCACTGAAATTGCTAATTAGAAACACAAGGTCCTAATTAGCCTTGATTGTCACTAATTAGAAAAACCTGTTTGAAACTAACCTTGATTGTCCACACCTGTTTCCCTGAAATTGCTAATTAGAAACACCAGGTCGAAATTAGCCTTGATTGTCCACACCTATTCCACTGATATTGCTAATTAGAAACACCTGGTCCTAATTAGAATTGATTGTCCCTAATTAGGAAAACCTGGTGGTAATTATCCTTGATTGTCCACATCTGTGTGACTGAAATTGTTATTTAGAATTACCTGGTCCTAATTAGCCTTGATTGGCCACAAATGTGTCACTGAAATTGCTAATTAGAAACACATGGTCCTAATTAGACATGATTGCCCACACCTGTATCATTGAAATTGTTATTAAGAAACACCTGTTCCGAATTAATCTTGATTTGTGATACCTGTGTCACTCAAATTGCTAATTGGTATCACGGTGTCCTCATTAGCCTTGATTGCCCACACCTGTGTCACTCTAATTGCTAATTGGCAACACCTGGTCCTAATTATAATTGATTGTCCACACCTGTGTCATTGAAATTGCTAATTGAAAATACCTGGTCCTAATTACCCTTGATTGCCCACAGCTGTGTCACTGAAATTGCTAATTAGAAACACCAGGTCCTAATTAGCCTTGAATGTCCACACCTGTGCCACTGAAATTGCTAATTAGAAACACCTGGTCCTAATTAGCCTTGATTGTCGCTAATTAGAAACATCTGGTACAAATTAGCATTGATTGGCGACACCTGTCTCTCCGAAATTGCTAATTAGACACAAGTGGTCCTAATTAGCCTTGATTGTCCACACCTTTGTCACTGAAATTGGTAATTTAAGACACCAGGTCTTAATTAGACTTGTTTGCCAACACTGTAATCACTGAAAATATTTATGAACCCTGGTCATAATTATACTTGATTGCCCACACGTGTGTCACTGTAATTGCTAATTTAGTACACCAGGTCTTAATTAGACTTGATTGCCAACACTGCAATCACTGAAATTTTTTATGAACCATGGTCCTAGTTAGCCTTGATTGCTCACACCTGTGTCATTGAAATTGCTAATTGGAAACACCTGGTCTTAATTAGCCTTGATTACCCACACTTCAAGTCACTCAACTTGCTAATTAGTAACATGTGGTCCTAATTGGCCTTGTTTGTCGCTAATTAGAAAAACCTGTTCGAAACTAACCTTGATTGTCCACACCTGTTTCCCTGAAATTGCTAATTAGAAACAGCAGGTCTAAATTAGCCTTGAATGTCCAAACCTGTGTCAGTGCAATTGCTAATTAGACGCACCTAGTCCGAAGTAGCCTTGCTTGGCCACACCTGTGTCACTGAAATTGATATTTAGACACTCGAGTTCTTAATCAGTCTTGTGTTTCCACACCTGTGTCACTGAAATTGCTAATTAGACGCTCTAGCTCCTAATCAGCCTTGAATGTCCAAACCTGTGTCACTGAAATGGCTAATTAGAAGCACCTGGTCCTAATTAGCCTTGATTGTCCACACCTGTGTCACTGAAATTGCTAATTAGAAACACCAGGTCCTAATTAGCCTTGATTGTCGCTAATTAGAAAAACCTGTTCGAAACTAGCCTTGATTGCCCACACCTGTTTCACTAAAATTGGTAATTAGACGCACCTGGTCCTAATTAGCCTTGATTGTCAATACGTGTGTCAGTGCAATTGCTACTTAGACCTACTTGGACCTAATTAGCCTTGAATGTCCAAACCTGTTTCAGTGCAATTGCTAATTAGACGCACCTAGTCCGAAGTAGCCTTGCTTGGCCACACCTGTGTCACTGAAATTGATATTTAGACACTCGAGATCCTAATCAGTCTTGTGTTTCCACACCTGTGTCACTGAAATTGCTAATTGGGAACACCTGGTACTAATTACCCTTGATTGCCCACACTTGTGTCACTGAAAGTGCTTATCGGAAAAACCTGGTCATAATTAGCCTTGATTGCCCACACCTGTGTCATTGAAATTGCTAATTAGAAACACCTGGTCCTAATTAGCCTTGATTGCCCACACCTGTGTCACTGAAATTGCTAAATGAAGACACCTGGTCCTAATTAGCCTTGATTGCCCACACCTGTTTCCCAGAAATTGCTAATTGGAAACACCTGTTTCTAATTAGCCTTGTTTCTCGCTAATTAGAAACACCTGGTCTAAATTAGGGTTGATTGGTCACACCTGTGCCACTGAAATTGCTAATTAGCCCGAGGTTGTCCTAATTAGCCTTGATTGGCCACACCTGTGTCACTGAAATTGCTAATTAGAAGCACCTGGTCCTAATTAGGCTTGATTGTCCACACCTGTGTCACTGAAATTGCTAATTAGAAACACCAGGTCCTAATTAGCCTTGATTGTCGCTAATTAGAATCATCTGGTACAAATTAGCATTGATTGGCCACACCTGTGTCTCCGAAATTGCTAATTAGACACAAGTAATCCTAATTAGCCTTGATTGTCCACACCTGTGTCACTGAAATTGCTAATTAGACGCTTTAGGTCCTAATCAGCCTTGATTGTCCACACCTGTGTCACTGAAATGGCTAATTAGAAGCACCTGGTCCTAATTAGCCTTGATTGTCCACACCTGTGTCACTGAAATTGCTAATTAGAAACACCAGGTCCTAATTAGCCTTGATTGTCGCTAATTAGAAAAACCTGTTTGAAACTAGCCTTGATTGCCCACACCTGTGTCACTGAAATTGCTAATTAGTAACCCTGGACCAAATTAGCCTTGATTGTCACTAATTAGAAACACCTGGTCATAACTAGCCTTTATTGTCTACACCTGTGTCCCTGAAATTGCTAAGAAGAAACACTTGGTCCAAATTACCTTTGATTGGCCACACCTGTGTCACTGAAATTGCTAATTAGACGCACATGGTCCTAATTAGCCTTGTTTGGCGACACCTGTGTCACTGAAATTGCTAATTAGCAACACCTGGTCCAAATTAGCCTTGATTGGCCATAACTGTGTCACTGAAATTGCTAGTTAGAGCACCTGGATCTAATTAGCCTTGATTGTCCCCTCCTGTGTCACTGAAATTGCTAATTAGAAAAACCTGGTCCTAATTACCCTTGATTGCCCACAGCTGTGTCACTGAAATTGTTATGTAGAAACACCTGGTCCTAATGAGCCTTGATTGCCCACACCTGTGTCACTCAAATTGCTAATTAGAAACACCTGGTCCGAATTAGCCTTGATTGCCCACACCTGTGTCACTGAAATTGGTAATTTAAAACACCTGGTTCTAATTAGCCTTGATTGCCCACATGCCTGTCACTGAAATTCCTAATTGAAAACACCTGGTCCTAATTAGCCGTGATTGCCCACACCTGTATCACTGAAATTGCTAATTGGGAACACCTCGTCCTAATTACCCTTGATTGCCCACACCTGTGTCACTGAAAGTGCTTATCAGAAGAACCTGGTCATAAATAGCCTTGATTGCCCACACCTGTTTCGCTGAAATTGCTAATTAGACGCACCTGGTCCTAATTAGCCTTGATTGTCAATACGTGTGTCAGTGCAATTGCTACTTAGACGTACTTGGACCTAATTAGCCTTGAATGTCCAAACCTGTTTCAGTGCAATTGCTAATTAGACGCACCTAGTCCGAAGTAGCCTTGCTTGGCCACACCTGTGTCACTGAAATTGATAATTAGACACTCGAGTTCCTAATCAGTCTTGTGTTTCCACACCTGTGTAACTCAAATTGCTAATTAGAAACACATGGTCCTAATTAGACTTGATTGCGCACACCTGTATCATTGAAATTGTTGTTGAGAAACACCTGTTCCGAATTAGCCTTGATTTGCGATACCTGTGTCACTCAAATTGCTAATTGGAATCACGGTGTCCTCATTAGACTTGATTGTCCACACCTGTGCCACTGAAATTGCTAATTAGAAACACCTGGTCCTAATTAGCCTTGATTGTCGCCAATTAGAAACATCTGGTACAAATTAGCATTGATTGGCCACACCTGTCTCTCCGAAATTGCTAATTAGACACAAGTGGTCCTAATTAGCCTTGATGGTCCACACCTATGTCACTGAAATTGCTAATTAGACGCTCTAGGTCCTAATCAGCCTTGATTGTCCACACCTGTGTCACTGAAATGGCTAATTAGAAGCACCTGGTCCTAATTAGCCTTGATTGTCCACACCTGTGTCACTGAAATTGCTAATTAGAAACACCAGGTCCTAATTAGCCTTGATTGTCGCTAATTAGAAAAACCTGTTCGAAATTAGCCTTGATTGCCCACACCTGTTTCGCTGAAATTGCTAATTAGACACACCTGGTCCTAATTAGCCTTGATTGTCAATACGTGTGTCAGTGCAATTGCTACTTAGACCTACTTGGACCTAATTAGCCTTGAATGTCCAAACCTGTGTCAGTGCAATTGCTAATTAGATGCACCTAGTCCGAAGTAGCCTTGCTTGGCCACAACTGTGTCACTGAAATTGATAATTAGACACTCGAGGTCCTAATCGGTCTTGTGTTTCCACACCTGTGTCACTGAAATTGGTAATAAGAGGCACCTGGTCCTAATTAGGCTTGATTGTCCATACCTGTGTCACTGAAATTTCTAATTAGAAGCACGAGGTCCTAATTAGCCTTGAATTTTGTTAATTAGAAACACCTGGTCGAAACTAGCCTTTATTTTCCACACCTGTTTTCCTGAAATTGCTAATTAGAAACACCTGGTCCAAATTAGCCTTGTTTGTCCACACCTGTGCCACTGAAATTTCTAATTAGATGCACCTGGTCCTAATTAGCCTTGTTTGTCACTAATTAGGAAAACCTGGTCGTGATTAACCTTAATTGTGAACCCCTGTGTCACTGAAATTGTTATATAGAAACACCTGGTACAAATTAGCGTTGATTGGCCACACCTGTGTCACCGAAATTCCTAATTAGACGCAATTGGTCCTAATTAGCGTTGATTGGCCACACCTGTGTCACTGAAAGTGGTAATTCGAAGCAGCAGGTGCGAATTAGTCTTGATTGTCCACACCTGTGTCACCGAAATTGCTAATTAGAAGCACAAGGTCCTAATTAGCCTTGACTGTCGCTAATGAGGAAAACCTGGTCGTCTTTAGCCTTAATTGTCCACACCTGTGTCACTGAAATAGTTAATTAGAAATACCTGGTCCAAATTAGGCTTGATTGGCCACACCTGTGTCAATGAAATTGCTAATTAGAAACCCCTGGAACAATTAACCTTGATTGTCACTAATTAGAAACACCTGGTCATAACTAGCCTTGATTGTCTACACCTGTGTCCCTGAAATTGTTAATAAGAAACACTTGGTCCAAATTAGCTTTGATTGGCCACACCTGTGTCACTGAAATTGCTAATTAGACGCACATGATCCTAATTAGCCTTGTTTGGCGACACCTGTGTCACTGAAATTGCTAATTAGCAACACCTAGTCCACGTTAGCCTTGATTGGCCATAACTGTGTCACTGAAATTGCTAGTTAGAAGCACTTGGTTCTAACTAACCTTGATTGTCCCCACCTGTGTCACTGAAATTGCTAATTAGAAACACCAGGTCCTAATTAGCCTTGATTGTCCACACCTGTACCACTGAAATTGCTAATTAGAAACACCTGGTCCCAGTTAGCCTTGATTGACCACACCTGTGCCACTGAAATTGCTAATTAGAAACCCCTGGTCCTAATTAGCCATGATTGTCGCTAATTAGAAACATCTGGCACAAATTAGCATTGATTGGCCACACCTGTGTCTCCGAAATTTCTAATTAGACACAAGTGGTCCTAATTAGCCTTGATTGTCCACACCTGTGTCACTGAAATTGCTAATTAGACGCTCTAGGTCCTAATCAGCCTTGATTGTCCACACCTGTGTCACTGAAATGGCTAACTAGAAGCACCTAGTCCTAATTAGCCTTGATTGTCCACATCTGTGTCACTGAAATTGCTAATTAGAAACACCAGGTCCTAATTAGCCTTGATTGTCATTAATTAGAAACACCTGGTCGAAACTAGCCTTTATTTTCCACACCTGTTTTCCTGAAATTGCTAATTAGAAACACCTGGTCCAAATTAGCCTTGATTGTCCACACCTGTGCCACTGAAATTGCTAATTAGATGCACCTGGTCCTAATTAGCCTTGTTTGTCACTAATTCGGAAAACCTGGTCGTGATTAACCTTAATTGTCCACCCCTGTGTCACTGAAATTGTTATGTAGAAATACCTGGTCCAAATTAGGCTTGAGTGGCCACAACTGTGTCATTGAAATTGCTAATTATTAACACCTGGTCCTAATTAGCCTTGATTGTCACCAAATAGAAACACCTGGTACAAATTAGCGTTGATTGGCCACACCTTTGTCACCGAAATTGCTAATTAGACGCAAGTGGTCCTAATTAGCATTGATTGGCCACACCTGTGTCACTGAAATTGGTAATTAGAAACACCTGGTCCTAATTAGCCTTGATTGCCCACACCTGTTTCACTCATGTTGCTAATTAGAAACACCTGGTCCTAATTAGCCTTAATTGCCCACACCTGTGTCACTGAAATTGCTAAATGAAGACACCTGGTCCTAATTAGCCTTGATTGCCCACACCTGTTTCCCAGAAATTGCTAATTGGAAACACCTGTTCCTAATTAGCCTTGTTTCTCGCTAATTAGAGACACCTGGTCTAAATTAGGGTTGATTGGTCACACCTGTGCCACTGAAATTGCTAATTAGACGCACCTGGTCCTAATTAGGCTTGATTGTCCACACCTGTGTCACTGAAATTGCTAATTAGAAACACCAGGTCCTAATTAGCTTTGATTGTCCACACCTGTGCCACTGAAATTGCTAATTAGAAACACCTGGTCTTAATTAGCCTTGATTGTCACTAATTAGAAATATCTGGTACAAATTAGCATTGATTGGCCACACCTGTGTCTCCGAAATTGCTAATTAGACACAAGTGGTCCTAATTAGCCTTCATTGTCCACACCTGTGTCACTGAAATTGCTAGTTAGAAGCACTTGGTTCTAATTAGCCTTGATTGTCCCCTCCTGTGTCACTGAAATTGCTAATTGGAAAAACCTGGTCCTACTTAGCCTTGGTTGTCCATACCTGTGTTACTGAAATTGATAATTAGAAACACCTATTCCTAATTAGACTTGATTATCGATAATTAGAAGCACCTCGTCCTAATTAGGCTTGATTGTCCACACCTGTGTCACTGAAATTGCTAATTAGAAGCACCTCGTCCTAATTAGGCTTGATTGCCCACACCTGTGTCACTGAAATTGCTAATTAGAAACACCAGGTCCTAATTAGCCTTGATTGTCCACACCTGTGCCACTGAAATTGCTAATTAGAAACACCTGGTCCTAGTTAGCCTTGATTGACCACACCTGTGCCACTGAAATTGCTAATTAGAAACCCCTGGTCCTAATTAGCCATGATTGTCGCTAATTAGAAACATCTGGCACAAATTAGGATTGATTGGCCACACCTGTGTCTCAGAAATTGCTAATTAGACACAAGTGGTCCTAATTAGCCTTGATTGTCCACACCTGTGTCACTGAAATTGCTAATTAGACGCTCTAGGTCCTAATCAGCCTTGATTGTCCACACCTGTGTCACTGAAATGGCTAACTAGAAGCACCTGGTCCTAATTAGCCTTGATTGTCCACACCTGTGTCACTGAAATTGCTAATTAGAAACACCAGGTCCTAATTAGCCTTGATTGTCATTAATTAGAAACACCTGGTCGAAACTAGCCTTTATTTTCCACACCTGTTTTCCTGAAATTGCTAATTAGAAACACCTGGTCCAAATTAGCCGTGATTGTCCACACCTGTGCCACTGAAATTGCTAATTAGATGCACCTGGTCCTAATTAGCCTTGTTTGTCACTAATTCGGAAAACCTGGTCGTGATTAACCTTAATTGTCCACCCCTGTGTCACTGAAATTGTTATGTAGAAATACCTGCTCCAAATTAGGTTTGAGTGGCCACACCTGTGTCATTGAAATTGCTAATTATTAACACCTGGTCCTAATTAGCCTTGATTGTCACCAAATAGAAACACCTGGTACAAATTAGCGTTGATTGGCCACACCTTTGTCACCGAAATTGCTAATTAGACGCAAGTGGTCCTAATTAGCATTGACTGGCCACACCTGTGTCACTGAAATTGGTAATTAGAAACACCTGGTCCTAATTAGCCTTGATTGCCCACACCTGTTTCACTCATGTTGCTAATTAGAAACACCTGGTCCTAATTAGCCTTAATTGCCCACACCTGTGTCACTGAAATTGGTAAATGAAGACACCTGGTCCTAATTAGCCTTGATTGCCCACACCTGTTTCCCAGAAATTGCTAATTGGAAACACCTGTTCCTAATTAGCCTTGTTTCTAGCTAATTAGAGACACCTGGTCTAAATTAGGTATGATTGGTCACACGTGTGCCACTGAAATTGCTACTTAGACGCACCTGGTCCTAATTAGGCTTCATTGTCCACACCTGTGTCACTGAAATTGCTAATTAGAAACACCAGGTCCTAATTAGCTTTGATTGTCCACACCTTGCCACTGAAATTGCTAATTAGAAACACCTGGTCCTAATTAGCCTTGATTGTCGCTAATTAGAAACACCTGGTCCTAATTAGCCTTAATTGCCCACACCAGTGTCACTGAAATTGCTAATTGTAAACATCTGGTCCCAATTTGCCTTGATTGCCCACACCTGCATCACTCAAATTGTTAATTGGAAACACCTGGTGGTAATTATCCTTGATTGCCCACACCTGTGTCACTTAAATTGCTAATTGGAAACACCTGGTCCTAATTAGCCTTGAATCCCCACACCTGTGTCACTCGAATTGGTAATTATAAACACCTGGTCCTAATTAGCCTTGATTGCCCAGACCTGTGTCACTGAAATTGCTAATTGGAAACAGCTGGTCCTAATTAGCCTTGATTGCCCACACCTGTGTCACTGAAATTGCTATTTAGAAACACCTGTCCTACTTAGCATTGATTGCCCGCACCTGTGTCACTCAAACTGCTAATTGGAAACACCTGGTCCCAAATAGCCTTGATTGCTCACACCTGTGTCATTGAAGTTGGTAATTTAAGACACAAGGTCTTTATTAGACTTGTTTGCCAAAACTGTAATCACTGAAATTATTTTTGAACCCTAGTCCTAATTAGCCTTGATTTCCCACACCTGTGTCACTGAAATTGGTAATTTAACACACCAGGTCTTAAATAGACTTGTTTGCCAACACTGTAATCACTGAAATTATTTATGAACCCTGGTCCTAATTAGCCTTGATTGCCTAAACCTGTGTCAGTGAAATTGCTAATGGGAAACACTTGGTCCTAATTAGCCTTGATTGCCCACACCTGTGTCACTGAAACTGCTAATAGGAAACACTTGGTCCTAAATAGCCTTGATTGCCCACACCTGTGTCACTGAAACTGCGAATTAGAAACACTTGTTCCTAATTATCCATGATTGCCCATAAGTGGGATGCAGAAATTGTTTATTTAAGACACCAAGTCTTAATTAGTCTTGATTGCCAACACTATAATCCATGAAATTATTTATGAACCCTGGTCCTAATTAGCCTTGATTGTCCACACCTGTGTCATTGAAATTGCTAATTGGAAACACCTGGTCTTAATTAGCCTTGTTTGCCCACAACTGTGTCACTCAATTTTCTAATTGGAAACACCTGGTCAAAATTGGCCTTCATTGATCATACCTATGTCATTGAAATAGTTAATTTGAAACACCTGGTCCTATTTAGCCTTGATTGCCCACACCTGTGTCACTGAAATTGCTAATTGGAAACACCTGCTCCGAATTAGCCTTAATTGCCCACTCCAGTGTCACTGAAATTGCTAATTGTAAACACCTGGTCCCAATTTGCCTTGATTGCCCACACCTGCATCACTCAAATTGTTAATTGGAAACACATGGTGGTAATTAGCCTTGATTGCCCACACCTGTGTCACTTAAATTGCTAATTGGAAACACCTGGTCTTAATTAGCCTTGAATCCCCACACCTGTGTCACTCGAATTGGTAATTATAAACACCTTGTGCTAATTAGCCTTGATTGCCCAGACCTGTGTCACTATAGAATCTTCTGTAGGATACTTATCCCTCTGAAGTGCACCTCCAACATTTGACTCTCAGTCCTCCTCACTTGGTTCACTATTTTGGAAAATCAAGGCCTGTATGAACATATTACATGAAAACGTCACAAAACCAGTGTGAATTTCTCCTGAACATAAAAAGTTACAACGTAGGAACATCTACAGGATTCTTATCACTGAGAAGAGTAAGTGAAACATGTGAATTTGACGTGTCCTCACGTGGTCACTATTTTCAAGCTCATTACAAGGCTGAATATCGTTGGTAGAATCAGCACAAAACAAGTGTTTTTTTCTCCAGAATACAAAGTTTTACAGTCTAGAACCATGATTTTACAAAATAGTGAACCAAGTGAGGAAGACTCTGAGTTAAATGTGGCAAATGCACTTCTTTAGGATAAGTTTCATACAGAAGTTTCTATACTGCAACTCAAATAAGTGCACATGCTACATATATAACTGTTAGTCCTCTTCACTTGGTTCACTATTTTAGAAGGGAACATCGTTGTTAGAATCAGCACAAAACAAATGTTGTTTTCTCGAGAATATAAAGTTTTACACTCTACAACCCAGTGTAGGATACTTATCCCAAATAAGTGCATATGCTACATATATAACTGTGAGTCCTCTTCACTTACTTCACTATTTTGGAAGGGAACGACATGCATGAACATGTTTCATGGAAACGTCGTAAACCAAGTGTGATTTCCTCCTGAACACAAACAGTTACAATATAGAAACTTGTGTACGATACTTCTGCTAAAGAAGTGCACTTTCCACATTTAACTCAGAGTCCGCCTCACTTGGTTCACTATTTTGTAAAATCATGGCCTGTGTGAACATGTGCCATTCAAATGTCACAAAACAAGTAGGATTTTCGCCTGAACGCAAATGTTACAATATAGGAACTTCTTTAGGATCCTTCTCACTAAGAAGTGAAATTCCAACATTTACTCTGAATCGTCCGCATGTGGTTCACTCTTTAGGATAATCATGGCCTGCGTGAACATGTTATGTGCAAATGTCGCAAAACAAGTGTGATCCTCTCTTGAACACAAAGTATAGACTCTTCTGTAGGATACTTATCCCTAAGAAGTGCAACTCCAACATTTGACTCTCAGTCCTCCTCACTTGGTTCACTCTTTTGGAAAATCAAGGCCTGCGTGAACATATTCCATGAAAGCATCACAAAAGCAGTGTGACTTTCTCCTGAACATAAAAAGTTCCAACGTAGGAACATCTACAGGATTCTTATCACTGAGAAGAGAAACTGAAACATGTGAATTTGACGTGTCCTCTCGTGGTCACTATTTTCAAGCTCATTACAAGACTGAATATTGTTGGTAGAATCAGCACAAAACAAGTGTTGTTTTCTCCAGAATACAAAGTTTTACAGTCTAGAACCCTGTGAAGGATACTTATCCCAAACAAGTGCACATGCTACAATTATAACTGTGAGTCCTCTTTACTTGGTTCACTATTTTGGAAGGGAACATCGTTGGTAGAATCAGCAAAAAACAAGTGTTGTTTTCTCCAGAATACAAAGTTTTACAGTCTAAAACCCTGTGTAGGATACTTATCCCAAACAAGTGCACATGCTACAAATATAACTGTGAGTCCTCTTCACGTGGTTCACTATTTTGGAAGGGAACATCGTTGGTAGAATCAGCACAAAACAAATGTTGTTTTCTCTAGAATACAAAGTTTTACAGTCTAGAACCCTGTGCAGGATACTTATGCCAAATAAGTGTACATGCTACATATATAACTGAGAGTCCTCTTCAAGTGGTTCACTATTTTGGAAGGGAACGACATGCATGAACATGTTTCATGGACACGTCGTAAACCAAGTGTGATTTCGTCCTGAACAGAAAGAGTTACAACATAGAAACTTCTGTATGAAACTTATCCTATAGAAGTGCATTTGCCACATTTAACTCAGAGTCCTCCTCACTTGGTTCACTATTTTGTAAAATCATGGCCTGTGTGAACATGTGCCATTCAAATGTCACCATACAAGTACGATTTTCGCCTGAACGCAAATGTTACAGTATAGGAACTTCTCTAGGATCCTTATTACTAACAAGTGAAATTCCAACATTTACTCTGAATCCTCCGCAGTTGATTCACTCTTTAGGATAATCAAGGCCTGCGGGAACATGTTATATGCGAATGTGCCTAAACAAGTATGATCTTCTCCTGACCACAAAGTGTAACACTGTAGAATCTTCTGTAGGATACAGAAATAGCAAAGTTTTACAGTCTAAAACCCTGTGTAGGATACTTATCCCAAACAAGTGCACATGCTACTTCCTATCCCTAAGAAGTGCACCTCCAACATTTGACTCTCAGTCCTCTTCACTTGGTTCACTCTTTTGGAAAATCAAGGCCTGCGTGAACAGATTCCCTAAAATCGTCACATAACCAGTGTAAATTTCTCCTGAACATAAAAAGTTACAACGTAGGAACATCTACAGGATTCTTATCACTGAGAAGAGAAACTGAAACATGTGAATTTGACGTGTCCTCTCGTGGTCACTATTTTCAAGCTCATTACAAGGATGAATATCGTTGGTAGAATCAGCACAAAACAAGTGTTGTTTTCTCCAGAATACAAAGTTTTACAGTCTAAACCCTGTGAAGGATACTTATCCCAAACAAGTGCACATGCTACAATTATAACTGTGAGTCCTCTTTACTTGGTTCACTATTTTGGAAGGGAACATCGTTGGTAGAATCAGCAAAAAACAAGTGTTGTTTTCTCCAGAATACAAAGTTTTACAGTCTAAAACCCTGTGTAGGATACTTATACCAAACAAGAGCACATGCTACAAATATAACTGTGAGTCCTCTTCACTTGGTTCACTATTTTGGAAGGGAACATCGTTGGTAGAATCAGCACAAAACAAATGTTGTTTTCTCTACAATACAAAGTTTTACAGTCTAGAACCCTGTGCAGGATACTTATGCCAAATAAGTGTACATGCTACATATATAACTGAGAGTCCTCTTTACTTGGTTCACTATTTTGGAAGGGAACGACATGCATGAACATGTTTCATGGAAACGTCGTAAACCAAGTGTGATTTCGTCCTGAACAGAAAGAGTTACAACATAGAAACTTCTGTATGAAACTTATCCTAAAGAAGTGCATTTGCCACATTTAACTCAGAGTCCTCCTCACTTGGTTCACTATTTTGTAAAATCATGGCCTGTGTGAACATGTGCCATTCAAATGTCACCAAACAAGTATGATTATCGCCTGAACGCAAATGTTGCAGTATAAGAACTTCTCTAGCATCCTTATTACTAAGAAGTGAAATTCCAACATTTACTCTGAATCCTCCGCAGTTGTTTCACTCTTTAGGATAATCAAGGCCTGCGGGAACATGTTATATGCGAATGTGCCTAAACAAGTGTGATCTTCTCCTGAACACAAAGTGTAACACTATAGAATCTTCTGTAGGATACTTATCCCTAAGAAGTGCACCTCCAACATTTGACTCTCAGTCCTCCTCACTTGGTTCACTCTTTTGGAAAATCAAGGCCTGCGTGAACATATTCCATGAAAACGTCACAAAACCAGTATGAATTTCTCCTGAACATAAAAAGTTACAAGGTAGGAACATCTACAGGATTCTTATCACTGAGAAGAGAAAGTGAAACATGTGAATTTGACGCGTCTTCTCGTGGTCAGTATTTTCAAGCTCAGTACAAGACTGAATATCGTTGTAGAATCAGCACAAAACAAGTGTTGTTTTCTCCAGAATACAAAGTTTTACAGTCTAGAACCCTGTGTAGGATACTTATCCCAAACAAGTGCACATGCTACGTCTATAACCCTGTGTAGGATACTTATCCCAAACAAGTGCACATGCTACAAATATAACTGTGAGTCCTCTTCACTTCGTTCACTATTTTGGAAGGGAACATCGTTGGTAGAATCAGCACAAAACAATTGTTGTTTTCTCCAGAATACAAAGTTTTACAGTCTAGAACCCTGTGCAGGATACTTATCCCAAACAAGTGCACATGCTACAAATATAACTGTGAGTCCTCTTCACTTGGTTCACTATTTTGGAAGGGAACATCGTTGGTAGAATTAGCACAAAACAAGTGTTGTTTTCTCCAGAATACAAAGTTTTACAGTCTAGAACCCTGTGTAGGATACTTATCCCAAACAAGTGCACATGCTACAAATATAACTGTGAGTCCTCTTCACTTGGTTCACTATTTTGGAAGGGAACATCTTTGGTAGAATCAGCACAAAACAAATGTTGTTTTCTCCAGAATACAAAGTTTTACAGTGTAGAACCCTGTGCAGGATACTTATGCCACATAAGTGCACATGCTACATATATAACTTAGAGTCCTCTTCAAGTGGTTCACTATTTTGGAAGGGAACGACATGCATGAACATGTTTCATGGACACGTCGTAAACCAAGTGTGATTTCGTCCTGAACAGAAAGAGTTACAACATAGAAACTTCTGTATGAAACTTATCCTAAAGAAGTGCATTTGCCACATTTAACTCAGAGTCCTCCTCACTTGGTTCACTATTTTGTAAAATCATGGCCTGTGTGAACATGTGCCATTCAAATGTCACAAAACAAGTATGATTTTCGCCTGAACGCAAATGTTACAGTATAGGAACTTCTCTAGGATCCTTATTACTAAGAAGTGAAATTCCAACATTTACTCTGAATCCTCCGCAGTTGTTTCACCCTTTAGGATAATCAAGGCCTGCGGGAACATGTTATATGCGAATGTGCCTAAACAAGTATGATCTTCTCCTGACCACAAAGTGTAACACTATAAAATCTTCTGTAGGATACTTATCCCTAAGAAGTGCAACTCCAACATATGACTCTCAGTCCTCCTCACTTGGTTCACTCTTTTGGAAAATCAAGGCCTGCGTGAACATATTCCCTGAAATCGTCACATAACCAGTGTGAATTTCTCCTGAACATAAAAGGTTACAACGTAGGAACATCTACAGGATTCTTATCACTGAGAAGAGAAAGTGAAACATGTGAATTTGACGTGTCCTCTCGTGTTCACTATTTTCAAGCTCATTACAAGACTGAATATCGTTGGTAGAATCAGCACAAAACAAGTGTTGTTTTCTCCAGCATACAAAGTTTTACAGTCTAGAACCCTGTGTAGGATACTTATCCCCAACAAGTGCACATGTTACAAATATAACTGTGAGTCCTCTTCACGTGGTTCACTATTTTGAAAGGAAACATCGTTGATAGAATCAGCAAAAAACAAGTGTTGTTTTCTGCAGAATACAAAGTTTTACAGTCTAGAACCCTGTGCAGGACACTTATGCCAAATAAGTGCACATGCTACATATATAACTGAGAGTCCTCTTCACTTGGTTCACTATTTTGGAAGGGAACATCGTTGGTAGAATCAGCACAAAACAAATGTTGTTTTCTCTAGAATACAAAGTTTTACAGTCTAGAACCCTGAGCAGGATACTTATGCCAAATAAGTGTACATGCTACATATATAACTGAGAGTCCTCTTTACTTGGTTCACTATTTTGGAAGGGAACGACATGCATGAACATGTTTCATGGAAACGTCGTAGACCAAGTGTGATTTCGTCCTGAACAGAAAGAGTTACAACATAGAAACTTCTGTATGAAACTTATCCTATAGAAGTGCATTTGCCACATTTAACTCAGAGTCCTCCTCACTTGGTTCACTATTTTGTAAAATCATGGCCTGTGTGAACATGTGCCATTCAAATGTCACCATACAAGTACGATTTTCGCTTGAACGCAAATGTTACAGTATATGAACTTCTCTAGGATCCTTATTACTAAGAAGTGAAATTCCAACATTTACTCTGAATCCTCCGCAGTTCTTTCACTCTTTAGGATAATCAAGGCCTGCGGTAACATGTTATATGCGAATGTGCCTAAACAAGTATGATCTTCTCCTGACCACAAAGTGTAACACTGTAGAATCTTCTGTAGGATACAGAAATAGCAAAGTTTTACAGTCTAAAACCCTGTGTAGGATACTTATCCCAAACAAGTGCACATGCTACTTCCTATCCCTAAGAAGTGCACCTCCAACATTTGACTCTCAGTCCTCTTCACTTGGTTCACTCTTTTGGAAAATCAAGGCCTGCGTGAACATATTCCCTGAAATCGTCACATAACCAGTGTGAATTTCTCCTGAACATAAAAAGTTACAACGTAGGAACATCTACAGGATTCTTATCACTGAGAAGAGAAACTGAAACACGTGAATTTGACGTGTCCTCTCGTGGTCACTATTTTCAAGCTCATTACAAGGCTGAATATCGTTGGTAGAATCAGCACAAAACAAGTGTTGTTTTCTCCAGAATACAAAGTTTTACAGTCTAGAACCCTGTGAAGGATACTTATCCCAAACAAGTGCACATGCTACAATTATAACTGTGAGTCCTCTTTACTTGCTTCACTATTTTGGAAGGGAACATCGTTGGTAGAATCAGCAAAAAACAAGTGTTGTTTTCTCCAGAATACAAAGTTTTACAGTCTAAAACCCTGTGTAGGATACTTATCCCAAACAAGTGCACATGCTACAAATATAACTGTGAGTCCTCTTCACTTGGTTCACTATTTTGGAAGGGAACATCGTTGGTAGAATCAGCACAAAACAAATGTTTTCTCTAGAATACAAAGTTTTACAGTCTAGAACCCTGTGCAGGATACTTATGCCAAATAAGTGTACATGCTACATATATAACTGAGAGTCCTCTTCAAGTGGTTCACTATTTTGGAAGGGAACGACATGCATGAACATGTTTCATGGACACGTCGTAAACCAAGTGTCATTTCGTCCTGAACAGAAAGAGTTACAACATAGAAACTTCTGTATGAAACTTATCCTAAAGAAGTGCATTTGCCACATTTAACTCAGAGTCCTCCTCACTTGGTTCACTATTTTGTAAAATCATGGCCTGTGTGAACATGTGCCATTCAAATGTCACCAAACAAGTATGATTATCGCCTGAACGCAAATGTTGCAGTATAAGAACTTCTCTAGCATCCTTATTACTAAGAAGTGAAATTCCAACATTTACTCTGAATCCTCCGCAGTTGTTTCACTCTTTAGGATAATCAAGGCCTGCGGGAACATGTTATATGCGAATGTGCCTAAACAAGTGTGATCTTCTCCTGAACACAAAGTGTAACACTATAGAATCTTCTGTAGGATACTTATCCCTAAGAAGTGCACCTCCAACATTTGACTCTCAGTCCTCCTCACTTGGTTCACTCTTTTGGAAAATCAAGGCCTGCGTGAACATATTCCATGAAAACGTCACAAAACCAGTATGAATTTCTCCTGAACATAAAAAGTTACAAGGTAGGAACATCTACAGGATTCTTATCACTGAGAAGAGAAAGTGAAACATGTGAATTTGACGCGTCTTCTCGTGGTCAGTATTTTCAAGCTCAGTACAAGACTGAATATCGTTGTAGAATCAGCACAAAACAAGTGTTGTTTTCTCCAGAATACAAAGTTTACAGTCTAGAACCCTGTGTAGGATACTTATCCCAAACAAGTGCACATGCTACGTCTATAACCCTGTGTAGGATACTTATCCCAAACAAGTGCACATGCTACAAATATAACTGTGAGTCCTCTTCACTTCGTTCACTATTTTGGAAGGGAACATCGTTGGTAGAATCAGCACAAAACAATTGTTGTTTTCTCCAGAATACAAAGTTTTACAGTCTAGAACCCTGTGCAGGATACTTATCCCAAACAAGTGCACATGCTACAAATATAACTGTGAGTCCTCTTCACTTGGTTCACTATTTTGGAAGGGAACATCGTTGGTAGAATTAGCACAAAACAAGTGTTGTTTTCTCCAGAATACAAAGTTTTACAGTCTAGAACCCTGTGTAGGATACTTATCCCAAACAAGTGCACATGCTACAAATATAACTGTGAGTCCTCTTCACTTGGTTCACTATTTTGGAAGGGAACATCTTTGGTAGAATCAGCACAAAACAAATGTTGTTTTCTCCAGAATACAAAGTTTTACAGTGTAGAACCCTGTACAGGATACTTATGCCACATAAGTGCACATGCTACATATATAACTTAGAGTCCTCTTCAAGTGGTTCACTATTTTGGAAGGGAACGACATGCATGAACATGTTTCATGGACACGTCGTAAACCAAGTGTGATTTCGTCCTGAACAGAAAGAGTTACAACATAGAAACTTCTGTATGAAACTTATCCTAAAGAAGTGCATTTGCCACATTTAACTCAGAGTCCTCCTCACTTGGTTCACTATTTTGTAAAATCATGGCCTGTGTGAACATGTGCCATTCAAATGTCACAAAACAAGTATGATTTTCGCCTGAACGCAAATGTTACAGTATAGGAACTTCTCTAGGATCCTTATTACTAAGAAGTGAAATTCCAACATTTACTCTGAATCCTCTGCAGTTGTTTCACCCTTTAGGATAATCAAGGCCTGCGGGAACATGTTATATGCGAATGTGCCTAAACAAGTATGATCTTCTCCTGACCACAAAGTGTAACACTATAAAATCTTCTGTAGGATACTTATCCCTAAGAAGTGCAACTCCAACATATGACTCTCAGTCCTCCTCACTTGGTTCACTCTTTTGGAAAATCAGGCCTGCGTGAACATATTCCCTGAAATCGTCACATAACCAGTGTGAATTTCTCCTGAACATAAAAGGTTACAACGTAGGAACATCTACAGGATTCTTATCACTGAGAAGAGAAAGTGAAACATGTGAATTTGACGTGTCCTCTCGTGTTCACTATTTTCAAGCTCATTACAAGACTGAATATCGTTGGTAGAATCAGCACAAAACAAGTGTTGTTTTCTCCAGAATACAAACTTTTACAGTCTAGAACCCTGTGTAGGATACTTATCCCCAACAAGTGCACATGTTACAAATATAACTGTGAGTCCTCTTCACGTGGTTCACTATTTTGAAAGGAAACATCGTTGATAGAATCAGCAAAAAACAAGTGTTGTTTTCTGCAGAATACAAAGTTTTACAGTCTAGAACCCTGTGCAGGACACTTATGCCAAATAAGTGCACATGCTACATATATAACTGAGAGTCCTCTTCACTTGGTTCACTATTTTGGAAGGGAACATCGTTGGTAGAATCAGCACAAAACAAATGTTGTTTTCTCTAGAATACAAAGTTTTACAGTCTAGAACCCTGAGCAGGATACTTATGCCAAATAAGTGTACATGCTACATATATAACTGAGAGTCCTCTTTACTTGGTTCACTATTTTGGAAGGGAACGACATGCATGAACATGTTTCATGGAAACGTCGTAGACCAAGTGTGATTTCGTCCTGAACAGAAAGAGTTACAACATAGAAACTTCTGTATGAAACTTATCCTATAGAAGTGCATTTGCCACATTTAACTCAGAGTCCTCCTCACTTGGTTCACTATTTTGTAAAATCATGGCCTGTGTGAACATGTGCCATTCAATGTCACCATACAAGTACGATTTTCGCTTGAACGCAAATGTTACAGTATATGAACTTCTCTAGGATCCTTATTACTAAGAAGTGAAATTCCAACATTTACTCTGAATCCTCCGCAGTTCTTTCACTCTTTAGGATAATCAAGGCCTGCGGTAACATGTTATATGCGAATGTGCCTAAACAAGTATGATCTTCTCCTGACCACAAAGTGTAACACTGTAGAATCTTCTGTAGGATACAGAAATAGCAAAGTTTTACAGTCTAAAACCCTGTGTAGGATACTTATCCCAAACAAGTGCACATGCTACTTCCTATCCCTAAGAAGTGCACCTCCAACATTTGACTCTCAGTCCTCTTCACTTGGTTCACTCTTTTGGAAAATCAAGGCCTGCGTGAACATATTCCCTGAAATCGTCACATAACCAGTGTGAATTTCTCCTGAACATAAAAAGTTACAACGTAGGAACATCTACAGGATTCTTATCACTGAGAAGAGAAACTGAAACACGTGAATTTGACGTGTCCTCTCGTGGTCATTATTTTCAAGCTCATTACAAGGCTGAATATCGTTGGTAGAATCAGCACAAAACAAGTGTTGTTTTCTCCAGAATACAAAGTTTTACAGTCTAGAACCCTGTGAAGGATACTTATCCCAAACAAGTGCACATGCTACAATTATAACTGTGAGTCCTCTTTACTTGCTTCACTATTTTGGAAGGGAACATCGTTGGTAGAATCAGCAAAAAACAAGTGTTGTTTTCTCCAGAATACAAAGTTTTACAGTCTAAAACCCTGTGTAGGATACTTATCCCAAACAAGTGCACATGCTACAAATATAACTGTGAGTCCTCTTCACTTGGTTCACTATTTTGGAAGGGAACATCGTTGGTAGAATCAGCACAAAACAAATGTTTTCTCTAGAATACAAAGTTTTACAGTCTAGAACCCTGTGCAGGATACTTATGCCAAATAAGTGTACATGCTACATATATAACTGAGAGTCCTCTTCAAGTGGTTCACTATTTTGGAAGGGAACGACATGCATGAACATGTTTCATGGACACGTCGTAAACCAAGTGTCATTTCGTCCTGAACAGAAAGAGTTACAACATAGAAACTTCTGTATGAAACTTATCCTACAGAAGTGCATTTGCCACATTTAACTCAGAGTCCTCCTCACTTGGTTCACTATTTTGTAAAATCATGGCCATGTGCCATTCAAATGTCACAAAACAAGTATGATTTTCGCCTGAACGCAAATGTTACAGTATAGGAACTTCTCTAGGATCCTTATTACTAAGAAGTGAAATTCCAACATTTACTCTGAATCCTCCGCAGTTGTTTCACTCTTTAGAATAATCAAGGCCTGCGGGAACATGTTATGTGCGAATGTGCCAAATCAAGTATGATCTACTCCTGAACACAAAGTGTAACACTATAGAATCTTCTGTAGGATACTTATTTCTAAGAAGTGCACCTCCAACATTTGACTCTCAGTCCTCCTCTCTTGGTTCACTCTTTTGGAAAATCAAGGCCTGCGTGAACATATTCCATGAAAACGTCACAAAACTAGTGTGAATTTCTCCTGAACTTAAAGTGTTACAACGTGGGAACATCTCCAGGATTCTTACCACTGAGAAGAGAAAGTGAAACATGTTAATTTGACGCGTCCTCTCGTGGTCACTATTTTCAAGCTCATTACAAGACTGAATATCGTTGGTAGAGTCAGCACAAAAGAAGTGTTGTTTTCTCGAGAATACAACCTTTTACAGTCTAGAACCCTGTGTAGGATACTTATCCCAAACAAGTGCACATGCTACAAATATAACTGTGAGTCCTCTTCACTTGGTTCACTATTTTGGAAGGGAACATCGTTGGTAGAATTAGCACAAAACAAGTGTTGTTTTCTCCAGAATACAAAGTTTTACAGTCTAGAACCCTGTGTAGGATACTTATCCCAAACAAGTGCACATGCTACAAATATAACTGTGAGTCCTCTTCACTTGGTTCACTATTTTGGAAGGGAACATCTTTGGTAGAATCAGCACAAAACAAATGTTGTTTTCTCCAGAATACAAAGTTTTACAGTCTAGAATCCTGTGCAGGATACTTATGCCAAATAAATGCACATGCTATATATATAACTGAGAGTCCTCTTCAAGTAGTTCACTATTTTGGAAGGGAACGACATGCATGAACATGTTTCATGGAAACGTCGTAAACCAAGTGTGATTTCGTCCTGAACAGAAAGAGTTACAACATAGAAACTTCTGTATGAAACTTATCCTAAAGAAGTGCATTTGCCTCATTTAACTCAGAGTCCTCCTCACTTGGTTCACTATTTTGTAAAATCATGGCCTGTGTGAACATGTGCCATTCAAATGTCACAAAACAAGTATGATTTTCGCCTGAACGCAAATGTTACAGTATAGGAACTTCTCTAGGATCCTTATTACTAAGAAGTGAAATTCCAACATTTACTCTGAATCCTCCGCAGTTGTTTCACTCTTTAGGATAATCAAGGCCTGCGGGAACATGTTATATGCGAATGTGCCTAAACAAGTATGATCTTCTCCTGACCACAAAGTGTAACACTATAGAATCTTCTGTAGGATACTTATCCCTAAGAAGTGCACCTCCAACATTTGACTCTCAGTCCTCCTCACTTGGTTCACTCTTTTGGAAAATCAAGGCCTGCGTGAACATATTCCCTGAAATCGTCACATAACCAGTGTGAATTTCTCCTGAACATAAAAGGTTACAACGTAGGAACATCTACAGGATTCTTACCACTGAGAAGAGAAAGTGAAACATGTGAATTTGACGTGTCCTCTCGTGTTCACTATTTTCAAACTCATTACAAGACTGAATATCGTTGGTAGAATCAGCACAAAACAAGTGTTGTTTTCTCCAGAATACAAAGTTTTACAGTCTAGAACCCTGTGAAGGATACTTATCCCAAACAAGTGCACATGCTACAATTATAACTGTGAGTCCTCTTTACTTGCTTCACTATTTTGGAAGGGAACATCGTTGGTAGAATCAGCAAAAAACAAGTGTTGTTTTCTCCAGAATACAAAGTTTTACAGTCTAAAACCCTGTGTAGGATACTTATCCCAAACAAGTGCACATGCTACAAATATAACTGTGAGTCCTCTTCACTTGGTTCACTATTTTGGAAGGGAACATCGTTGGTAGAATCAGCACAAAACAAATGTTTTCTCTAGAATACAAAGTTTTACAGTCTAGAACCCTGTGCAGGATACTTATGCCAAATAAGTGTACATGCTACATATATAACTGAGAGTCCTCTTCAAGTGGTTCACTATTTTGGAAGGGAACGACATGCATGAACATGTTTCATGGACACGTCGTAAACCAAGTGTCATTTCGTCCTGAACAGAAAGAGTTACAACATAGAAACTTCTGTATGAAACTTATCCTAAAGAAGTGCATTTGCCACATTTAACTCAGAGTCCTCCTCACTTGGTTCACTATTTTGTAAAATCATGGCCTGTGTGAACATGTGCCATTCAAATGTCACCAAACAAGTATGATTATCGCCTGAACGCAAATGTTGCAGTATAAGAACTTCTCTAGGATCCTTATTACTAAGAAGTGAAATTCCAACATTTACTCTGAATCCTCCGCAGTTGTTTCACTCTTTAGGATAATCAAGGCCTGCGGGAACATGTTATATGCGAATGTGCCTAAACAAGTGTGATCTTCTCCTGAACACAAAGTGTAACACTATAGAATCTTCTGTAGGATACTTATCCCTAAGAAGTGCACCTCCAACATTTGACTCTCAGTCCTCCTCACTTGGTTCACTCTTTTGGAAAATCAAGGCCTGCGTGAACATATTCCATGAAAACGTCACAAAAACAGTATGAATTTCTCCTGAACATAAAAAGTTACAAGGTAGGAACATCTACAGGATTCTTATCACTGAGAAGAGAAAGTGAAACATGTGAATTTGACGCGTCTTCTCGTGGTCAGTATTTTCAAGCTCAGTACAAGACTGAATATCGTTGTAGAATCAGCACAAAACAAGTGTTGTTTTCTCCAGAATACAAAGTTTTACAGTCTAGAACCCTGTGTAGGATACTTATCCCAAACAAGTGCACATGCTACGTCTATAACCCTGTGTAGGATACTTATCCCAAACAAGTGCACATGCTACAAATATAACTGTGAGTCCTCTTCACTTCGTTCACTATTTTGGAAGGGAACATCGTTGGTAGAATCAGCACAAAACAATTGTTGTTTTCTCCAGAATACAAAGTTTTACAGTCTAGAACCCTGTGCAGGATACTTATCCCAAACAAGTGCACATGCTACAAATATAACTGTGAGTCCTCTTCACTTGGTTCACTATTTTGGAAGGGAACATCGTTGGTAGAATTAGCACAAAACAAGTGTTGTTTTCTCCAGAATACAAAGTTTTACAGTCTAGAACCCTGTGTAGGATACTTATCCCAAACAAGTGCACATGCTACAAATATAACTGTGAGTCCTCTTCACTTGGTTCACTATTTTGGAAGGGAACATCTTTGGTAGAATCAGCACAAAACAAATGTTGTTTTCTCCAGAATACAAAGTTTTACAGTGTAGAACCCTGTGCAGGATACTTATGCCACATAAGTGCACATGCTACATATATAACTTAGAGTCCTCTTCAAGTGGTTCACTATTTTGGAAGGGAACGACATGCATGAACATGTTTCATGGACACGTCGTAAACCAAGTGTGATTTCGTCCTGAACAGAAAGAGTTACAACATAGAAACTTCTGTATGAAACTTATCCTAAAGAAGTGCATTTGCCACATTTAACTCAGAGTCCTCCTCACTTGGTTCACTATTTTGTAAAATCATGGCCTGTGTGAACATGTGCCATTCAAATGTCACAAAACAAGTATGATTTTCGCCTGAACGCAAATGTTACAGTATAGGAACTTCTCTAGGATCCTTATTACTAAGAAGTGAAATTCCAACATTTACTCTGAATCCTCCGCAGTTGTTTCACCCTTTAGGATAATCAAGGCCTGCGGGAACATGTTATATGCGAATGTGCCTAAACAAGTATGATCTTCTCCTGACCACAAAGTGTAACACTATAAAATCTTCTGTAGGATACTTATCCCTAAGAAGTGCAACTCCAACATATGACTCTCAGTCCTCCTCACTTGGTTCACTCTTTTGGAAAATCAAGGCCTGCGTGAACATATTCCCTGAAATCGTCACATAACCAGTGTGAATTTCTCCTGAACATAAAAGGTTACAACGTAGGAACATCTACAGGATTCTTATCACTGAGAAGAGAAAGTGAAACATGTGAATTTGACGTGTCCTCTCGTGTTCACTATTTTCAAGCTCATTACAAGACTGAATATCGTTGGTAGAATCAGCACAAAACAAGTGTTGTTTTCTCCAGCATACAAAGTTTTACAGTCTAGAACCCTGTGTAGGATACTTATCCCCAACAAGTGCACATGTTACAAATATAACTGTGAGTCCTCTTCACGTGGTTCACTATTTTGAAAGGAAACATCGTTGATAGAATCAGCAAAAAACAAGTGTTGTTTTCTGCAGAATACAAAGTTTTACAGTCTAGAACCCTGTGCAGGACACTTATGCCAAATAAGTGCACATGCTACATATATAACTGAGAGTCCTCTTCACTTGGTTCACTATTTTGGAAGGGAACATCGTTGGTAGAATCAGCACAAAACAAATGTTGTTTTCTCTAGAATACAAAGTTTTACAGTCTAGAACCCTGAGCAGGATACTTATGCCAAATAAGTGTACATGCTACATATATAACTGAGAGTCCTCTTTACTTGGTTCACTATTTTGGAAGGGAACGACATGCATGAACATGTTTCATGGAAACGTCGTAGACCAAGTGTGATTTCGTCCTGAACAGAAAGAGTTACAACATAGAAACTTCTGTATGAAACTTATCCTATAGAAGTGCATTTGCCACATTTAACTCAGAGTCCTCCTCACTTGGTTCACTATTTTGTAAAATCATGGCCTGTGTGAACATGTGCCATTCAAATGTCACCATACAAGTACGATTTTCGCTTGAACGCAAATGTTACAGTATATGAACTTCTCTAGGATCCTTATTACTAAGAAGTGAAATTCCAACATTTACTCTGAATCCTCCGCAGTTCTTTCACTCTTTAGGATAATCAAGGCCTGCGGTAACATGTTATATGCGAATGTGCCTAAACAAGTATGATCTTCTCCTGACCACAAAGTGTAACACTGTAGAATCTTCTGTAGGATACAGAAATAGCAAAGTTTTACAGTCTAAAACCCTGTGTAGGATACTTATCCCAAACAAGTGCACATGCTACTTCCTATCCCTAAGAAGTGCACCTCCAACATTTGACTCTCAGTCCTCTTCACTTGGTTCACTCTTTTGGAAAATCAAGGCCTGCGTGAACATATTCCCTGAAATCGTCACATAACCAGTGTGAATTTCTCCTGAACATAAAAAGTTACAACGTAGGAACATCTACAGGATTCTTATCACTGAGAAGAGAAACTGAAACACGTGAATTTGACGTGTCCTCTCGTGGTCATTATTTTCAAGCTCATTACAAGGCTGAATATCGTTGGTAGAATCAGCACAAAACAAGTGTTGTTTTCTCCAGAATACAAAGTTTTACAGTCTAGAACCCTGTGAAGGATACTTATCCCAAACAAGTGCACATGCTACAATTATAACTGTGAGTCCTCTTTACTTGCTTCACTATTTTGGAAGGGAACATCGTTGGTAGAATCAGCAAAAAACAAGTGTTGTTTTCTCCAGAATACAAAGTTTTACAGTCTAAAACCCTGTGTAGGATACTTATCCCAAACAAGTGCACATGCTACAAATATAACTGTGAGTCCTCTTCACTTGGTTCACTATTTTGGAAGGGAACATCGTTGGTAGAATCAGCACAAAACAAATGTTTTCTCTAGAATACAAAGTTTTACAGTCTAGAACCCTGTGCAGGATACTTATGCCAAATAAGTGTACATGCTACATATATAACTGAGAGTCCTCTTCAAGTGGTTCACTATTTTGGAAGGGAACGACATGCATGAACATGTTTCATGGACACGTCGTAAACCAAGTGTCATTTCGTCCTGAACAGAAAGAGTTACAACATAGAAACTTCTGTATGAAACTTATCCTACAGAAGTGCATTTGCCACATTTAACTCAGAGTCCTCCTCACTTGGTTCACTATTTTGTAAAATCATGGCCATGTGCCATTCAAATGTCACAAAACAAGTATGATTTTCGCCTGAACGCAAATGTTACAGTATAGGAACTTCTCTAGGATCCTTATTACTAAGAAGTGAAATTCCAACATTTACTCTGAATCCTCCGCAGTTGTTTCACTCTTTAGAATAATCAAGGCCTGCGGGAACATGTTATGTGCGAATGTGCCAAATCAAGTATGATCTACTCCTGAACACAAAGTGTAACACTATAGAATCTTCTGTAGGATACTTATTTCTAAGAAGTGCACCTCCAACATTTGACTCTCAGTCCTCCTCTCTTGGTTCACTCTTTTGGAAAATCAAGGCCTGCGTGAACATATTCCATGAAAACGTCACAAAACTAGTGTGAATTTCTCCTGAACTTAAAGTGTTACAACGTGGGAACATCTCCAGGATTCTTACCACTGAGAAGAGAAAGTGAAACATGTTAATTTGACGCGTCCTCTCGTGGTCACTATTTTCAAGCTCATTACAAGACTGAATATCGTTGGTAGAGTCAGCACAAAAGAAGTGTTGTTTTCTCGAGAATACAACCTTTTACAGTCTAGAACCCTGTGTAGGATACTTATCCCAAACAAGTGCACATGCTACAAATATAACTGTGAGTCCTCTTCACTTGGTTCACTATTTTGGAAGGGAACATCGTTGGTAGAATTAGCACAAAACAAGTGTTGTTTTCTCCAGAATACAAAGTTTTACAGTCTAGAACCCTGTGTAGGATACTTATCCCAAACAAGTGCACATGCTACAAATATAACTGTGAGTCCTCTTCACTTGGTTCACTATTTTGGAAGGGAACATCTTTGGTAGAATCAGCACAAAACAAATGTTGTTTTCTCCAGAATACAAAGTTTTACAGTCTAGAATCCTGTGCAGGATACTTATGCCAAATAAATGCACATGCTATATATATAACTGAGAGTCCTCTTCAAGTAGTTCACTATTTTGGAAGGGAACGACATGCATGAACATGTTTCATGGAAACGTCGTAAACCAAGTGTGATTTCGTCCTGAACAGAAAGAGTTACAACATAGAAACTTCTGTATGAAACTTATCCTAAAGAAGTGCATTTGCCTCATTTAACTCAGAGTCCTCCTCACTTGGTTCACTATTTTGTAAAATCATGGCCTGTGTGAACATGTGCCATTCAAATGTCACAAAACAAGTATGATTTTCGCCTGAACGCAAATGTTACAGTATAGGAACTTCTCTAGGATCCTTATTACTAAGAAGTGAAATTCCAACATTTACTCTGAATCCTCCGCAGTTGTTTCACTCTTTAGGATAATCAAGGCCTGCGGGAACATGTTATATGCGAATGTGCCTAAACAAGTATGATCTTCTCCTGACCACAAAGTGTAACACTATAGAATCTTCTGTAGGATACTTATCCCTAAGAAGTGCACCTCCAACATTTGACTCTCAGTCCTCCTCACTTGGTTCACTCTTTTGGAAAATCAAGGCCTGCGTGAACATATTCCCTGAAATCGTCACATAACCAGTGTGAATTTCTCCTGAACATAAAAGGTTACAACGTAGGAACATCTACAGGATTCTTACCACTGAGAAGAGAAAGTGAAACATGTGAATTTGACGTGTCCTCTCGTGTTCACTATTTTCAAACTCATTACAAGACTGAATATCGTTGGTAGAATCAGCACAAAAAAAGTGTTGTTTTCTCCAGCATACAAAGTTTTACAGTCTAGAACCCTGTGTAGAATATTTATCCCAAACAAGTGCACATGCTACAAATATAACTGTGAGTCCTCTTCACTTGGTTCACTATTTTGGAAGGGAACATCGTTGGTAGAATCAGCAAAAAACAAGTGTTGTTTTCTGCAGAATACAAAGTTTTACAGTCTAGAACCCTGTGCAGGACACTTATGCCAAATAAGTGCACATGCTACATATATAACTGAGAGTCCTCTTCACTCGGTTCACTATTATGGAAGGGAACGACATGCATGAACATGTTTCATGGAAACGTCGTAAACCAAGTGTGATTTCGTCCTGAACAGAAAGAGTTACAACATAGAAACTTCTGTATGAAACTTATCCTATAGAAGTGCATTTGCCACATTTAACTCAGAGTCCTCCTCACTTGGTTCACTATTTTGTAAAATCATGGCCTGTGTGAACATGTGCCATTCCAATGTCACCATACAAGTATGATTTTCGCCTGAACGCAAATGTTACAGTATATGAACTTCTCTAGGATCCTTATTACTAAGAAGTGAAATTCCAACATTTACTCTGAATCCTCCGCAGTTCTTTCACTCTTTAGGATAATCAAGGCCTGCGGTAACATGTTATATGCGAATGTGCCTAAACAAGTATGATCTTCTCCTGACCACAAAGTGTAACACTGTAGAATCTTCTGTAGGATACAGAAATAGCAAAGTTTTACAGTCTAAAACCCTGTGTAGGATACTTATCCCAAACAAGTGCACATGCTACTTCCTATCCCTAAGAAGTGCACCTCCAACATTTGACTCTCAGTCCTCTTCACTTGGTTCACTCTTTTGGAAAATCAAGGCCTGCGTGAACATATTCCCTGAAATCGTCACATAACCAGTGTGAATTTCTCCTGAACATAAAAAGTTACAACGTAGGAACATCTACAGGATTCTTATCACTGAGAAGAGAAACTGAAACACGTGAATTTGACGTGTCCTCTCGTGGTCACTATTTTCAAGCTCATTACAAGGCTGAATATCGTTGGTAGAATCAGCACAAAACAAGTGTTGTTTTCTCCAGAATACAAAGTTTTACAGTCTAGAACCCTGTGAAGGATACTTATCCCAAACAAGTGCACATGCTACAATTATAACTGTGAGTCCTCTTTACTTGCTTCACTATTTTGGAAGGGAACATCGTTGGTAGAATCAGCAAAAAACAAGTGTTGTTTTCTCCAGAATACAAAGTTTTACAGTCTAAAACCCTGTGTAGGATACTTATCCCAAACAAGTGCACATGCTACAAATATAACTGTGAGTCCTCTTCACTTGGTTCACTATTTTGGAAGGGAACATCGTTGGTAGAATCAGCACAAAACAAATGTTTTCTCTAGAATACAAAGTTTTACAGTCTAGAACCCTGTGCAGGATACTTATGCCAAATAAGTGTACATGCTACATATATAACTGAGAGTCCTCTTCAAGTGGTTCACTATTTTGGAAGGGAACGACATGCATGAACATGTTTCATGGACACGTCGTAAACCAAGTGTCATTTCGTCCTGAACAGAAAGAGTTACAACATAGAAACTTCTGTATGAAACTTATCCTACAGAAGTGCATTTGCCACATTTAACTCAGAGTCCTCCTCACTTGGTTCACTATTTTGTAAAATCATGGCCATGTGCCATTCAAATGTCACAAAACAAGTATGATTTTCGCCTGAACGCAAATGTTACAGTATAGGAACTTCTCTAGGATACTTATTACTAAGAAGTGAAATTCCAACATTTACTATGAATCCTCCACAGTTGTTTCACTCTTTAGGATAATCAAGGCCTGCGGGAACATGTTATATGCAAATGTGCCTAAACAAGTATGATCTTCTCCTGAACACAAAGTGTAACACTATAGAATCTTCTGTAGGATACTTATCCCTAAGAAGTGCACCTCCAACATTTGACTCTCAGTCCTCCTCTCTTGGTTCACTCTTTTGGAAAATCAAGGCCTGCGTGAATATATTCCAAGAAAACGTCACAAAACCAGTATGAATTTCTCCTGAACATAAAAAGTTACAACGTAGGAACATCTACAGGATTCTTATCACTGAGAAGAGAAAGTGAAACATGTGAATTTGACGCGTCCTCTCGTGGTCACTATTTTCAAGCTCATTACAAGACTGAATATCGTTGGTAGAGTCAGCACAAAACAAGTGTTGTTTTCTCCAGAATACAAACTTTTACAGTCCAGAACCCTGTGTAGGATACTTATCCCAAACAAGTGCACATGCTACAAATATAACTGTGAGTCCTCTTCACTTGGTTCACTATTTTGGAAGGGAACATCGTTGGTAGAATCAGCACAAAACAAGTGTTGTTTTCTCCAGCATACAAAGTTTTACAGTCTAGAACCCTGTGCAGGATACTTATGCCAAATAAGTGCACATGCTACATATATAACTGAGAGTCCTCTTCACTTGGTTCACTATTTTGGAAGGGAACGACATGCATGAACATGTTTCATGGAAACGTCGTAAACCAAGTGTGATTTCGTCCTGAACAGAAAGAGTTACAACATAGAAACTTCTGTATGAAACTTATCCTAAAGAAGTGCATTTGCCACATTTAACTCAGAGTCCTCTTCACTTGGTTCACTATTTTGTAAAATCATGCCCTGTGTGAACATGTGCCATTCAAATGTCACCAAACAAGTATGATTTTCGCCTGAACGCAAATGTTACAGTATAGGAACTTCTCTAGGATCCTTATTACTAAGAAGTGAAATTCCAACATTTACTCTGAATCCTCCGCAGTTGTTTCACTCTTTAGAATAATCAAGGCCTGCGGGAACATGTTATGTGCGAATGTGCCAAATCAAGTATGATCTACTCCTGAACACAAAGTGTAACACTATAGAATCTTCTGTAGGATACTTATTTCTAAGAAGTGCACCTCCAACATTTGACTCTCAGTCCTCCTCTCTTGGTTCACTCTTTTGGAAAATCAAGGCCTGCGTGAACATATTCCATGAAAACGTCACAAAACTAGTGTGAATTTCTCCTGAACTTAAAGTGTTACAACGTGGGAACATCTCCAGGATTCTTACCACTGAGAAGAGAAAGTGAAACATGTTAATTTGACGCGTCCTCTCGTGGTCACTATTTTCAAGCTCATTACAAGACTGAATATCGTTGGTAGAGTCAGCACAAAAGAAGTGTTGTTTTCTCGAGAATACAACCTTTTACAGTCTAGAACCCTGTGTAGGATACTTATCCCAAACAAGTGCACATGCTACAAATATAACTGTGAGTCCTCTTCACTTGGTTCACTATTTTGGAAGGGAACATCGTTGGTAGAATCAGCACAAAACAAGTGTTGTTTTCTCCAGCATACAAAGTTTTACAGTCTAGAACCCTGTGCAGGATACTTATGCCAAATAAGTGCACATGCTACATATATAACTGAGAGTCCTCTTCACTTGGTTCACTATTTTGGAAGGGAACGACATGCATGAACATGTTTCATGGAAACGTCGTAACCAAGTGTGATTTCGTCCTGAACAGAAAGAGTTACAACATAGAAACTTCTGTATGAAACTTATCCTAAAGAAGTGCATTTGCCTCATTTAACTCAGAGTCCTCCTCACTTGGTTCACTATTTTGTAAAATCATGGCCTGTGTGAACATGTGCCATTCAAATGTCACAAAACAAGTATGATTTTCGCCTGAACGCAAATGTTACAGTATAGGAACTTCTCTAGGATCCTTATTACTAAGAAGTGAAATTCCAACATTTACTCTGAATCCTCCGCAGTTGTTTCACTCTTTAGGATAATCAAGGCCTGCGGGAACATGTTATATGCGAATGTGCCTAAACAAGTATGATCTTCTCCTGACCACAAAGTGTAACACTATAGAATCTTCTGTAGGATACTTATCCCTAAGAAGTGCACCTCCAACATTTGACTCTCAGTCCTCCTCACTTGGTTCACTCTTTTGGAAAATCAAGGCCTGCGTGAACATATTCCCTGAAATCGTCACATAACCAGTGTGAATTTCTCCTGAACATAAAAGGTTACAACGTAGGAACATCTACAGGATTCTTACCACTGAGAAGAGAAAGTGAAACATGTGAATTTGACGTGTCCTCTCGTGTTCACTATTTTCAAACTCATTACAAGACTGAATATCGTTGGTAGAATCAGCACAAAAAAAGTGTTGTTTTCTCCAGCATACAAAGTTTTACAGTCTAGAACCCTGTGTAGAATATTTATCCCAAACAAGTGCACATGCTACAAATATAACTGTGAGTCCTCTTCACTTGGTTCACTATTTTGGAAGGGAACATCGTTGGTAGAATCAGCAAAAAACAAGTGTTGTTTTCTGCAGAATACAAAGTTTTACAGTCTAGAACCCTGTGCAGGACACTTATGCCAAATAAGTGCACATGCTACATATATAACTGAGAGTCCTCTTCACTCGGTTCACTATTATGGAAGGGAACGACATGCATGAACATGTTTCATGGAAACGTCGTAAACCAAGTGTGATTTCGTCCTGAACAGAAAGAGTTACAACATAGAAACTTCTGTATGAAACTTATCCTATAGAAGTGCATTTGCCACATTTAACTCAGAGTCCTCCTCACTTGGTTCACTATTTTGTAAAATCATGGCCTGTGTGAACATGTGCCATTCCAATGTCACCATACAAGTATGATTTTCGCCTGAACGCAAATGTTACAGTATATGAACTTCTCTAGGATCCTTATTACTAAGAAGTGAAATTCCAACATTTACTCTGAATCCTCCGCAGTTCTTTCACTCTTTAGGATAATCAAGGCCTGCGGTAAACATGTTATATGCGAATGTGCCTAAACAAGTATGATCTTCTCCTGACCACAAAGTGTAACACTGTAGAATCTTCTGTAGGATACAGAAATAGCAAAGTTTTACAGTCTAAAACCCTGTGTAGGATACTTATCCCAAACAAGTGCACATGCTACTTCCTATCCCTAAGAAGTGCACCTCCAACATTTGACTCTCAGTCCTCTTCACTTGGTTCACTCTTTTGGAAAATCAAGGCCTGCGTGAACATATTCCCTGAAATCGTCACATAACCAGTGTGAATTTCTCCTGAACATAAAAAGTTACAACGTAGGAACATCTACAGGATTCTTATCACTGAGAAGAGAAACTGAAACACGTGAATTTGACGTGTCCTCTCGTGGTCACTATTTTCAAGCTCATTACAAGGCTGAATATCGTTGGTAGAATCAGCACAAAACAAGTGTTGTTTTCTCCAGAATACAAAGTTTTACAGTCTAGAACCCTGTGAAGGATACTTATCCCAAACAAGTGCACATGCTACAATTATAACTGTGAGTCCTCTTTACTTGCTTCACTATTTTGGAAGGGAACATCGTTGGTAGAATCAGCAAAAAACAAGTGTTGTTTTCTCCAGAATACAAAGTTTTACAGTCTAAAACCCTGTGTAGGATACTTATCCCAAACAAGTGCACATGCTACAAATATAACTGTGAGTCCTCTTCACTTGGTTCACTATTTTGGAAGGGAACATCGTTGGTAGAATCAGCACAAAACAAATGTTTTCTCTAGAATACAAAGTTTTACAGTCTAGAACCCTGTGCAGGATACTTATGCCAAATAAGTGTACATGCTACATATATAACTGAGAGTCCTCTTCAAGTGGTTCACTATTTTGGAAGGGAACGACATGCATGAACATGTTTCATGGACACGTCGTAAACCAAGTGTCATTTCGTCCTGAACAGAAAGAGTTACAACATAGAAACTTCTGTATGAAACTTATCCTACAGAAGTGCATTTGCCACATTTAACTCAGAGTCCTCCTCACTTGGTTCACTATTTTGTAAAATCATGGCCATGTGCCATTCAAATGTCACAAAACAAGTATGATTTTCGCCTGAACGCAAATGTTACAGTATAGGAACTTCTCTAGGATACTTATTACTAAGAAGTGAAATTCCAACATTTACTATGAATCCTCCACAGTTGTTTCACTCTTTAGGATAATCAAGGCCTGCGGGAACATGTTATATGCAAATGTGCCTAAACAAGTATGATCTTCTCCTGAACACAAAGTGTAACACTATAGAATCTTCTGTAGGATACTTATCCCTAAGAAGTGCACCTCCAACATTTGACTCTCAGTCCTCCTCTCTTGGTTCACTCTTTTGGAAAATCAAGGCCTGCGTGAATATATTCCAAGAAAAACGTCACAAAACCAGTATGAATTTCTCCTGAACATAAAAAGTTACAACGTAGGAACATCTACAGGATTCTTATCACTGAGAAGAGAAAGTGAAACATGTGAATTTGACGCGTCCTCTCGTGGTCACTATTTTCAAGCTCATTACAAGACTGAATATCGTGGTAGAGTCAGCACAAAACAAGTGTTGTTTTCTCCAGAAGACAAACTTTTACAGTCCAGAACCCTGTGTAGGATACTTATCCCAAACAAGTGCACATGCTACAAATATAACTGTGAGTCCTCTTCACTTGGTTCACTATTTTGGAAGGGAACATCGTTGGTAGAATCAGCACAAAACAAGTGTTGTTTTCTCCAGCATACAAAGTTTTACAGTCTAGAACCCTGTGCAGGATACTTATGCCAAATAAGTGCACATGCTACATATATAACTGAGAGTCCTCTTCACTTGGTTCACTATTTTGGAAGGGAACGACATGCATGAACATGTTTCATGGAAACGTCGTAAACCAAGTGTGATTTCGTCCTGAACAGAAAGAGTTACAACATAGAAACTTCTGTATGAAACTTATCCTAAAGAAGTGCATTTGCCACATTTAACTCAGAGTCCTCTTCACTTGGTTCACTATTTTGTAAAATCATGCCCTGTGTGAACATGTGCCATTCAAATGTCACCAAACAAGTATGATTTTCGCCTGAACGCAAATGTTACAGTATAGGAACTTCTCTAGGATCCTTATTACTAAGAAGTGAAATTCCAACATTTACTCTGAATCCTCCGCAGTTGTTTCACTCTTTAGAATAATCAAGGCCTGCGGGAACATGTTATGTGCGAATGTGCCAAATCAAGTATGATCTACTCCTGAACACAAAGTGTAACACTATAGAATCTTCTGTAGGATACTTATTTCTAAGAAGTGCACCTCCAACATTTGACTCTCAGTCCTCCTCTCTTGGTTCACTCTTTTGGAAAATCAAGGCCTGCGTGAACATATTCCATGAAAACGTCACAAAACTAGTGTGAATTTCTCCTGAACTTAAAGTGTTACAACGTGGGAACATCTCCAGGATTCTTACCACTGAGAAGAGAAAGTGAAACATGTTAATTTGACGCGTCCTCTCGTGGTCACTATTTTCAAGCTCATTACAAGACTGAATATCGTTGGTAGAGTCAGCACAAAAGAAGTGTTGTTTTCTCGAGAATACAACCTTTTACAGTCTAGAACCCTGTGTAGGATACTTATCCCAAACAAGTGCACATGCTACAAATATAACTGTGAGTCCTCTTCACTTGGTTCACTATTTTGGAAGGGAACATCGTTGGTAGAATTAGCACAAAACAAGTGTTGTTTTCTCCAGAATACAAAGTTTTACAGTCTAGAACCCTGTGTAGGATACTTATCCCAAACAAGTGCACATGCTACAAATATAACTGTGAGTCCTCTTCACTTGGTTCACTATTTTGGAAGGGAACATCTTTGGTAGAATCAGCACAAAACAAATGTTGTTTTCTCCAGAATACAAAGTTTTACAGTCTAGAATCCTGTGCAGGATACTTATGCCAAATAAATGCACATGCTATATATATAACTGAGAGTCCTCTTCAAGTAGTTCACTATTTTGGAAGGGAACGACATGCATGAACATGTTTCATGGAAACGTCGTAAACCAAGTGTGATTTCGTCCTGAACAGAAAGAGTTACAACATAGAAACTTCTGTATGAAACTTATCCTAAAGAAGTGCATTTGCCTCATTTAACTCAGAGTCCTCCTCACTTGGTTCACTATTTTGTAAAATCATGGCCTGTGTGAACATGTGCCATTCCAATGTCACAAAACAAGTATGATTTTCGCCTGAACGCAAATGTTACAGTATAGGAACTTCTCTAGGATCCTTATTACTAAGAAGTGAAATTCCAACATTTACTCTGAATCCTCCGCAGTTGTTTCACTCTTTAGGATAATCAAGGCCTGCGGGAACATGTTATATGCGAATGTGCCTAAACAAGTATGATCTTCTCCTGACCACAAAGTGTAACACTATAGAATCTTCTGTAGGATACTTATCCCTAAGAAGTGCACCTCCAACATTTGACTCTCAGTCCTCCTCACTTGGTTCACTCTTTTGGAAAATCAAGGCCTGCGTGAACATATTCCCTGAAATCGTCACATAACCAGTGTGAATTTCTCCTGAACATAAAAGGTTACAACGTAGGAACATCTACAGGATTCTTACCACTGAGAAGAGAAAGTGAAACATGTGAATTTGACGTGTCCTCTCGTGTTCACTATTTTCAAACTCATTACAAGACTGAATATCGTTGGTAGAATCAGCACAAAAAAAGTGTTGTTTTCTCCAGCATACAAAGTTTTACAGTCTAGAACCCTGTGTAGGATACTTATCCCAAACAAGTGCACATGCTACAAATATAACTGTGAGTCCTCTTCACTTGGTTCACTATTTTGGAAGGGAACATCGTTGGTAGAATCAGCAAAAAACAAGTGTTGTTTTCTGCAGAATACAAAGTTTTACAGTCTAGAACCCTGTGCAGGACACTTATGCCAAATAAGTGCACATGCTACATATATAACTGAGAGTCCTCTTCACTCGGTTCACTATTATGGAAGGGAACGACATGCATGAACATGTTTCATGGAAACGTCGTAAACCAAGTGTGATTTCGTCCTGAACAGAAAGAGTTACAACATAGAAACTTCTGTATGAAACTTATCCTATAGAAGTGCATTTGCCACATTTAACTCAGAGTCCTCCTCACTTGGTTCACTATTTTGTAAAATCATGGCCTGTGTGAACATGTGCCATTCAAATGTCACCATACAAGTATGATTTTCGCCTGAACGCAAATGTTACAGTCTAAAACCCTGTGTAGGATACTTATCCCAAACAAGTGCACATGCTACTTCCTATCCCTAAGAAGTGCACCTCCAACATTTGACTCTCAGTCCTCTTCACTTGGTTCAGTCTTTTGGAAAATCAAGGCCTGCGTGAACATATTCCCTGAAATCGTCACATAACCAGTGTGAATTTCTCCTGAACATAAAAAGTTACAACGTAGGAACATCTACAGGATTCTTATCACTGAGAAGAGAAAGTGAAACATGTGAATTTGACGCGTCCTCAAGTGTTCACTATTTTCAAGCTCATTACAAGACTGAATATCATTGGTAGAATCAGCACAAAACAAGTGTTGTTTTCTCCAGAATACAAAGTTTTACAGTCTAGAACCCTGTGCAGGATACTTATCCCAAACAAGTGCACATGCTACAATTATAACTGTGAGTCCTCTTCACTTGCTTCACTATTTTGGAAGGGAACATCGTTGGTAGAATCAGCACAAAACAAATGTTGTTTTCTGCAGAATACAAAGTTTTACAATCTAGAACCCTGTGCAGGATACTTATGCCAAATAAGTGCACATGCTACATATATAACTGAGAGTCCTCTTCCATTCGTTCACTATTTTGGAAGGGAACGACATGCATGAACATGTTTCATGGAAACGTCGTAAACCAAGTGTGATTTCGTCCTGAACAGAAAGAGTTACAACATAGAAACTTCTGTATGAAACTTATCCTAAAGAAGTGCATTTGCCACATTTAACTCAGAGTCCTCCTCACTTGGTTCACTATTTTGTAAAATCATGGCCTGTGTGAACATGTGCCATTCAAATGTCCCAAAACAATTATGATTTTGGCCTGAACGCAAATGTTACAGTATAGGAACTTCTCTAGGATCCTTATTACTAAGAAGTGAAATTCCAACATTTACTCTGAATCCTCCGCAGTTGTTTCACTCTTTAGGATAATCAAGGCCTGCGGGAACATGTTATATGCGAATGTGCCTAATTTTGATCTTCTCCTGACCACAAAGTGTAACACTATAGAATCTTCTGTAGGATACTTATCCCTAAGAAGTGCACCTCCAACATTTGACTCTCAGTCCTCCTCTCTTGTTTCACTCTTTTGGAAAATCAAGACCTGCGTGAACATATTCCATGAAAACGTCAAAAAAACCAGTGTGAATTTCTCCTGAACATAAAAAGTTACAACGTAGGAACATCTACAGGATTCTTATCACTGAGAGGAGAAAGTGAAACATGTGAATTTGACGAGTCCTCTCGTGGTCACTATTTTCAAGCTCATTACAAGACTGAATATCGTTGGTAGAGTCAGCACAAAACAAGTGTTGTTTTCTCCAGAATACAAACTTTTACAGACTAGAACCCTGTGTAGGATACTTATCCCAAACAAGTGCACATGCTACAAATATAACTGTGAATCCTCTTCACTTGGTTCACTATTTTGAAAGGGAACATCGTTGGTAGAATCAGCACAAAACAAGTGTTGTTTTCTCGAGAATACAAAGTTTTACAGTCTAGAACCCTGTGTAGGATACTTATCCCAAACAAGTGCACATGCTACAAATATAACTGTGAGTCCTCTTCACTTGGTTCACTATTTTGGAAGGGAACATCTTTGGTAGAATCAGCACAAAACAAATGTTGTTTTCTCCAGAATACAAAGTTTTACAGTCTAGAACCCTGTGCAGGATACTTTTGCCAAATAAATGCACATGCTACATATATAACTGAGTCCTCTTCAAGTGGTTCACTATTTTGGAAGGGAACGACATGCATGAACATGTTTCATAGAAACGTCGTAAATCAAGTGTGATTTCGTCCTGAACAGAAAGTTACAACATAGAAACTTCTGTATGAAACTTATCCTAAAGAAGTGCATTTGCCACATTTAACTCAGAGTCCTCCTCACTTGGTTCACTATTTTGTAAAATCATGGCCTGTGTGAACATGTGCCATTCAAATGTCACCATACAAGTACGATTTTCGCCTGAACGCAAATGTTACAGTATAGGAACTTCTCTAGGATCCTTATTACTAACAAGTGAAATTCCAACATTTACTCTGAATCCTCCGCAGTTGTTTCACTCTTTAGGATAATCAAGGCCTGCGGGAACATGTTATATGCGAATGTGCCTAAACAAGTATGATCTTCTCCTGACCACAAAGTGTAACACTGTAGAATCTTCTGTAGGATACAGAAATAGCAAAGTTTTACAGTCTAAAACCCTGTGTAGGATACTTATCCCAAACAAGTGCACATGCTACTTCCTATCCCTAAGAAGTGCACCTCCAACATTTGACTCTCAGTCCTCTTCACTTGGTTCACTCTTTTGGAAAATCAAGGCCTGCGTGAACATATTCCCTAAAATCGTCACATAACCAGTGTAAATTTCTCCTGAACATAAAAAGTTACAACATAGGAACATGTCTAGGATTCTTATCACTGAGAAGAGAAAGTGAAACATGTGAATTTGACGTGTCCTCTCGTGGTCACTATTTTCAAGCTCATTACAAGGATGAATATCGTTGGTAGAATCAGCACAAAACAAGTGTTGTTTTCTCCAGAATACAAAGTTTTACAGTCTAAACCCTGTGAAGGATACTTATCCCAAACAAGTGCACATGCTACAATTATAACTGTGAGTCCTCTTTACTTGGTTCACTATTTTGGAAGGGAACATCGTTGGTAGAATCAGCAAAAAACAAGTGTTGTTTTCTCCAGAATACAAAGTTTTACAGTCTAAAACCCTGTGTAGGATACTTATACCAAACAAGAGCACATGCTACAAATATAACTGTGAGTCCTCTTCACTTGGTTCACTATTTTGGAAGGGAACATCGTTGGTAGAATCAGCACAAAACAAATGTTGTTTTCTCTACAATACAAAGTTTTACAGTCTAGAACCCTGTGCAGGATACTTATGCCAAATAAGTGTACATGCTACATATATAACTGAGAGTCCTCTTTACTTGGTTCACTATTTTGGAAGGGAACGACATGCATGAACATGTTTCATGGAAACGTCGTAAACCAAGTGTGATTTCGTCCTGAACAGAAAGAGTTACAACATAGAAACTTCTGTATGAAACTTATCCTAAAGAAGTGCATTTGCCACATTTAACTCAGAGTCCTCCTCACTTGGTTCACTATTTTGTAAAATCATGGCCTGTGTGAACATGTGCCATTCAAATGTCACCAAACAAGTATGATTATCGCCTGAACGCAAATGTTGCAGTATAAGAACTTCTCTAGCATCCTTATTACTAAGAAGTGAAATTCCAACATTTACTCTGAATCCTCCGCAGTTGTTTCACTCTTTAGGATAATCAAGGCCTGCGGGAACATGTTATATGCGAATGTGCCTAAACAAGTGTGATCTTCTCCTGAACACAAAGTGTAACACTATAGAATCTTCTGTAGGATACTTATCCCTAAGAAGTGCACCTCCAACATTTGACTCTCAGTCCTCCTCACTTGGTTCACTCTTTTGGAAAATCAAGGCCTGCGTGAACATATTCCATGAAAACGTCACAAAACCAGTATGAATTTCTCCTGAACATAAAAAGTTACAAGGTAGGAACATCTACAGGATTCTTATCACTGAGAAGAGAAAGTGAAACATGTGAATTTGACGCGTCTTCTCGTGGTCAGTATTTTCAAGCTCAGTACAAGACTGAATATCGTTGTAGAATCAGCACAAAACAAGTGTTGTTTTCTCCAGAATACAAAGTTTTACAGTCTAGAACCCTGTGTAGGATACTTATCCCAAACAAGTGCACATGCTACGTCTATAACCCTGTGTAGGATACTTATCCCAAACAAGTGCACATGCTACAAATATAACTGTGAGTCCTCTTCACTTCGTTCACTATTTTGGAAGGGAACATCGTTGGTAGAATCAGCACAAAACAATTGTTGTTTTCTCCAGAATACAAAGTTTTACAGTCTAGAACCCTGTGTAGGATACTTATCCCCAACAAGTGCACATGTTACAAATATAACTGTGAGTCCTCTTCACGTGGTTCACTATTTTGAAAGGAAATATCGTTGATAGAATCAGCAAAAAACAAGTGTTGTTTTCTGCAGAATACAAAGTTTTACAGTCTAGAACCCTGTGCAGGACACTTATGCCAAATAAGTGCACATGCTACATATATAACTGAGAGTCCTCTTCACTTGGTTCACTATTTTGGAAGGGAACATCGTTGGTAGAATCAGCACAAAACAAATGTTGTTTTCTCTAGAATACAAAGTTTTACAGTCTAGAACCCTGAGCAGGATACTTATGCCAAATAAGTGTACATGCTACATATATAACTGAGAGTCCTCTTTACTTGGTTCACTATTTTGGAAGGGAACGACATGCATGAACATGTTTCATGGAAACGTCGTAGACCAAGTGTGATTTCGTCCTGAACAGAAAGAGTTACAACATAGAAACTTCTGTATGAAACTTATCCTATAGAAGTGCATTTGCCACATTTAACTCAGAGTCCTCCTCACTTGGTTCACTATTTTGTAAAATCATGGCCTGTGTGAACATGTGCCATTCGAATGTCACCATACAAGTACGATTTTCGCTTGAACGCAAATGTTACAGTATATGAACTTCTCTAGGATCCTTATTACTAAGAAGTGAAATTCCAACATTTACTCTGAATCCTCCGCAGTTCTTTCACTCTTTAGGATAATCAAGGCCTGCGGTAACATGTTATATGCGAATGTGCCTAAACAAGTATGATCTTCTCCTGACCACAAAGTGTAACACTGTAGAATCTTCTGTAGTATACAGAAATAGCAAAGTTTTACAGTCTAAAACCCTGTGTAGGATACTTATCCCAAACAAGTGCACATGCTACTTCCTATCCCTAAGAAGTGCACCTCCAACATTTGACTCTCAGTCCTCTTCACTTGGTTCACTCTTTTGGAAATCAAGGCCTGCGTGAACATATTCCCTGAAATCGTCACATAACCAGTGTGAATTTCTCCTGAACATAAAAAGTTACAACGTAGGAACATCTACAGGATTCTTATCACTGAGAAGAGAAACTGAAACACGTGAATTTGACGTGTCCTCTCGTGGTCACTATTTTCAAGCTCATTACAAGGCTGAATATCGTTGGTAGAATCAGCACAAAACAAGTGTTGTTTTCTCCAGAATACAAAGTTTTACAGTCTAGAACCCTGTGAAGGATACTTATCCCAAACAAGTGCACATGCTACAATTATAACTGTGAGTCCTCTTTACTTGCTTCACTATTTTGGAAGGGAACATCGTTGGTAGAATCAGCAAAAAACAAGTGTTGTTTCTCCAGAATACAAGTTTTACAGTCTAAAACCCTGTGTAGGATACTTATCCCAAACAAGTGCACATGCTACAAATATAACTGTGAGTCCTCTTCACTTGGTTCACTATTTTGGAAGGGAACATCGTTGGTAGAATCAGCACAAAACAAATGTTTTCTCTAGAATACAAAGTTTTACAGTCTAGAACCCTGTGCAGGATACTTATGCCAAATAAGTGTACATGCTACATATATAACTGAGAGTCCTCTTCAAGTGGTTCACTATTTTGGAAGGGAACGACATGCATGAACATGTTTCATGGACACGTCGTAAACCAAGTGTCATTTCGTCCTGAACAGAAAGAGTTACAACATAGAAACTTCTGTATGAAACTTATCCTACAGAAGTGCATTTGCCACATTTAACTCAGAGTCCTCCTCACTTGGTTCACTATTTTGTAAAATCATGGCCATGTGCCATTCAAATGTCACAAAACAAGTATGATTTTCGCCTGAACGCAAATGTTACAGTATAGGAACTTCTCTAGGATACTTATTACTAAGAAGTGAAATTCCAACATTTACTATGAATCCTCCACAGTTGTTTCACTCTTTAGGATAATCAAGGCCTGCGGGAACATGTTATATGCAAATGTGCCTAAACAAGTATGATCTTCTCCTGAACACAAAGTGTAACACTATAGAATCTTCTGTAGGATACTTATCCCTAAGAAGTGCACCTCCAACATTTGACTCTCAGTCCTCCTCTCTTGGTTCACTCTTTTGGAAAATCAAGGCCTGCGTGAATATATTCCAAGAAAACGTCACAAAACCAGTATGAATTTCTCCTGAACATAAAAAGTTACAACGTAGGAACATCTACAGGATTCTTATCACTGAGAAGAGAAAGTGAAACATGTGAATTTGACGCGTCCTCTCGTGGTCACTATTTTCAAGCTCATTACAAGACTGAATATCGTTGGTAGAGTCAGCACAAAACAAGTGTTGTTTTCTCCAGAATACAAACTTTTACAGTCCAGAACCCTGTGTAGGATACTTATCCCAAACAAGTGCACATGCTACAAATATAACTGTGAGTCCTCTTCACTTGGTTCACTATTTTGGAAGGGAACATCGTTGGTAGAATCAGCACAAAACAATTGTTGTTTTCTCCAGAATACAAAGTTTTACAGTCTAGAACCCTGTGTAGGATACTTATCCCCAACAAGTGCACATGTTACAAATATAACTGTGAGTCCTCTTCACGTGGTTCACTATTTTGAAAGGAAATATCGTTGATAGAATCAGCAAAAAACAAGTGTTGTTTTCTGCAGAATACAAAGTTTTACAGTCTAGAACCCTGTGCAGGACACTTATGCCAAATAAGTGCACATGCTACATATATAACTGAGAGTCCTCTTCACTTGGTTCACTATTTTGGAAGGGAACATCGTTGGTAGAATCAGCACAAAACAAATGTTGTTTTCTCTAGAATACAAAGTTTTACAGTCTAGAACCCTGAGCAGGATACTTATGCCAAATAAGTGTACATGCTACATATATAACTGAGAGTCCTCTTTACTTGGTTCACTATTTTGGAAGGGAACGACATGCATGAACATGTTTCATGGAAACGTCGTAGACCAAGTGTGATTTCGTCCTGAACAGAAAGAGTTACAACATAGAAACTTCTGTATGAAACTTATCCTATAGAAGTGCATTTGCCACATTTAACTCAGAGTCCTCCTCACTTGGTTCACTATTTTGTAAAATCATGGCCTGTGTGAACATGTGCCATTCGAATGTCACCATACAAGTACGATTTTCGCTTGAACGCAAATGTTACAGTATATGAACTTCTCTAGGATCCTTATTACTAAGAAGTGAAATTCCAACATTTACTCTGAATCCTCCGCAGTTCTTTCACTCTTAGGATAATCAAGGCCTGCGGTAACATGTTATATGCGAATGTGCCTAAACAAGTATGATCTTCTCCTGACCACAAAGTGTAACACTGTAGAATCTTCTGTAGTATACAGAAATAGCAAAGTTTTACAGTCTAAAACCCTGTGTAGGATACTTATCCCAAACAAGTGCACATGCTACTTCCTATCCCTAAGAAGTGCACCTCCAACATTTGACTCTCAGTCCTCTTCACTTGGTTCACTCTTTTGGAAAATCAAGGCCTGCGTGAACATATTCCCTGAAATCGTCACATAACCAGTGTGAATTTCTCCTGAACATAAAAAGTTACAACGTAGGAACATCTACAGGATTCTTATCACTGAGAAGAGAAACTGAAACACGTGAATTTGACGTGTCCTCTTGTGGTCACTATTTTCAAGCTCATTACAAGGCTGAATATCGTTGGTAGAATCAGCACAAAACAAGTGTTGTTTTCTCCAGAATACAAAGTTTTACAGTCTAGAACCCTGTGAAGGATACTTATCCCAAACAAGTGCACATGCTACAATTATAACTGTGAGTCCTCTTTACTTGCTTCACTATTTTGGAAGGGAACATCGTTGGTAGAATCAGCAAAAAACAAGTGTTGTTTTCTCCAGAATACAAAGTTTTACAGTCTAAAACCCTGTGTAGGATACTTATCCCAAACAAGTGCACATGCTACAAATATAACTGTGAGTCCTCTTCACTTGGTTCACTATTTTGGAAGGGAACATCGTTGGTAGAATCAGCACAAAACAAATGTTTTCTCTAGAATACAAAGTTTTACAGTCTAGAACCCTGTGCAGGATACTTATGCCAAATAAGTGTACATGCTACATATATAACTGAGAGTCCTCTTCAAGTGGTTCACTATTTTGGAAGGGAACGACATGCATGAACATGTTTCATGGACACGTCGTAAACCAAGTGTCATTTCGTCCTGAACAGAAAGAGTTACAACATAGAAACTTCTGTATGAAACTTATCCTACAGAAGTGCATTTGCCACATTTAACTCAGAGTCCTCCTCACTTGGTTCACTATTTGTAAAATCATGGCCATGTGCCATTCAAATGTCACAAAACAAGTATGATTTTCGCCTGAACGCAAATGTTACAGTATAGGAACTTCTCTAGGATACTTATTACTAAGAAGTGAAATTCCAACATTTACTATGAATCCTCCACAGTTGTTTCACTCTTTAGGATAATCAAGGCCTGCGGGAACATGTTATATGCAAATGTGCCTAAACAAGTATGATCTTCTCCTGAACACAAAGTGTAACACTATAGAATCTTCTGTAGGATACTTATCCCTAAGAAGTGCACCTCCAACATTTGACTCTCAGTCCTCCTCTCTTGGTTCACTCTTTGGAAAATCAAGGCCTGCGTGAATATATTCCAAGAAAACGTCACAAAACCAGTATGAATTTCTCCTGAACATAAAAAGTTACAACGTAGGAACATCTACAGGATTCTTATCACTGAGAAGAGAAAGTGAAACATGTGAATTTGACGCGTCCTCTCGTGGTCACTATTTTCAAGCTCATTACAAGACTGAATATCGTTGGTAGAGTCAGCACAAAACAAGTGTTGTTTTCTCCAGAATACAAATTTTACAGTCTAGAACCCTGTGTAGGATACTTATCCCAAACAAGTGCACATGCTACAAATATAACTGTGACTCCTCTTCACTTGGTTCACTATTTTGGAAGGGAACATCGTTGGTAGAATCAGCACAAAACAAGTGTTGTTTTCTCCAGCATACAAAGTTTTACAGTCTAGAACCCTGTGCAGGATACTTATGCCAAATAAGTGCACATGCTACATATATAACTGAGAGTCCTCTTCACTTGGTTCACTATTTTGGAAGGGAACGACATGCATGAACATGTTTCATGGAAACGTCGTAAACCAAGTGTGATTTCGTCCTGAACAGAAAGAGTTACAACATAGAAACTTCTGTATGAAACTTATCCTAAAGAAGTGCATTTGCCACATTTAACTCAGAGTCCTCTTCACTTGGTTCACTATTTTGTAAAATCATGCCCTGTGTGAACATGTGCCATTCAAATGTCACCAAACAAGTATGATTTTCGCCTGAACGCAAATGTTACAGTATAGGAACTTTTCTAGGATCCTTATTACTAAGAAGTGAAATTCCAACATTTACTCTGAATCCTCCGCAGTTGTTTCACTCTTTAGAATAATCAAGGCCTGCGGGAACATGTTATGTGCGAATGTGCCAAATCAAGTATGATCTACTCCTGAACACAAAGTGTAACACTATAGAATCTTCTGTAGGATACTTATTTCTAAGAAGTGCACCTCCAACATTTGACTCTCAGTCCTCCTCTCTTGGTTCACTCTTTGGAAAATCAAGGCCTGCGTGAACATATTCCATGAAAACGTCACAAACTAGTGTGAATTTCTCCTGAACTTAAAGTGTTACAACGTGGGAACATCTCCAGGATTCTTACCACTGAGAAGAGAAAGTGAAACATGTTAATTTGACGCGTCCTCTCGTGGTCACTATTTTCAAGCTCATTACAAGACTGAATATCGTTGGTAGAGTCAGCACAAAAGAAGTGTTGTTTTCTCGAGAATACAACCTTTTACAGTCTAGAACCTGTGTAGGATACTTATCCCAAACAAGTGCACATGCTACAAATATAACTGTGAGTCCTCTTCACTTGGTTCACTATTTTGGAAGGGAAACATCGTTGGTAGAATTAGCACAAAACAAGTGTTGTTTTCTCCAGAATACAAAGTTTTACAGTCTAGAACCCTGTGTAGGATACTTATCCCAAACAAGTGCACATGCTACAAATATAACTGTGAGTCCTCTTCACTTGGTTCACTATTTTGGAAGGGAACATCTTTGGTAGAATCAGCACAAAACAAATGTTGTTTTCTCCAGAATACAAAGTTTTACAGTCTAGAATCCTGTGCAGGATACTTATGCCAAATAAATGCACATGCTATATATATAACTGAGAGTCCTCTTCAAGTAGTTCACTATTTTGGAAGGGAACGACATGCATGAACATGTTTCATGGAAACGTCGTAAACCAAGTGTGATTTCGTCCTGAACAGAAAGAGTTACAAACATAGAAACTTCTGTATGAAACTTATCCTAAAGAAGTGCATTTGCCTCATTTAACTCAGAGTCCTCCTCACTTGGTTCACTATTTTGTAAAATCATGGCCTGTGTGAACATGTGCCATTCCAATGTCACAAAACAAGTATGATTTTCGCCTGAACGCAAATGTTACAGTATAGGAACTTCTCTAGGATCCTTATTACTAAGAAGTGAAATTCCAACATTTACTCTGAATCCTCCGCAGTTGTTTCACTCTTTAGGATAATCAAGGCCTGCGGGAACATGTTATATGCGAATGTGCCTAAACAAGTATGATCTTCTCCTGACCACAAAGTGTAACACTATAGAATCTTCTGTAGGATACTTATCCCTAAGAAGTGCACCTCCAACATTTGACTCTCAGTCCTCCTCACTTGGTTCACTCTTTTGGAAAATCAAGGCCTGCGTGAACATATTCCCTGAAATCGTCACATAACCAGTGTGAATTTCTCCTGAACATAAAAGGTTACAACGTAGGAACATCTACAGGATTCTTACCACTGAGAAGAGAAAGTGAAACATGTGAATTTGACGTGTCCTCTCGTGTTCACTATTTTCAAACTCATTACAAGACTGAATATCGTTGGTAGAATCAGCACAAAAAAAGTGTTGTTTTCTCCAGCATACAAAGTTTTACAGTCTAGAACCCTGTGTAGGATACTTATCCCAAACAAGTGCACATGCTACAAATATAACTGTGAGTCCTCTTCACTTGGTTCACTATTTTGGAAGGGAACATCGTTGGTAGAATCAGCAAAAAACAAGTGTTGTTTTCTGCAGAATACAAAGTTTTACAGTCTAAAACCCTGTGTAGGATACTTGTCCCAAACAAGTGCACATGCTACAAATATAACTGTGAGTCCTCTTCACTTGGTTCACTATTTTGGAAGGGAACATCGTTGGTAGAATCAGCACAAAACAAATGTTTTCTCTAGAATACAAAGTTTTACAGTCTAGAACCCTGTGCAGGATACTTATGCCAAATAAGTGTACATGCTACATATATAACTGAGAGTCCTCTTCAAGTGGTTCACTATTTTGGAAGGGAACGACATGCATGAACATGTTTCATGGAAACGTCGTAAACCAAGTGTGATTTCGTCCTGAACAGAAAGAGTTACAACATAGAAACTTCTGTATGAAACTTATCCTAAAGAAGTGCATTTGCCTCATTTAACTCAGAGTCCTCCTCACTTGGTTCACTATTTTGTAAAATCATGGCCTGTGTGAACATGTGCCATTCAAATGTCACAAAACAAGTATGATTTTCGCCTGAACGCAAATGTTACAGTATAGGAACTTCTCTAGGATCCTTATTACTAAGAAGTGAAATTCCAACATTTACTCTGAATCCTCCGCAGTTGTTTCACTCTTTAGGATAATCAAGGCCTGCGGGAACATGTTATATGCGAATGTGCCTAAACAAGTATGATCTTCTCCTGACCACAAAGTGTAACACTATAGAATCTTCTGTAGGATACTTATCCCTAAGAAGTGCACCTCCAACATTTGACTCTCAGTCCTCCTCACTTGGTTCACTCTTTTGGAAATCAAGGCCTGCGTGAACATATTCCCTGAAATCGTCACATAACCAGTGTGAATTTCTCCTGAACATAAAAGGTTACAACGTAGGAACATCTACAGGATTCTTACCACTGAGAAGAGAAAGTGAAACATGTGAATTTGACGTGTCCTCTCGTGTTCACTATTTTCAAACTCATTACAAGACTGAATATCGTTGGTAGAATCAGCACAAAAAAAGTGTTTGTTTTCTCCAGCATACAAAGTTTTACAGTCTAGAACCCTGTGTAGGATACTTATCCCAAACAAGTGCACATGCTACAAATATAACTGTGAGTCCTCTTCACTTGGTTCACTATTTTGGAAGGGAACATCGTTGGTAGAATCAGCAAAAAACAAGTGTTGTTTTCTGCAGAATACAAAGTTTTACAGTCTAGAACCCTGTGCAGGACACTTATGCCAAATAAGTGCACATGCTACATATATAACTGAGAGTCCTCTTCACTCGGTTCACTATTATGGAAGGGAACGACATGCATGAACATGTTTCATGGAAACGTCGTAAACCAAGTGTGATTTCGTCCTGAACAGAAAGAGTTACAACATAGAAACTTCTGTATGAAACTTATCCTATAGAAGTGCATTTGCCACATTTAACTCAGAGTCCTCCTCACTTGGTTCACTATTTTGTAAAATCATGGCCTGTGTGAACATGTGCCATTCAAATGTCACCATACAAGTATGATTTTCGCCTGAACGCAAATGTTACAGTATAGGAACTTCTCTAGGATCCTTATTACTAAGAAGGGAAATTCCAACATTTACTCTGAATCCTCCACAGTTGTTTCACTCTTTAGGATAATCAAGGCCTGCGGGAACATGTTATATGCGAATGTGCCTAAACAAGTATGATCTTCTCCTGAGCACAAAGTGTAACACTGTAGAATCTTCTGTAGGATACAGAAGTAGCAAAGTTTTACAGTCTAAAACCCTGTGTAGGATACTTATCCCAAACAAGTGCACATGCTACTTCCTATCCCTAAGAAGTGCACCTCCAACATTTGACTCTCAGTCCTCTTCACTTGGTTCAGTCTTTTGGAAAATCAAGGCCTGCGTGAACATATTCCCTGAAATCGTCACATAACCAGTGTGAATTTCTCCTGAACATAAAAAGTTACAACGTAGGAACATCTACAGGATTCTTATCACTGAGAAAAGAAAGTGAAACATGTGAATTTGACGCGTCCTCAAGTGTTCACTATTTTCAAGCTCATTACAAGACTGAATATCATTGGTAGAATCAGCACAAAACAAGTGTTGTTTTCTACAGAATACAAAGTTTTACAGTCTAGAACCCTGTGCAGGATACTTATCCCAAACAAGTGCACATGCTACAATTATAACTGTGAGTCCTCTTCACTTGCTTCACTATTTTGGAAGGGAACATCGTTGGTAGAATCAGCACAAAACAAATGTTGTTTTCTGCAGAATACAAAGTTTTACAATCTAGAACCCTGTGCAGGATACTTATGCCAAATAAGTGCACATGCTACATATATAACTGAGAGTCCTCTTCCATTCGTTCACTATTTTGGAAGGGAACGACATGCATGAACATGTTTCATGGAAACGTCGTAAACCAAGTGTGATTTCGTCCTGAACAGAAAGAGTTACAACATAGAAACTTCTGTATGAAACTTATCCTAAAGAAGTGCATTTGCCACATTTAACTCAGAGTCCTCCTCACTTGGTTCACTATTTTGTAAAATCATGGCCTGTGTGAACATGTGCCATTCAAATGTCACAAAACAATTATGATTTTGGCCTGAATGCAAATGTTACAGTATAGGAACTTCTCTAGGATCCTTATTACTAAGAAGTGAAATTCCAACATTTACTCTGAATCCTCCGCAGTTGTTTCACTCTTTAGGATAATCAAGGCCTGCGGGAACATGTTATATGCGAATGTGCCTAATTTTGATCTTCTCCTGACCACAAAGTGTAACACTATAGAATCTTCTGTAGGATACTTATCCCTAAGAAGTGCACCTCCAACATTTGACTCTCAGTCCTCCTCTCTTGTTTCACTCTTTTGGAAAATCAAGACCTGCGTGAACATATTCCATGAAAACGTCAAAAAACCAGTGTGAATTTCTCCTGAACATAAAAAGTTACAACGTAGGAACATCTACAGGATTCTTATCACTGAGAGGAGAAAGTGAAACATGTGAATTTGACGAGTCCTCTCGTGGTCACTATTTTCAAGCTCATTACAAGACTGAATATCGTTGGTAGAGTCAGCACAAAACAAGTGTTGTTTTCTCCAGAATACAAACTTTTACAGACTAGAACCCTGTGTAGGATACTTATCCCAAACAAGTGCACATGCTACAAATATAACTGTGAATCCTCTTCACTTGGTTCACTATTTTGAAAGGGAACATCGTTGGTAGAATCAGCACAAAACAAATGTTGTTTTCTCCAGAATACAAATTTTTACAGTCCAGAACCCTGTGTAGGATACTTATCCCAAACAAGTGCACATGCTACAAATATAACTGTGAGTCCTCTTCACTTGGTTCACTATTTTGGAAGGGAACATCGTTGGTAGAATCAGCACAAAACAAGTGTTGTTTTCTCCAGCATACAAAGTTTTACAGTCTAGAACCCTGTGCAGGATACTTATGCCAAATAAGTGCACATGCTACATATATAACTGAGTCCTCTTCACTTGGTTCACTATTTTGGAAGGGAACGACATGCATGAACATGTTTCATGGAAACGTCGTAAACCAAGTGTGATTTCGTCCTGAACAGAAAGAGTTACAACATAGAAACTTCTGTATGAAACTTATCCTAAAGAAGTGCATTTGCCACATTTAACTCAGAGTCCTCTTCACTTGGTTCACTATTTTGTAAAATCATGGCCTGTGTGAACATGTGCCATTCAAATGTCACCAAACAAGTATGATTTTCGCCTGAACGCAAATGTTACAGTATAGGAACTTTTCTAGGATCCTTATTACTAAGAAGTGAAATTCCAACATTTACTCTGAATCCTCCGCAGTTGTTTCACTCTTTAGAATAATCAAGGCCTGCGGGAACATGTTATGTGCGAATGTGCCAAATCAAGTATGATCTACTCCTGAACACAAAGTGTAACACTATAGAATCTTCTGTAGGATACTTATTTCTAAGAAGTGCACCTCCAACATTTGACTCTCAGTCCTCCTCTCTTGGTTCACTCTTTTGGAAAATCAAGGCCTGCGTGAACATATTCCATGAAAACGTCACAAACTAGTGTGAATTTCTCCTGAACTTAAAGTGTTACAACGTGGGAACATCTCCAGGATTCTTACCACTGAGAAGAGAAAGTGAAACATGTTAATTTGACGCGTCCTCTCGTGGTCACTATTTTCAAGCTCATTACAAGACTGAATATCGTTGGTAGAGTCAGCACAAAAGAAGTGTGTTTTCTCGAGAATACAACCTTTTACAGTCTAGAACCCTGTGTAGGATACTTATCCCAAACAAGTGCACATGCTACAAATAAAACTGTGAGTCCTCTTCACTTGGTTCACTATTTTGGAAGGGAACATCGTTGGTAGAATTAGCACAAAACAAGTGTTGTTTTCTCCAGAATACAAAGTTTTACAGTCTAGAACCCTGTGTAGGATACTTATCCCAAACAAGTGCACATGCTACAAATATAACTGTGAGTCCTCTTCACTTGGTTCACTATTTTGGAAGGGAACATCTTTGGTAGAATCAGCACAAAACAAATGTTGTTTTCTCCAGAATACAAAGTTTTACAGTCTAGAATCCTGTGCAGGATACTTATGCCAAATAAATGCACATGCTATATATATAACTGAGAGTCCTCTTCAAGTAGTTCACTATTTGGAAGGGAACGACATGCATGAACATGTTTCATGGAAACGTCGTAAACCAAGTGTGATTTCGTCCTGAACAGAAAGAGTTACAACATAGAAACTTCTGTATGAAACTTATCCTAAAGAAGTGCATTTGCCTCATTTAACTCAGAGTCCTCCTCACTTGGTTCACTATTTTGTAAAATCATGGCCTGTGTGAACATGTGCCATTCAAATGTCACAAAACAAGTATGATTTTCGCCTGAACGCAAATGTTACAGTATAGGAACTTCTCTAGGATCCTTATTACTAAGAAGTGAAATTCCAACATTTACTCTGAATCCTCCGCAGTTGTTTCACTCTTTAGGATAATCAAGGCCTGCGGGAACATGTTATATGCGAATGTGCCTAAACAAGTATGATCTTCTCCTGACCACAAAGTGTAACACTATAGAATCTTCTGTAGGATACTTATCCCTAAGAAGTGCACCTCCAACATTTGACTCTCAGTCCTCCTCACTTGGTTCACTCTTTTGGAAAATCAAGGCCTGCGTGAACATATTCCCTGAAATCGTCACATAACCAGTGTGAATTTCTCCTGAACATAAAAGGTTACAACGTAGGAACATCTACAGGATTCTTACCACTGAGAAGAGAAAGTGAAACATGTGAATTTGACGTGTCCTCTCGTGTTCACTATTTTCAAACTCATTACAAGACTGAATATCGTTGGTAGAATCAGCACAAAAAAAGTGTTGTTTTCTCCAGCATACAAAGTTTTACAGTCTAGAACCCTGTGTAGGATACTTATCCCAAACAAGTGCACATGCTACAAATATAACTGTGAGTCCTCTTCACTTGGTTCACTATTTTGGAAGGGAACATCGTTGTAGAATCAGCAAAAAACAAGTGTTGTTTTCTGCAGAATACAAAGTTTACAGTCTAGAACCCTGTGCAGGACACTTATGCCAAATAAGTGCACATGCTACATATATAACTGAGAGTCCTCTTCACTCGGTTCACTATTATGGAAGGGAACGACATGCATGAACATGTTTCATGGAAACGTCGTAAACCAAGTGTGATTTCGTCCTGAACAGAAAGAGTTACAACATAGAAACTTCTGTATGAAACTTATCCTAAAGAAGTGCATTTGCCTCATTTAACTCAGAGTCCTCCTCACTTGGTTCACTATTTTGTAAAATCATGGCCTGTGTGAACATGTGCCATTCAAATGTCACAAAACAAGTATGATTTTCGCCTGAACGCAAATGTTACAGTATAGGAACTTCTCTAGGATCCTTATTACTAAGAAGGGAAATTCCAACATTTACTCTGAATCCTCCACAGTTGTTTCACTCTTTAGGATAATCAAGGCCTGCGGGAACATGTTATATGCGAATGTGCCTAAACAAGTATGATCTTCTCCTGAGCACAAAGTGTAACACTGTAGAATCTTCTGTAGGATACAGAAGTAGCAAAGTTTTACAGTCTAAAACCCTGTGTAGGATACTTATCCCAAACAAGTGCACATGCTACTTCCTATCCCTAAGAAGTGCACCTCCAACATTTGACTCTCAGTCCTCTTCACTTGGTTCAGTCTTTTGGAAAATCAAGGCCTGCGTGAACATATTCCCTGAAATCGTCACATAACCAGTGTGAATTTCTCCTGAACATAAAAACTTACAACGTAGGAACATCTACAGGATTCTTATCACTGAGAAAAGAAAGTGAAACATGTGAATTTGACGCGTCCTCAAGTGTTCACTATTTTCAAGCTCATTACAAGACTGAATATCATTGGTAGAATCAGCACAAAACAAGTGTTGTTTTCTACAGAATACAAAGTTTTACAGTCTAGAACCCTGTGCAGGATACTTATCCCAAACAAGTGCACATGCTACAATTATAACTGTGAGTCCTCTTCACTTGCTTCACTATTTTGGAAGGGAACATCGTTGGTAGAATCAGCACAAAACAAATGTTGTTTTCTGCAGAATACAAAGTTTTACAATCTAGAACCCTGTGCAGGATACTTATGCCAAATAAGTGCACATGCTACATATATAACTGAGAGTCCTCTTCCATTCGTTCACTATTTTGGAAGGGAACGACATGCATGAACATGTTTCATGGAAACGTCGTAAACCAAGTGTGATTTCGTCCTGAACAGAAAGAGTTACAACATAGAAACTTCTGTATGAAACTTATCCTAAAGAAGTGCATTTGCCACATTTAACTCAGAGTCCTCCTCACTTGGTTCACTATTTTGTAAAATCATGGCCTGTGTGAACATGTGCCATTCAAATGTCCCAAAACAATTATGATTTTGGCCTGAACGCAAATGTTACAGTATAGGAACTTCTCTAGGATCCTTATTACTAAGAAGTGAAATTCCAACATTTACTCTGAATCCTCCGCAGTTGTTTCACTCTTTAGGATAATCAAGGCCTGCGGGAACATGTTATATGCGAATGTGCCTAATTTTGATCTTCTCCTGACCACAAAGTGTAACACTATAGAATCTTCTGTAGGATACTTATCCCTAAGAAGTGCACCTCCAACATTTGACTCTCAGTCCTCCTCTCTTGTTTCACTCTTTTGGAAAATCAAGACCTGCGTGAACATATTCCATGAAAACGTCAAAAAACCAGTGTGAATTTCTCCTGAACATAAAAAGTTACAACGTAGGAACATCTACAGGATTCTTATCACTGAGAGGAGAAAGTGAAACATGTGAATTTGACGAGTCCTCTCGTGGTCACTATTTTCAAGCTCATTACAAGACTGAATATCGTTGGTAGAGTCAGCACAAAACAAGTGTTGTTTTCTCCAGAATACAAACTTTTACAGACTAGAACCCTGTGTAGGATACTTATCCCAAACAAGTGCACATGCTACAAATATAACTGTGAATCCTCTTCACTTGGTTCACTATTTTGAAAGGGAACATCGTTGGTAGAATCAGCACAAAACAAGTGTTGTTTTCTCGAGAATACAAAGTTTTACAGTCTAGAACCCTGTGTAGGATACTTATCCCAAACAAGTGCACATGCTACAAATATAACTGTGAGTCCTCTTCACTTGGTTCACTATTTTGGAAGGGAACATCTTTGGTAGAATCAGCACAAAACAAATGTTGTTTTCTCCAGAATACAAAGTTTTACAGTCTAGAACCCTGTGCAGGATACTTATGCCAAATAAATGCACATGCTACATATATAACTGAGTCCTCTTCAAGTGGTTCACTATTTTGGAAGGGAACGACATGCATGAACATGTTTCATAGAAACGTCGTAAATCAAGTGTGATTTCGTCCTGAACAGAAAGTTACAACATAGAAACTTCTGTATGAAACTTATCCTAAAGAAGTGCATTTGCCACATTTAACTCAGAGTCCTCCTCACTTGGTTCACTATTTTGTAAAATCATGGCCTGTGTGAACATGTGCCATTCAAATGTCACCATACAAGTACGATTTTCGCCTGAACGCAAATGTTACAGTATAGGAACTTCTCTGGATCTTTATTACTAACAAGTGAAATTCCAACATTTACTCTGAATCCTCCGCAGTTGTTTCACTCTTTAGGATAATCAAGGCCTGCGGGAACATGTTATATGCGAATGTGCCTAAACAAGTATGATCTTCTCCTGAGCACAAAGTGTAACACTGTAGAATCTTCTGTAGGATACAGAAGTAGCAAAGTTTTACAGTCTAAAACCCTGTGTAGGATACTTATCCCAAACAAGTGCACATGCTACTTCCTATCCCTAAGAAGTGCACCTCCAACATTTGACTCTCAGTCCTCTTCACTTGGTTCAGTCTTTTGGAAAATCAAGGCCTGCGTGAACATATTCCCTGAAATCGTCACATAACCAGTGTGAATTTCTCCTGAACATAAAAAGTTACAACGTAGGAACATCTACAGGATTCTTATCACTGAGAAGAGAAAGTGAAACATGTGAATTTGACGCGTCCTCAAGTGTTCACTATTTTCAAGCTCATTACAAGACTGAATATCATTGGTAGAATCAGCACAAAACAAGTGTTGTTTTCTACAGAATACAAAGTTTTACAGTCTAGAACCCTGTGCAGGATACTTATCCCAAACAAGTGCACATGCTACAATTATAACTGTGAGTCCTCTTCACTCGCTTCACTATTTTGGAAGGGAACATCGTTGGTAGAATCAGCACAAAACAAATGTTGTTTTCTGCAGAATACAAAGTTTTACAATCTAGAACCCTGTGCAGGATACTTATGCCAAATAAGTGCACATGCTACATATATAACTGAGAGTCCTCTTCCATTCGTTCACTATTTTGGAAGGGAACGACATGCATGAACATGTTTCATGGAAACGTCGTAAACCAAGTGTGATTTCGTCCTGAACAGAAAGAGTTACAACATAGAAACTTCTGTATGAAACTTATCCTAAAGAAGTGCATTTGCCACATTTAACTCAGAGTCCTCCTCACTTGGTTCACTATTTTGTAAAATCATGGCCTGTGTGAACATGTGCCATTCAAATGTCCCAAAACAATTATGATTTTGGCCTGAACGCAAATGTTACAGTATAGGAACTTCTCTAGGATCCTTATTACTAAGAAGTGAAATTCCAACATTTACTCTGAATCCTCCGCAGTTGTTTCACTCTTTAGGATAATCAAGGCCTGCGGGAACATGTTATATGCGAATGTGCCTAATTTTGATCTTCTCCTGACCACAAAGTGTAACACTATAGAATCTTCTGTAGGATACTTATCCCTAAGAAGTGCACCTCCAACATTTGACTCTCAGTCCTCCTCTCTTGTTTCACTCTTTTGGAAAATCAAGACCTGCGTGAACATATTCCATGAAAACGTCAAAAAACCAGTGTGAATTTCTCCTGAACATAAAAAGTTACAACGTAGGAACATCTACAGGATTCTTATCACTGAGAGGAGAAAGTGAAACATGTGAATTTGACGAGTCCTCTCGTGGTCACTATTTTCAAGCTCATTACAAGACTGAATATCGTTGGTAGAGTCAGCACAAAACAAGTGTTGTTTTCTCCAGAATACAAACTTTTACAGACTAGAACCCTGTGTAGGATACTTATCCCAAACAAGTGCACATGCTACAAATATAACTGTGAATCCTCTTCACTTGGTTCACTATTTTGAAAGGGAACATCGTTGGTAGAATCAGCACAAAACAAGTGTTGTTTTCTCGAGAATACAAAGTTTTACAGTCTAGAACCCTGTGTAGGATACTTATCCCAAACAAGTGCACATGCTACAAATATAACTGTGAGTCCTCTTCACTTGGTTCACTATTTTGGAAGGGAACATCTTTGGTAGAATCAGCACAAAACAAATGTTGTTTTCTCCAGAATACAAAGTTTTACAGTCTAGAACCCTGTGCAGGATACTTATGCCAAATAAATGCACATGCTACATATATAACTGAGTCCTCTTCAAGTGGTTCACTATTTTGGAAGGGAACGACATGCATGAACATGTTTCATAGAAACGTCGTAAATCAAGTGTGATTTCGTCCTGAACAGAAAGTTACAACATAGAAACTTCTGTATGAAACTTATCCTAAAGAAGTGCATTTGCCACATTTAACTCAGAGTCCTCCTCACTTGGTTCACTATTTTGTAAAATCATGGCCTGTGTGAACATGTGCCATTCAAATGTCACCATACAAGTACGATTTTCGCCTGAACGCAAATGTTACAGTATAGGAACTTCTCTAGGATCCTTATTACTAACAAGTGAAATTCCAACATTTACTCTGAATCCTCCGCAGTTGTTTCACTCTTTAGGATAATCAAGGCCTGCGGGAACATGTTATATGCGAATGTGCCTAAACAAGTATGATCTTCTCCTGACCACAAAGTGTAACACTGTAGAATCTTCTGTAGAATACAGAAATAGCAAAGTTTTACAGTCTAAAACCCTGTGTAGGATACTTATCCCAAACAAGTGCACATGCTACTTCCTATCCCTAAGAAGTGCACCTCCAACATTTGACTCTCAGTCCTCTTCACTTGGTTCACTCTTTTGGAAAATCAAGACCTGCGTGAACATATTCCATGAAAACGTCACAAAACCAGTATGAATTTCTCCTGAACATAAAAACTTACAAGGTAGGAACATCTACAGGATTCTTATCACTGAGAAGAGAAAGTGAAACATGTGAATTTGACGCGTCTTCTCGTGGTCAGTATTTTCAAGCTCAGTACAAGACTGAATATCGTTGTAGAATCAGCACAAAACAAGTGTTGTTTTCTCCAGAATACAAAGTTTTACAGTCTAGAACCCTGTGTAGGATACTTATCCCAAACAAGTGCACATGCTACGTCTATAACCCTGTGTAGGATACTTATCCCAAACAAGTGCACATGCTACAAATATAACTGTGAGTCCTCTTCACTTCGTTCACTATTTTGGAAGGGAACATCGTTGGTAGAATCAGCACAAAACAATTGTTGTTTTCTCCAGAATACAAAGTTTTACAGTCTAGAACCCTGTGCAGGATACTTATCCCAAACAAGTGCACATGCTACAAATATAACTGTGAGTCCTCTTCACTTGGTTCACTATTTTGGAAGGGAACATCGTTGGTAGAATTAGCACAAAACAAGTGTTGTTTTCTCCAGAATACAAAGTTTACAGTCTAGAACCCTGTGTAGGATACTTATCCCAAACAAGTGCACATGCTACAAATATAACTGTGAGTCCTCTTCACTTGGTTCACTATTTTGGAAGGGAACATCTTTGGTAGAATCAGCACAAAACAAATGTTGTTTTCTCCAGAATACAAAGTTTTACAGTGTAGAACCCTGTGCAGGATACTTATGCCACATAAGTGCACATGCTACATATATAACTTAGAGTCCTCTTCAAGTGGTTCACTATTTTGGAAGGGAACGACATGCATGAACATGTTTCATGGACACGTCGTAAACCAAGTGTGATTTCGTCCTGAACAGAAAGAGTTACAACATAGAAACTTCTGTATGAAACTTATCCTAAAGAAGTGCATTTGCCACATTTAACTCAGAGTCCTCCTCACTTGGTTCACTATTTTGTAAAATCATGGCCTGTGTGAACATGTGCCATTCAAATGTCACAAAACAAGTATGATTTTCGCCTGAACGCAAATGTTACAGTATAGGAACTTCTCTAGGATCCTTATTACTAAGAAGTGAAATTCCAACATTTACTCTGAATCCTCCGCAGTTGTTTCACCCTTTAGGATAATCAAGGCCTGCGGGAACATGTTATATGCGAATGTGCCTAAACAAGTATGATCTTCTCCTGACCACAAAGTGTAACACTATAAAATCTTCTGTAGGATACTTATCCCTAAGAAGTGCAACTCCAACATATGACTCTCAGTCCTCCTCACTTGGTTCACTCTTTTGGAAAATCAAGGCCTGCGTGAACATATTCCCTGAAATCGTCACATAACCAGTGTGAATTTCTCCTGAACATAAAAGGTTACAACGTAGGAACATCTACAGGATTCTTATCACTGAGAAGAGAAAGTGAAACATGTGAATTTGACGTGTCCTCTCGTGTTCACTATTTTCAAGCTCATTACAAGACTGAATATCGTTGGTAGAATCAGCACAAAACAAGTGTTGTTTTCTCCAGCATACAAAGTTTTACAGTCTAGAACCCTGTGTAGGATACTTATCCCCAACAAGTGCACATGTTACAAATATAACTGTGAGTCCTCTTCACGTGGTTCACTATTTTGAAAGGGAACATCGTTGATAGAATCAGCAAAAAACAAGTGTTGTTTTCTGCAGAATACAAAGTTTTACAGTCTAGAACCCTGTGCAGGACACTTATGCCAAATAAGTGCACATGCTACATATATAACTGAGAGTCCTCTTCACTTGGTTCACTATTTTGGAAGGGAACATCGTTGGTAGAATCAGCACAAAACAAATGTTGTTTTCTCTAGAATACAAAGTTTTACAGTCTAGAACCCTGAGCAGGATACTTATGCCAAATAAGTGTACATGCTACATATATAACTGAGAGTCCTCTTTTCTTGGTTCACTATTTTGGAAGGGAACGACATGCATGAACATGTTTCACGGAAACGTCGTAGACCAAGTGTGATTTCGTCCTGAACAGAAAAGAGTTACAACATAGAAACTTCTGTGTGAAACTTATCCTAAAGAAGTGCATTTGCCACATTTAACTCAGAGTCCTCCTCACTTGGTTCAGTATTTTGTAAAATCATGGCCTGTGTGAACATGTGCCATTCAAATGTCACCATACAAGTACGATTTTCGCTTGAACGCAAATGTTACAGTATATGAACTTCTCTAGGATCCTTATTACTAAGAAGTGAAATTCCAACATTTACTCTGAATCCTCCGCAGTTCTTTCACTCTTTAGGATAATCAAGGCCTGCGGTAACATGTTATATGCGAATGTGCCTAAACAAGTATGATCTTCTCCTGACCACAAAGTGTAACACTGTAGAATCTTCTGTAGGATACAGAAATAGCAAAGTTTTACAGTCTAAAACCCTGTGTAGGATACTTATCCCAAACAAGTGCACATGCTACTTCCTATCCCTAAGAAGTGCACCTCCAACATTTGACTCTCAGTCCTCTTCACTTGGTTCACTCTTTTGGAAAATCAAGGCCTGCGTGAACATATTCCCTGAAATCGTCACATAACCAGTGTGAATTTCTCCTGAACATAAAAAGTTACAACGTAGGAACATCTACAGGATTCTTATCACTGAGAAGAGAAACTGAAACACGTGAATTTGACGTGTCCTCTCGTGGTCACTATTTTCAAGCTCATTACAAGGCTGAATATCGTTGGTAGAATCAGCACAAAACAAGTGTTGTTTTCTCCAGAATACAAAGTTTTACAGTCTAGAACCCTGTGAAGGATACTTATCCCAAACAAGTGCACATGCTACAATTATAACTGTGAGTCCTCTTTACTTGCTTCACTATTTTGGAAGGGAACATCGTTGGTAGAATCAGCAAAAAACAAGTGTTGTTTTCTCCAGAATACAAAGTTTTACAGTCTAAAACCCTGTGTAGGATACTTATCCCAAACAAGTGCACATGCTACAAATATAACTGTGAGTCCTCTTCACTTGGTTCACTATTTTGGAAGGGAACATCGTTGGTAGAATCAGCACAAAACAAATGTTTTCTCTAGAATACAAAGTTTTACAGTCTAGAACCCTGTGCAGGATACTTATGCCAAATAAGTGTACATGCTACATATATAACTGAGAGTCCTCTTCAAGTGGTTCACTATTTTGGAAGGGAACGACATGCATGAACATGTTTCATGGAAACGTCGTAAACCAAGTGTCATTTCGTCCTGAACAGAAAGAGTTACAACATAGAAACTTCTGTATGAAACTTATCCTACAGAAGTGCATTTGCCACATTTAACTCAGAGTCCTCCTCACTTGGTTCACTATTTTGTAAAATCATGGCCATGTGCCATTCAAATGTCACAAAACAAGTATGATTTTCGCCTGAACGCAAATGTTACAGTATAGGAACTTCTCTAGGATACTTATTACTAAGAAGTGAAATTCCAACATTTACTATGAATCCTCCACAGTTGTTTCACTCTTTAGGATAATCAAGGCCTGCGGGAACATGTTATATGCAAATGTGCCTAAACAAGTATGATCTTCTCCTGAACACAAAGTGTAACACTATAGAGTCTTCTGTAGGATACTTATCCCTAAGAAGTGCACCTCCAACATTTGACTCTCAGTCCTCCTCTCTTGGTTCACTCTTTTGGAAAATCAAGGCCTGCGTGAATATATTCCATGAAAACGTCACAAAACCAGTATGAATTTCTCCTGAACATAAAAAGTTACAACGTAGGAACATCTACAGGATTCTTATCACTGAGAAGAGAAAGTGAAACATGTGAATTTGACGCGTCCTTTCGTGGTCACTATTTTCAAGCTCATTACAAGACTGAATATCGTTGGTAGAGTCAGCACAAAACAAGTGTTGTTTTCTCCAGAATACAAACTTTTACAGTCCAGAACCCTGTGTAGGATACTTATCCCAAACAAGTGCACATGCTACAAATATAACTGTGAGTCCTCTTCACTTGGTTCACTATTTTGGAAGGGAACATCGTTGGTAGAATCAGCACAAAACAAGTGTTGTTTTCTCCAGCATACAAAGTTTTACAGTCTAGAACCCTGTGCAGGATACTTATGCCAAATAAGTGCACATGCTACATATATAACTGAGTCCTCTTCACTTGGTTCACTATTTTGGAAGGGAACGACATGCATGAACATGTTTCATGGAAACGTCGTAAACCAAGTGTGATTTCGTCCTGAACAGAAAGAGTTACAACATAGAAACTTCTGTATGAAACTTATCCTAAAGAAGTGCATTTGCCACATTTAACTCAGAGTCCTCTTCACTTGGTTCACTATTTTGTAAAATCATGGCCTGTGTGAACATGTGCCATTCAAATGTCACCAAACAAGTATGATTTTCGCCTGAACGCAAATGTTACAGTATAGGAACTTTTCTAGGATCCTTATTACTAAGAAGTGAAATTCCAACATTTACTCTGAATCCTCCGCAGTTGTTTCACTCTTTAGAATAATCAAGGCCTGCGGGAACATGTTATGTGCGAATGTGCCAAATCAAGTATGATCTACTCCTGAACACAAAGTGTAACACTATAGAATCTTCTGTAGGATACTTATTTCTAAGAAGTGCACCTCCAACATTTGACTCTCAGTCCTCCTCTCTTGGTTCACTCTTTTGGAAAATCAAGGCCTGCGTGAACATATTCCATGAAAACGTCACAAAACTAGTGTGAATTTCTCCTGAACTTAAAGTGTTACAACGTGGGAACATCTCCAGGATTCTTACCACTGAGAAGAGAAAGTGAAACAAGGTAATTTGACGCGTCCTCTCGTGGTCACTATTTTCAAGCTCATTACAAGACTGAATATCGTTGGTAGAGTCAGCACAAAAGAAGTGTTGTTTTCTCGAGAATACAACCTTTTACAGTCTAGAACCCTGTGTAGGATACTTATCCCAAACAAGTGCACATGCTACAAATATAACTGTGAGTCCTCTTCACTTGGTTCACTATTTTGGAAGGGAACATCGTTGGTAGAATTAGCACAAAACAAGTGTTGTTTTCTCCAGAATACAAAGTTTTACAGTCTAGAACCCTGTGTAGGATACTTATCCCAAACAAGTGCACATGCTACAAATATAACTGTGAGTCCTCTTCACTTGCTTCACTATTTTGGAAGGGAACATCGTTGGTAGAATCAGCACAAAACAAATGTTGTTTTCTCCAGAATACAAAGTTTTACAATCTAGAACCCTGTGCAGGATACTTATGCCAAATAAGTGCACATGCTACATATATAACTGAGAGTCCTCTTCCATTCGTTCACTATTTGGAAGGGAACGACATGCATGAACATGTTTCATGGAAACGTCGTAAACCAAGTGTGATTTCGTCCTGAACAGAAAGAGTTACAACATAGAAACTTCTGTATGAAACTTATCCTAAAGAAGTGCATTTGCCACATTTAACTCAGAGTCCTCCTCACTTGGTTCACTATTTTGTAAAATCATGGCCTGTGTGAACATGTGCCATTCAAATGTCCCAAAACAATTATGATTTTGGCCTGAACGCAAATGTTACAGTATAGGAACTTCTCTAGGATCCTTATTACTAAGAAGTGAAATTCCAACATTTACTCTGAATCCTCCGCAGTTGTTTCACTCTTTAGGATAATCAAGGCCTGCGGGAACATGTTATATGCGAATGTGCCTAATTTTGATCTTCTCCTGACCACAAAGTGTAACACTATAGAATCTTCTGTAGGATACTTATCCCTAAGAAGTGCACCTCCAACATTTGACTCTCAGTCCTCCTCTCTTGTTTCACTCTTTTGGAAAATCAAGACCTGCGTGAACATATTCCATGAAAACGTCAAAAAACCAGTGTGAATTTCTCCTGAACATAAAAAGTTACAACGTAGGAACATCTACAGGATTCTTATCACTGAGAGGAGAAAGTGAAACATGTGAATTTGACGAGTCCTCTCGTGGTCACTATTTTCAAGCTCATTACAAGACTGAATATCGTTGGTAGAGTCAGCACAAAACAAGTGTTGTTTTCTCCAGAATACAAACTTTTACAGACTAGAACCCTGTGTAGGATACTTATCCCAAACAAGTGCACATGCTACAAATATAACTGTGAATCCTCTTCACTTGGTTCACTATTTTGAAAGGGAACATCGTTGGTAGAATCAGCACAAAACAAGTGTTGTTTTCTCGAGAATACAAAGTTTTACAGTCTAGAACCCTGTGTAGGATACTTATCCCAAACAAGTGCACATGCTACAAATATAACTGTGAGTCCTCTTCACTTGGTTCACTATTTTGGAAGGGAACATCTTTGGTAGAATCAGCACAAAACAAATGTTGTTTTCTCCAGAATACAAAGTTTTACAGTCTAGAACCCTGTGCAGGATACTTATGCCAAATAAATGCACATGCTACATATATAACTGAGTCCTCTTCAAGTGGTTCACTATTTTGGAAGGGAACGACATGCATGAACATGTTTCATAGAAACGTCGTAAATCAAGTGTGATTTCGTCCTGAACAGAAAGTTACAACATAGAAACTTCTGTATGAAACTTATCCTAAAGAAGTGCATTTGCCACATTTAACTCAGAGTCCTCCTCACTTGGTTCACTATTTTGTAAAATCATGGCCTGTGTGAACATGTGCCATTCAAATGTCTCAAAACAAGTATGATTTTCGCCTGAACGCAAATGTTACAGTATAGGAACTTCTCTAGGATCCTTATTACTAAGAAGTGAAATTCCAACATTTACTCTGAATCCTCCGCAGTTGTTTCACTCTTTAGGATAATCAAGGCCTGTGGGAACATGTTATATGCGAATGTGCCTAAACAAGTGTCATCTTCTCCTGAACACAAAATGTAACACTATAGAATCTTCTGTAGGATACTTATCCCTAAGAAGTGCACCTCCAACATTTGACTCTCAGTCCTCCTCACTTGGTTCACTCTTTTGGAAAATCAAGGCCTGCGTGAACATATTCCCTGAAATCGTCACATTACCAGTGTGAATTTCTACTGAACATAAAAGGACAACGTAGGAACATCTACAGGATTCTTATCACTGAGAAGAGAAAGTGAAACATGTGAATTTGACGTGTCCTCTCGTGTTCACTATTTTCAAGCTCATTACAAGACTGAATATCGTTGGTAGAATCAGCACAAAACAAGTGTTGTTTTCTCCAGCATACAAAGTTTTACAGTCTAGAACCCTGTGTAGGATACTTATCCCAAACAAGTGCACATGCTACAAATATAACTGTGAGTCCTCTTCACTTGGTTCACTATTTTGGAAGGGAACATCGTTGGTAGAATCAGCAAAAAATAAGTGTTGTTTTCTGCAGAATACAAAGTTTTACAGTCTAGAACCCTGTGCAGGACACTTATGCCAAATAAGTGCACATGCTACATATATAACTGTGAGTCCTCTTCACTTGGTTCACTATTTTGGAAGGGAACATCGTTGGTAGAATCAGCACAAAACAAATGTTGTTTTCTCTAGAATACAAAGTTTTACAGTCTAGAACCCTGTGCAGGATACTTATGCTAAATAAGTGTATATGCTACATATATAACTGAGAGTCCTCTTCAAGTGGTTCACTATTTTGGAAGGGAACGACATGTATGAACATGTTTCATGGACACGTAGTAAACCAAGTGTGATTTCGTCCTGAACAGAAAGAGTTACAACATAGAAACTTCTGTATGAAACTTATCCTAAAGAAGTGCATTTGCCACATTTAACTCAGAGTCCTCCTCACTTGGTTCACTATTTTGTAAAATCATGGCCATGTGCCATTCAAGTGTCACAAAACAAGTATGATTTTCGCCTGAACGCAAATGTTACAGTATAGGAACTTCTCTAGGATACTTATTACTAAGAAGTGAAATTACAACATTACTCTGAATCCTCCGCAGTTGTTTCACTCTTTAGGATAATCAAGGCCTGCGGGAACATGTTATGTGCGAATGTGCCAAATCAAGTATGATCTACTCCTGAACACAAAGTGTAACACTATAGAATCTTCTGTAGGATACTTATCCCTAAGAAGTGCACATCCAACATTTGACTCTCAGTCCTCCTCTCTTGGTTCACTCTTTTGGAAAATCAAGGCCTGCGTGAACATATTCCATGAAAACGTCACAAAACGTGTGTGAATTTCTCCCGAACATGAAAAGTTACAACATAGGAACATATACAGGATTCTTATCACTGAGAAGAGAAAGTGAAACATGTTAATTTGACACGTCCTCTCGTGGTCACTATTTTCAAGCTCATTACAAGACTGAATATCGTTGGTAGAGTCAGCACAAAAGAAGTGTTGTTTTCTCCAGAACACAAAGTTTTACAGTCTAGAACCCTGTGTAGGATACTTATCCCAAACAAGTGCACATGCTACAAATATAACTGTGAGTCCTCTTCACTTGGTTCACTATTTTGGAAGGGAACATCGTTGGTACAATCAGCACAAAACAAATGTTGTTTTCTCCAGAATACAAAGTTTTACAGTCTAGAACCCTGTGCAGGACACTTATGCCAAATAAATGCACATGCTACATATATAACTGAGAGTCCTCTTCCATTCGTTCACTATTTTGGAAGGGAATGACATGCATGAACATGTTTCATGGAAACATAGTAAACCAAGTGTGATTTCGTCCTGAACAGAAAGAGTTACAACATAGAAACTTCTGTATGAAACTTATCCTAAAGAAGTGCATTTGCCACATTTAACTCAGAGTCCTCCTCACTTGGTTGACTATTTTGTAAAATCATGGCCTGTGTGAACATGTGCCATTCAAATGTCACAAAACAACTATGATTTTCGCCTAAACGCAAATGTTACAGTATAGGAACTTCTCTAGGATCCTTATTACTAAGAAGTGAAATTCCAACATTTACTCTGAATCCTCCGCAGTTGTTTCACTCTTTAGGATAATCAAGGCCTGCGGGAACATGTTATATGCGAATGTGCCTAAACAAGTATGATCTTCTCCTGAACACAAAGTGTAACACTATAGAATCTTCTGTAGGATACTTATCCCTAAGAAGTGCACCTCCAACATTTGACTCTCAGTCCTCCTCACTTGGTTCACTCTTTTGGAAAATCAAGGCCTGCGTGAACATATTCCCTGAAATCGTCACATAACCAGTGTGAATTTCTCCTGAACATAAAAGGTTACAACGTAGGAACATCTACAGGATTCTTATCACTGAGAAGAGAAAGTGAAACATGTGAATTTGACGTGTCCTCTCGTGTTCACTATTTTCAAGCTCATTACAAGACTGAATATTGTTGGTAGAATCAGCACAAAACAAGTGTTGTTTTCTCCAGCATACAAAGTTTTTCAGTCTAGAATCCTGTGTAGGATACTTATCCCAAACAAGTGCACATGCTACAATTATAACTGTGAGTCCTCTTCACTTGCTTCACTATTTTGGAAGGGAACATCGTTGGTAGAATCAGCACAAAACAAATGTTGTTTTCTGCAGAATACAAAGTTTTACAATCTAGAACCCTGTGCAGGATACTTATGCCAAATAAGTGCACATGCTACATATATAACTGAGAGTCCTCTTCCATTCGTTCACTATTTTGGAAGGGAACGACATGCATGAACATGTTTCATGGAAACGTCGTAAACCAAGTGTGATTTCGTCCTGAACAGAAAGAGTTACAACATAGAAACTTCTGTATGAAACTTATCCTAAAGAAGTGCATTTGCCACATTTAACTCAGAGTCCTCCTCACTTGGTTCACTATTTTGTAAAATCATGGCCTGTGTGAACATGTGCCATTCAAATGTCCCAAAACAATTATGATTTTGGCCTGAACGCAAATGTTACAGTATAGGAACTTCTCTAGGATCCTTATTACTAAGAAGTGAAATTCCAACATTTACTCTGAATCCTCCGCAGTTGTTTCACTCTTTAGGATAATCAAGGCCTGCGGGAACATGTTATATGCGAATGTGCCTAATTTTGATCTTCTCCTGACCACAAAGTGTAACACTATAGAATCTTCTGTAGGATACTTATCCCTAAGAAGTGCACCTCCAACATTTGACTCTCAGTCCTCCTCTCTTGTTTCACTCTTTTGGAAAATCAAGACCTGCGTGAACATATTCCATGAAAACGTCAAAAAACCAGTGTGAATTTCTCCTGAACATAAAAAGTTACAACGTAGGAACATCTACAGGATTCTTATCACTGAGAGGAGAAAGTGAAACATGTGAATTTGACGAGTCCTCTCGTGGTCACTATTTTCAAGCTCATTACAAGACTGAATATCGTTGGTAGAGTCAGCACAAAACAAGTGTTGTTTTCTCCAGAATACAAACTTTTACAGACTAGAACCCTGTGTAGGATACTTATCCCAAACAACTGCACATGCTACAAATATAACTGTGAATCCTCTTCACTTGGTTCACTATTTTGAAAGGGAACATCGTTGGTAGAATCAGCACAAAACAAGTGTTGTTTTCTCGAGAATACAAAGTTTTACAGTCTAGAACCCTGTGTAGGATACTTATCCCAAACAAGTGCACATGCTACAAATATAACTGTGAGTCCTCTTCACTTGGTTCACTATTTTGGAAGGGAACATCTTTGGTAGAATCAGCACAAAACAAATGTTGTTTTCTCCAGAATACAAAGTTTTACAGTCTAGAACCCTGTGCAGGATACTTATGCCAAATAAATGCACATGCTACATATATAACTGAGTCCTCTTCAAGTGGTTCACTATTTTGGAAGGGAACGACATGCATGAACATGTTTCATAGAAACGTCGTAAATCAAGTGTGATTTCGTCCTGAACAGAAAGTTACAACATAGAAACTTCTGTATGAAACTTATCCTAAAGAAGTGCATTTGCCACATTTAACTCAGAGTCCTCCTCACTTGGTTCACTATTTTGTAAAATCATGGCCTGTGTGAACATGTGCCATTCAAATGTCTCAAAACAAGTATGATTTTCGCCTGAACGCAAATGTTACAGTATAGGAACTTCTCTAGGATCCTTATTACTAAGAAGTGAAATTCCAACATTTACTCTGAATCCTCCGCAGTTGTTTCACTCTTTAGGATAATCAAGGCCTGCGGGAACATGTTATATGCGAATGTGCCTAAACAAGCATGATCTTCTCCTGAACACAAAGTGTAACACTATAGAATCTTCTGTAGGATACTTATCCCTAAGAAGTGCACCTCCAACATTTGACTCTCAGTCTTCCTCACTTGGTTCACTCTTTTGGAAAATCAAGGCCTGCGTGAACATATTCCCTGAAATCGTCACATAAGCAGTGTGAATTTCTCCTGAACATAAAAGGTTACAACGTAGGAACATCTACAAGGATTCTTATCACTGAGAAGAGAAAGTGAAACATGTGAATTTGACGTATCCTCTCGTGTTCACTATTTTCAAGCTCATTACAAGACTGAATATCGTTAGTAGAATCAGCACAAAACAAGTGTTGTTTTCTCCAGAATACAAAGTTTTACAGTCTAGAACCCTGTGTAGGATACTTATCCCAAACAAGTGCACATGCTACAAATATAACTGTGAGTCCTCTTCACTTGGTTCACTATTTTGGAAGGGAACATCGTTGGTAGAATCAGCAAAAAACAAGTGTTGTTTTCTGCAGAATACAAAGTTTTACAGTCTAGAACCCTGTGCAGGACACTTATGCCAAATAAGTGCACATGCTACATATATAACTGAGAGTCCTCTTCACTTGGTTCACTATTTTGGAAGGGAACATCGTTGGTAGAATCAGCACAAAACAAATGTTGTTTTCTCTAGAATACAAAGTTTTACAGTCTAGAACCCTGTGCAGGATACTTATGCTAAATAAGTGTACATGCTACATATATAACTGAGAGTCCTCTTCAAGTGGTTCAGTATTTTGGAAGGGAACGACATGCATGAACATGTTTCATGGAAACGTCGTAAACCAAGTGTGATTTCATCCAGAACAGAAAGAGTTACAACATAGAAACTTCTGTATGAAACTTATCCTATAGAAGTGCATTTGCCACATTTAACTCAGAGTCCTCCTCACTTGGTTCACTATTTTGTAAAATCATGGCCTGTGTGAACATGTGCCATTCAAATGTCACCATACAAGTATGATTTTCGCCTGAACGCAAATGTTACAGTATAGGAACTTCTCTAGGATCCTTATTACTAAGAAGTGAAATTCCAACATTTACTCTGAATCCTCCGCAGTTGTTTCACTCTTTAGGATAATCAAGGCCTGCGGGAACATGTTATATGCGAATGTGCCTAAACAAGTATGATCTTCTCCTGAACACAAAGTGTAACACTATAGAATCTTCTGTAGGATACTTATCCCTAAGAAGTGCACCTCCAACATTTGACTCTCAGTCCTCCTCACTTGGTTCCCTCTTTTGGAAAATCAAAGCCTGCGTGAACATATTCCCTGAAATCGTCACATTACCAGTGTGAATTTCTACTGAACATAAAAGGACAACGTAGGAACATCTACAGGATTCTTATCACTGAGAAGAGAAAGTGAAACATGTGAATTTGACGTGTCCTCTCGTGTTCACTATTTTCAAGCTCATTACAAGACTGAATATCGTTGGTAGAATCAGCACAAAACAAGTGTTGTTTTCTCCAGCATACAAAGTTTTACAGTCTAGAACCCTGTGTAGGATACTTATCCCAAACAAGTGCACATGCTACAAATATAACTGTGAGTCCTCTTCACTTGGTTAACTATTTTGGAAGGGAACATCGTTGGTAGAATCAGCAAAAAATAAGTGTTGTTTTCTGCAGAATACAAAGTTTTACAGTCTAGAACCCTGTGCAGGACACTTATGCCAAATAAGTGCACATGCTACATATATAACTGTGAGTCCTCTTCACTTGGTTCACTATTTTGGAAGGGAACATCGTTGGTAGAATCAGCACAAAACAAATGTTCTTTTCTCTAGAATACAAAGTTTTACAGTCTAGAACCCTGTGCAGGATACTTATGCTAAATAAGTGTACATGCTACATATATAACTGAGAGTCCTCTTCAAGTGGTTCACTATTTTGGAAGGGAACGACATGCATGAACATGTTTCATGGACACGTAGTAAACCAAGTGTGATTTCGTCCTGAACAGAAAGAGTTACAACATAGAAACTTCTGTATGAAACTTATCCTAAAGAAGTGCATTTGCCACATTTAACTCAGAGTCCTCCTCACTTGGTTCACTATTTTGTAAAATCATGGCCATGTGCCATTCAAGTGTCACAAAACAAGTATGATTTTCGCCTGAACGCAAATGTTACAGTATAGGAACTTCTCTAGGATCCTTATTACTAAGAAGTGAAATTCCAACATTTACTCTGAATCCTCCGCAGTTGTTTCACTCTTTAGGATAATCAAGGCCTGCGGGAACATGTTATATGCGAATGTGCCTAAACAAGCATGATCTTCTCCTGAACACAAAGTGTAACACTATAGAATCTTCTGTAGGATACTTATCCCTAAGAAGTGCACCTCCAACATTTGACTCTCAGTCTTCCTCACTTGGTTCACTCTTTTGGAAAATCAAGGCCTGCGTGAACATATTCCCTGAAATCGTCACATAAGCAGTGTGAATTCCTCCTGAACATAAAAGGTTACAACGTAGGAACATCTACAAGGATTCTTATCACTGAGAAGAGAAAGTGAAACATGTGAATTTGACGTATCCTCTCGTGTTCACTATTTTCAAGCTCATTACAAGACTGAATATCGTTGGTAGAATCAGCACAAAACAAGTGTTGTTTTCTCCAGAATACAAAGTTTTACAGTCTAGAACCCTGTGTAGGATACTTATCCCAAACAAGTGCACATGCTACAAATATAACTGTGAGTCCTCTTCACTTGGTTCACTATTTTGGAAGGGAACATCGTTGGTAGAATCAGCAAAAAACAAGTGTTGTTTCTGCAGAATACAAGTTTTACAGTCTAGAACCCTGTGCAGGACACTTATGCCAAATAAGTGCACATGCTACATATATAACTGAGAGTCCTCTTCACTTGGTTCACTATTTTGGAAGGGAACATCGTTGGTAGAATCAGCACAAAACAAATGTTGTTTTCTCTAGAATACAAAGTTTTACAGTCTAGAACCCTGTGCAGGATACTTATGCTAAATAAGTGTACATGCTTCATATATAACTGAGAGTCCTCTTCAAGTGGTTCAGTATTTTGGAAGGGAACGACATGCATGAACATGTTTCATGGAAACGTCGTAAACCAAGTGTGATTTCATCCAGAACAGAAAGAGTTACAACATAGAAACTTCTGTATGAAACTTATCCTATAGAAGTGCATTTGCCACATTTAACTCAGAGTCCTCCTCACTTGGTTCAGTATTTTGTAAAATCATGGCCTGTGTGAACATGTGCCATTCAAATGTCACCATACAAGTATGATTTTCGCCTGAACGCAAATGTTACAGTATAGGAACTTCTCTAGGATCCTTATTACTAAGAAGTGAAATTCCAACATTTACTCTGAATCCTCCGCAGTTGTTTCACTCTTTAGGATAATCAAGGCCTGCGGGAACATGTTATATGCGAATGTGCCTAAACAAGTATGATCTTCTCCTGAACACAAAGTGTAACACTATAGAATCTTCTGTAGGATACTTATCCCTAAGAAGTGCACCTCCAACATTTGACTCTCAGTCCTCCTCACTTGGTTCCCTCTTTTGGAAAATCAAAGCCTGCGTGAACATATTCCCTGAAATCGTCACATTACCAGTGTGAATTTCTACTGAACATAAAAGGACAACGTAGGAACATCTACAGGATTCTTATCACTGAGAAGAGAAGTGAAACATGTGAATTTGACGTTGTCCTCTCGTGTTCACTATTTTCAAGCTCATACAAGACTGAATATCGTTGGTAGAATCAGCACAAAACAAGTGTTGTTTCTCCAGCATACAAAGTTTTACAGTCTAGAACCCTGTGTAGGATACTTATCCCAAACAAGTGCACACTGCTACAAATATAACTGTGAGTCCTCTTCACTTGGTTAACTATTTTGGAAGGGAACATCGTTGGTAGAATCAGCAAAAATAAGTGTTGTTTTCTGCAGACTACAAAGTTTTTACAGTCTAGAACCCTGTGCAGGACACTTATGCCAAATAAGTGCACATGCTACATATATAACTGTGAGTCCTCTTCACTTGGTTCACTATTTGGAAGGGAAACATCGTTGGTTAGAATCAGCACAAAACAAATGTTCTTTTCTCTAGAATACAAAGTTTTACAGTCTAGAACCCTGTGCAGGATACTTATGCTAAATAAGTGTACATGCTACATATATAACTGAGAGTCCTCTTCAAGTGGTTCACTATTTTGGAAGGGAACGACATGCATGAACATGTTTCATGGACACGTAGTAAACCAAGTGTGATTTCGTCCTGAACAGAAAGAGTTACAACATAGAAACTTCTGTATGAAACTTATCCTAAAGAAGTGCATTTGCCACATTTAACTCAGAGTCCTCCTCACTTGGTTCACTATTTTGTAAAATCATGGCCATGTGCCATTCAAGTGTCACAAAACAAGTATGATTTTCGCCTGAACGCAAATGTTACAGTATAGGAACTTCTCTAGGATACTTATTACTAAGAAGTGAAATTCCAACATTACTCTGAATCCTCCGCAGTTGTTTCACTCTTTAGGATAATCAAGGCCTGCGGGAACATGTTATGTGCGAATGTGCCAAATCAAGTATGATCTACTCCTGAACACAAAGTGTAACACTATAGAATCTTCTGTAGGATACTTATCCCTAAGAAGTGCACATCCAACATTTGACTCTCAGTCCTCCTCTCTTGGTTCACTCTTTTGGAAATCAAGGCCTGCGTGAACATATTCCATGAAAACGTCACAAAACGTGTGTGAATTTCTCCCGAACATAAAAAGTTACAACATAGGAACATCTACAGGATTCTTATCACTGAGAAGAGAAAGTGAAACATGTTAATTTGACACGTCCTCTCGTGGTCACTATTTTCAAGCTCATTACAAGACTGAATATCGTTGGTAGAGTCAGCACAAAAGAAGTGTTGTTTTCTCCAGAACACAAAGTTTTACAGTCTAGAACCCTGTGTAGGATACTTATCCCAAACAAGTGCACATGCTACAAATATAACTGTGAGACCTCTTCACTTGGTTCACTATTTTGGAAGGGAACATCGTTGGTACAATCAGCACAAAACAAATGTTGTTTTCTCCAGAATACAAAGTTTTACAGTCTACAACCCTGTGCAGGACACTTATGCCAAATAAATGCACATGCTACATATATAACTGAGAGTCCTCTTCAAGTGGTTCACTATTTTGGAAGGGAATGACATGCATGAACATGTTTCATGGAAACATAGTAAACCAAGTGTGATTTCGTCCTGAACAGAAAGAGTTACAACATAGAAACTTCTGTATGAAACTTATCCTAAAGAAGTGCATTTGCCACATTTAACTCAGAGTCCTCCTCACTTGGTTGACTATTTTGTAAAATCATGGCCTGTGTGAACATGTGCCATTCAAATGTCACAAAACAACTATGATTTTCGCCTAAACGCAAATGTTACAGTATAGGAACTTCTCTAGGATCCTTATTACTAAGAAGTGAAATTCCAACATTTACTCTGAATCCTCCGCAGTTGTTTCACTCTTTAGGATAATCAAGGCCTGCGGGAACATGTTATATGCGAATGTGCCTAAACAAGTATGATCTTCTCCTGAACACAAAGTGTAACACTATAGAATCTTCTGTAGGATACTTATCCCTAAGAAGTGCACCTCCAACATTTGACTCTCAGTCCTCCTCACTTGGTTCACTCTTTTGGAAAATCAAGGCCTGCGTGAACATATTCCCTGAAATCGTCACATAACCAGTGTGAATTTCTCCTGAACATAAAAGGTTACAACGTAGGAACATCTACAGGATTCTTATCACTGAGAAGAGAAAGTGAAACATGTGAATTTGACGTGTCCTCTCGTGTTCACTATTTTCAAGCTCATTACAAGACTGAATATTGTTGGTAGAATCAGCACAAAACAAGTGTTGTTTTCTCCAGCATACAAAGTTTTTCAGTCTAGAATCCTGTGTAGGATACTTATCCCAAACAAGTGCACATGCTACAATTATAACTGTGAGTCCTCTTCACTTGCTTCACTATTTTGGAAGGGAACATCGTTGGTAGAATCAGCACAAAACAAATGTTGTTTTCTGCAGAATACAAAGTTTTACAATCTAGAACCCTGTGCAGGATACTTATGCCAAATAAGTGCACATGCTACATATATAACTGAGAGTCCTCTTCCATTCGTTCACTATTTTGGAAGGGAACGACATGCATGAACATGTTTCATGGAAACGTCGTAAACCAAGTGTGATTTCGTCCGGAACAGAAAGAGTTACAACATAGAAACTTCTGTATGAAACTTATCCTAAAGAAGTGCATTTGCCACATTTAACTCAGAGTCCTCCTCACTTGGTTCACTATTTTGTAAAATCATGGCCTGTGTGAACATGTGCCATTCAAATGTCCCAAAACAATTATGATTTTGGCCTGAACGCAAATGTTACAGTATAGGAACTTCTCTAGGATCCTTATTACTAAGAAGTGAAATTCCAACATTTACTCTGAATCCTCCGCAGTTGTTTCACTCTTTAGGATAATCAAGGCCTGCGGGAACATGTTATATGCGAATGTGCCTAATTTTGATCTTCTCCTGACCACAAAGTGTAACACTATAGAATCTTCTGTAGGATACTTATCCCTAAGAAGTGCACCTCCAACATTTGACTCTCAGTCCTCCTCTCTTGGTTCACTCTTTTGGAAAAACAAGGCCTGCGTGAACATATTCCATGAAAACGTCAAAAAACCAGTGTGAATTTCTCCTGAACATAAAAAGTTACAACGTAGGAACATCTACAGGATTCTTATCACTGAGAGGAGAAAGTGAAACATGTGAATTTGACGAGTCCTCTCGTGGTCACTATTTTCAAGCTCATTACAAGAGTGAATATCGTTGGTAGAGTCAGCACAAAACAAGTGTTGTTTTCTCCAGAATACAAACTTTTACAGCTAGAACCCTGTGTAGGATACTTATCCCAAACAAGTGCACATGCTACAAATATAACTGTGAGTCCTCTTCACTTGGTTCACTATTTTGGAAGGGAGCATCGTTGGTAGAATCAGCACAAAACAAATGTTGTTTTCTCCAGAATACAAAGTTTTACAGTGTAGAACCCTGTGCAGGATACTTATGCCACATAAGTGCACATGCTACATATATAACTTAGAGTCCTCTTCAAGTGGTTCACTATTTTGGAAGGGAACGACATGCATGAACATGTTTCATGGAAACGTCGTAAACCAAGTGTGATTTCGTCCGGAACAGAAAGAGTTACAACATAGAAACTTCTGTATGAAACTTATCCTAAAGAATTGCATTTGCCACATTTAACTCAGAGTCCTCCTCACTTGGTTCACTATTTTGTAAAATCGTGGCCTGTGTGAACATGTGCCATTCAAATGTCACAAAACAAGTATGATTTTCGCCTTAACGCAAATGTTACAGTATAGGAACTTCTCTAGGATCCTTATTACTAAGAAGTGAAATTCCAACATTTACTCTGAATCCTCCGCAGTTGTTTCACTCTTTAGGATAATCAAGGCCTTCGGGAACATGTTATATGCGAATGTGCCTAATTTTGATCTTCTCCTGACCACAAAGTGTAACACTATAGAATCTTCTGTAGGATACTTATCCCTAAGAAGTGCACCTCCAACATTTGACTCTCAGTCCTCCTCTCTTGTTTCACTCTTTTGGAAAATCAAGACCTGCGTGAACATATTCCATGAAAACGTCAAAAAACCAGTGTGAATTTCTCCTGAACATAAAAAGTTACAACGTAGGAACATCTACAGGATTCTTATCACTGAGAGGAGAAAGTGAAACATGTGAATTTGACGAGTCCTCTCGTGGTCACTATTTTCAAGCTCATTACAAGACTGAATATCGTTGGTAGAGTCAGCACAAAACAAGTGTTGTTTTCTCCAGAATACAAACTTTTACAGACTAGAACCCTGTGTAGGATACTTATCCCAAACAACTGCACATGCTACAAATATAACTGTGAATCCTCTTCACTTGGTTCACTATTTTGAAAGGGAACATCGTTGGTAGAATCAGCACAAAACAAGTGTTGTTTTCTCGAGAATACAAAGTTTTACAGTCTAGAACCCTGTGTAGGATACTTATCCCAAACAAGTGCACATGCTACAAATATAACTGTGAGTCCTCTTCACTTGGTTCACTATTTTGGAAGGGAACATCTTTGGTAGAATCAGCACAAAACAAATGTTGTTTTCTCCAGAATACAAAGTTTTACAGTCTAGAACCCTGTGCAGGATACTTATGCCAAATAAATGCACATGCTACATATATAACTGAGTCCTCTTCAAGTGGTTCACTATTTTGGAAGGGAACGACATGCATGAACATGTTTCATAGAAACGTCGTAAATCAAGTGTGATTTCGTCCTGAACAGAAAGTTACAACATAGAAACTTCTGTATGAAACTTATCCTAAAGAAGTGCATTTGCCACATTTAACTCAGAGTCCTCCTCACTTGGTTCACTATTTTGTAAAATCATGGCCTGTGTGAACATGTGCCATTCAAATGTCTCAAAACAAGTATGATTTTCGCCTGAACGCAAATGTTACAGTATAGGAACTTCTCTAGGATCCTTATTACTAAGAAGTGAAATTCCAACATTTACTCTGAATCCTCCGCAGTTGTTTCACTCTTTAGGATAATCAAGGCCTGCGGGAACATGTTATATGCGAATGTGCCTAAACAAGCATGATCTTCTCCTGAACACAAAGTGTAACACTATAGAATCTTCTGTAGGATACTTATCCCTAAGAAGTGCACCTCCAACATTTGACTCTCAGTCTTCCTCACTTGGTTCACTCTTTTGGAAAATCAAGGCCTGCGTGAACATATTCCCTGAAATCGTCACATAAGCAGTGTGAATTTCTCCTGAACATAAAAGGTTACAACGTAGGAACATCTACAAGGATTCTTATCACTGAGAAGAGAAAGTGAAACATGTGAATTTGACGTATCCTCTCGTGTTCACTATTTTCAAGCTCATTACAAGACTGAATATCGTTGGTAGAATCAGCACAAAACAAGTGTTGTTTTCTCCAGAATACAAAGTTTTACAGTCTAGAACCCTGTGTAGGATACTTATCCCAAACAAGTGCACATGCTACAAATATAACTGTGAGTCCTCTTCACTTGGTTCACTATTTTGGAAGGGAACATCGTTGGTAGAATCAGCAAAAAACAAGTGTTGTTTTCTGCAGAATACAAAGTTTTACAGTCTAGAACCCTGTGCAGGACACTTATGCCAAATAAGTGCACATGCTACATATATAACTGAGAGTCCTCTTCACTTGGTTCACTATTTTGGAAGGGAACATCGTTGGTAGAATCAGCACAAAACAAATGTTGTTTTCTCTAGAATACAAAGTTTTACAGTCTAGAACCCTGTGCAGGATACTTATGCTAAATAAGTGTACATGCTACATATATAACTGAGAGTCCTCTTCAAGTGGTTCAGTATTTTGGAAGGGAACGACATGCATGAACATGTTTCATGGAAACGTCGTAAACCAAGTGTGATTTCATCCAGAACAGAAAGAGTTACAACATAGAAACTTCTGTATGAAACTTATCCTATAGAAGTGCATTTGCCACATTTAACTCAGAGTCCTCCTCACTTGGTTCAGTATTTTGTAAAATCATGGCCTGTGTGAACATGTGCCATTCAAATGTCACCATACAAGTATGATTTTCGCCTGAACGCAAATGTTACAGTATAGGAACTTCTCTAGGATCCTTATTACTAAGAAGTGAAATTCCAACATTTACTCTGAATCCTCCGCAGTTGTTTCACTCTTTAGGATAATCAAGGCCTGCGGGAACATGTTATATGCGATGTGCCTAAACAAGTATGATCTTCTCCTGAACACAAAGTGTAACACTATAGAATCTTCTGTAGGATACTTATCCCTAAGAAGTGCACCTCCAACATTTGACTCTCAGTCCTCCTCACTTGGTTCCCTCTTTTGGAAAATCAAAGCCTGCGTGAACATATTCCCTGAAATCGTCACATTACCAGTGTGAATTTCTACTGAACATAAAAGGACAACGTACGAACATCTACAGGATTCTCATCACTGAGAAGAGAAAGTGAAACATGTGAATTTGACGTGTCCTCTCGTGTTCACTATTTTCAAGCTCATTACAAGACTGAATATCGTTGGTAGAATCAGCACAAAACAAGTGTTGTTTTCTCCAGCATACAAAGTTTTACAGTCTAGAACCCTGTGTAGGATACTTATCCCAACAAGTGCACATGCTACAAATATAACTGTGAGTCCTCTTCACTTGGTTAACTATTTTGGAAGGGAACATCGTTGGTAGAATCAGCAAAAAATAAGTGTTGTTTTCTGCAGAATACAAAGTTTTACAGTCTAGAACCCTGTGCAGGACACTTATGCCAAATAAGTGCACATGCTACATATATAACTGTGAGTCCTCTTCACTTGGTTCACTATTTTGGAAGGGAACATCGTTGGTAGAATCAGCACAAAACAAATGTTCTTTTCTCTAGAATACAAAGTTTTACAGTCTAGAACCCTGTGCAGGATACTTATGCTAAATAAGTGTACATGCTACATATATAACTGAGAGTCCTCTTCAAGTGGTTCACTATTTTGGAAGGGAACGACATGCATGAACATGTTTCATGGACACGTAGTAAACCAAGTGTGATTTCGTCCTGAACAGAAAGAGTTATAACATAGAAACTTCTGTATGAAACTTATCCTAAAGAAGTGCATTTGCCACATTTAACTCAGAGTCCTCCTCACTTGGTTCACTATTTTGTAAAATCATGGCCATGTGCCATTCAAGTGTCACAAAACAAGTATGATTTTCGCCTGAACGCAAATGTTACAGTATAGGAACGTCTCTAGGATACTTATTACTAAGAAGTGAAATTACAACATTACTCTGAATCCTCCGCAGTTGTTTCACTCTTTAGGATAATCAAGGCCTGCGGGAACATGTTATGTGCGAATGTGCCAAATCAAGTATGATCTACTCCTGAACACAAAGTGTAACACTATAGAATCTTCTGTAGGATACTTATCCCTAAGAAGTGCACATCCAACATTTGACTCTCAGTCCTCCTCTCTTGGTTCACTCTTTGGAAAATCAAGGCCTGCGTGAACATATTCCATGAAAACGTCACAAAACGTGTGTGAATTTCTCCCGAACATGAAAAGTTACAACATAGGAACATCTACAGGATTCTTATCACTGAGAAGAGAAAGTGAAACATGTTAATTTGACACGTCCTCTCGTGGTCACTATTTTCAAGCTCATTACAAGACTGAATATCGTTGGTAGAGTCAGCACAAAAGAAGTGTTGTTTTCTCCAGAATACAAAGTTTTAGAGTCTAGAACCCTGTTTAGGATACTTATCCCAAACAAGTGCACATGCTACGTCTAGAACCCTGTGTAGGACACTTATCCCAAACAAGTGCACATGCTACAATTATAACTGTGAGTCCTCTTCACTTGGTTCACTATTTTGGAAGGGAACATCGTTGGTAGAATCAGCACAAAACAAATGGTGTTTTCTCCAGAATACAAAGTTTTACAGTCTAGAACCCTGTGCAGGATACTTATGCCACATAAGTGCACATGCTACATATATAACTGAGAGTCCTCTTCCCTTGGTTCACTATTTTGGAAGGGAACGACATGCATGAACATGTTTCATGGAAACGTCGTAAACCAGGTGTGATTTCGTCCTGAACAGAAGAGTTACAACATAGAAACTTCTGTATGAAACTTATCCTAAAGAAGTGCATTTGCCACATTTAACTCAGAGTCCTCCTCACTTGGTTCACTATTTTGTAAAATCATGGCCTGTGTGAACATGTGCCATTCAAATGTCACAAAACAAGTATGATTTTCGCCTGAACGCAAATGTTACAGTAAAGGAACTTCTCTAGGTTCCTTAATACTAAGAAGTGAAATTCCAACATTTACTCTGAATCCTCCGCAGTTGTTTCACTCTTTAGGATAATCAAGGCCTGCGGGAACATGTTATATGCGAATGTGCCTAAACAAGTATGATCTTCTCCTGAACACAAAGTGTAACAATATAGAATCTTCTGTAGGATACTTATCCCTAAGAAGTGCACCTCCAACATTTGACTCTCAGTCCTCCTCTCTTGGTTCACTCTTTTGGAAAATCAAGGCCTGCGTGAACATATTCCATGAAAACGTCACAAAACCAGTGTGAATTCCTCCTGAACATAAAAAGTTACAACATAGGAACATCTACAGGATTCTTGTCACTGAGAAGAGAAAGTGAAACATGTTACTATGACCCGACCTCTCGTGATCACTATTTTCAAGCTCATTACAAGACTGAATATCGTTGGTAGAGTCAGCACAAAACAAGTGTTGTTTTCTCCAGAATACAAACTTTTACAGTCTAGAACCCTGTGTAGGATACTTATCCCAAACAAGTGCACATGCTACAAATATAACTGTGAGTCCTCTTCACTTGGTTCACTATTTTGGAAGGGAACATCGTTGGTAGAATCAGCACAAAACAAATGTTGTTTTCTCCAGAATACAAAGTTTTACAGTCTAGAACCCTGTGCAGGATACTTATGCCAAATAAGTGCACATGCTACATATATAACTGAGAGTCCTCTTCCCTTGGTTCACTATTTTGGAAGGGAACGACATGCATGAACATGTTTCATGGAAACGTCGTAAACCAAGTGTGATTTCGTCCTGAACAGAAAGAGTTACAACATAGAAACTTCTGTATGAAACTTATCCTAAAGAAGTGCATTTGCCACATTTAACTCAGAGTCCTCCTCACTTGGTTCACTATTTTGTAAAATCATGGCCTGTGTGAACATGTGCCATTCAAATGTCACAAAACAAGTATGATTTTCGCCTGAACGCAAATGTTACAGTATAGGAACTTCTCTAGCATCCTTATTACTAAGAAGTGAAATTCCAACATTTACTCTGAATCCTCCGCAGTTGTTTCACTCTTTAGGATAATCAAGGCCTGCGGGAACATGTTATATGCGAATGTGCCTAAACAAGTATGATCTTCTCCTGAACACAAAGTGTAACACTATAGAATCTTCTGTAGGATACTTATCCCTAAGAAGTGCACCTCCAACATTTGACTCTCAGTCCTCCTCTCTTGGTTCACTCTTTTGGAAAAACAAGGCCTGCGTGAACATATTCCATGAAAACGTCACAAAACCAGTGTGAATTTCTCCTGAATATAAAAAGTTACAACATAGGAACATCTACAGGATTCTTATCACTGAGAGGAGAAAGTGAAACATGTGAATTTGACGAGTCCTCTCGTGGTCACTATTTTCAAGCTCATTACAAGAGTGAATATCGTTGGTAGAGTCAGCACAAAAAAAGTGTTGTTTTCTCCAGAATACAAACTTTTACAGCTAGAACCCTGTGTAGGATACTTATCCCAAACAAGTGCACATGCTACAAATATAACTGTGAGTCCTCTTCACTTGGTTCACTATTTTGGAAGGGAGCATCGTTGGTAGAATCAGCACAAAACAAATGTTGTTTTCTCCAGAATACAAAGTTTTACAGTGTAGAACCCTGTGCAGGATACTTATGCCAAATAAGTGCACATGCTACATATATAACTTAGAGTCCTCTTCAAGTGGTTCACTATTTTGGAAGGGAACGACATGCATGAACATGTTTCATGGAAACGTCGTAAACCAAGTGTGATTTCGTCCTGAACAGAAAGAGTTACAACATAGAAACTTCTGTATGAAACTTATCCTAAAGAAGTGCATTTGCCACATTTAACTCAGAGTCCTCCTCACTTGGTTCACTATTTTGTAAAATCATGGCCTGTGTGAACATGTGCCATTCAAATGTCACAAAACAACTATGATTTTCGCCTGAACGCAAATGTTACAGTAAAGGAACTTCTCTAGGTTCCTTATTACTAAGAAGTGAAATTCCAACATTTACTCTGAATCCTCCGCAGTTGTTTCACTCTTTAGGATAATCAAGGCCTGCGGGAACATGTTATATGCGAATGTGCCTAAACAAGTATGATCTTCTCCTGAACACAAAGTGTAACACTATAGAATCTTCTGTAGGATACTTATCCCTAAGAAGTGCACCTCCAACATTTGACTCTCAGTCCTCCTCTCTTGGTTCACTCTTTTAGAAAATCAAGGCCTGCGTGAACATATTCCATGAAAACGTCACAAAACCAGTGTGAATTCCTCCTGAACATAAAAAGTTACAACATAGGAACATCTACAGGATTCTTGTCACTGAGAAGAGAAAGTGAAACATGTTACTATGACCCGACCTCTCGTGATCACTATTTTCAAGCTCATTACAAGACTGAATATCGTTGGTAGAGTCAGCACAAAACAAGTGTTGTTTTCTCCAGAATACAAACTTTTACAGTCTAGAACCCTGTGTAGGATACTTATCCCAAACAAGTGCACATGCTACAAATATAACTGTGAGTCCTCTTCACTTGGTTCACTATTTTGGAAGGGAACATCGTTGGTAGAATCAGCACAAAACAAATGTTGTTTTCTCCAGAATACAAAGTTTTACAGTCTAGAACCCTGTGCAGGATACTTATGCCAAATAAGTGCACATGCTACATATATAACTGAGAGTCCTCTTCCCTTGGTTCACTATTTTGGAAGGGAACGACATGCATGAACATGTTTCATGGAAACGTCGTAAACCAAGTGTGATTTCGTCCTGAACAGAAAGAGTTACAACATAGAAACTTCTGTATGAAACTTATCCTAAAGAAGTGCATTTGCCACATTTAACTCAGAGTCCTCCTCACTTGGTTCACTATTTTGTAAAATCATGGCCTGTGTGAACATGTGCCATTCAAATGTCACCATACAAGTATGATTTTCGCCTGAACGCAAATGTTACAGTATAGGAACTTCTCTAGGATCCTTATTACTAAGAAGTGAAATTCCAACATTTACTCTGAATCCTCCGCAGTTGTTTCACTCTTTAGGATAATCAAGGCCTGCGGGAACATGTTATATGCGAATGTGCCTAAACAAGTATGATCTTCTCCTGAACACAAAGTGTAACACTATAGAATCTTCTGTAGGATACTTATCCCTAAGAAGTGCACCTCCAACATTTGACTCTCAGTCCTCCTCTCTTGGTTCACTCTTTTGGAAAATCAAGGCCTGCGTGAACATATTCTATGAAAACTTCAAAAAACCAGTGTGAATTTCTCCTGAACATAAAAAGTTACAACGTAGGAACATCTACAGGATTCTTATCACTGAGAGGAGAAAGTGAAACATGTGAATTTGACGAGTCCTCTCGTGGTCACTATTTTCAAGCTCATTACAAGAGTGAATATCGTTGGTAGAGTCAGCACAAAACAAGTGTTGTTTTTTCCAGAATACAAACTTTTACAATCTAGAACCCTGTGTAGGATATTTATCCCAAACAAGTGCACATGCTACAAATATAACTGTGAGTCCTCTTCACTTGGTTCACTATTTTGGAAGGGAACATCGTTGGTAGAATCAGCACAAAACAAGTGTTGTTTTCTCCAGAATACAAAGTTTTACAGTCTAGAACCCTGTGTAGGATACTTATCCCAAACAAGTGCACATGCTACAAATATAACTGTGAGTCCTCTTCACTTGGTTCACTATTTTGGAAGGGAACATCGTTGGTAGAATCAGCACAAAACAAATGTTGTTTTCTCCAGAATACAAAGTTTTACAGTCTAGAACCCTGTGCAGGATACTTTTGCCAAATAAGTGCACATGCTACATATATAACTGAGAGTCCTCTTCCCTTGGTTCACTATTTTGGAAGGGAACGACATGCATGAACATGTTTCATGGAAACGTCGTAAACCAAGTGTGATTTCGTCCTGAACAGAAAGAGTTACAACATAGAAACTTCTGTATGAAACTTATCCTAAAGAAGTGCATTTGCCACATTTAACACAGAGTCCTCCTCACTTGGTTCACTATTTTGTAAAATCATGGCCATGTGCCATTCAAATGTCACAAAACAAGTATGATTTTCGCCTGAACGCAAATGTTACAGTATAGGAACTTCTCTAGGATCCTTATTACTAAGAAGTGAAATTCCAACATTTACTCTGAATCCTCCGCAGTTGTTTCACTCTTTAGGATAATCAAGGCCTGCGGGAACATGTTATATGCGAATGTGCCTAAACAAGTATGATCTTCTCCTGAACACAAAGTGTAACACTATAGAATCTTCTGTAGGATACTTATCCCTAAGAAGTGCACCTCCAACATTTGACTCTCAGTCCTCCTCTCTTGGTTCACTCTTTTGGAAAATCAAGGCCTGCGTGAACATATTCCATGAAAACGTCACAAAACCAGTGTGAATTCCTCCTGAACATAAAAAGTTACAACATAGGAACATCTACAGGATTCTTGTCACTGAGAAGAGAAAGTGAAACATGTTACTATGACCCGACCTCTCGTGATCACTATTTTCAAGCTCATTACAAGACTGAATATCGTTGGTAGAGTCAGCACAAAACAAGTGTTGTTTTCTCCAGAATACAAACTTTTACAGTCTAGAACCCTGTGTAGGATACTTATCCCAAACAAGTGCACATGCTACAAATATAACTGTGAGTCCTCTTCACTTGGTTCACTATTTTGGAAGGGAACATCGTTGGTAGAATCAGCACAAAACAAATGTTGTTTTCTCCAGAATACAAAGTTTTACAGTCTAGAACCCTGTGCAGGATACTTATGCCAAATAAGTGCACATGCTACATATATAACTGAGAGTCCTCTTCCCTTGGTTCACTATTTTGGAAGGGAACGACATGCATGAACATGTTTCATGGAAACGTCGTAAACCAAGTGTGATTTCGTCCTGAACAGAAAGAGTTACAACATAGAAACTTCTGTATGAAACTTATCCTAAAGAAGTGCATTTGCCACATTTAACTCAGAGTCCTCCTCACTTGGTTCACTATTTTGTAAAATCATGGCCTGTGTGAACATGTGCCATTCAAATGTCACAAAACAAGTATGATTTTCGCCTGAACGCAAATGTTACAGTATAGGAACTTCTCTAGCATCCTTATTACTAAGAAGTGAAATTCCAACATTTACTCTGAATCCTCCGCAGTTGTTTCACTCTTTAGGATAATCAAGGCCTGCGGGAACATGTTATATGCGAATGTGCCTAAACAAGTATGATCTTCTCCTGAACACAAAGTGTAACACTATAGAATCTTCTGTAGGATACTTATCCCTAAGAAGTGCACCTCCAACATTTGACTCTCAGTCCTCCTCTCTTGGTTCACTCTTTTGGAAAAACAAGGCCTGCGTGAACATATTCCATGAAAACGTCACAAAACCAGTGTGAATTTCTCCTGAATATAAAAAGTTACAACATAGGAACATCTACAGGATTCTTATCACTGAGAGGAGAAAGTGAAACATGTGAATTTGACGAGTCCTCTCGTGGTCACTATTTTCAAGCTCATTACAAGAGTGAATATCGTTGGTAGAGTCAGCACAAAAAAAGTGTTGTTTTCTCCAGAATACAAACTTTTACAGCTAGAACCCTGTGTAGGATACTTATCCCAAACAAGTGCACATGCTACAAATATAACTGTGAGTCCTCTTCACTTGGTTCACTATTTTGGAAGGGAGCATCGTTGGTAGAATCAGCACAAAACAAATGTTGTTTTCTCCAGAATACAAAGTTTTACAGTGTAGAACCCTGTGCAGGATACTTATGCCAAATAAGTGCACATGCTACATATATAACTTAGAGTCCTCTTCAAGTGGTTCACTATTTTGGAAGGGAACGACATGCATGAACATGTTTCATGGAAACGTCGTAAACCAAGTGTGATTTCGTCCTGAACAGAAAGAGTTACAACATAGAAACTTCTGTATGAAACTTATCCTAAAGAAGTGCATTTGCCACATTTAACTCAGAGTCCTCCTCACTTGGTTCACTATTTTGTAAAATCATGGCCTGTGTGAACATGTGCCATTCAAATGTCACCATACAAGTATGATTTTCGCCTGAACGCAAATGTTACAGTATAGGAACTTCTCTAGGATCCTTATTACTAAGAAGTGAAATTCCAACATTTACTCTGAATCCTCCGCAGTTGTTTCACTCTTTAGGATAATCAAGGCCTGCGGGAACATGTTATATGCGAATGTGCCTAAACAAGTATGATCTTCTCCTGAACACAAAGTGTAACACTATAGAATCTTCAGTAGGATACTTATCCCTAAGAAGTGCACCTCCAACATTTGACTCTCAGTCCTCCTCTCTTGGTTCACTCTTTTAGAAAATCAAGGCCTGCGTGAACATATTCCATGAAAACGTCACAAAACCAGTGTGAATTCCTCCTGAACATAAAAAGTTACAACATAGGAACATCTACAGGATTCTTGTCACTGAGAAGAGAAAGTGAAACATGTTACTATGACCCGACCTCTCGTGATCACTATTTTCAAGCTCATTACAAGACTGAATATCGTTGGTAGAGTCAGCACAAAACAAGTGTTGTTTTCTCCAGAATACAAACTTTTACAGTCTAGAACCCTGTGTAGGATACTTATCCCAAACAAGTGCACATGCTACAAATATAACTGTGAGTCCTCTTCACTTGGTTCACTATTTTGGAAGGGAACATCGTTGGTAGAATCAGCACAAAACAAATGTTGTTTTCTCCAGAATACAAAGTTTTACAGTCTAGAACCCTGTGCAGGATACTTATGCCAAATAAGTGCACATGCTACATATATAACTGAGAGTCCTCTTCCCTTGGTTCACTATTTTGGAAGGGAACGACATGCATGAACATGTTTCATGGAAACGTCGTAAACCAAGTGTGATTTCGTCCTGAACAGAAAGAGTTACAACATAGAAACTTCTGTATGAAACTTATCCTAAAGAAGTGCATTTGCCACATTTAACTCAGAGTCCTCCTCACTTGGTTCACTATTTTGTAAAATCATGGCCTGTGTGAACATGTGCCATTCAAATGTCACCATACAAGTATGATTTTCGCCTGAACGCAAATGTTACAGTATAGGAACTTCTCTAGGATCCTTATTACTAAGAAGTGAAATTCCAACATTTACTCTGAATCCTCCGCAGTTGTTTCACTCTTTAGGATAATCAAGGCCTGCGGGAACATGTTATATGCGAATGTGCCTAAACAAGTATGATCTTCTCCTGAACACAAAGTGTAACACTATAGAATCTTCAGTAGGATACTTATCCCTAAGAAGTGCACCTCCAACATTTGACTCTCAGTCCTCCTCTCTTGGTTCACTCTTTTGGAAAATCAAGGCCTGCGTGAACATATTCTATGAAAACGTCAAAAAACCAGTGTGAATTTCTCCTGAACATAAAAAGTTACAACGTAGGAACATCTACAGGATTCTTATCACTGAGAGGAGAAAGTGAAACATGTGAATTTGACGAGTCCTCTCGTGGTCACTATTTTCAAGCTCATTACAAGAGTGAATATCGTTGGTAGAGTCAGCACAAAACAAGTGTTGTTTTTTCCAGAATACAAACTTTTACAATCTAGAACCCTGTGTAGGATATTTATCCCAAACAAGTGCACATGCTACAAATATAACTGTGAGTCCTCGGGCTGGAGAGGTGGCTCAGGGGTTAAGCCTCCGCCTTGCAGGCGGAAGGTCCCGAGTTCGGATCCCAGATCCCACGTATAGACGCCAGGCGGAAGCGGGGGGCGGCCTGCGCTTCTGGTCCTGGTAGGGCGGAGCCTGTGAATCCCAGGGCAGAAGGAGGTGGAGGCGTCCATGGTGGTTCGCGAATTCGTCCGTGGTTCTACACACACACACACCGACACACACACACACAGACACACGCATATGCGCACAGTTGAATAAATAAAAAAAAATTTAAAAAAAAAAAAAATAACTGTGAGTCCTCTTCACTTGGTTCACTATTTTGGAAGGGAACATCGTTGGTAGAATCAGCACAAAACAAGTGTTGTTTTCTCCAGAATACAAAGTTTTACAGTCTAGAACCCTGTGTAGGATACTTATCCCAAACAAGTGCACATGCTACAAATATAACTGTGAGTCCTCTTCACTTGGTTCACTATTTTGGAAGGGAACATCGTTGGTAGAATCAGCACAAAACAAATGTTGTTTTCTCCAGAATACAAAGTTTTACAGTCTAGAACCCTGTGCAGGATACTTATGCCAAATAAGTGCACATGCTACATATATAACTGAGAGTCCTCTTCCCTTGGTTCACTATTTTGGAAGGGAACGACATGCATGAACATGTTTCATGGAAACGTCGTAAACCAAGTGTGATTTCGTCCTGAACAGAAAGAGTTACAACATAGAAACTTCTGTATGAAACTTATCCTAAAGAAATGCATTTGCCACATTTAACTCAGAGTCCTCCTCACTTGGTTCACTATTTTGTAAAATCATGGTCTGTGTGAACATGTGCCATTCAAATGTCACAAAACAAGTATGATTTTCGCCTGGACGCAAATGTTACAGTAAAGGAACTTCTCTAGGTTCCTTATTACTAAGAAGTGAAATTCCAACATTTACTCTGAATCCTCCGCAGTTGTTTCACTCTTTAGGATAATCAAGGCCTGCGGGAACATGTTATATGCGAATGTGCCTAAACAAGTATGATCTTCTCCTGAACACAAAGTGTAACACTATAGAATCTTCTGTAGGATACTTATCCCTAAGAAGTGCACCTCCAACATTTGACTCTCAGTCCTCCTCTCTTGGTTCACTCTTTTGGAAAATCAAGGCCTGTGTGAACATATTCCATGAAAACGTCACAAAACCAGTGTGAATTTCTCCTGAACATAAAAAGTTACAACATAGGAACATCTACAGGATTCTTGTCACTGAGAAGAGAAAGTGAAACATGTTACTATGACCCGACCTCTCGTGATCACTATTTTCAAGCTCATTACAAGACTGAATATCGTTGGTAGAGTCAGCACAAAACAAGTGTTGTTTTCTCCAGAATACAAACGTTTACAGTCTAGAACCCTGTGTAGGATACTTATCCCAAACAAGTGCACATGCTACAAATATAACTGTGAGTCCTCTTCACTTGGTTCACTATTTTGGAAGTGAACATCGTTGGTAGAATCAGCACAAAACAAATGTTGTTTTCTCCAGAATACAAAGTTTTACAGTCTAGAACCCTGTGCAGGATACTTATGCCAAATAAGTGCACATGCTACATATATAACTGAGAGTCCTCTTCCCTTGGTTCACTATTTTGGAAGGGAACGACATGCATGAACATGTTTCATGGAAACGTCGTAAACCAAGTGTGATTTCGTCCTGAACAGAAAGAGTTACAACATAGAAACTTCTGTATGAAACTTATCCTAAAGAAGTGCATTTGCCACATTTAACACAGAGTCCTCCTCACTTGGTTCACTATTTTTTAAAATCATGGCCATGTGCCATTCAAATGTCACAAAACAAGTATGATTTTCGCCTGAACGCAAATGTTACAGTATAGGAACTTCTCTAGGATCCTTATTACTAAGAAGTGAAATTCCAACATTTACTCTGAATCCTCCGCAGTTGTTTCACTCTTTAGGATAATCAAGGCCTGCGGGAACATGTTATATGCGAATGTGCCTAAACAAGTATGATCTTCTCCTGAACACAATGTGTAACACTATAGAATCTTCTGTAGGATACTTATCTCTAAGAAGTGCACCTCCAACATTTGACTCTCAGTCCTCTTCACTTGGTTCACTCTTTTGGAAAATCAAGGCCTGCGTGAATATATTCCATGAAAACGTCACAAAACCAGTGTGAATTTCTCCTGAACATAAAAAGTTACAACATAGGAACATCTACAGGATTCTTATCACTGAGAAGAGAAAGTGAAACATGTTACTATGACCCGACCTCTCGTGATCACTATTTTCAAGCTCATTACAAGACTGAATATCGTTGGTAGAATCAGCACAAAACAAGTGTTGTTTTCTCCAGAATACAAAGTTTTACAGTCTAGAACCCTGTGTAGGATACTTATCCCAAACAAGTGCACATGCTACAAATATAACTGTGAGTCCTCTTCACTTGGTTCACTATTTTGGAAGGGAACATCGTTGGTAGAATCAGCACAAAACAAATGTTGTTTTCTCCAGAATACAAAGTTTTACAGTCTAGAACCCTGTGCAGGATACTTATGCCAAATAAGTGCACATGCTACATATATAACTGAGAGTCCTCTTCCCTTGGTTCACTATTTTGGAAGGGAACGACATGCATGAACATGTTTCATGGAAACGTCGTAAACCAAGTGTGATTTCGTCCTGAACAGAAAGAGTTACAACATAGAAACTTCTGTATGAAACTTATCCTAAAGAAGTGCATTTGCCACATTTAACTCAGAGTCCTCCTCACTTGGTTCACTATTTTGTAAAATCATGGCCTGTGTGAACATGTGCCATTCAAATGTCACAAAACAAGTATGATTTTCACCTGAACGCTAATGTTACAGTATAGGAACTTCTCTAGGATCCTTATTACTAAGAAGTGAAATTCCAACATTTACTCTGAATCCTCCGCAGTTGTTTCACTCTTTAGGATAATCAAGGCCTGCGGGAACATGTTATATGCGAATGTGCCTAAACAAGTATGATCTTCTCCTGAACACAAAGTGTAACACTATAGAATATTCTGTAGGATACTTATCCCTAAGAAGTGCACCTCCAACATTTGACTCTCAGTCCTCCTCTCTTGGTTCACTCTTTTGGAAAATCAAGGCCTGCGTGAACATATTCCATGAAAATGTCAAAAAACCAGTGTGAATTTCTCCTGAACATAAAAAGTTACAACGTAGGAACATCTCCAGGATTCTTATCACTGAGAAGAGAAAGTGAAACATGTGAATTTGACGCGTCCTCTCGTGGACACTATTTTCAAGCTCATTACAAGACTGAATATTGTTGGTAGAATCAGCACAAAACAAGTGTTGTTTTCTCCAGAATACAAAGTTTTACAGTCTAGAACCCTGTGCAGGATACTTATGCCAAATAAGTGCACATGCTATATATATAACTGAGAGTCCTCTTCACTTGGTTCACTATTGTGGAAGGGAACGACATGCATGAACATGTTTCATGGAAACGTCGTAAACCAAGTGTGATTTCGTCATGAACAGAAAGAGTTACAACATAGAAACTTCTGTATGAAACTTATCCGAAAGAAGTGCATTTGCCACATTTAACTCAGAGTCCTCCTCACTTGGTTCACTATTTTGTAAAATCATGGCCATGTGCCATTCAAATGTCACAAAACAAGTATGATTTTCGCCTGAACGCAAATGTTACAGTATAGGAACTTCTCTAGGATCCTTATTACTAAGAAGTGAAATTCCAACATTTACTCTGAATCCTCCGCAGTTGTTTCACTCTTTAGGATAATCAAGGCCTGCGGGAACATGTTATATGAAAATGTGCCTAAACAAGTATGATCTTCTCCTGAACACAATGTGTAACACTATAGAATCTTCTGTAGGATACTTATCTCTAAGAAGTGCACCTCCAACATTTGAATCTCAGTCTTCTTCTCTTGGTTCACTCTTTTGGAAAATCAAGGCCTGCGTGAATATATTCCATGAAAACGTCACAAAACCAGTATGAATTTCTCCTGAACATAAAAAGTTACAGCGTAGGAACATCTACAGGATTCTTATCACTGAGAAGAGAAAGTGAAACATGTTACTATGACCCGACCTCTCGTGATCACTATTTTCAAGCTCATTACAAGACTGAATATCGTTGGTAGAGTCAGCACAAAACAAGTGTTGTTTTCTCCAGAATACAAACGTTTACAGTCTAGAACCCTGTGTAGGATACTTATCCCAAACAAGTGCACATGCTACAAATATAACTGTGAGTCCTCTTCACTTGGTTCACTATTTGGAAGGGAACATCGTTGGTAGAATCAGCACAAAACAAGTGTTGTTTTCTCCAGAATACAAAGTTTTACAGTCTAGAACCCTGTGTAGGATACTTATCCCAAACAAGTGCACATGCTACAAATATAACTGTGAGTCCTCTTCACTTGGTTCACTATTTTGGAAGGGAACATCGTTGGTAGAATCAGCACAAAACAAATGTTGTTTTCTCCAGAATACAACGTTTTACAGTCTAGAACCCTGTGCAGGATACTTATGCCAAATAAGTGCACATGCTACATATATAACTGAGAGTCCTCTTCCCTTGGTTCACTATTTTGGAAGGGAACGACATGCATGAACATGTTTCATGGAAACGTCGTAAACCAAGTGTGATTTCGTCCTGAACAGAAAGAGTTACAACATAGAAACTTCTGTATGAAACTTATCCTAAAGAAGTGCATTTGCCACATTTAACTCAGAGTCCTCCTCACTTGGTTCACTATTTTGTAAAATCATGGCCATGTGCCATTCAAATGTCACAAAACAAGTATGATTTTCGCCTGAACGCAAATGTTACAGTATAGGAACTTCTCTAGGATCCTTATTACTAAGAAGTGAAATTCCAACATTTACTCTGAATCCTCCGCAGTTGTTTCACTCTTTAGGATAATCAAGGCCTGCGGGAACATGTTATATGCGAATGTGCCTAAACAAGTATGATCTTCTCCTGAACACAAAGTGTAACACTATAGAATATTCTGTAGGATACTTATCCCTAAGAAGTGCACCTACAACATTTGACTCTCAGTCCTACTCTCTTGGTTCACTCTTTTGGAAAATCAAGGCCTGCGTGAACATATTCCATGAAAACGTCACAAAACCAGTGTGAATTCCTCCTGAACATAAAAAGTTACAACATAGGAACATCTACAGGATTCTTGTCACTGAGAAGAGAAAGTGAAACATGTTACTATGACCCGACCTCTCGTGATCACTATTTTCAAGCTCATTACAAGACTGAATATCGTTGGTAGAGTCAGCACAAAACAAGTGTTGTTTTCTCCAGAATACAAACGTTTACAGTCTAGAACCCTGTGTAGGATACTTATCCCAAACAAGTGCACATGCTACAAATATAACTGTGAGTCCTCTTCACTTGGTTCACTATTTGGAAGGGAACATCGTTGGTAGAATCAGCACAAAACAAGTGTTGTTTTCTCCAGAATACAAAGTTTTACAGTCTAGAACCCTGTGTAGGATACTTATCCCAAACAAGTGCACATGCTACAAATATAACTGTGAGTCCTCTTCACTTGGTTCACTATTTTGGAAGGGAACATCGTTGGTAGAATCAGCACAAAACAAATGTTGTTTTCTCCAGAATACAACGTTTTACAGTCTAGAACCCTGTGCAGGATACTTATGCCAAATAAGTGCACATGCTACATATATAACTGAGAGTCCTCTTCCCTTGGTTCACTATTTTGGAAGGGAACGACATGCATGAACATGTTTCATGGAAACGTCGTAAACCAAGTGTGATTTCGTCCTGAACAGAAAGAGTTACAACATAGAAACTTCTGTATGAAACTTATCCTAAAGAAGTGCATTTGCCACATTTAACTCAGAGTCCTCCTCACTTGGTTCACTATTTTGTAAAATCATGGCCATGTGCCATTCAAATGTCACAAAACAAGTATGATTTTCGCCTGAACGCAAATGTTACAGTATAGGAACTTCTCTAGGATCCTTATTACTAAGAAGTGAAATTCCAACATTTACTCTGAATCCTCCGCAGTTGTTTCACTCTTTAGGATAATCAAGGCCTGCGGGAACATGTTATATGCGAATGTGCCTAAACAAGTATGATCTTCTCCTGAACACAAAGTGTAACACTATAGAATATTCTGTAGGATACTTATCCCTAAGAAGTGCACCTACAACATTTGACTCTCAGTCCTACTCTCTTGGTTCACTCTTTTGGAAAATCAAGGCCTGCGTGAACATATTCCATGAAAACGTCACAAAACCAGTGTGAATTCCTCCTGAACATAAAAAGTTACAACATAGGAACATCTACAGGATTCTTGTCACTGAGAAGAGAAAGTGAAACATGTTACTATGACCCGATCTCTCGTGATCACTATTTTCAAGCTCATTACAAGACTGAATATCGTTGGTAGAGTCAGCACAAAACAAGTGTTGTTTTCTCCAGAATACAAACTTTTACAGTCTAGAACCCTGTGTAGGATACTTATCCCAAACAAGTGCACATGCTACAAATATAACTGTGAGTCCTCTTCACTTGGTTCACTATTTTGGAAGGGAACATCGTTGGTAGAATCAGCACAAAACAAATGTTGTTTTCTCCAGAATACAAAGTTTTACAGTCTAGAACCCTGTGCAGGATACTTATGCCAAATAAGTGCACATGCTACATATATAACTGAGAGTCCTCTTCCCTTGGTTCACTATTTTGGAAGGGAACGACATGCATGAACATGTTTCATGGAAACGTCGTAAACCAAGTGTGATTTCGTCCTGAACAGAAAGAGTTACAACATAGAAACTTCTGTATGAAACTTATCCTAAAGAAGTGCATTTGCCACATTTAACTCAGAGTCCTCCTCACTTGGTTCACTATTTTGTAAAATCATGGCCATGTGCCATTCAAATGTCACAAAACAAGTATGATTTTCGCCTGAACGCAAATGTTACAGTATAGGAACTTCTCTAGGATCCTTATTACTAAGAAGTGAAATTCCAACATTTACTCTGAATCCTCCGCAGTTGTTTCACTCTTTAGGATAATCAAGGCCTGCGGGAACATGTTATATGCGAATGTGCCTAAACAAGTATGATCTTCTCCTGAACACAAAGTGTAACACTATAGAATATTCTGTAGGATACTTATCCCTAAGAAGTGCACCTACAACATTTGACTCTCAGTCCTACTCTCTTGGTTCACTCTTTTGGAAAATCAAGGCCTGCGTGAACATATTCCATGAAAACGTCACAAAACCAGTGTGAATTCCTCCTGAACATAAAAAGTTACAACATAGGAACATCTACAGGATTCTTGTCACTGAGAAGAGAAAGTGAAACATGTTACTATGACCCGATCTCTCGTGATCACTATTTTCAAGCTCATTACAAGACTGAATATCGTTGGTAGAGTCAGCACAAAACAAGTGTTGTTTTCTCCAGAATACAAACTTTTACAGTCTAGAACCCTGTGTAGGATACTTATCCCAAACAAGTGCACATGCTACAAATATAACTGTGAGTCCTCTTCACTTGGTTCACTATTTTGGAAGGGAACATCGTTGGTAGAATCAGCACAAAACAAATGTTGTTTTCTCCAGAATACAAAGTTTTACAGTCTAGAACCCTGTGCAGGATACTTATGCCAAATAAGTGCACATGCTACATATATAACTGAGAGTCCTCTTCCCTTGGTTCACTATTTTGGAAGGGAACGACATGCATGAACATGTTTCATGGAAACGTCGTAAACCAAGTGTGATTTCGTCCTGAACAGAAAGAGTTACAACATAGAAACTTCTGTATGAAACTTATCCTAAAGAAGTGCATTTGCCACATTTAACTCAGAGTCCTCCTCACTTGGTTCACTATTTTGTAAAATCATGGCCTGTGTGAACATGTGCCATTCAAATGTCACAAAACAAGTATGATTTTCACCTGAACGCTAATGTTACAGTATAGGAACTTCTCTAGGATCCTTATTACTAAGAAGTGAAATTCCAACATTTACTCTGAATCCTCCGCAGTTGTTTCACTCTTTAGGATAATCAAGGCCTGCGGGAACATGTTATATGCGAATGTGCCTAAACAAGTATGATCTTCTCCTGAACACAAAGTGTAACACTATAGAATATTCTGTAGGATACTTATCCCTAAGAAGTGCACCTCCAACATTTGACTCTCAGTCCTCCTCTCTTGGTTCACTCTTTTGGAAAATCAAGGCCTGCGTGAACATATTCCATGAAAATGTCAAAAAACCAGTGTGAATTTCTCCTGAACATAAAAAGTTACAACGTAGGAACATCTCCAGGATTCTTATCACTGAGAAGAGAAAGTGAAACATGTGAATTTGACGCGTCCTCTCGTGGACACTATTTTCAAGCTCATTACAAGACTGAATATTGTTGGTAGAATCAGCACAAAACAAGTGTTGTTTTCTCCAGAATACAAAGTTTTACAGTCTAGAACCCTGTGCAGGATACTTATGCCAAATAAGTGCACATGCTATATATATAACTGAGAGTCCTCTTCACTTGGTTCACTATTGTGGAAGGGAACGACATGCATGAACATGTTTCATGGAAACGTCGTAAACCAAGTGTGATTTCGTCATGAACAGAAAGAGTTACAACATAGAAACTTCTGTATGAAACTTATCCGAAAGAAGTGCATTTGCCACATTTAACTCAGAGTCCTCCTCACTTGGTTCACTATTTTGTAAAATCATGGCCATGTGCCATTCAAATGTCACAAAACAAGTATGATTTTCGCCTGAACGCAAATGTTACAGTATAGGAACTTCTCTAGGATCCTTATTACTAAGAAGTGAAATTCCAACATTTACTCTGAATCCTCCGCAGTTGTTTCACTCTTTAGGATAATCAAGGCCTGCGGGAACATGTTATATGAAAATGTGCCTAAACAAGTATGATCTTCTCCTGAACACAATGTGTAACACTATAGAATCTTCTGTAGGATACTTATCTCTAAGAAGTGCACCTCCAACATTTGAATCTCAGTCTTCTTCTCTTGGTTCACTCTTTTGGAAAATCAAGGCCTGCGTGAATATATTCCATGAAAACGTCACAAAACCAGTATGAATTTCTCCTGAACATAAAAAGTTACAGCGTAGGAACATCTACAGGATTCTTATCACTGAGAAGAGAAAGTGAAACATGTTACTATGACCCGACCTCTCGTGATCACTATTTTCAAGCTCATTACAAGACTGAATATCGTTGGTAGAGTCAGCACAAAACAAGTGTTGTTTTCTCCAGAATACAAACGTTTACAGTCTAGAACCCTGTGTAGGATACTTATCCCAAACAAGTGCACATGCTACAAATATAACTGTGAGTCCTCTTCACTTGGTTCACTATTTGGAAGGGAACATCGTTGGTAGAATCAGCACAAAACAAGTGTTGTTTTCTCCAGAATACAAAGTTTTACAGTCTAGAACCCTGTGTAGGATACTTATCCCAAACAAGTGCACATGCTACAAATATAACTGTGAGTCCTCTTCACTTGGTTCACTATTTTGGAAGGGAACATCGTTGGAAGAATCAGCACAAAACAAATGTTGTTTTCTCCAGAATACAACGTTTTACAGTCTAGAACCCTGTGCAGGATACTTATGCCAAATAAGTGCACATGCTACATATATAACTGAGAGTCCTCTTCCCTTGGTTCACTATTTTGGAAGGGAACGACATGCATGAACATGTTTCATGGAAACGTCGTAAACCAAGTGTGATTTCGTCCTGAACAGAAAGAGTTACAACATAGAAACTTCTGTATGAAACTTATCCTAAAGAAGTGCATTTGCCACATTTAACTCAGAGTCCTCCTCACTTGGTTCACTATTTTGTAAAATCATGGCCATGTGCCATTCAAATGTCACAAAACAAGTATGATTTTCGCCTGAACGCAAATGTTACAGTATAGGAACTTCTCTAGGATCCTTATTACTAAGAAGTGAAATTCCAACATTTACTCTGAATCCTCCGCAGTTGTTTCACTCTTTAGGATAATCAACGCCTGCGGGAACATGTTATATGCGAATGTGCCTAAACAAGTATGATCTTCTCCTGAACACAAAGTGTAATACTATAGAATATTCTGTAGGATACTTATCCCTAAGAAGTGCACCTACAACATTTGACTCTCAGTCCTACTCTCTTGGTTCACTCTTTTGGAAAATCAAGGCCTGCGTGAACATATTCCATGAAAACGTCACAAAACCAGTGTGAATTCCTCCTGAACATAAAAAGTTACAACATAGGAACATCTACAGGATTCTTGTCACTGAGAAGAGAAAGTGAAACATGTTACTATGACCCGACCTCTCGTGATCACTATTTTCAAGCTCATTACAAGACTGAATATCGTTGGTAGAGTCAGCACAAAACAAGTGTTGTTTTCTCCAGAATACAAACGTTTACAGTCTAGAACCCTGTGTAGGATACTTATCCCAAACAAGTGCACATGCTACAAATATAACTGTGAGTCCTCTTCACTTGGTTCACTATTTGGAAGGGAACATCGTTGGTAGAATCAGCACAAAACAAGTGTTGTTTTCTCCAGAATACAAAGTTTTACAGTCTAGAACCCTGTGTAGGATACTTATCCCAAACAAGTGCACATGCTACAAATATAACTGTGAGTCCTCTTCACTTGGTTCACTATTTTGGAAGGGAACATCGTTGGTAGAATCAGCACAAAACAAATGTTGTTTTCTCCAGAATACAACGTTTTACAGTCTAGAACCCTGTGCAGGATACTTATGCCAAATAAGTGCACATGCTACATATATAACTGAGAGTCCTCTTCCCTTGGTTCACTATTTTGGAAGGGAACGACATGCATGAACATGTTTCATGGAAACGTCGTAAACCAAGTGTGATTTCGTCCTGAACAGAAAGAGTTACAACATAGAAACTTCTGTATGAAACTTATCCTAAAGAAGTGCATTTGCCACATTTAACTCAGAGTCCTCCTCACTTGGTTCACTATTTTGTAAAATCATGGCCATGTGCCATTCAAATGTCACAAAACAAGTATGATTTTCGCCTGAACGCAAATGTTACAGTATAGGAACTTCTCTAGGATCCTTATTACTAAGAAGTGAAATTCCAACATTTACTCTGAATCCTCCGCAGTTGTTTCACTCTTTAGGATAATCAAGGCCTGCGGGAACATGTTATATGCGAATGTGCCTAAACAAGTATGATCTTCTCCTGAACACAAAGTGTAACACTATAGAATATTCTGTAGGATACTTATCCCTAAGAAGTGCACCTACAACATTTGACTCTCAGTCCTACTCTCTTGGTTCACTCTTTTGGAAAATCAAGGCCTGCGTGAACATATTCCATGAAAACGTCACAAAACCAGTGTGAATTCCTCCTGAACATAAAAAGTTACAACATAGGAACATCTACAGGATTCTTGTCACTGAGAAGAGAAAGTGAAACATGTTACTATGACCCGATCTCTCGTGATCACTATTTTCAAGCTCATTACAAGACTGAATATCGTTGGTAGAGTCAGCACAAAACAAGTGTTGTTTTCTCCAGAATACAAACTTTTACAGTCTAGAACCCTGTGTAGGATACTTATCCCAAACAAGTGCACATGCTACAAATATAACTGTGAGTCCTCTTCACTTGGTTCACTATTTTGGAAGGGAACATCGTTGGTAGAATCAGCACAAAACAAATGTTGTTTTCTCCAGAATACAAAGTTTTACAGTCTAGAACCCTGTGCAGGATACTTATGCCAAATAAGTGCACATGCTACATATATAACTGAGAGTCCTCTTCCCTTGGTTCACTATTTTGGAAGGGAACGACATGCATGAACATGTTTCATGGAAACGTCGTAAACCAAGTGTGATTTCGTCCTGAACAGAAAGAGTTACAACATAGAAACTTCTGTATGAAACTTATCCTAAAGAAGTGCATTTGCCACATTTAACTCAGAGTCCTCCTCACTTGGTTCACTATTTTGTAAAATCATGGCCATGTGCCATTCAAATGTCACAAAACAAGTATGATTTTCGCCTGAACGCAAATGTTACAGTATAGGAACTTCTCTAGGATCCTTATTACTAAGAAGTGAAATTCCAACATTTACTCTGAATCCTCCGCAGTTGTTTCACTCTTTAGGATAATCAAGGCCTGCGGGAACATGTTATATGCGAATGTGCCTAAACAAGTATGATCTTCTCCTGAACACAAAGTGTAACACTATAGAATATTCTGTAGGATACTTATCCCTAAGAAGTGCACCTACAACATTTGACTCTCAGTCCTACTCTCTTGGTTCACTCTTTTGGAAAATCAAGGCCTGCGTGAACATATTCCATGAAAACGTCACAAAACCAGTGTGAATTCCTCCTGAACATAAAAAGTTACAACATAGGAACATCTACAGGATTCTTGTCACTGAGAAGAGAAAGTGAAACATGTTACTATGACCCGATCTCTCGTGGTCACTATTTTCAAGCTCATTACAAGAGTGAATATCGTTGGTAGAGTCAGCACAAAACAAGTGTTGTTTTTTCCAGAATACAAACTTTTACAATCTAGAACCCTGTGTAGGATATTTATCCCAAACAAGTGCACATGCTACAAATATAACTGTGAGTCCTCTTCACTTGGTTCACTATTTTGGAAGGGAACATCGTTGGTAGAATCAGCACAAAACAAGTGTTGTTTTCTCCAGAATACAAAGTTTTACAGTCTAGAACCCTGTGTAGGATACTTATCCCAAACAAGTGCACATGCTACAAATATAACTGTGAGTCCTCTTCACTTGGTTCACTATTTTGGAAGGGAACATCGTTGGTAGAATCAGCACAAAACAAATGTTGTTTTCTCCAGAATACAAAGTTTTACAGTCTAGAACCCTGTGCAGGATACTTATGCCAAATAAGTGCACATGCTACATATATAACTGAGAGTCCTCTTCCCTTGGTTCACTATTTTGGAAGGGAACGACATGCATGAACATGTTTCATGGAAACGTCGTAAACCAAGTGTGATTTCGTCCTGAACAGAAAGAGTTACAATATAGAAGCTTCTGTATGAAACTTTTCCTGAAGAAGTGCATTTGCCACATTTAACTCAGAGTCCTCCTCACTTGGTTCACTATTTTGTAAAATCATGGCCTGTGTGAACATGTGCCATTCAAATGTCACAAAATAAGTATGATTTTCGCCTGAACGCAAATGTTACAGTATAGGAACTTCTCTAACATCCATATTACTAAGAAGTGAAATTCCAACATTTACTCTGAATCCTCCGCAGTTGTTTCACTCTTTAGGATAATCAAGGCCTGCGGGAACATGTTATATGCGAATGTGCCTAAACAAGTATGATCTTCTCCTGAACACAAAGTGTAACACTATAGAATATTCTGTAGGATACTTATCCCTAAGAAGTGCACCTACAACATTTGACTCTCAGTCCTACTCTCTTGGTTCACTCTTTTGGAAAATCAAAGCCTGCGTGAACATATTCCATGAAAACGTGAAAAAACTAGTGTGAATTTCTCCTGAACATAAAAAGTTACAAGGTAGGAACATCTACAGGATTCTTATCACTGAGAAGAGAAAGTGAAACATGTGAATTTGACGCGTCTTCTCGTGGTCACTATTTTCAAGCTCAGTACAAGACTGAATATCGTTGGTAGAATCAGCACAAAACAAGTGTTGTTTTCTCCAGAATACAAAGTTTTACAGTCTAGAACCCTGTGTAGGATACTTATCCCAAACAAGTGCACATGCTACGTCTAGAACGCTGTGTAGGATACTTATCCCAAACAAGTGCACATGCTACAAATATAACTGTGAGTCCTCTTCACTTGGTTCACTATTTTGGAAGGGAACATCGTTGGTAGAATCAGCACAAAACAAGTGTTGTTTTCTCCAGAATACAAAGTTTTACAGTCTAGAACCCTGTGTAGGATACTTATCCCAAACAAGTGCACATGCTAAAAATATAACTGTGAGTCCTCTTCACTTGGTTCACTATTTTGGAAGGGAACGACATGCATGAACATGTTTCATGGAAACGTCGTAAACCAAGTGTGATTTCGTCCTGAACAGAAAGAGTTACAATATAGAAGCTTCTGTATGAAACTTTTCCTAAAGAAGTGCATTTGCCACATTTAACTCAGAGTCCTCCTCACTTGGTTCACTATTTTGTAAAATCATGGCCTGTGTGAACATGTGCCATTCAAATGTCAACAACAAGTATGATTTTCGCCTGAACGCAAATGTTACAGTATAGGAACTTCTCTAGCATCCTTATTACTAAGAAGTGAAATTCCAACATTTACTCTGAATCCTCCGCAGTTGTTTCACTCTTTAGGATAGTCAAGGCCTGCGGGAACATGTTATATGCGAATGTGCCTAAACAAGTGTGATCTTCTCCTGAACACAAAATGTAACACTATAGAATCTTCTGTAGGATACTTATCCCTAAGAAGTGCACCTCCAACATTTGACTCTCAGTCCTCCTCACTTGGTTCACTCTTTTGGAAAAATCAAGGCCTGCGTGAACATATTCCATGAAAACGTCACAAAACCAGTATGAATTTCTCCTGAACATAAAAAGTTACAAGGTAGGAACATCTACAGGATTCTTATCACTGAGAAGAGAAAGTGAAACGTAAATTTGACGCGTCTTCTCGTGGTCACTATTTTCAAGCTCAGTACAAGACTGAATATCGTTGGTAGAGTCAGCACAAAACAAGTGTTGTTTTCTCCAGAATACAAAGTTTTACAGTCTAGAACCCTGTGTAGGATACTTATCCCAAACAAGTGCACATGCTACGTCTAGAACCCTGTGTAGGATACTTATCCCAAAGAAGTGCACATGCTACAAATATAACTGTGAGTCCTCTTCACTTGGTTCACTATTTTGGAAGGGAACATCGTTGGTAGAATCAGCACAAAACAAATGGTGTTTTCTCCAGAATACAAAGTTTTACAGTCTAGAACCCTGTGCAGCATACTTATGCCAAATAAGTGCACATGCTACATATATAACTGAGAGTCCTCTTCCCTTGGTTCACTATTTTGGAAGGGAACGACATGCATGAACATGTTTCATGGAAACGTCGTAAACCAAGTGGGATTTCGTCCTGAACAGAAAGAGTTACAACATAGAAACTTCTGTATGAAAGTTATCCTAAAGAAGTGCATTTGCCACATTTAACTCAGAGTCCTCTTCACTTGGTTCACTATTTTGTAAAATCATGGCCTGTGTGAACATGTGCCATTCAAATGTCACCAAACAAGTATGATTTTCGCCTGAACGCAAATGTTACAGTATAGGAACTTCTCTAGGATCCTTATTACTAAGAAGTGAAATTCCAACATTTACTCTGAATCCTCCGCAGTTGTTTCACTCTTTAGGATAATCAAGGCCTGCGGGAACATGTTATATGCGAATGTGCCTAAACAAGTGTGATCTCCTCCTGAACATAAAGTGTAACACTACAGAATCTTCTGTAGGATACTTATCCCTAAGAAGTGCACCTCCAACATTTGACTCTCAGGCCTCCTCACTTGGTTCACTCTTTTGGAAAATCAAGGCCTGCGTGAACATGTTCCATGAAAACGTCACAAAACTAGTGTGAATTTCTCCTGAACTTAAAATGTTACAACGTGGGAACATCTACAGGATTCTTACCACTGAGAAGAGAAAGTGAAACATGTGAATTTGATGCGTCCTCTCGTGGACACTATTTTCAAGCTCATCACAAGACTGAATATCGTTGGTAGAATCAGCACAAAACAAGTTTTGTTTTCTCCAGAATATAAAGTTTTTCAGTCTAGAACCCTGTGTAGGATACTTATCCCAAACAAGTGCACATGCTACAAATATAACTGTGAGTCCTCTTCACTTGGTTCACTATTTTGGAAGGGAACATCGTTGGTAGAATCAGCACAAAAACAAGTGTTGTTTTCTCCAGAATACAAAGTTTTACAGTCTAGAACCCTGTGTAGGATACTTATCCCAAACAAGTGCACATGCTACAAATATAACTGTGAGTCCTCTTCACTTGGTTCACTATTTTGGAAGGGAACGAAATGCATGAACATGTTTCATTGAAACGTCGTAAACCAAGTGTGATTTCGTCCTGAACAGAAAGAGTTACAACATAGAAGCTTCTGTATGAAACTTTTCCTAAAGAAGTGCATTTGCCACATTTAACTCAGAGTCCGCCTCACTTGGTTCACTATTTTGTAAAATCATGGCCTGTGTGAACATGTGCCACTCAAATATCACCAACAAGTATGATTTTCGCCTGAACGCAAATGTTACAGTATAGGAACTTCTCTAGCATCCTTATTACTAAGAAGTGAAATTCCAACATTTACTCTGAATCCTCCGCAGTTGTTTCACTCTTTAGGATAATCAAGGCCTGAGGGAACATGTTATATGCGAATATGCCTAAACAAGTATGATCTTCTCCTGAACACAAAATGTAACACTATAGAATCTTCTGTAGGATACTTATCCCTAAGAAGTGCACCTCCAACATTTGACTCTCAGTCCTCCTCACTTGGTTCACTCTTTTGGAAAAATCAAGGCCTGCGTGAACATATTCCATGAAAACGTCACAAAACCAGTATGAATTTCTCCTGAACATAAAAATTTACAAGGTAGGAACATCTACAGGATTCTTATCACTGAGAAGAGAAAGTGAAACGTAAATTTGACGCGTCTTCTCGTGGTCACTATTTTCAAGCTCAGTACAAGACTGAATATCGTTGGTATAATCAGCACAAAACAAGTGTTGTTTTCTCCAGAATACAAAGTTTTACAGTCTAGAACCCTGTGTAGGATACTTATCCCAAACAAGTGCACATGCTACAAATATAACTGTGAGTCCTCTTCACTTGGTTCACTATTTTGGAAGGGAACATCGTTGGTAGAATCAGCACAAAACAAGTGTTGTTTTCTCCAGAATACAAAGTTTTACAGTCTAGAACCCTGTGTAGGATACTTATCCCAAACAAGTACACATGCTACAAATATAACTGTGAGTCCTCTTCACTTGGTTCACTATTTTGGAAGGGAACATCGTTGGTAGAATCAGCACAAAACAAATGTTGTTTTCTCCAGAATACAAAGTTTTACAGTCTAGAACCCTGTGCAGGATACTTATGCCAAATAAGTGCACATGCTACATATATAACTGAGAGTCCTCTTTACTTGATTCACTATTTTGGAAGGGAACGACATGCGTGAACATGTTTCATGGAAACGTCGTAAACCAAGTGGGATTTCGTCCTGAACAGAAAGAGTTACAACATAGAAGCTTCTGTATGAAACTTATCCTAAAGAAGTGCATTTGCCACATTTAACTCAGAGTCCTCCTCACTTGGTTCACTATTTTGTAAAATCATGGCCTGTGTGAACATGTGCCATTCAAATGTCACCAAACAAGTATGATTTTCGCCTGAACGCAAATGTTACAGTATAGGAACTTCTCTAGCATCCTTATTACTAAGAAGTGAAATTCCAACATTTACTCTGAATCCCCCGCAGTTGTTTCACTCTTTAGGATAATCAAGGCCTGTGGGAACATGTTATATGCGAATGTGCCTAAACAAGTGTCATCTTCGCCTGAACACAAAATGTAACACTATAGAATCTTCTGTAGGATACTTATCCCTAAGAAGTGCACCTCCAACATTTGACTCTCAGTCCTCCTCACTTGGTTCACTCTTTTGGAAAATCAAGGCCTGCGTGAACATATTCCATGAAAACGTCACAAAACCAGTATGAATTTCTCCTGAACATAAAAATTTACAAGGTAGGAACATCTACAGGATTCTTATCACTGAGAAGAGAAAGTGAAACGTAAATTTGACGCGTCTTCTCGTGGTCACTATTTTCAAGCTCAGTACAAGACTGAATATCGTTGGTAGAATCAGCACAAAACAAGTGTTGTTTTCTCCAGAATACAAAGTTTTACAGTCTAGAACCCTGTGTAGGATACTTATCCCAAACAAGTGCACATGCTACAAATATAACTGTGAGTCCTCTTCACTTGGTTCACTATTTTGGAAGGGAACGACATGCATGATCATGTTTCATGGAAACGTCGTAAACCAAGTGTGATTTCGTCCTGAACAGAAAGAGTTACAATATAGAAGCTTCTGTATGAAACTTTTCCTAAAGAAGTGCATTTGCCACATTTAACTCAGAGTCCTCCTCACTTGGTTCACTATTTTGTAAAATCATGGCCTGTGTGAACATGTGCCATTCAAATGTCAACAACAAGTATGATTTTCGCCTGAACGCAAATGTTACAGTATAGGAACTTCTCTAGCATCCTTATTACTAAGAAGTGAAATTCCAACATTTACTCTGAATCCTCCGCAGTTGTTTCACTCTTTAGGATAGTCAAGGCCTGCGGGAACATGTTATATGCGAATGTGCCTAAACAAGTGTGATCTTCTCCTGAACACAAAATGTAACACTATAGAATCTTCTGTAGGATACTTATCCCTAAGAAGTGCACCTCCAACATTTGACTCTCAGTCCTCCTCACTTGGTTCACTCTTTTGGAAAAATCAAGGCCTGCGTGAACATATTCCATGAAAACGTCACAAAACCAGTATGAATTTCTCCTGAACATAAAAAGTTACAAGGTAGGAACATCTACAGGATTCTTATCACTGAGAAGAGAAAGTGAAACGTAAATTTGACGCGTCTTCTCGTGGTCACTATTTTCAAGCTCAGTACAAGACTGAATATCGTTGGTAGAGTCAGCACAAAACAAGTGTTGTTTTCTCCAGAATACAAAGTTTTTCAGTCTAGAACCCTGTGTAGGATACTTATCCCCAACAAGTGCACATGCTACAAATACAACTGTGAGTCCTCTTCACTTGGTTCACTATTTTGGAAGGGAACATCGTTGGCAGAATCAGCACACAACAAGTGTTGTTTTCTCCAGAATACAAAGTTTTACAGTCTAGAACCCTGTGTAGGATACTTATCCCAAACAAGTGCACATGCTACAAATATAACTGTGAGTCCTCTTCACTTGGTTCACTATTTTGGAAGGGAACATCGTTGGTAGAATCAGCACAAAACAAATGTTGTTTTCTCCAGAATACAAAGTTTTACAGTCTAGAACCCTGTGCAGGATACTTATGCCAAATAAGTGCACATGCTACATATATAACTGAGAGTCCTCTTTACTTGGTTCACTATTTTGGAAGGGAACGACATGCGTGAACATGTTTCATGGAAACGTCGTAAACCAAGTGTGATTTCGTCCTGAACAGAAAGAGTTACAACATAGAAGCTTCTGTATGAAACTTATCCTAAAGAAGTGCATTTGCCACATTTAACTCAGAGTCCTCCTCACTTGGTTCACTATTTTGTAAAATCATGGCCTGTGTGAACATGTGCCTTTCAAATGTCACCAAACAAGTATGATTTTCGCCTGAACGCAAATGTTACAGTATAGGAACTTCTCTAGCATCCTTATTACTAAGAAGTGAAATTCCAACATTTACTCTGAATCCTCCGCAGTTGTTTCACTCTTTAGGATAATCAAGGCCTGTGGGAACATGTTATATGCGAATGTGCCTAAACAAGTGTCATCTTCTCCTGAACACAAAATGTAACACTATAGAATCTTCTGTAGGATACTTATCCCTAAGAAGTGCACCTCCAACATTTGACTCTCAGTCCTCCTCACTGGGTTCACTCTTTTGGAAAATCAAGGCCTGCGTGAACATATTCCATGAAAACGTCACAAAACCAGTATGAATTTCTCCTGAACATAAAAAGTTACAAGGTAGGAACATCTACAGGATTCTTATCACTGAGAAGAGAAAGTGAAACATGTGAATTTGACGCGTCTTCTCGTGGTCACTATTTTCAAGCTCAGTACAAGACTGAATATCGTTGGTAGAATCAGCACAAAACAAGTGTTGTTTTCTAAAGAATACAAAGTTTTACAGTCTAGAACCCTGTGTAGGATACTTATCCCAAACAAGTGCACATGCTACGTCTAGAACCCTGTGTAGGATACTTATCCCAAACAAGTGCACATGCTACAAATATAACTGTGAGTCCTCTTCACTTGGTTCACTATTTTGGAAGGGAACATCGTTGGTAGAATCAGCACAAAACAAGTGTTGTTTTCTCCAGAATACAAAGTTTTACAGTCTAGAACCCTGTGTAGGATACTTATCCCAAACAAGTGCACATGCTACAAATATAACTGTGAGTCCTCTTCACTTGGTTCACTATTTTGGAAGGGAACATCGTTGGTAGAATCAGCACAAAACAAATGTTGTTTTCTCCAGAATACAAAGTTTTACAGTCTAGAACCCTGTGCAGGATACTTATGCCAAATAAGTGCACATGCTACATATATAACTGAGAGTCCTCTTTACTTGGTTCACTATTTTGGAAGGGAACGACATGCGTGAACATGTTTCATGGAAACGTCGTAAACCAAGTGGGATTTCGTCCTGAACAGAAAGAGTTACAACATAGAAACTTCTGTATGAAACTTATACTAAAGAAGTGCATTTGCCACATTTAACTCAGAGTCCTCCTCACTTGGTTCACTATTTTGTAAAATCATGGCCTGTGTGAACATGTGCCATTCAAATGTCACCAAACAAGTATGATTTTCGCCTGAACGCAAATGTTACAGTATAGGAACTTCTCTAGCATCCTTATTACTAAGAAGTGAAATTCCAACATTTACTCTGAATCCTCCGCAGTTGTTTCACTCTTTAGGATAATCAAGGCCTGTGGGAACATGTTATATGCGAATGTGCCTAAACAAGTGTCATCTTCTCCTGAACACTAAATATAACACTATAGAATCTTCTGTAGGATACTTATCCCTAAGAAGTGCACCTCCAACATTTGACTCTCAGTCCTCCTCACTTGGTTCACTCTTTTGGAAAATCAAAGCCTGCGTGAACATATTCCATGAAAACGTGAAAAAACTAGTGTGAATTTCTCCTGAACATAAAAAGTTACAAGGTAGGAACATCTACAGGATTCTTATCACTGAGAAGAGAAAGTGAAACATGTGAATTTGACGCGTCTTCTCGTGGTCACTATTTTCAAGCTCAGTACAAGACTGAATATCGTTGGTAGAATCAGCACAAAACAAGTGTTGTTTTCTCCAGAATACAAAGTTTTACAGTCTAGAACCCTGTGTAGGATACTTATCCCAAACAAGTGCACATGCTACGTCTAGAACGCTGTGTAGGATACTTATCCCAAACAAGTGCACATGCTACAAATATAACTGTGAGTCCTCTTCACTTGGTTCACTATTTTGGAAGGGAACATCGTTGGTAGAATCAGCACAAAACAAGTGTTGTTTTCTCCAGAATACAAAGTTTTACAGTCTAGAACCCTGTGTAGGATACTTATCCCAAACAAGTGCACATGCTAAAAATATAACTGTGAGTCCTCTTCACTTGGTTCACTATTTTGGAAGGGAACAACATGCATGAACATGTTTCATGGAAACGTCGTAAACCAAGTGTGATTTCGTCCTGAACAGAAAGAGTTACAATATAGAAGCTTCTGTATGAAACTTTTCCTAAAGAAGTGCATTTGCCACATTTAACTCAGAGTCCTCCTCACTTGGTTCACTATTTTGTAAAATCATGGCCTGTGTGAACATGTGCCATTCAAATGTCAACAACAAGTATGATTTTCGCCTGAACGCAAATGTTACAGTATAGGAACTTCTCTAGCATCCTTATTACTAAGAAGTGAAATTCCAACATTTACTCTGAATCCTCCGCAGTTGTTTCACTCTTTAGGATAGTCAAGGCCTGCGGGAACATGTTATATGCGAATGTGCCTAAACAAGTGTGATCTTCTCCTGAACACAAAATGTAACACTATAGAATCTTCTGTAGGATACTTATCCCTAAGAAGTGCACCTCCAACATTTGACTCTCAGTCCTCCTCACTTGGTTCACTCTTTTGGAAAAATCAAGGCCTGCGTGAACATATTCCATGAAAACGTCACAAAACCAGTATGAATTTCTCCTGAACATAAAAAGTTACAAGGTAGGAACATCTACAGGATTCTTATCACTGAGAAGAGAAAGTGAAACGTAAATTTGACGCGTCTTCTCGTGGTCACTATTTTCAAGCTCAGTACAAGACTGAATATCGTTGGTAGAGTCAGCACAAAACAAGTGTTGTTTTCTCCAGAATACAAAGTTTTACAGTCTAGAACCCTGTGTAGGATACTTATCCCAAACAAGTGCACATGCTACGTCTAGAACCCTGTGTAGGATACTTATCCCAAAGAAGTGCACATGCTACAAATATAACTGTGAGTCCTCTTCACTTGGTTCACTATTTTGGAAGGGAACATCGTTGGTAGAATCAGCACAAAACAAATGGTGTTTTCTCCAGAATACAAAGTTTTACAGTCTAGAACCCTGTGCAGCATACTTATGCCAAATAAGTGCACATGCTACATATATAACTGAGAGTCCTCTTCCCTTGGTTCACTATTTTGGAAGGGAACGACATGCATGAACATGTTTCATGGAAACGTCGTAAACCAAGTGGGATTTCGTCCTGAACAGAAAGAGTTACAACATAGAAACTTCTGTATGAAAGTTATCCTAAAGAAGTGCATTTGCCACATTTAACTCAGAGTCCTCTTCACTTGGTTCACTATTTTGTAAAATCATGGCCTGTGTGAACATGTGCCATTCAAATGTCACCAAACAAGTATGATTTTCGCCTGAACGCAAATGTTACAGTATAGGAACTTCTCTAGGATCCTTATTACTAAGAAGTGAAATTCCAACATTTACTCTGAATCCTCCGCAGTTGTTTCACTCTTTAGGATAATCAAGGCCTGCGGGAACATGTTATATGCGAATGTGCCTAAACAAGTGTGATCTCCTCCTGAACATAAAGTGTAACACTACAGAATCTTCTGTAGGATACTTATCCCTAAGAAGTGCACCTCCAACATTTGACTCTCAGGCCTCCTCACTTGGTTCACTCTTTTGGAAAATCAAGGCCTGCGTGAACATGTTCCATGAAAACGTCACAAAACTAGTGTGAATTTCTCCTGAACTTAAAATGTTACAACGTGGGAACATCTACAGGATTCTTACCACTGAGAAGAGAAAGTGAAACATGTGAATTTGATGCGTCCTCTCGTGGACACTATTTTCAAGCTCATCACAAGACTGAATATCGTTGGTAGAATCAGCACAAAACAAGTTTTGTTTTCTCCAGAATACAAAGTTTTTCAGTCTAGAACCCTGTGTAGGATACTTATCCCAAACAAGTGCACATGCTACAAATATAACTGTGAGTCCTCTTCACTTGGTTCACTATTTTGGAAGGGAACATCGTTGGTAGAATCAGCACAAAACAAGTGTTGTTTTCTCCAGAATACAAAGTTTTACAGTCTAGAACCCTGTGTAGGATACTTATCCCAAACAAGTGCACATGCTACAAATATAACTGTGAGTCCTCTTCACTTGGTTCACTATTTTGGAAGGGAACGACATGCATGAACATGTTTCATTGAAACGTCGTAAACCAAGTGTGATTTCGTCCTGAACAGAAAGAGTTACAACATAGAAGCTTCTGTATGAAACTTTTCCTAAAGAAGTGCATTTGCCACATTTAACTCAGAGTCCTCCTCACTTGGTTCACTATTTTGTAAAATCATGGCCTGTGTGAACATGTGCCATTCAAATGTCAACAACAAGTATGATTTTCGCCTGAACGCAAATGTTACAGTATAGGAACTTCTCTAGCATCCTTATTACTAAGAAGTGAAATTCCAACATTTACTCTGAATCCTCCACAGTTGTTTCACTCTTTAGGATAGTCAAGGCCTGCGGGAACATGTTATATGCGAATGTGCCTAAACAAGTGTGATCTTCTCCTGAACACAAAATGTAACACTATAGAATCTTCTGTAGGATACTTATCCCTAAGAAGTGCACCTCCAACATTTGACTCTCAGTCCTCCTCACTTGGTTCACTCTTTTGGAAAAATCAAGGCCTGCGTGAACATATTCCATGAAAACGTCACAAAACCAGTATGAATTTCTCCTGAACATAAAAAGTTACAAGGTAGGAACATCTACAGGATTCTTATCACTGAGAAGAGAAAGTGAAACGTAAATTTGACGCGTCTTCTCGTGGTCACTATTTTCAAGCTCAGTACAAGACTGAATATCGTTGGTAGAGTCAGCACAAAACAAGTGTTGTTTTCTCCAGAATACAAAGTTTTTCAGTCTAGAACCCTGTGTAGGATACTTATCCCCAACAAGTGCACATGCTACAAATACAACTGTGAGTCCTCTTCACTTGGTTCACTATTTTGGAAGGGAACATCGTTGGCAGAATCAGCACACAACAAGTGTTGTTTTCTCCAGAATACAAAGTTTTACAGTCTAGAACCCTGTGTAGGATACTTATCCCAAACAAGTGCACATGCTACAAATATAACTGTGAGTCCTCTTCACTTGGTTCACTATTTTGGAAGGGAACATCGTTGGTAGAATCAGCACAAAACAAATGTTGTTTTCTCCAGAATACAAAGTTTTACAGTCTAGAACCCTGTGCAGGATACTTATGCCAAATAAGTGCACATGCTACATATATAACTGAGAGTCCTCTTTACTTGGTTCACTATTTTGGAAGGGAACGACATGCGTGAACATGTTTCATGGAAACGTCGTAAACCAAGTGTGATTTCGTCCTGAACAGAAAGAGTTACAACATAGAAGCTTCTGTATGAAACTTATCCTAAAGAAGTGCATTTGCCACATTTAACTCAGAGTCCTCCTCACTTGGTTCACTATTTTGTAAAATCATGGCCTGTGTGAACATGTGCCATTCAAATGTCACCAAACAAGTATGATTTTCGCCTGAACGCAAATGTTACAGTATAGGAACTTCTCTAGCATCCTTATTACTAAGAAGTGAAATTCCAACATTTACTCTGAATCCTCCGCAGTTGTTTCACTCTTTAGGATAATCAAGGCCTGTGGGAACATGTTATATGCGAATGTGCCTAAACAAGTGTCATCTTCTCCTGAACACAAAATGTAACACTATAGAATCTTCTGTAGGATACTTATCCCTAAGAAGTGCACCTCCAACATTTGACTCTCAGTCCTCCTCACTGGGTTCACTCTTTTGGAAAATCAAGGCCTGCGTGAACATATTCCATGAAAACGTCACAAAACCAGTATGAATTTCTCCTGAACATAAAAAGTTACAAGGTAGGAACATCTACAGGATTCTTATCACTGAGAAGAGAAAGTGAAACATGTGAATTTGACGCGTCTTCTCGTGGTCACTATTTTCAAGCTCAGTACAAGACTGAATATCGTTGGTAGAATCAGCACAAAACAAGTGTTGTTTTCTAAAGAATACAAAGTTTTACAGTCTAGAACCCTGTGTAGGATACTTATCCCAAACAAGTGCACATGCTACGTCTAGAACCCTGTGTAGGATACTTATCCCAAACAAGTGCACATGCTACAAATATAACTGTGAGTCCTCTTCACTTGGTTCACTATTTTGGAAGGGAACATCGTTGGTAGAATCAGCACAAAACAAGTGTTGTTTTCTCCAGAATACAAAGTTTTACAGTCTAGAACCCTGTGTAGGATACTTATCCCAAACAAGTGCACATGCTACAAATATAACTGTGAGTCCTCTTCACTTGGTTCACTATTTTGGAAGGGAACATCGTTGGTAGAATCAGCACAAAACAAATGTTGTTTTCTCCAGAATACAAAGTTTTACAGTCTAGAACCCTGTGCAGGATACTTATGCCAAATAAGTGCACATGCTACATATATAACTGAGAGTCCTCTTTACTTGGTTCACTATTTTGGAAGGGAACGACATGCGTGAACATGTTTCATGGAAACGTCGTAAACCAAGTGGGATTTCGTCCTGAACAGAAAGAGTTACAACATAGAAACTTCTGTATGAAACTTATCCTAAAGAAGTGCATTTGCCACATTTAACTCAGAGTCCTCCTCACTTGGTTCACTATTTTGTAAAATCATGGCCTGTGTGAACATGTGCCATTCAAATGTCACCAAACAAGTATGATTTTCGCCTGAACGCAAATGTTACAGTATAGGAACTTCTCTAGCATCCTTATTACTAAGAAGTGAAATTCCAACATTTACTCTGAATCCTCCGCAGTTGTTTCACTCTTTAGGATAATCAAGGCCTGTGGGAACATGTTATATGCGAATGTGCCTAAACAAGTGTCATCTTCTCCTGAACACTAAATATAACACTATAGAATCTTCTGTAGGATACTTATCCCTAAGAAGTGCACCTCCAACATTTGACTCTCAGTCCTCCTCACTTGGTTCACTCTTTTGGAAAATCAAAGCCTGCGTGAACATATTCCATGAAAACGTGAAAAAACTAGTGTGAATTTCTCCTGAACATAAAAAGTTACAAGGTAGGAACATCTACAGGATTCTTATCACTGAGAAGAGAAAGTGAAACATGTGAATTTGACGCGTCTTCTCGTGGTCACTATTTTCAAGCTCAGTACAAGACTGAATATCGTTGGTAGAATCAGCACAAAACAAGTGTTGTTTTCTCCAGAATACAAAGTTTTACAGTCTAGAACCCTGTGTAGGATACTTATCCCAAACAAGTGCACATGCTACGTCTAGAACCCTGTGTAGGATACTTATCCCAAAGAAGTGCACATGCTACAAATATAACTGTGAGTCCTCTTCACTTGGTTCACTATTTTGGAAGGGAACATCGTTGGTAGAATCAGCACAAAACAAATGGTGTTTTCTCCAGAATACAAAGTTTTACAGTCTAGAACCCTGTGCAGCATACTTATGCCAAATAAGTGCACATGCTACATATATAACTGAGAGTCCTCTTCCCTTGGTTCACTATTTTGGAAGGGAACGACATGCATGAACATGTTTCATGGAAACGTCGTAAACCAAGTGGGATTTCGTCCTGAACAGAAAGAGTTACAACATAGAAACTTCTGTATGAAAGTTATCCTAAAGAAGTGCATTTGCCACATTTAACTCAGAGTCCTCTTCACTTGGTTCACTATTTTGTAAAATCATGGCCTGTGTGAACATGTGCCATTCAAATGTCACCAAACAAGTATGATTTTCGCCTGAACGCAAATGTTACAGTATAGGAACTTCTCTAGGATCCTTATTACTAAGAAGTGAAATTCCAACATTTACTCTGAATCCTCCGCAGTTGTTTCACTCTTTAGGATAATCAAGGCCTGCGGGAACATGTTATATGCGAATGTGCCTAAACAAGTGTGATCTCCTCCTGAACATAAAGTGTAACACTACAGAATCTTCTGTAGGATACTTATCCCTAAGAAGTGCACCTCCAACATTTGACTCTCAGTCCTCCTCACTTGGTTCACTCTTTTGGAAAATCAAGGCCTGCGTGAACATATTCCATGAAAACGTCACAAAACCAGTATGAATTTCTCCTGAACATAAAAATTTACAAGGTAGGAACATCTACAGGATTCTTATCACTGAGAAGAGAAAGTGAAACGTAAATTTGACGCGTCTTCTCGTGGTCACTATTTTCAAGCTCAGTACAAGACTGAATATCGTTGGTAGAATCAGCACAAAACAAGTGTTGTTTTCTCCAGAATACAAAGTTTTACAGTCTAGAACCCTGTGTAGGATACTTATCCCAAACAAGTGCACATGCTACAAATATAACTGTGAGTCCTCTTCACTTGGTTCACTATTTTGGAAGGGAACGACATGCATGAACATGTTTCATTGAAACGTCGTAAACCAAGTGTGATTTCGTCCTGAACAGAAAGAGTTACAACATAGAAGCTTCTGTATGAAACTTTTCCTAAAGAAGTGCATTTGCCACATTTAACTCAGAGTCCGCCTCACTTGGTTCACTATTTTGTAAAATCATGGCCTGTGTGAACATGTGCCACTCAAATATCACCAACAAGTATGATTTTCGCCTGAACGCAAATGTTACAGTATAGGAACTTCTCTAGCATCCTTATTACTAAGAAGTGAAATTCCAACATTTACTCTGAATCCTCCGCAGTTGTTTCACTCTTTAGGATAATCAAGGCCTGAGGGAACATGTTATATGCGAATGTGCCTAAACAAGTATGATCTTCTCCTGAACACAAAATGTAACACTATAGAATCTTCTGTAGGATACTTATCCCTAAGAAGTGCACCTCCAACATTTGACTCTCAGTCCTCCTCACTTGGTTCACTCTTTTGGAAAATCAAGGCCTGCGTGAACATATTCCATGAAAACGTCACAAAACCAGTATGAATTTCTCCTGAACATAAAAATTTACAAGGTAGGAACATCTACAGGATTCTTATCACTGAGAAGAGAAAGTGAAACGTAAATTTGACGCGTCTTCTCGTGGTCACTATTTTCAAGCTCAGTACAAGACTGAATATCGTTGGTATAATCAGCACAAAACAAGTGTTGTTTTCTCCAGAATACAAAGTTTTACAGTCTAGAACCCTGTGTAGGATACTTATCCCAAACAAGTGCACATGCTACGTCTAGAACGCTGTGTAGGATACTTATCCCAAACAAGTGCACATGCTACAAATATAACTGTGAGTCCTCTTCACTTGGTTCACTATTTTGGAAGGGAACATCGTTGGTAGAATCAGCACAAAACAAGTGTTGTTTTCTCCAGAATACAAAGTTTTACAGTCTAGAACCCTGTGTAGGATACTTATCCCAAACAAGTGCACATGCTACAAATATAACTGTGAGTCCTCTTCACTTGGTTCACTATTTTGGAAGGGAACATCGTTGGTAGAATCAGCACAAAACAAATGTTGTTTTCTCCAGAATACAAAGTTTTACAGTCTAGAACCCTGTGCAGGATACTTATGCCAAATAAGTGCACATGCTACATATATAACTGAGAGTCCTCTTTACTTGGTTCACTATTTTGGAAGGGAACGACATGCGTGAACATGTTTCATGGAAACGTCGTAAACCAAGTGGGATTTCGTCCTGAACAGAAAGAGTTACAACATAGAAGCTTCTGTATGAAACTTATCCTAAAGAAGTGCATTTGCCACATTTAACTCAGAGTCCTCCTCACTTGGTTCACTATTTTGTAAAATCATGGCCTGTGTGAACATGTGCCATTCAAATGTCACCAAACAAGTATGATTTTCGCCTGAACGCAAATGTTACAGTATAGGAACTTCTCTAGCATCCTTATTACTAAGAAGTGAAATTCCAACATTTACTCTGAATCCCCCGCCGTTGTTTCACTCTTTAGGATAATCAAGGCCTGTGGGAACATGTTATATGCGAATGTGCCTAAACAAGTGTCATCTTCGCCTGAACACAAAATGTAACACTATAGAATCTTCTGTAGGATACTTATCCCTAAGAAGTGCACCTCCAACATTTGACTCTCAGTCCTCCTCACTTGGTTCACTCTTTTGGAAAATCAAGGCCTGCGTGAACATATTCCATGAAAACGTCACAAAACCAGTATGAATTTCTCCTGAACATAAAAATTTACAAGGTAGGAACATCTACAGGATTCTTATCACTGAGAAGAGAAAGTGAAACGTAAATTTGACGCGTCTTCTCGTGGTCACTATTTTCAAGCTCAGTACAAGACTGAATATCGTTGGTAGAATCAGCACAAAACAAGTGTTGTTTTCTCCAGAATACAAAGTTTTACAGTCTAGAACCCTGTGTAGGATACTTATCCCAAACAAGTGCACATGCTACAAATATAACTGTGAGTCCTCTTCACTTGGTTCACTATTTTGGAAGGGAACGACATGCATGAACATGTTTCATGGAAACGTCGTAAACCAAGTGTGATTTCGTCCTGAACAGAAAGAGTTACAATATAGAAGCTTCTGTATGAAACTTTTCCTAAAGAAGTGCATTTGCCACATTTAACTCAGAGTCCTCCTCACTTGGTTCACTATTTTGTAAAATCATGGCCTGTGTGAACATGTGCCATTCAAATGTCAACAACAAGTATGATTTTCGCCTGAACGCAAATGTTACAGTATAGGAACTTCTCTAGCATCCTTATTACTAAGAAGTGAAATTCCAACATTTACTCTGAATCCTCCGCAGTTGTTTCACTCTTTAGGATAGTCAAGGCCTGCGGGAACATGTTATATGCGAATGTGCCTAAACAAGTGTGATCTTCTCCTGAACACAAAATGTAACACTATAGAATCTTCTGTAGGATACTTATCCCTAAGAAGTGCACCTCCAACATTTGACTCTCAGTCCTCCTCACTTGGTTCACTCTTTTGGAAAAATCAAGGCCTGCGTGAACATATTCCATGAAAACGTCACAAAACCAGTATGAATTTCTCCTGAACATAAAAGTTACAAGGTAGGAACATCTACAGGATTCTTATCACTGAGAAGAGAAAGTGAAACGTAAATTTGACGCGTCTTCTCGTGGTCACTATTTTCAAGCTCAGTACAAGACTGAATATCGTTGGTAGAGTCAGCACAAAACAAGTGTTGTTTTCTCCAGAATACAAAGTTTTTCAGTCTAGAACCCTGTGTAGGATACTTATCCCCAACAAGTGCACATGCTACAAATACAACTGTGAGTCCTCTTCACTTGGTTCACTATTTTGGAAGGGAACATCGTTGGCAGAATCAGCACACAACAAGTGTTGTTTTCTCCAGAATACAAAGTTTTACAGTCTAGAACCCTGTGTAGGATACTTATCCCAAACAAGTGCACATGCTACAATTATAACTGTGAGTCCTCTTCACTTGGTTCACTATTTTGGAAGGGAACATCGTTGGTAGAATCAGCACAAAACAAATGTTGTTTTCTCCAGAATACAAAGTTTTACAGTCTAGAACCCTGTGCAGGATACTTATGCCACATAAGTGCACATGCTACATATATAACTGAGAGTCCTCTTCCCTTGGTTCACTATTTTGGAAGGGAACGACATGCATGAACATGTTTCATGGAAACGTCGTAAACCAAGTGTGATTTCGTCCTGAACAGAAAGAGTTACAACATAGAAACTTCTGTATGAAACTTATCCTAAAGAAGTGCATTTGCCACATTTAACTCAGAGTCCTCCTCACTTGGTTCACTATTTTGTAAAATCGTGGTCTGTGTGAACATGTGCCATTCAAATGTGACAAAACAAGTATGATTTTCGCCTGAACTCAAATGTTACAGTATAGGAACTTCTCTAGGATCCTTATTACTAAGAAGTGAAATTCCAACATTTACTCTTAATCCTCCGCAGTTGTTTCACTCTTTAGGATAATCAAGGCCTGCGGGAACATGTTATATGCGAATGTGCCTAAACAAGTGTGATCTCCTCCTGAACACAAAGTGTAACACTACAGAATCTTCTGTAGGATACTTATCCCTAAGAAGTGCACCTCCAACATTTGACTCTCAGTCCTCCTCACTTGGTTCACTCTTTCGGAAAATCAGGGCCTGCGTGAACATATTCCATGAAAACGTCACAAAACTAGTGTGAATTTCTCCTGAACTTAAAATGTTACAACGTGGGAACATCTACAGGATTCTTACCACTGAGAAGAGAAAGTGAAACATGTGAATTTGATGCGTCCTCTCGTGGACACTATTTTCAAGCTCATCACAAGACTGAATATCGTTGGTAGAATCAACACAAAACAAGTTTTGTTTTCTCCAGAATACAAAGTTTTTCAGTCTAGAACCCTGTGTAGGATACTTATCCCAAACAAGTGCACATGCTACAAATATAACTGTGAGTCCTCTTCACTTGGTTCACTATTTTGGAAGGGAACGACATGCATGAACATGTTTCATTGAAACGTCGTAAACCAAGTGTGATTTCGTCCTGAACAGAAAGAGTTACAACATAGAAGCTTCTGTATGAAACTTTTCCTAAAGAAGTGCATTTGCCACATTTAACTCAGAGTCCTCCTCACTTGGTTCACTATTTTGTAAAATCATGGCTTGTGTGAACATGTGCCATTCAAATGTCACCAACAAGTATGATTTTCGCCTGAACGCAAATGTTACAGTATAGGAACTTCTCTAGCATCCTTATTACTAAGAAGTGAAATTCCAACATTTACTCTGAATCCTCCGCAGTTGTTTCACTCTTTAGGATAATCAAGGCCTGAGGGAACATGTTATATGCGAATGTGCCTAAACAAGTATGATCTTCTCCTGAACACAAAATGTAACACTATAGAATCTTCTGTAGGATACTTATCCCTAAGAAGTGCACCTCCAACATTTGACTCTCAGTCCTCCTCACTTGGTTCACTCTTTCGGAAAATCAGGGCCTGCGTGAACATATTCCATGAAAACGTCACAAAACTAGTGTGAATTTCTCCTGAACTTAAAATGTTACAACGTGGGAACATCTACAGGATTCTTATCACTGAGAAGAGAAAGTGAAACATGTGAATTTGACGCATCCTCTCGTGGACACTATTTTCAAGCTCAGTACAAGACTGAATATCGTTGGTAGAATCAGCACAAAACAAGTGTTGTTTTCTCCAGAATACAAAGTTTTACAGTCTAGAACCCTGTGTAGGATACTTATCCCAAACAAGTGCACATGCTACGTCTAGAACGCTGTGTAGGATACTTATCCCAAACAAGTGCACATGCTACAAATATAACTGTGAGTCCTCTTCACTTGGTTCACTATTTTGGAAGGGAACATCGTTGGTAGAATCAGCACAAAACAAGTGTTGTTTTCTCCAGAATACAAAGTTTTACAGTCTAGAACCCTGTGTAGGATACTTATCCCAAACAAGTGCACATGCTACAAATATAACTGTGAGTCCTCTTCACTTGGTTCACTATTTTGGAAGGGAACATCGTTGGTAGAATCAGCACAAAACAAATGTTGTTTTCTCCAGAATACAAAGTTTTACAGTCCAGAACCCTGTGCAGGATACTTATGCCAAATAAGTGCACATGCTACATATATAACTGAGAGTCCTCTTCACTTGGTTCACTATTTTGGAAGGGAACGACATGCGTGAACATGTTTCATGGAAACGTCGTAAACCAAGTGGGATTTCGTCCTGAACAGAAAGAGTTACAACATAGAAGCTTCTGTATGAAACTTATCCTAAAGAAGTGCATTTGCCACATTTAACTCAGAGTCCTCCTCACTTGGTTCACTATTTTGTAAAATCATGGCCTGTGTGAACATGTGCCATTCAAATGTCACCAAACAAGTATGATTTTCGCCTGAACGCAAATGTTACAGTATAGGAACTTCTCTAGCATCCTTATTACTAAGAAGTGAAATTCCAACATTTACTCTGAATCCTCCGCAGTTGTTTCACTCTTTAGGATAATCAAGGCCTGTGGGAACATGTTATATGCGAATGTGCCTAAACAAGTGTCATCTTCTCCTGAACACAAAATGTAACACTATAGAATCTTCTGTAGGATACTTATCCCTAAGAAGTGCACCTCCAACATTTGACTCTCAGTCCTCCTCACTTGGTTCACTCTTTTTGGAAAATCAAGGCCTGCGTGAACATATTCCATGAAAACGTCACAAAACCAGTATGAATTTCTCCTGAACATAAAAAGTTACAAGGTAGGAACATCTACAGGATTCTTATCACTGAGAAGAGAAAGTGAAACATGTGAATTTAACGCGTCTTCTCGTGGTCACTATTTTCAAGCTCAGTACAAGACTGAATATCGTTGGTAGAAAAAGCACAAAACAAGTGTTGTTTTCTCCAGAATACAAAGTTTTACAGTCTAGAACCCTGTGTAGGATACTTATCCCAAACAAGTGCACATGCTACAAATATAACTGTGAGTCCTCTTCACTTGGTTCACTATTTTGGAAGGGAACGACATGCATGAACATGTTTCATGGAAACGTCGTAAACCAAGTGTGATTTCGTCCTGAACAGAAAGAGTTACAATATAGAAGCTTCTGTATGAAACTTTTCCTAAAGAAGTGCATTTGCCACATTTAACTCAGAGTCCTCCTCACTTGGTTCACTATTTTGTAAAATCATGGCCTGTGTGAACATGTGCCATTCAAATGTCAACAACAAGTATGATTTTCGCCTGAACGCAAATGTTTCAGTATAGGAACTTCTCTAGCATCCTTATTACTAAGAAGTGAAATTCCAACATTTACTCTGAATCCTCCGCAGTTGTTTCACTCTTTAGGATAGTCAAGGCCTGCGGGAACATGTTATATGCGAATGTGCCTAAACAAGTGTGATCTTCTCCTGAACACAAAATGTAACACTATAGAATCTTCTGTAGGATACTTATCCCTAAGAAGTGCACCTCCAACATTTGACTCTCAGTCCTCCTCACTTGGTTCACTCTTTTGGAAAATCAAGGCCTGCGTGAACATATTCCATGAAAACGTCACAAAAACCAGTATGAATTTCTCCTGAACATAAAAAGTTACAAGGTAGGAACATCTACAGGATTCTTATCACTGAGAAGAGAAAGTGAAACGTAAATTTGACGCGTCTTCTCGTGGTCACTATTTTCAAGCTCAGTACAAGACTGAATATCGTTGGTAGAGTCAGCACAAAACAAGTGTTGTTTTCTCCAGAATACAAAGTTTTTCAGTCTAGAACCCTGTGTAGGATACTTATCCCCAACAAGTGCACATGCTACAAATATAACTGTGAGTCCTCTTCACTTGGTTCACTATTTTGGAAGGGAACATCGTTGGCAGAATCAGCACACAACAAGTGTTGTTTTCTCCAGAATACAAAGTTTTACAGTCTAGAACCCTGTGTAGGATACTTATCCCAAACAAGTGCACATGCTACAATTATAACTGTGAGTCCTCTTCACTTGGTTCACTATTTTGGAAGGGAACATCGTTGGTAGAATCAGCACAAAACAAATGTTGTTTTCTCCAGAATACAAAGTTTTACAGTCTAGAACCCTGTGCAGGATACTTATGCCACATAAGTGCACATGCTACATATATAACTGAGAGTCCTCTTCCCTTGGTTCACTATTTTGGAAGGGAACGACATGCATGAACATGTTTCATGGAAACGTCGTAAACCAAGTGTGATTTCGTCCTGAACCGAAAGAGTTACAACATAGAAACTTCTGTATGAAACTTATCCTAAAGAAGTGCATTTGCCACATTTAACTCAGAGTCCTCCTCACTTGGTTCACTATTTTGTAAAATCGTGGTCTGTGTGAACATGTGCCATTCAAATGTGACAAAACAAGTATTATTTTCGCCTGAACTCAAATGTTACAGTATAGGAACTTCTCTAGGATCCTTATTACTAAGAAGTGAAATTCCAGCATTTACTCTTAATCCTCCGCAGTTGTTTCACTCTTTAGGATAATCAAGGCCTGCGGGAACATGTTATATGCGAATGTGCCTAAACAAGTGTGATCTCCTCCTGAACACAAAGTGTAACACTACAGAATCTTCTGTAGGATACTTATCCCTAAGAAGTGCACCTCCAACATTTGACTCTCAGGCCTCCTCACTTGGTTCACTCTTTTGGAAAATCAAGGCCTGCGTGAACATATTCCATGAAAACGTCACAAAACTAGTGTGAATTTCTCCTGAACTTAAAATGTTACAACGTGGGAACATCTACAGGATTCTTACCACTGAGAAGAGAAAGTGAAACATGTGAATTTGATGCGTCCTCTCGTGGACACTATTTTCAAGCTCATCACAAGACTGAATATCGTTGGTAGAATCAGCACAAAACAAGTTTTGTTTTCTCCAGAATACAAAGTTTTTCAGTCTAGAACCCTGTGTAGGATACTTATCCCAAACAAGTGCACATGCTACAAATATAACTGTGAGTCCTCTTCACTTGGTTCACTATTTGGAAGGGAACGACATGCATGAACATGTTTCATTGAAACGTCGTAAACCAAGTGTGATTTCGTCCTGAACAGAAAGAGTTACAACATAGAAGCTTCTGTATGAAACTTTTCCTAAAGAAGTGCATTTGCCACATTTAACTCAGAGTCCTCCTCACTTGGTTCACTATTTTGTAAAATCATGGCCTGTGTGAACATGTGCCATTCAAATGTCACCAACAAGTATGATTTTCGCCTGAACGCAAATGTTACAGTATAGGAACTTCTCTAGCATCCTTATTACTAAGAAGTGAAATTCCAACATTTACTCTGAATCCTCCGCAGTTGTTTCACTCTTTAGGATAATCAAGGCCTGCGGGAACATGTTATATGCGAATGTGCCTAAACAAGTATGATCTTCTCCTGAACACAAAATGTAACACTATAGAATCTTCTGTAGGATACTTATCCCTAAGAAGTGCACCTCCAACATTTGACTCTCAGTCCTCCTCACTTGGTTCACTCTTTCGGAAAATCAGGGCCTGCGTGAACATATTCCATGAAAACGTCACAAAACTAGTGTGAATTTCTCCTGAACTTAAAATGTTACAACGTGGGAACATCTACAGGATTCTTATCACTGAGAAGAGAAAGTGAAACATGTGAATTTGACGCATCCTCTCGTGGACACTATTTTCAAGCTCAGTACAAGACTGAATATCGTTGGTAGAATCAGCACAAAACAAGTGTTGTTTTCTCCAGAATACAAAGTTTTACAGTCTAGAACCCTGTGTAGGATACTTATCCCAAACAAGTGCACATGCTACAAATATAACTGTGAGTCCTCTTCACTTGGTTCACTATTTTGGAAGGGAACATCGTTGGTAGAATCAGCACAAAACAAATGTTGTTTTCTCCAGAATACAAAGTTTTACAGTCTAGAACCCTGTGTAGGATACTTATCCCAAACAAGTGCACATGCTACAATTATAACTGTGAGTCCTCTTCACTTGGTTCACTATTTTGGAAGGGAACATCGTTGGTAGAATCAGCACAAAACAAATGTTGTTTTCTCCAGAATACAAAGTTTTACAGTCTAGAACCCTGTGTAGGATACTTATCCCAAACAAGTGCACATGCTACAAATATAACTGTGAGTCCTCTTCACTTGGTTCACTATTTTGGAAGGGAACATCGTTGGTAGAATCAGCACAAAACAAATGGTGTTTTCTCCAGAATACAAAGTTTTACAGTCTAGAACCCTGTGCAGGATACTTATGCCACATAAGTGCACATGCTACATATATAACTGAGAGTCCTCTTCCCTTGGTTCACTATTTTGGAAGGGAACGACATGCATGAACATGTTTCATGGAAACGTCGTAAACCTAGTGTGATTTCGTCCTGAACCGAAAGAGTTACAACATAGAAACTTCTGTATGAAACTTATCCTAAAGAAGTGCATTTGCCACATTTAACTCAAGAGTCCTCCTCACTTGGTTCACTATTTTGTAAAATCATGGCCTGTGTGAACATGTGCCATTCAAATGTCACAAAACAAGTATGATTTTCGCCTGAACGCAAATGTTACAGTATAGGAACTTCTCTAACATCCATATTACTAAGAAGTGAAATTCCAACATTTACTCTGAATCCTCCGCAGTTGTTTCACTCTTTAGGATAATCAAGGCCTGCGGGAACATGTTATATGCGAATGTGCCTAAACAAGTGTCATCTTCTCCTGAACACAAAGTGTAACACTATAGAATTTTCTGTAGGATACTTATCCCTAAGAAGTGCACCTCCAACATTTGACTCTCAGGCCTCCTCACTTGGTTCACTCTTTTGGAAAATCAAGTCCTGCGTGAACATATTCCATGAAAACGTCACAAAACTAGTGTGAATTTCTCCTGAACTTAAAATGGTACAACATGGGAACATCTACAGGATTCTTACCACTGAGAAGAGAAAGTGAAACATGTGAATTTGATGCGTCCTCTCGTGGACACTATTTTCAAGCTCAGTACAAGACTGAATATCGTTGGTAGAATCAGCACAAAACAAGTTTGGTTTTCTCCAGAATACAAAGTTTTTCAGTCTAGAACCCTGTGTAGGATACTTATCCCAAACAAGTGCACATGCTACAAATATAACTGTGAGTCCTCTTCACTTGGTTCACTATTTTGGAAGGGAACATCGTTGGTAGAATCAGCACAAAACAAGTGTTGTTTTCTCCAGAATACAAAGTTTTACAGTCCAGAACCCTGTGCAGGATACTTATGCCAAATAAGTGCACATGCTACATAGATAACTGAGAGTCCTCTTCACTTGGTTCACTATTTTGGAAGGGAACGACATGCGTGAACATGTTTCATGGAAACGTCATAAACCAAGTGGGATTTCGTCCTGAACAGAAAGAGTTACAACATAGAAGCTTCTGTATGAAACTTATCCTAAAGAAGTGCATTTGCCACATTTAACTCAGAGTCCTCCTCACTTGGTTCACTATTTTGTAAAATCATGGCCTGTGTGAACAATGTGCCATTCAAATGTCACCAAACAAGTATGATTTTCGCCTGAACGCAAATGTTACAGTATAGGAACTTCTCTAGCATCCTTATTACTAAGAAGTGAAATTCCAACATTTACTCTGAATCCTCCGCAGTTGTTTCACTCTTTAGGATAATCAAGGCCTGTGGGAACATGTTATATGCGAATGTGCCTAAACAAGTGTCATCTTCTCCTGAACACAAAATGTAACACTATAGAATCTTCTGTAGGATACTTATCCCTAAGAAGTGCACCTCCAACATTTGACTCTCAGTCCTCCTCACTTGGTTCACTCTTTTGGAAAATCAAGGCCTGCGTGAACATATTCCATGAAAACGTCACAAAACCAGTATGAATTTCTCCTGAACATAAAAAGTTACAAGGTAGGAACATCTACAGGATTCTTATCACTGAGAAGAGAAAGTGAAACATGTGAATTTGACGCGTCTTCTCGTGGTCACTATTTTCAAGCTCAGTACAAGACTGAATATCGTTGGTAGAATCAGCACAAAACAAGTGTTGTTTTCTCCAGAATACAAAGTTTTACAGTCTAGAACCCTGTGTAGGATACTTATCCCAAACAAGTGCACATGCTACGTCTAGAACCCTGTGTAGGATACTTATCCCAAACAAGTGCACATGCTACAAATATAACTCTGAGTCCTCTTCACTTGGTTCACTATTTTGGAAGGGAACATCGTTGGTAGAATCAGCACAAAACAAGTGTTGTTTTCTCCAGAATACAAAGTTTTACAGTCTAGAACCCTGTGTAGGATACTTATCCCAAACAAGTGCACATGCTACAAATATAACTGTGTGTCCTCTTCACTTGGTTCACTATTTTGGAAGGGAACATCGTTGGTAGAATCAGCACAAAACAAATGTTGTTTTCTCCAGAATACAAAGTTTTACAGTCTAGAACCCTGTGTAGGATACTTATCCCAAACAAGTGCACATGCTACAATTATAACTGTGAGTCCTCTTCACTTGGTTCACTATTTTGGAAGGGAACATCGTTGGTAGAATCAGCACAAAACAAATGTTGTTTTCTCCAGAATACAAAGTTTTACAGTCTAGAACCCTGTGTAGGATACTTATCCCAAACAAGTGCACATGCTACAAATATAACTGTGAGTCCTCTTCACTTGGTTCACTATTTGGAAGGGAACATCGTTGGTAGAATCAGCACAAAACAAATGGTGTTTTCTCCAGAATACAAAGTTTTACAGTCTAGAACCCTGTGCAGGATACTTATGCCACATAAGTGCACATGCTACATATATAACTGAGAGTCCTCTTCCCTTGGTTCACTATTTTGGAAGGGAACGACATGCATGAACATGTTTCATGGAAACGTCGTAAACCAAGTGTGATTTCGTCCTGAACCGAAAGAGTTACAACATAGAAACTTCTGTATGAAACTTATCCTAAAGAAGTGCATTTGCCACATTTAACTCAAGAGTCCTCCTCACTTGTTCACTATTTTGTAAAATCATGGCCTGTGTGAACATGTGCCCATTCAAATGTCACAAAACAAGTATGATTTTCGCCTGAACGCAAATGTTACAGTATAGGAACTTCTCTAACATCCATATTACTAAGAAGTGAAATTCCAACATTTACTCTGAATCCTCCGCAGTTGTTTCACTCTTTAGGATAATCAAGGCCTGCGGGAACATGTTATATGCGAATGTGCCTAAACAAGTGTCATCTTCTCCTGAACACAAAGTGTAACACTATAGAATTTTCTGTAGGATACTTATCCCTAAGAAGTGCACCTCCAACATTTGACTCTCAGGCCTCCTCACTTGGTTCACTCTTTTGGAAAATCAAGGCCTGCGTGAACATATTCCATGAAAACGTCACAAAACTAGTGTGAATTTCTCCTGAACTTAAAATGGTACAACATGGGAACATCTACAGGATTCTTACCACTGAGAAGAGAAAGTGAAACATGTGAATTTGATGCGTCCTCTCGTGGACACTATTTTCAAGCTCATTACAAGACTGAATATCGTTGGTAGAATCAGCACAAAACAAGTTTGGTTTTCTCCAGAATACAAAGTTTTTCAGTCTAGAACCCTGTGTAGGATACTTATCCCAAACAAGTGCACATGCTACAAATATAACTGTGAGTCCTCTCACTTGGTTCACTATTTTGGAAGGGAACATCGTTGGTAGAATCAGCACAAAACAAGTGTTGTTTTCTCCAGAATACAAAGTTTTACAGTCTAGAACCCTGTGTAGGATACTTATCCCAAACAAGTGCACATGCTACAAATATAACTGTGAGTCCTCTTCACTTGGTTCACTATTTTGGAAGGGAACATCGTTGGTAGAATCAGCACAAAACAAATGTTGTTTTCTCCAGAATACAAAGTTTTACAGTCTAGAACCCTGTGCAGGATACTTATGCCAAATAAGTGCACATGCTACATATATAACTGAGAGTCCTCTTTACTTGGTTCACTATTTTGGAAGGGAACGACATGCATGAACATGTTTCATGGAAACGTCGTAAACCAAGTGTGATTTCGTCCTGAACAGAAAGAGTTACAACATAGAAACTTCTGTATGAAACTTATCCTAAAGAAGTGCATTTGCCACATTTAACTCAGAGTCCTCCTCACTTGGTTCACTATTTGGTAAAATCATGGCCTGTGTGAACATGTGCCATTCAAATGTCACAAAACAAGTATGATTTTCGCCTGAACGCAAATGTTACAGTATAGGAACTTCTCTAACATCCATATTACTAAGAAGTGAAATTCCAACATTTACTCTGAATCCTCCGCAGTTGTTTCACTCTTTAGGATAATCAAGGCCTGCGGGAACATGTTATATGCGAATGTGCCTAAACAAGTGTCATCTTCTCCTGAACACAAAGTGTAACACTATAGAATCTTCTGTAGGATACTTATCCCTAAGAAGTGCACCTCCAACATTTGACTCTCAGTCCTCCTCACTTGGTTCACTCTTTTGGAAAATCAAGGCCTGCGTGAACATATTCCATGAAAACGTCACAAAACCAGTATGAATTTCTCCTGAATATAAAAAGTTACAAGTTAGGAACATCTACAGGATTCTTATCACTGAGAAGAGAAAGTGAAACGTGAATTTGACGCGTCTTCTCGTGGTCACTATTTTCAAGCTCAGTACAAGACTGAATATCGTTGGTAGAATCAGCACAAAACAAGTGTTGTTTTCTCCAGAATACAAACTTTTACAGTCTAGAACCCTGTGTAGGATACTTATCCCAAACAAGTGCACATGCTACAATTATAACTGTGAGTCCTCTTCACTTGGTTCACTATTGTGGAAGGGAACGACATGCATGAACATGTTTCATGGAAACGTCGTAAACCAAGTGTGATTTCGTCCTGAACAGAAAGAGTTACAATATAGAAGCTTCTGTATGAAACTATTCCTAAAGAAGTACATTAGCCACATTTAACTCAGAGTCCTCCTCACTTGGTTCACTATTTTGTAAAATCATGGCCTGTGTGAACATGTGCCGTTCAAATGTCACAAAACAAGTATGATTTTTGCCTGAACGCAAATGTTACAGTATAGGAACTTCTCTAGCATCCTTATTACTAAGAAGTGAAATTCCAACATTTACTCTGAATCCTCCCAGGTGTTTCACTCTTTGGGATAATCAAGGCCAGCGGGAAAATGTTATATGCGAATGTGCCTAAACAAGTGTGATCTTTTCCTGAACACAAAGTGTAACACTATAGAATCTTCTATAGGATACTTATCCCTAAGAAGTGCACCTCCAACATTTGACTCTCAGTCCTCCTCACTTGGTTCACTCTTTTGGAAAATCAAGGCCTGCGTGAACATATTCCATGAAAACGTCACAAAACCAGTATGAATTTCTCCTGAATATAAAAAGTTACAAGGTAGGAACATCTACAGGATTCTTATCACTGAGAAGAGAAAGTGAAACATGTGAATTTGACGCGTCTTCTCTTGGTCATTATTTTCAAGCTCAGTACAAGACTGAATATCGTTGGTAGAATCAGCACAAAACAAATGTTGTTTTCTCCAGAATACAAAGTTTTACAGTCTAGAACCCTGTGTAGGATACTTATCCCAAACAAGTGCACATGCTACAATTATAACTGTGAGTCCTCTTCACTTGGTTCACTATTTTGGAAGGGAACATCGTTGGTAGAATCAGCACAAAACAAATGGTGTTTTCTCCAGAATACAAAGTTTTACAGTCTAGAACCCTGTGCAGGATACTTATGCCACATAAGTGCACATGCTACATATATAACTGAGAGTCCTCTTCCCTTGGTTCACTATTTTGGAAGGGAACGACATGCATGAACATGTTTCATGGAAACGTCGTAAACCAAGTGTGATTTCGTCCTGAACCGAAAGAGTTACAACATAGAAACTTCTGTATGAAACTTATCCTAAAGAAGTGCATTTGCCACATTTAACTCAGAGTCCTCCTCACTTGGTTCACTATTTGGTAAAATCATGGCCTGTGTGAACATGTGCCATTCAAATGTCACAAAACAAGTATGATTTTCGCCTGAACGCAAATGTTACAGTATAGGAACTTCTCTAACATCCATATTACTAAGAAGTGAAATTCCAACATTTACTCTGAATCCTCCGCAGTTGTTTCACTCTTTAGGATAATCAAGGCCTGCGGGAACATGTTATATGCGAATGTGCCTAAACAAGTGTCATCTTCTCCTGAACACAAAGTGTAACACTATAGAATTTTCTGTAGGATACTTATCCCTAAGAAGTGCACCTCCAACATTTGACTCTCAGGCCTCCTCACTTGGTTCACTCTTTTGGAAAATCAAGGCCTGCGTGAACATATTCCATGAAAACGTCACAAAACTAGTGTGAATTTCTCCTGAACTTAAAATGGTGTTACAACATGGGAACATCTACAGGATTCTTACCACTGAGAAGAGAAAGTGAAACATGTGAATTTGATGCGTCCTCTCGTGGACACTATTTTCAAGCTCATTACAAGACTGAATATCGTTGGTAGAATCAGCACAAAACAAGTTTGGTTTTCTCCAGAATACAAAGTTTTTCAGTCTAGAACGCTGTGTAGGATACTTATCCCAAACAAGTGCACATGCTACAAATATAACTGTGAGTCCTCTTCACTTGGTTCACTATTTGGAAGGGAACATCGTTGGTAGAATCAGCACAAAACAAGTGTTGTTTTCTCCAGAATACAAAGTTTTACAGTCTAGAACCCTGTGTAGGATACTTATCCCAAACAAGTGCACATGCTACAAATATAACTGTGAGTCCTCTTCACTTGGTTCACTATTTTGGAAGGGAACATCGTTGGTAGAATCAGCACAAAACAAATGTTGTTTCTCCAGAATACAAAGTTTTACAGTCTAGAACCCTGTGCAGGATACTTATGCCAAATAAGTGCACATGCTACATATATAACTGAGAGTCCTCTTTACTTGGTTCACTATTTTGGAAGGGAACGACATGCATGAACATGTTTCATGGAAACGTCGTAAACCAAGTGGGATTTCGTCCTGAACAGAAAGAGTTACAACATAGAAACTTCTGTATGAAACTTATCCTAAAGAAGTGCATTTGCCACATTTAACTCAGAGTCCTCCTCACTTGGTTCACTATTTTGTAAAATCATGGCCTGTGTGAACATGTGCCATTCAAATGTCACCAAACAAGTATGATTTTCGCCTGAACGCAAATGTTACAGTATAGGAACTTCTCTAGCATCCTTATTACTAAGAAGTGAAATTCCAACATTTACTCTGAATCCTCCGCAGTTGTTTCACTCTTTAGGATAATCAAGGCCTGTGGGAACATGTTATATGCGAATGTGCCTAAACAAGTGTCATCTTCTCCTGAACACAAAATGTAACACTATAGAATCTTCTGTAGGATACTTATCCCTAAGAAGTGCACCTCCAACATTTGACTCTCAGTCCTCCTCACTTGGTTCACTCTTTTGGAAAATCAAGGCCTGCGTGAACATATTCCATGAAAACGTCACAAAACCAGTATGAATTTCTCCTGAACATAAAAAGTTACAAGGTAGGAACATCTACAGGATTCTTATCACTGAGAAGAGAAAGTGAAACATGTGAATTTGACGCATCTTCTCGTGGTCACTATTTTCAAGCTCAGTACAAGACTGAATATCGTTGGTAGAATCAGCACAAAACAAGTGTTGTTTTCTAAAGAATACAAAGTTTTACAGTCTAGAACCCTGTGTAGGATACTTATCCCAAACAAGTGCACATGCTACGTCTAGAACCCTGTGTAGGATACTTATCCCAAACAAGTGCACATGCTACAAATATAACTCTCAGTCCTCTTCACTTGGTTCACTATTTTGGAAGGGAACATCGTTGGTAGAATCACAACAACAAGTGTTGTTTTCTCCAGAATACAAAGTTTTACAGTCTAGAACCCTGTGTAGGATACTTATCCCAAACAAGTGCACATGCTACAAATATAACTGTGAGTCCTCTTCACTTGGTTCACTATTTTGGAAGGGAACATCGTTTGTAGAATCAGCACAAAACAAATGTGTTTCTTCCAGAATACAAAGTTTACAGTCTAGAACCCTGTAGGATACTTATCCCAAACAAGTGAGCTACAATTATAACTGTGAGTCCTCTTCACTTGGTTCACTATTTTGGAAGGGAACATCGTTGGTAGAATCAGCACAAAACAAATGGTGTTTTCTCCAGAATACAAGTTTTACAGTCTATAACCCTGTGCAGGATACTTATGCCAAATAAGTGCACATGCTACATAATAACTGAGAGTCCTCTTCCCTTGGTTCACTATTTTGGAAGGGAACGACATGCATGAACATGTTTCATGGAACGTCGTAAACCAAGTGTGATTTCGTCCTGAACAGAAAGATTACAACATAGAAACTTCTGTATGAAACTTATCCTAAAGAAGTGCATTTGCCACATTTAACTCAGAGTCCTCCTCACTTGGTTCACTATTTTGTAAAATCATGGCCTCTGTGAACATGTGCCATTCAAATGTCACAAAAAAGTATGATTTTCGCCTGAACGCAAATGTTACAGTATAGGAACTTCTCTAACATCCATATTACTAAGAAGTGAAATTCCAACATTTACTCTGAATCCTCCGCAGTTGTTTCACTCTTTGGATAATCAAGGCCTGCGGAACATGTTATATGCGAATGCGCCTAAACAAGTATGTCATTTCTCCTGAACACAAAGTGTAACACTATAGAATCTTCTGTAGGCTTATCCCTAAGAAGTGCACCTCCAACATTTGACTCTCAGTCCTCCTCACTTGGTTCACTCTTTTGGAAAATCAAGGCCTGCGTGAACATATCCATGAAAACGTCACAAAACCAGTTGAATTTCTCCTGAATATAAAAGTTACAAGTTAGGAACATCTACAGGATTCTTATCACTGAGAAGAAAAGTGAAACGTGAATTTGACGCGTCTCTCGTGGTCACTATTTTCAAGCTCAGTACAAGACTGAATATCGTTGGTAGAATCAGCACAAAACAGTGTTGTTTTCTCCAGAATACAAAGTTTTACAGTCTAGAACCCTGTGTAGGATACTTATCCAAACAAGTGCACATGCTACAATTATAACTGAGTCCTCTTCACTTGGTTCACTATTGTGGAAGGGAACGACATGCATGAATGTTTCATGGAAACGTCGTAAACCAAGTGTGATTTCGTCCTGAACAGAAAGAGTTACAATATAGAAGCTTCTGTATGAAACTTTCCTAAAGAAGTGCATTTGCCACATTTAACTCAGAGTCCTCCTCACTTGGTTCACTATTTTGTAAAATCATGGCCTGTGTGAACATGTGCCATTCAAATGTCACAAAACAAGTATGATTTTTGCCTGAACGCAAATGTACAGTATAGGAACTTCTCTAGATCCTATTACTAAGAAGTGAAATTCCAACATTTACTCTGAATCCTCCCAGGTGTTTCACTCTTGGGATAATCAGGCCAGCGGGAAAAGTTATATGCGAATGTGCCTAAACAAGTATGTGATCTTTCCTGAACACAAAGTGTAACACTATGGAATCTTCTGTAGGATACTTATCCCAAGAATGCACCTCCAACATTGACTCTCAGTCCTCTCACTTGGTTCACTCTTTTGGAAAATCAAGGCCTGCGTGAACATATTCCATGAAAACGTCACAAAACCAGTGAATTTCTCCTGATATAAAAAGTTACAAGTAGGAACATCTACAGGATTCTTATCACTGAGAAGAGAAAGTGAAACATGTGAATTTGACGCGTCTCTCGTGGTCACTATTTTCAAGCTCATACAAGACTGAATATCGTTGGTAGAATCAGCACAAACAAATGTTGTTTTTCTCCAGAATACAAGTTTTACACAGTCTAGAACCCTGTGTAGGATACTTATCCCAAACAAGTGGACATGCTACAATATAACTGTGAGTCCTCTTCACTTGGTTCACTATTTTGGAAGGGAACATCGTTGGTAGAATCAGCACAAAACAAATGGTTTTTCCCAGAATACAAAGTTTTACAGTCTAGAACCCTGTGCAGGATACTTATGCCAAATAAGTGCACATGCTACATATATAACTGAGAGTCCTCTTCCTTGGTTCACTATTTTGGAAGGGAACGACATGCATGAACATGTTTCATGGAAACGTCGTAAACCAAGTGTGATTTCGTCCTGACAGAAGAGTTACAACATAGAAACGTCTGTATGAAATTTCCTAAGAAGTGCATTTGCCACATTTAACTCAGAGTCCTCCTCACTTGGTTCACTATTTTGTAAAATCATGGCCTGTGTGAACATGTGCCATTCAAATGTCACAAAACAAGTATGATTTTCCCTGAACTCAAATGTTACAGTATAGGACTTCTCTAGATCCTTATTACTAAGAAGTGAAATTCCAACATTTACTCTGAATCCTCCGCAGTTGTTTCACTCTTTAGGATAATCAAGGCCTGCGGAGGAACATGTTATATGCGAATGTGCCTAAACAAGTGTGATCTTCTCCTGAACACAAAGTGTAACACTATAGAATCTTCTGTAGGATACTTATCCCTAAGAAGTGCACCTCCAACATTTGACTCTCAGTCCTCCTCACTTGGTTCACTCTTTTGGAAAATCAAGGCCTGCGTGAACATATTCCATGAAAACGTCACAAAACTAGTGTGAATTTCTCCTGAACTTAAAATGTACAACAGGGAACATCTACAGGATTCTTACCACTGAGAAGAGAAAGTGAAACATGTGAATTTGATGCGTCCTCTCGTGGACACTATTTTCAAGCTCATTACAAGACTGAATATCGTTGGTAAATCAGCACAAAACAAGTTTTGTTTTCCCAGAATACAAGTTTTTCAGTCTAGAACCCTGTGTAGGATACTTATCCCAAACAAGTGCACATGCTACAAATATAACTGTGAGTCCTCTTCACTTGGTTCACATTTTGGAAGGGAACATCGTTGGTAGAATCAGCACAAAACAAGTGTTGTTTTCTCCAGAATACAAAGTTTTACAGTCTAGAACCCTGTGTAGGATACTTATCCCAAACAGTGCACATGCTACAAATATAACTGTGAGTCCTCTTCACTTGGTTCACTATTTTGGAAGGGAACATCGTTGGTAGAATCAGCACAAAACAAATGTTTTTTCTCCAGAATACAAAGTTTTACAGTCTAGAACCCTGTGCAGGATACTATGCCAAATAAGTGCACATGCTACATATATAACTGAGAGTCCTCTTTACTTGGTTCACTATTTGGAAGGGAACGACATGCATGAACATGTTTCATGGAAACGTCGTAAACCAAGTGGGATTTCGTCCTGAACAGAAAGAGTTACAACATAGAAACTTCTGTATGAAACTTATCCTAAAGAAGTGCATTTGCCACATTTAACTCAGAGTCCTCCTCACTTGGTTCACTATTTTGTAAAATCATGGCCTGTGTGAACATGTGCCATTCAAATGTCACCAAACAAGTATGATTTTCGCCTGAACGCAAATGTTACAGTATAGGAACTTCTCTAGCATCCTTATTACTAAGAAGTGAAATTCCAACATTTACCTGAATCCTCCGCAGTTGTTTCACTCTTTAGGATAATCAAGGCCTGTGGGAACATGTTATATGCGAATGTGCCTAAACAAGTGTCATCTTCTCCTGAACACAAAATGTAACACTATAGAATCTTCTGTAGGATACTTATCCCTAAGAAGTGCACCTCCAACATTTGACTCTCAGTCCTCCTCACTTGGTTCACTCTTTTGGAAAATCAAGGCCTGCGTGAACATATTCCATGAAAACGTCACAAAACCAGTATGATTTCTCCTGAATNAGGATGATCTTCTCCTGAACACAAAGCGTACCACTACAGAATCTTCTGTAGGATACTTATCCCTGAGAAGTGCACCTCCAACAGTTGAATCTCAGTCCTCCTCACTTGTTCACTGTTTGGAAATCAAGGCCTGCGTGAACATATTCCATGAAAATGTCACAAAACCAGTGTGAATTTCTCCGGAACATACAAAGTTACAACGTATGAAACTACAGGATTCTATCACGAGAAGAGAAGAAGTGAAACATGTGAATTGGACGCGTCCTCACTTGGTCACTATTTCAAGCTCAGTACACGCCTGAACATAGTTGGTAGAATCAGCACAAAACAAATGTTGTTTCTCCAGAAACAAAGGTTACAGTCTAGAACCTGTGTAGGATACTTATCCGAAAGAAGTGCACATGCTGCACATGACTTCCCAAAGAAGTGCACATGCTACATATGACTGTGAGTCCTCTTCACTTGGTTCACTGTTTCGACGACAAGCATGAACATGTTTCATGGAAACGTCGTAAAACAAGTGTGATTTCCTCCTGAACACACAGAGTTACATATAGAAACTTCTGTACGATACTTCTCCTAAAGAAGCGCACTGCAACATTTAACTCTGAGTCCCCGCACTTTCTCTCTTTTGTGAAATCATGGCCTGTGTGAACATGTGCCATTCCAAGTCAGAAAAGCAAGTATGGTTTTCGCCTGAACCAAAGTTACAGTTTAGGAATCTCTAGGATACTTATCCCTAAGAAGTGAAATGCCAACATTTGACTCTGAATCCTCCGCACTTGGTTCACTCTTTGGAAAATCATGGCCTGCGTGAACATGTTATGTGCGAATGTCGCAAAACGAGGATGATCTTCTCTGACCAAAGCGTAACCACTAGCATCTTTCTGGATACTTATCCCTGAGCAGTGCACCTCCAATATTGAATCTCAGTGTCCTCACTTGGTTCACTGTTTGGGGAAATCAAGGCCTGCGTGAACATAATTCCATGAAAACGTCACAAAACCGTGTGAATTCTCCGGAACATAAAGTTACATATGAACTCTACAGGATTCTTATCACTGAGAAGAGAAAGTGAAACATGTGATTGGCGCGTCCCCACTTGGTCACTCTTTCAAGCTCATTACAGCCTGAACATAGTTGTAGAATCAGCACAAAACAATGTTGTTTTCCTCCAGAAAACAAAGTGTTACAGTCTAGAAACCTGTGTAGGATACTTATCCGAAAGAAGTGCACATGCTGCACATGACTTCCCAAGAAGTGCACATGCTACATCTGAACTGTGAGTCCTCTTCATTGGTTCACTGTTTTCGGGAACGACAAGCATGAACATGTTTCATGGAAACGTCGTAAAACAGTGTGATTCCTCCTGAACACACAGAGTACAATATAGAAACTTCTGTACGATACTTCCTAAGAAGCGCACTTGCAACTTTAACTCTGATCTTCCGCACTTGGTTCTCTATTTGTGAAATCATGGCCTGTGTGAACATGTGCCATTCCATATCAGAAAACAAGTGATTTTTCGCCTGAACACAAAAGTTACAGTTTAGGAACTTCTCTAGGATACTTACCCTAAGAAGTGAAATGCCACATTTGACTCTGAATCCTCCGCACTTGGTTCACTTTTGGAAAATCATGGCCTGCGTGAACATGTTATGTGCGAATGTCGCAAAACGAGGATGATCTTCTCCTGAAACACAAAGCGTAACACTACAGAATCTTCTGTAGGATTATCCCTGAGAGTGCACCTCCAACTATTTGAATCTCATCTCCTCACTTGGTTCACTGTTTTGGAAATCAAGCCTGCGTGAACATATTCCATGAAAACGTCACAAAACCAGTGTGAATTTCTCCGGAACATAAAGTTACAAGTATGAACCTACTTCTTATCACTGAGAAGAGAAAGTGAAACATGTGAATTGGACACGTCCCACTTGGTCACTATTTCCAGCTCATTACAAGCTGAACATAGTGGAGAATCAGCACAAAACAAATGTTGTTCTCCAACAAGTGTTTACAGTCTAGAAACCTGTGTAGGATACTTATCCGAAAGAAGTGTGCATGTGCACATGACTTCCCAAAGAAGTGCACATGCTACATATGACTGTGAGTCCTCTTCCACTTGGTTCACTGTTTTCGAGGGAACGACAAGCATGAACATGTTTCATGGAAACGTCGTAAAACAAGTGTGATTTCCTCCTGAACACACAGAGTTACAATATAGAAACTTCTGTACGATACTTCTCCTAAAGAAGCGCACTTGCAACATTTACTCTGAGTCCTCCGCACTTGGTTCTCTATTTTGTGAAATCATGGCCTGTGTGAACATGTGCCATTCCATGTCAGAAAAAGTATGATTTTCGCCTGAACACAAAAGTTACAGTTTAGGAACTTCTCTAGGATACTTATCCCTAAGAAGTGAAATGCCAACATTTGACTCTGAATCCTCCGCACTTGGTTCACTCTTTTGGAAAATCATGGCTGCGTGAACATGTTATGTGCGAATGTCGCAAAAACTAGGATGATCTTCTCCTGAACACAAAGCAGTACCACTACAGAATCTTCTGTAGGATACTTATCCCTGAGAAGTGCACCTCCAACTATTTGAATCTCAGTCCTCCTCACTTGTTTCACTGTTTTGGAAAATCAAGGCCTGCGTGAACATATTCCATGAAAACGTCACAAAACCAGTGTGAATTTCTCCGGAACATAAAATGTTGACAACGTATGAACATCTACAGGATTCTTATCACTGAGAGAGAAAGTGAAACATGTGAATTGGACGCGTCCTCACTTGGTCACTATTTTCAAGCTCATTACAAGCCTGAACATAGTTGGTAGAATCAGCACAAAACAAATGTTGTTTTCTCCAGAAAACAAAGTGTTACAGTCTAGAAACCTGTGTAGGATTCTTATCCGAAAGAAGTGCACATGCTGCACATGACTTCCCAAAGAAGTGCACATGCTACATATGACTGTGAGTCCTCTTCACTTGTTCACTGTTTTCGAAGGGAACGACAAGCATGAACATGTTTCATGGAAACGTCGTAAAACAAGTGTGATTTCCTCCTGAACACACAGAGTTACAATATAGAAACTTCTGTACGATACTTCTCCTAAAGAAGCGCACTTGCAACATTTAACTCTGAGTCCTCCGCACTTGGTTCTCTATTTTGTGAAATCATGGCCTGTGTGAATATGTGCCATTCCAATGTCAGAAAATAAGTATGATTTTCGCCTGAACACAAAAGTGAAGTTTAGGAACTTCTCTAGGATACTTATCCCTAAGAAGTGAAATGCCAACATTTGACTCTGAATCCTCCGCACTTGGTTCACTCATTTGAAAATCATGGCCTGCGTGAACATGTTATGTGCGAATGTCGCAAAACGAGGATGATCTTCTCCTGAACATAAAGCGTACCACTACAGAATCTTCTGTAGGATACTTATCCCTGAGAAGTGCACCTCCAACTATTTGAATCTCAGTCCTCCTCACTTGGTTCACTGTTTTGGAAAATCAAGGCCTGCGTGAACATATTCCATGAAAACGTCACAAAACCAGTGTGAATTTCTCCGGAACATAAAAAGTTACAACGTATGAACATCTACAGGATTCTTATCACTGAGAAGAGAAAGTGAAACATGTGAATTGGACGCGTCCTCACTTGGTCACTATTTCAAGCTCATTACAAGCCTGAACATAGTTGGTAGAATCAGCACAAAACAAATGTTGTTTTCTCCAGAAAACAAGTGTTACAGTCTAGAAACCTGTGTAGGATACTTATCCGAAAGAAGTGCACATGCTGCACATGACTTCCAAAGAAGTGCACATGCTACATATGACTGTGAGTCCTCTTCACTTGGTTCACTGTTTTCGAAGGGAACGACAAGCATGAACATGTTTCATGGAAACGTCGTAAAACAAGTGTGATTTCCTCCTGAACACACAGAGTTACAATATAGAAACTTCTGTACGATACTTTCTCCTAAAGAAGCGCACTTGCAAACATTTAACTCTGAGTCCTCCGCACTTGGTTCTCTATTTTGTGAAATCATGGCCTGTGTGAACATGTGCCATTCCAATGTCAGAAAACAAGTATGATTTTCGCCTGAACACAAAAGTTACAGTTTAGGAACTTCTCTAGGATACTTATCCCTAAGAAGTGAAATGCCAACATTTGACTCTGAATCCTCCGCACTTGGTTCACTCTTTTGGAAAATCATGGCCTGCGTGAACATGTTATGTGCGAATGTCGCAAAACGAGGATGATGTTCTCCTGAACACAAAGCGTACCACTACAGAATCTTCTGTAGGATACTTATCCCTGAGAAGTGCACCTCCAATTATTTGAATCTCAGTCCTCCTCACTTGGTCCACTGTTTTGGAAAATCAAGGCCTGCGTGAACATATTCCATGAAAACGTCACAAAACCAGTGTGAATTTCTCCGGAACATAAAAAGTTACAACGTATGAACATCTACAGGATTCTTATCACTGAGAAGAGAAAGTGAAACATGTGATTGGACGCGTCCTCACTTGGTCACTATTTTCAAGCTCATTACAAGCCTGACATAGTTGGTAGAATCAGCACAAACAAATGTTGTTTTCTCCAGAAAACAAAGTGTTACAGTCTAGAAACCTGTGTAGGATACTTATCCGAAAGAAGTGCACATGCTGCACATGACTTCCCAAAGAAGTGCACATGCTACATATGACTGTGAGTCCTCTTCACTTGGTTCACTGTTTTCGAAGGGACGACGACAAGCATGAACATGTTTCATGGAACGTCGTAAAACAAGTGTGATTTCCTCCTGAACACACAGAGTTACAATATAGAAAACTTCTGTACGATACTTCTCCTAAAGAAGCGCACTTGCAACATTTAACTCTGAGTCCTCCGCACTTGGTTCTCTATTTTGTGAAATCATGGCCTGTGTGAACATGTGCCATTCAATGTCAGAAAACAAGTATGGTTTTCGCCTGAACACAAAGTTACAGTTTAGGAACTTCTCTAGGATACTTATCCCTAAGAAGTGAAATGCCAACATTTGACTCTGAATCCTCCGCACTTGGTTCACTCTTTGGAAAATCATGGCCTGCGTGAACATGTTATGTGCGAATGTCGCAAAACGAGGATGATCTTCTCCTGAACACAAAGCGTACCACTACAGAATCTTCTGTAGGATACTTATCCCTGAGAAGTGCACCTCCAACTATTTGAATCTCAGTCCTCCTCACTTGGTTCACTGTTTTGGAAAATCAAGGCCTGCGTGAACATATTCCATGAAAACGTCACAAAACCAGTGTGAATTTCTCCAGAACATAAAAAGTTACAACGTATGAACATCTACAGGATTCTTATCACTGAGAAGAGAAAGTGAAACATGTGAATTGGACGCGTCCTCACTTGGTCACTATTTTCAAGCTCATTACAAGCCTGAACATAGTTGGTAGAATCAGCACAAAACAAATGTTGTTTTCTCCAGAAAACAAAGTGTTACAGTCTAGAAACCTGTGTAGGATACTTATCCGAAAGAAGTGCACATGCTGCACATGACTTCCCAAAGAAGTGCACATGCTACATATGACTGTGAGTCCTCTTCACTTGGTTCACTGTTTTCGAAGGGAACGACAAGCATGAACATGTTTCATGGAAACGTCGTAAAACAAGTGTGATTTCCTCCTGAACACACAGAGTTACAATATAGAAACTTCTGTACGATACTTCTCCTAAAGAAGCGCACTTGCAACATTTAACTCTGAGTCCTCCGCACTTGGTTCTCTATTTTGTGAAATCATGGCCTGTGTGAACATGTGCCATTCCAATGTCAGAAAACAAGTATGATTTTCGCCTGAACACAAAAGTTACAGTTTAGGAACTTCTCTAGGATACTTATCCCTAAGAAGTGAAATGCCAACATTTGACTCTGAATCCTCCGCACTTGGTTCACTCTTTTGGAAAATCATGGCCTGCGTGAACATGTTATGTGCGAATGTCGCAAAACGAGGATGATCTTCTCCTGAACACAAAGCGTACCACTACAGAATCTTCTGTAGGATACTTATCCCTGAGAAGTGCACCTCCAACATTGATCTCAGTCTCCTCACTTGGTTCACTGTTTTGGAAAATCAAGGCCTGCGTGAACATATTCCATGAAAACGTCACAAAACCAGTGTGAATTTCTCCGGAACATCAAAAGTTACAACGTATGCACATCTACAGGATTCTTGTCACTGAGAAGAGAAAGTGAAACATGTGAATTGGACACGTCCTCACTTGGTCACTATTTCAAGCTCATTACAAGCCTGAACATAGTTGGTAGAATCAGCACACAAACCAGAAAAAAGTGTTACAGTCTAGAAACCTGTGTAGGATACTTATCCGAAAGAAGTGCACATGCTGCACATGACTTCCCAAAGAAGTGCACATGCTACATATGACTGTGAGTCCTCTTCACTTGGTTCACTGTTTTCGAAGGGAACGACAAGCATGAACATGTTTCATGGAAACGTCGTAAAACAAGTGTGATTTCCTCCTGAACACACAGAGTTACAATATAGAAACTTCTGTACGATACTTCTCCTAAAGAAGCGCACTTGCAACATTTAACTCTGAGTCCTCCGCACTTGGTTCTCTATTTTGTGAAATCATGGCCTGTGTGAACATGTGCCATTCCAATGTCAGAAAACAAGTATGATTTTCGCCTGAACACAAAAGTTACAGTTTAGGAACTTCTCTAGGATACTTATCCCTAAGAAGTGAAATGCCAACATTTGACTCTGAATCCTCCGCACTTGGTTCACTCTTTTGGAAAATCATGGCCTGCGTGAACATGTTATGTGCGAATGTCGCAAAACGAGGATGATCTTCTCCTGAACACAAAGCGTACCACTACAGAATCTTCTGTAGGATACTTATCCCTGAGAAGTGCACCTCCAACTATTTGAATCTCAGTCCTCCTCACTTGGTTCACTGTTTTGGAAAATCAAGGCCTGCGTGAACATATTCCATGAAAACGTCACAAAACCAGTGTGAATTTCTCCAGAACATAAAAAGTTACAACGTGTGAACATCTACAGAGTTCTTATCACTGAGAAGAGAAAGTGAAACATGTGAATTGGACGCGTCCTCACTTGGTCACTTTTGTAGCTCATTACAAGTCTGAACATAGTTTGTAGAATCAGCACAAAACAAATGTTGTTTTCTCCAGAATAAAATGTTTTACCGTCTAGAAACCTGTGTAGGATACTTATCCGAAAGAAGTGCACATGCTGCACATGACTTCCCAAAGAAGTGCACATGCTACATATGACTGTGAGTCCTCTTCACTTGGTTCACTGTTTTCGAAGGGAACGACAAGCATGAACATGTTTCATGGAAACGTCGTAAAACAAGTGTGATTTCCTCCTGAACACACAGAGTTACAATATAGAAACTTCTGTACGACTTCTCCTAAAGAAGCGCACTTGCAACATTTAACTCTGAGTCCTCCGCACTTGGTTCTCTATTTTGTGAAATCATGGCTGTGTGAACATGTGCCATTCCAATGTCAGAAAACAAGTATGATTTTCGCCTGAACACAAAAGTTACAGTTTAGGAACTTCTCTAGGATACTTATCCCTAAGAAGTGAAATGCCAACATTTGACTCTGAATCTTCCACACTCGGTTCACTCCTTTGGAAAATCATGGCATGCGTGAACATGTTATGTGCGAATGTCGCAAAACGAGGATGATCTTCTCCTGAACACAAAGCGTAACACTACAGAATCTTCTGTAGGATACTTATCCCTGAGAAGTGCACCTCCAACTATTTGAATCTCAGTCCTCCTCACTTGGTTCACTGTTTTGGAAAATCAAGGCCTGCGTGAACATATTCCATGAAAATGTCACAAAACCAGTGTGAATTTCTCCGGAACATAAAAAGTTACAACGTATGAACACTACAGGATTCTTATCACTGAGAAGAGAAAGTGAAACATGTGAATTGGACGTCCTCACTTGGTCACTATTTTCAAGCTCATTACAAGCCTGAACATAGTTGGTAGAATCAGCAACAAAACCAGAAACAAAGTGTTACAGTCTAGAAACCTGTGTAGGATACTTATCCGAAAGAAGTGCACATGCTGCACATGACTTCCCAAAGAAGTGCACATGCTACATATGACTGTGAGTCCTCTTCACTTGGTTCACTTTCGAAGGGAACGACAAGCATGAACATGTTTCATGGAAACGTCGTAAAACAAGTGTGATTTCCTCCTGAACACACAGAGTTACAATATAGAAACTTCTGTACGATACTTCTCCTAAAGAAGCGCACTTGCAACATTTAACTCTGAGTCCTCCGCACTTGGTTCTCTATTTTGTGAAATCATGGCCTGTGTGAACATGTGCCATTCCAATGTCAGAAAACAAGTATGATTTTCGCCTGAACACAAAAGTTACAGTTTAGGAACTTCTCTAGGATACTTATCCCTAAGAAGTGAAATGCCAACATTTGACTCTGAATCCTCCGCACTTGGTTCACTCTTTTGGAAAATCATGGCCTGCGTGAACATGTTATGTGCGAATGTCGCAAAACGAGGATGATCTTCTCCTGAACACGAAGCGTACCACTACAGAATCTTCTGTAGGATGCTTATCCCTGAGAAGTGCACCTCCAACTATTTGAATCTCAGTCCTCCTCACTTGGTTCACTGTTTTGGAAAATCAAGGCCTGCGTGAACATATTCCATGAAAACGTCACAAAACCAGTGTGAATTTCTCCAGAACATAAAAAGTTACAACGTATGAACATCTAAAGGATTCTTGTCACTGAGAAGAGAAAGTGAAACATGTGAATTGGACGCGTCCTCACTTGGTCACTATTTCAAGCTCATTACAAGCCTGAACATAGTTGGTAGAATCACAAAACCAAAACAAAGTGTTACAGTCTAGAAACCTGTGTAGGATACTTATCCGAAAGAAGTGCACATGCTGCACATGACTTCCCAAAGAAGTGCACATGCTACATATGACTGTGAGTCCTCTTCACTTGGTTCACTGTTTTCGAAGGGAACGACAAGCATGAACATGTTTCATGGAAACGTCGTAAAACAAGTGTGATTTCCTCCTGAACACACAGAGTTACAATATAGAAACTTCTGTACGATACTTCTCCTAAAGAAGCGCACTTGCAACATTTAACTCTGAGTCCTCCGCACTTGGTTCTCTATTTTGTGAAATCATGGCCTGTGTGAACATGTGCCATTCCAATGTCAGAAAACAAGTATGATTTTCGCCTGAACACAAAAGTTACAGTTTAGGAACTTCTCTAGGATACTTATCCCTAAGAAGTGAAATGCCAACATTTGACTCTGAATCCTCCGCACTTGGTTCACTCTTTTGGAAAATCATGGCCTGCGTGAACATGTTATGTGCGAATGTCGCAAAACGAGGATGATCTTCTCCTGAACACAAAGCGTACACTACAGAATCTTCTGTAGGATACTTATCCCTGAGAAGTGCACCTCCAACTATTTGAATCTCACTCCTCACTTGGTTCACTGTTTTGGAAAATCAAGGCCTGCGTGAACATATTCCATGAAAACGTCAAAACCAGTGTGAATTTCTCCGGAACATAAAAGTTACAACGTATGAACATCTACAGGATTTTATCACTGAGAAGAGAAAGTGAAACATGTGAATTGGACGCGTCCTCACTTGGTCACTATTTTCAAGCTCATTACAAGCCTGAACATAGTTGGTAGAATCAGCACAAAACAAATNGGACCGAGCCAGGGAGGCATCTGCAATGGCAAAGGAAGGACCCGCCTCAAGCAAGGTGGTAGGTAGTGACAAGGTTGTCTTCTGATCTCCACATATGAACTGTGACATACACACACACACACACACACACACACACACACACACACACATGATTGAAGGAGGAGGAGGTAGAAGAAGAAGAAGGAAGAAAGAAATATGTATCACTGCAGGAGCTTGCAGCTAGTGAAGTCTGTCGTACCTTTCCTGAACTGCAATCATGGGAAGTCTGTCTAATTCTCTCAAATCAAAACTTTCAATAGGCTGAGAAAGGGTCTGGCCAAAAAGAGAGCCAAACTGAAGAGAGATGGAGATACCAAGAATGGATAGAGGAGAGAATGAATTGCTTTGTACAGCTGATCAAACTTTAGCACGCAGGCAAAGCTGGAGCAGACGTGAAGCACCACAGTTGGCCAGGAGAACCAAGTCTTTACACCCTGGCCGATCAGTCTTCACTGCAGACAGCCTAAGATACGCATGACTTCTAACAGGAGGGCAGCCGAAAGGGCTCAGGTAGCACATCTCCATGTCCGCCACACCTGAAGTCAATGAGGACAAGACCCATCTGTGTTGTGGTGCTGATGAAATGAGCCAAGCATGGGACACACCACATGCCTGGCCCAGAGCAGGTACTTAACATACTTAAAGATTTTATGTATTGCTCTTGTCATTAAAGGCTGAGAGGGAGGGAGAGACATGTTCTCCCTTGCCATGATCCACCCAGCTTGTATTTATTTATGTGTGAAATCCTATGGGTAAGTTGGCATGACATTAGAAACTCGGTTCTGAAGGAGTTAAGGGATGCAGGAAGCATGTGGGATGGTGGGTGCAAAAAGACCGGCCATGCTGACCACAGTGGAAATAGTGGGGGCCTATGAGCATTTACTATGCCATCCTGTCACTGGGCTGATGGATTTCCCCAGATAAAAGTCTACATGACTGGGTTAGGTCATAGCTCAGGAGTTAAAGCCTTGGTCTCAAAATCAAGAAGACCTGAGTTCAGATGCCCAAATCCCACCTGGAAAAAAAAAAAAAAAACAGTGGAAATGGTGGTCCTAGGAGGAAACCCCAGAATGAAGCAATAAAGAGGCAGAATAATCCAGAATGGTTCCCGATGTTATCCTTGGGTCTCCACAGGCATGCACATCCAAGTGTACTCTGGTGCACATATACACACACAAGCATACACATGGGCAAAAATATACATAAAGACTAGATTGCTTCCTTGGAGGATTTGCAAGTGTCACTTCAAGCCCCAGGTTGACAGAAACCTACCCCTAGGGACGTCTCTACCATCACCAGACCTTCCAACGATAACTGGATGGAATGCTGGTCCCTTCTAATGTCCAGTATATTTGTCTGATAATACCTTCATCCAGAGGTTGAGACCATCCAGTCATGGTGCCCAATTATGAATGCTGGACAGCCAGAAGGTACATATTTCTAAGTAGTGGTGACCCAAGCAAACCTCATGCACAAAAATCTCGAGGTTCAGGAAAGTTTCCAGCTTTTTTCTGAATCACTGGAAATGGCAGCACCTAGCTGTCCATCCGCAGCCAGAAGATGAGCAGGGAAGTTGTGATCACACCACAAGATACTGGACAGTCACAGAAAGCACGAAACTTCAGATCTGCGCTGCAATGTTACAAAATTTCACAGACATGATGCTGAGTGACAGAAGCCACACGCCGAAGGAACAAAATGCCTGATCCTACTTAGATGAGCCCAGAATGAATCATGACGTTCATGGGGGTGCTAAAAATGTTGTGCGCTTTAGACTGCGGGGTGCACCATGTGCATTAATTTTCACAGGTTATTCATTTATGATCTATGCACCTTATGCTGTATTTGGTTTATTCTTTGTCATCTTCTTCTTGGAGAGGGAAGGAGAAGGTACGTGCAGACATGTTATGGTGCATAGGTGGAGGTCAAAGAACAACTTTCAGAAACCATTTCTCTCCTTTCAATACATGAGCTTCCAGTAAAGAAACTCAGGTCATTAGGTTGGTGAGCAGACACTTTTACTTTATGGTCTGTCTCAATTTCATTATTATTTTAAATACTTATTTATAATTGAAGGAAGAGACAGAGAGAGAAGAATAAGAAAAAAACATGGGGGGGCATATACATGCATGCATGCATGGTCAGTTTTCCAAAGTCAGTTCTTTCCTTCCATTTTTATGGGCTTTTGGGGATAGAACTCAGGTTGCCAGGCTTGTGAGCAGACCCTTACCTACTGAGCTATCTCACCAACCCACAATTTTAGTCTTTTATTTAAGAAGAAAAATGTTTAACGTCATATGAGTCCCCTGGGTAATCATATAATATATTGACTAAGTCTGGCAACTTTTGAGAGTAAATATATGTAGTTTTACAAATGGGGAGATATATATATAGTTTTACGAATGGGGTGAGATGTTTGGGGGTCAAAGCACTTGTGAAACAAGCAAGGCGATAGGAGGTCAAATCTCCAGGTCCCACAGAAATTCTCTGTAGGCACAGCAGCTCTGGGAAAATAGAGAAAGGAGATCCCTGGAGCTTAAAAGACCAACCATATCAGTGAGTTCTGGGATCCATTGACAAGCTGACAGGCTCTGCTTCAGTAAATCAGCTGGAGAGTAGTCAAGGAAAATTACCTTCATCAACCTCAAGTCTTTGCACAAGCACGCATGCACACACACACATGCCCACATGCATGCACACACGCCCACATGCACACACACATGCCCACATGCATATGCACACACACATGCCCACATGCATGCACACACATGCCCACATGCATGCACACACGCACATGCCCACATGCATGCACACACATGCCCACATGCATGCACACACACATACCCACATGCATACACACACATGCCCACATGCATGCACACACATCCCCACATGCATGCACACACACACATGCGCACATGCATGCACACACATGCCCACATGCATGCACACACATGCCCACATGCTGCACACCACAACAGCCATGCTAGCACACACATGCCCACATGCATGCACACACACACACATGCCCACATGCATGCACACCACACATGCATGAAAAGGAAAAAAAAACTACCAATTGACATATTTCTTAAACATTATTTTTTTAAAAAAAAAGGAAATCATGAGCTAGATTCATGCCTATAGTACCAGCAATTGGAAGGTAGAGGCAGGGGGATTCAGGAGTTCAAGGTGATCCTTAGCTATGTAGTAAGTTCTAGGCCAGCCTGGGCTACATAACACCATGTTTCAAATATAAAAAAAGAAGGAGGGAGGGACGGAGGGAAATAAAATGGAAGTGTGACTATGTAGAAGAGGTAAAATATCAGTTTGGACATGTATACTTATATGCGTGTATTTTATGTGGGAGGATCTTAGTTTTATAGCCACACCCATTTCTCTGGTACCAAATTTGTCTTAGTCTCAGATTCCCATTCCTCTAAAAAAATACCCAACCCAAACCATTCAGGAGAACAAGAGATTTTTTTATTCCATCACACAATTCCAGACTCAAGTCCACCATGGCAGGAGAGTTGCCAGCTGAGGCCAAAGGAATTGGCCACAATATATCAATAGGAACAGCTGAGCGAGGACCATGCTTTCCAGTCTGTGAGTCTACCAAAGTCAGCCAGTTTTCTGTCCATCTTATCTACCTAGCCGGAGAATGGTCTCACCTCCCACACCAATTAGATGCTCTTCTACAGCCTTGCAAAATAATTTTCCGTAATTGTCAAATTGACCCCTAAAACTAACTGCCCCAGAGGGGTGAAAGGATCTCTTATGTGAGCCCATGTGATGTTTACCTCTTATTTCAAGGGATCAGTAACCTGTTTGTTCATTCTCATCTCATCCATTGGGTTTTCAGTTCTGAAACTCATGCTTGCCATGGTTAGTGTTTGACTGTAGCAATAATGTAAGAGGGAAAGAAATGGGAAGAGAGAAGGGACAAAAAAGAAGGAAGACAGAGGAAGGTGGAGGGGAAAGGACAGAGATCTAACAGACGTGGGGGTATCCTCACCAGGTGGCTGATTGCCTTGTTCTTCCTGGGACACTGGCCCTCCTGGGGATAGCTATTGCTCCCTGCCTAGAGCAATTTAGGAACAGGTGACTAGGGAAGGGCGGCTTCTCATGCAGGCAAATGCTTTCATGATAGGTCTGCTTGACATTCCCAAATTCCTGTCTACTCCCTGCGGGAAGCTCAGCCCCAGGCTATGCTTGGAAGTACAGTGACCTGGTCCATTCCTGCTGTCACCTGTCCGTCCCCATCATGAGACAGACACAGCACAAGAAGAGACAACTCACCCACCTTTCATTCCAGCCTCTGCGCATGATGCAACTTCTCTGAGCTCTTAGCCAACTCGCCCTCATTTCCCAGCACTGGAGGAAGCCGGCAGACAGGATGCTGGGCTCAGGCACGTTGCCCTGCACGGGTCTCTCATGGGACTTTGAGAGAGGACGCTTCAGTCTCCTGCATGAACAAAACCCTTTGCTCATCTCCAGCCCCTTTCTTCAAGTAGTGTAGGAGAAGGTTTCTAAATTAGCTGACTTGCTACAGGGTCTGAGGGGATTAGAAAGCAAAGTTCCACAGCCTTCGAAATCCTGTGCGTGGTCCTGAGACACGTGGCAGGGACCCGCCCCTTCCTAACAATCCTTCATTCCATCACGGTGCCGTGTCCCCTGTACACAAAGCTGATTCTTCTCAACCACAAGCAGGCAAGATGGCTCAGTGGGTCAAGGTGCCTGTGTGCAAACTGGCAGCCCCAGTCTGCAGAAAACCCACATGTTGGAAGGAGAAAAAAAACTTCCCAAAGTTGTCCCTGACCGCCACTGTATGCTGTGGGAGCATTCTCTCTCTCTCTCTCTCTCCTCTTTCCCCTCTCCTCTCTTTCTCTCCCCTCTCCTCTCTCTCTCTCCTTTACTTCTTTCTCCACAATAAATTATTAAAAAAAAAAACCAGAATTCTATGCAGTTTTGTGCCTCTATGGTTAAGAAGGCTCGTTCTATCCTTCTGTAGACAATATTTACTTGCTGCCACATTAATAAAGATTTAGCAAGCAACACTGTCCTCAGAAAGGAATAACCAAGGATATACTGCATCAACAGTCTCGTGAGGGGCAACATGCTCACTAGAATCTGTTTTCAAGGTACAATGAGGCACCTTTCTCTCCCAAAACCTTTGTTTACTCCTCTATACAATAAAGTATTGGTGGGCTGGAGAGATGGCTCAGGGGTTGTGACTCTCTCACAACCAGAATGTTCTGAGTTCGGATCCCAGGTCCTACGTTAAAAATAAAATAAAATAAAAGTATAGGGATAAAATTCTCCCCTTGACGGTCTTTCTGCTTCCGATGCCCTGATCTTCCCATTTACTTCAGTCTTCCATTGAGAAATGAGTGAGTGGGTACAAAGGAAAACCAGGTAAGATGCAGAGAATGAACAGATGTGCCCTGGATGGGACCCGAGTGGTGGATGAACAGATGGAAAGATGTTCCATCTCACTAGCAAATCTAATAAATTCAACTGGGATGTGATTCTTCTTCTTCCATCAAACCAGCTGAAATAGAGGAGTCATAGCAGCAGTCAGCAAGATAGAGGGGAAACAGAAGTGTGAAGTGTAACTTCCTAGGGAAACTCACATTATCTGCCAAAAATCTAAGTCTGGTGTTTTTTGACCTGGAGCTAGGAACCCAGCTACAGGATTGTGTCCTTCTCGGTGGTAATGCATCAAAAGTAACAAAAGCACCTGAGCTTTCCTTTATAATTCTGAACTTTAGACTTTGTGATTGAAAACTTTTTAAAAAATGAGGTTAGCGTTTCTCTTGGCCAGGTATTGTAATCTGCACTTGGCCACAGCTACCCCAAACTAGCAGCTTTCTTCCCTTGCATCAGAGACATGGCTGGTGTTTCAAGGTGGAAGTTCACCCCTCTGCCCTTCCTGCCATTCTGCAAAGTGGGGGAGAGAAGTCGGTGTGCAAAAAGAGACCCTCAGCCCCAAGTGGACAGTTTGTTTGCATCTGCTATGCAAACCTGTGATGCAACCTGCAAAGAAGGTTCTAAGCGCCCTCCCTGCGGGCAACTTCAATCTGGCCTTCAACGTGTCTTGCAGCTACACAGGAGGGGTGAGGGGAACGGGTGTGGAATTCCAAGTCGGCTGCAGCATGAAGAATGCTAGGCAGAAAACAAGCCCATTAGTAGGTAGGAAGTTATTCGACTTCAAGTTGAAACAAGACGGGAGCCCTAAAGAGGGGGCGCTGCCTGATGAAGAAAGAGGGTGCCCAGGGGGGGATCTCAATCCTTACAAGCAAATGCACTTTAGCTACAAGGTGAGGTCCCACAGACTTGGAGACAATGGTCCCTTCTGACACAGGACACACATCAGCTGCAAGCAGGCAGGTTTTCTGAGCACATTAAAAATTAACTAGAAAAAGAAAAACAGGGTTGGGCCCATCCTTTCTCTATTTAGAAAGTTTCGGTAATCTGAAATTTCCAAACGCGCGTTTCTGCATAAATGCAATACAAGACAGTCTAACGAATGGCTCCTAGGAAACAAACTAGATACAGATACTAGATTGCATGGCTGACCGTTCAGTCACATCCAGGCAGATGGACATACAGAACCAGCTGTGGGCAACGGCCACACCAGGAACTAAAAGCCCTCAAATCCTGGTTGTCTAAGCACCTGCTCCCAAGGCTCAGTGTTTTCGTAGATACCATCTGGTTTTCTCCTCGACATTCCCAGAATGTTCCTGGAGGCAGGGACTGCCCCACAGTCTAACGATAAAGAGCAAGATGACAGAAACCTGAACCAGCTTGTAGAAGGTCACAGAGTCCTGAGTCAGGACCTACACGCCAGACTGTAAACAGGGTACACCGAAATCAAACCTCCCACGCATCCCATGAGTCCCTGGGGCCCTCCGTTGCCATAGGAAAATAACATGGGAGAATTTGTTCCTCGGTGTTTCTGGATACGTTCTTCCTCCAAAGCACATCGCTTTGGCTCCAACAATGCTCTCTCTCGGATGGCAAGAATTCAGCAAGCCTCTTTCTCCATCCAAACTGGTTTGCCCAGACTCGGAGCTTGACAGGTGGGAGGAAGTGAAGAGCAGGGCACAAGGCCTGCCAGCTCACAGCAAAATCCAATCATCCGCTTCTCCAGCTGCCCCAACACAGTGTCAGATTAATCTCCAACCCGGACACAGGGTGGAACCTTGATCTCAATGTAAACAGCAACCCCACCAATGGAATCCCCTGAGGCACTTCCTCAGTGACCCTACAGCATGGTGGATAGTTCATCCCTAAAAGGTCATTGGACATCTAGCCCCATTCTTGGCTGTCCCATTGTCCTGAATTAATACCAGACAGAAAAGGCTTCCAGTTTTCTTACTCCCGGACTATCGCCCAAGCCACATCTCTACCCAAAAGCCTTCTCATGTCTTCCCTCTCTGTACCGGTCCTGACTTGTCCCAGTCAGCCTTCATCTTCCATGCCACCTTTTCCAGGAAGTCTCCCAACCTTTTTCTCTTTCCATTTTCATCACTCCGCCCTTCCCTTACCACAGAACCTAAGATAACACTCTCCCTGGTCATTCATTACCCACTGACTTCTGATGTCTCCCCCCAGAGAACTATAAAACCCAAGACAACCTGGGGTTTCTTTGACTCTCTATCTCTAACGGCTAGAGTAGTACCTAGATGTGACTAGATAAGTAAACGAACATTTAAAATTGACCAGCACTTACAGGCTAGATTATGAATATTTCAAACTGGCCAGCATTTAGGATTTAGATTATGACAAACAAGCAAGATGTTGAGGACAGCGTTAGGCCTTCTGCCTTCACACAAATGTCATCTGCTCCTCCACAAGAGTCTTTATGTTTCTGTGTAGCTAGATTTGTGTATAAAAGAGCAGTTACATGGGGTCACGACTGAGGAGGGACCCTGGGCTGCTGACACAAGAGCATGGTGCCCCCCTCTGCACTTTCTAGATGCTTTTGAAGCTTCTGGACTCAGCCACGGCCTTTCAGCTGCTCCTCCTGAGCTAAGCAGAGAAGGTGAAAATACACCGGGTGGCACGGGAGCATTGAGCGCCGTCCTAAGACGACCTCTGAACAGATCCAACGGTCGCTGTGAACAAGGACACAGAAGCAGAGCCAGCAGTGAGAGGTTTGCCTTTTCTTTCTCCCACTTCTTTCCCCACAAAGAACTGCATGTAACTTATAACTTCCTTTCTGGTCAGTAAGCAGGAAAAAGAAAAAGACAAAAAACCCTGACCCCATCCTCTGGAGAGTAGTTCTAAGCCACCCTCTGCCTCCTGATACATCATCCCCCAACACTGTCATCTTAACATTATCACCCCCAACACAGTCATATACACACCATCACACACAAACCAGCACCCCTGAGACCATCGCCCCCCCCCAATACCATCATACACACAAAGCCACACCCACACCATCGTCAGGTTGCCATCATACCAACATCACATCCCCACACATGCCCCAGACACCATCATCCTGACTCTCACAGTTGGTCCGGGGACCAGCATCATTAGTACAACCTGAGGACTTGCTGGAAATGTAAATGCCAGCCCCACCCTGGACACGCTGAATCAGAATCTCTGGGGGCGGGGCTGGACACCTGTGTTTTCTCAAGCCCTGCAGGTAACTTGGATGCTCATCTGGAGTTGGAGAGCCATTGCCCGGCTCTTTTCTTTACCAAGCTCACTGCAAGCTGAGGTGTCTCGCCGTTCCTTTAAAGTCCTTTCTTGTTCTTGCCCTCCCTTTCTGGATGGTTTCGACTCCCTGGAGACTGAAGCCTGCCATGTTGCTTAGAGCTCTTTGCAGCTTCTAGATTCTAGCCGTCCAACCAGCAAGCTTGCTAGTCCAGGAGCTGAACCTGAACCATCCCAGAAAGGGTTAAACCTCCCTGGAGTCATCTGGCCAAGCTCTGATTATCTCAGCAGATGATAAAATTTCAAGGACAAGAGATGAGCTACTAAGGCTCTGCCCAGCTTTTTACTCCATGGACCTGAATCCCAGAGACAGGATGTGGAAGACTCACATAGAACTAACCACTTTGTACCCCTTCCAAATTTCAGGGGTCTGGTGTGATTCCACAGTGTAGATGTCACAGATGGAGTTGGAATCCCTAAAGATGCCATTCCTTATACAGATGGATGGGCTAGAGCTCATCTTATCAGTGGGTCTCTCCCCCAAGCACAGTGTCCCAGAGAGCCCCACCCAGGGTGATCTAAAGGAGGATTTATTAGGATGCATAAATCCCATTCCCAGGTATTTAGCATCAGGGTGTGGCCGTCATCCCTTATTAGACTGAAGAGGCAGAGAAAGCAGATCTTGAGGAGTAGGTGGGGGAGGAGCCATTCCTAAAACAAGAACAAGCGCCGCTTGCTCCAAGCCTCCTTTATCCCAAGGCATCCTCACCGTGCACCTAAAATACACAGAGAGGGTCTTCTGTTTTCCTCACAAGAAGAAACTAAGGCCCAGAGAATAACTCTTCCAAGGTCAAACAGTGACCCTTGCTCTCTGACCTAGTTCTGACCCCAAAGTCCTTTTTAACCCCGCCCCCTCCATGGACCAGCTGCTGTATTCCCGCAACATGTGGGTGACAGGGACAGAGAAAAATGTGTTTTCAGGAAGAAACAAGCTATAGGTAGGCCTGGCCACTTGAAGAGTTGCAGAGAACCACAGCTTCCAGCTCCTCCACCTACCCAGGATCCACCACGCCTCTCGGATTGGATTTGGCCTGGGCCGGCCTAGGAGGGTTAATATTAACCCAGGTTGATGAGCACCCTCTCCACCTTCCAGGGCCTCCCGGGAGTAGGGCGGGCTGCGTGCAAGGCACTGCCGACGTGGCGGCTGCACGTTTCCACAGCTGCGCAGCCGCGGCCAGCCGCAGGCCCCAGTGTCCTGTGCTAATCGCTGGGCCTCTCCAGTTCTGCAAGGCAGGGAATGTGGCTGTTTCCACTTGCTTCATCGGAAGGAAGAAAGGTGGAGGGAGAAGGAATTCCAGGCTGCTTAGCACAGAGCTTCCCTGATAGGCTCCCACACACACACCTTTCCAAGGCTCTGCTTTTCCCGAGTCACATCAACTGGCAGCAAGTGGAGGTGGGCTGCTGCAGAACTCGACTTGTAAAGACTCACTGGCCCCAAAATGGAAGGCCGCAATGCCGTCCTCACACCTGCAGCCCTCCAGTAATTCTCTGCAGCTGGCAGAAACCAAGGCACCATCCCTCAGCTTCCCTGCCCCCCCCCACACAGCTACACACATTACACACACACCCTCCCAACCAAGTCCGGAATACCTCTGCCCTGAGGCTTACCACCTGGAGCATGTTCCAAGACCCTGGGAAAGATGAAAGATGGAGATGCCACCCTGGGTACCACACCTTCCTTCCCATTCCCACTGAGCCTCCCACCACAGTAACATGAAAAAGTGACAATTACGATTTTCAATAAATTTGACCTGCACAAGGAAAGAGAAGAGAAAGTAAAATCTATTGATGTTAATGGCATTGTCCTAAGTGGAAGTCGCCCTGGCGTTTCTTGGGGTGCTTTGAAAGCTTTTTAACAGATCCAACAAGACCAGTGTAGGCTTGGGTATACATAACTGGGAAACAGCCATGCTCCCAGACTGGGTATCTCCAAGAGCTACTGAAACCTCAGTAAGTTCAATGCTAATGATGTAAGGGGGGGGAGGAGGTAGTATGATAAGGGGGGTTCAGAGAGGAGGAAGGACCCCAGAGGAAAAGAAGGGAAGAATGAAAGCACCTGCTGCTGTCAATCAAGCCTCAGCCACAGCTGAGATTAAGCTGGGACTCTGGGCTCCTGTCGGGACGAAACATGTATGGATAATCCATGCAATAGGCACTGGTGATTTACTCCATTAGTAAATGGGCAACTTGGGCAGGAAGGAAAACCAACAGGGCAAAAACTCTGGGGGGAAAAAGAAGAAAAAAAAAAAAAATGAGTGCAAATGCAGAGCACATAGACGGTGGGTAAACAAATGGGATGACAGCCAAAGCCAGTTGCTGCTCCAGATGGCGACGACCTTTACCCGGAAAACCGAAGTGGCGAGGCCTAGCTCTCTGGACCACACTGGCTGTGCTGGAAGTCACCATTTCCCACTGAGGTTCACGTCCTGTTTAGATACCAGAACTAACCCACCAAGCCGTGGCTTCCCTTGCCAGCCGTGGCCTGGTAGAGGTCGGAGCATGCGGCTGACATCCGCTGACAATCTGGTCTTGCTGTGCTGAGGGTCTAGCCAGGTCCTGTGGCTCCCGCACATGACCCCGGTTGCGACAGTGGGCTAAAGTTCAGAGGCGGCCTACTGAAAACATCCCAGTCAGCTGCACCTCGGCTGCAGATAACCCCAGCCCGAGAGAAAACACTCGAGCTGTCCAGCCAGCAGCCTGGCTTAGGAAGGTCCCTAACCAGTCTTTCCTGTACTGATTCCCAATTACAACTGGATTAACAGAATCTTAATATTTTTTTCCAAAATAAACAGTGAGCCCCATGCTCTATTTTCTAACACACTGCTTCAGTCTCTACCTTAATTTTAGTAAAATAAATAAATAAATAAACCATTGTTCATCCATGTTTTTAAAGGAGGTTTTTCTCCTTTCAGGTTGCTCATGCAATGCAGGTCTGGGGTCCACCAAGTTGTCCCAAGAGATGTTGACTTAATGAGTCAATGCTAAGCCCCAGTATTGGCAGGGAGGAAATGGGTGGAGAGTTCTCTCTAAGAGACCTGAGCTTTGTCCTCTAGTCAAAATGTTCAACTAGATCCAGAATCTTTAACTAAAGATACCACGGCAGGCAGGGGCCATCAAAACACTCAGAGAACTGTTGGCAGGTTTAACTGATTTGGAGGAAGCAGAGACCGGACCCCAAAATTGAACCCATGCCTTAATTATCACTAGCAAAACAGAACTCGGCTAAGGAAATAGAAATACCTTTCTTGTTGGAGCCAAGACATGTCAGTGCCATCGTCCTGAGCCTGGATGTAGCTTAGATTCCTTACAAGCCGGCTCTGCGAATGGGGCGGTCACTATAGGCTATGGGTTTGGAAAGGGACCATGGCACAGAGAACCTGGTGGGATTTGAATGGGGATAGAAAACAGCTGTGACTAAACAGGTCCTCACATACCTACTCCGTCTCCTTCCACACAGTCCCCTGGGCAATCTCACCCGCAACTTCAACTGCTACCTCCACAGGTGACTCACAAGGTTTTATCTCCAGACTGTCTCTTTCTCCCTCCTCAACTCCAGTTTCTAACAAGAGAGCTCTGAGTGGTAGTCCACCACACACACACAGTGTCCACTTAGCAACTCAAATCCACCATCTCCTTTCTCCTTCCTGTGCATCTCTGCTTTGGTTCTTCTCGTATCTCCCGTCCATGTGCTCCCACCGAAGGGTGATACCTAAACCAGACAGCTTGGTCTGACCGTGACCTGCTCCCATACCACATCTAAGGCCAGTTGATTATGCTTTCTAATCTGCACACAAGCCAGCCCCTCCACGCCACCCCACCATCCATTCCCTATTCATCCTGGATCCTTACTCATGCTGCTGTGGCCTTCTACCTGGCTTCTCTCGGGCTTGGTACCCTCTGAGTATTTGGGGCAGACGAGTCTTGCTAAAACAGCCCATGAAGGAACAATCTCCACTGACGAATGCACACTAACCCCTGTCTCCCAAATGGGACCAGAAATATAAAAAGACCTGGGCTTTGCCCCCAAGGCTCTGAGCTTTCGTGTGGGCAACATTTTAAAATAATGATTTTAAGAGCTTAGCAAGTTCTTAGCAAGACTAATTAGTTGAAAAAGGAAGCCACCAGATGGTGTGCGTGCTGTTAATGACACCCATTGGTAGGGTGCTCAGTAACACCCCTAGTTGCCTTGGAGGGCTGCTTCCTGTTTCCCAACCCAGTGCAGCCCCATTAACTCTGGATTTGTGGAGGAGATTTCAAGGGGATGCCCACGGAAATTCCAACCTTCAGCTCCTGCTCACGTTTCCACCACTTGTAGCGATCTTAACAGCTAGTTGTGTCCCCTGATGCTAATCAGGGGTCGTCTCGTCTGACCTCCTGGTTATACTGATTCTCCATCAGACATACTTTTGTTCCCCAAGGGACATTTAGCAATGTCTGGGGACATGTTTTATGAACACATCTTGGGAGAGGAAGGGCTGCTGACACTAGCCTCTGGTGTAGAGCGGGCAGGGAGGTCTTGAGCATCCCAAAATGCCCTGGCAGGACCCATTCCAGATGATTCTGAGTGCCTTCACCCACTCACTCACCAAAAACTCTTCTCCCCTTTGTGAATGAAGCACCATTAGCTAGGTCCTGCCCTCTCCTGTAGCAAGTATGTCACTGTAACTGCTGAGACCTCCGTCCCGTCCCCAGCTCCTCAGAGGTCATCTTCACCCCTTATGCTACAACATCCCATAGCCCGAGGTCTCATGACTGGAATGTAAGGAGAAGCATTGATCGTCGCATCTGATCAAGGCCAGAGAGCACTGCTATAGCTCAGGGAATGATGACGCTCACAGAGACTCAAAGTCTCTTATGGGCTCCGCCATTGGTAGTATATAGTATAGAAAGATGACCATGTGCTAAGTATCACAGAGAAGATAGATTTTTCAGATACGATTGGCTTTCTACTTCCACTTACTTGATAAAAATATCTGGGTGAAGAATGGGGAATCTAACTCAGTTGAATTGTGCCTACCTAGTGTGACCACAGCCCTGAATTTGTTTGATCCCAATCAGAGAGATAGACAGAGAAAGAGAGAGAGAGAGAGAGAGAGAGAGAGAGAGAGAGAGAGAGAGAGAACATGGGCAAGCCAGCATTTAATGGTGAAAAGGGTATTTCAAATATTGCTTTTCACCAATCACAAAACATAAGTGATCATTCCTCAAAGATGGTGCAGTTATTGTGGTGCCTGATGTAGCATGGGATGGGAAGCTGTGTCATGTAATCACCCTAACGATGAGGATGGGAAATGCACAGGCTTGGACAATGGCATGGGGCGGGGGGGACATGAACATGTTCAGGAAGGAACTTTTGTGTTAGGTGTAGAAATAGGTCCTGGAATCCACCTTTGCTGCTGATTATTGTTAGGAAAGGTTTTCCCCTTTTGCTTTGTTTTATTTGAGTCAGGGTCTCACCACACAGCTCAGTCTGGCTAGGAAGTCACTCACTCTGCAGCTCAAGTTGGCCTGTAACTTGCAATCCTCCTGCCTCAACTTTTTGCACACTGGAATTGCTGTCATAAGCCACAACAGTTGAGCAAAAAGAGGTTTATTTGGCTCCAAACAGCACAATATTGGCTCTGATGTGACACCCCACCTCAAGACAGACATCACAAAGGTGAGAAGCTGGGGGGGGGCAGCTGCAGTAGCAGGGGGAGAAACAAGGGAGGCCTGGCTTGCTTTGTATAGCAACTTAGCTAAAATAATAATTCATGGACTGGAGAGATGGCTCAGGGGTTAAGCTTCTGTCTGGCAAGCAGAAGGCCCTGAATTCAGATCCCATATAAAAACACCAGTCCTGGAAGGCAGAGCCTGGGAAACTCCAGGGCAAAACAAATAGGAGGTAGAAGCAATCCAGGGTGATTCCAGAAGTCAACCGTAGAACTCCACAGTCACACACACGCACACACACGCACACACACACACCCCTCAGGTCTCATCCTGAGCTCCCTTAATTCTTCCTGAACATGCTCCAGTGACCTAAGGAACTGTCATCACCAGGCCTCACCTCTTGAAGACCCCACCATCTCTCAACATTGAGGACCAAAGTTCCAACACATGCAGCCTCGCAGACAAAAGCCACATCTGAACTAAGCTTATGCTTCCAACCTTTGCTGATGGCTTCTAAGCACTCTTGCATAGGCAGATATTTTAGGGCATTTTCCTCCAAACAGCTGCCCTCTTTATCTGAGACTTTGAAGAATACACCTGCTGACTGTTGATTCTCCCTCGGAGACAGAGCGACTGGGAGGGGCCAGATGAACGGACCCGCACACACATGCCTGCATGTATGCCCTCAACATGCCTGTGCCCTGCATGTATGCCCTCAACATGCACGTGCCCTTATATGCGTCCACCCATGTGCCTCTGGAGCTTTGAGGTCTGGGAGAGGCCTTACGGTATACCGGCGGAGGAAGGCTAATTGAAGGGGGAATTCCATCTAGGCAGCCATTGGGAAGCCATCGGTCATGCTGGAGTGGTGATGTAACTGCCTTTGAGTTGTCCCTAATCCTGTAAATATCCCTCACCCCTACTCCTGTAAGCAACCCTAATAAACTCGCTGACTTCTCAGGTCAGAACCTGGTATAATCATTACTTTGGCCTGTCACGGAACTCTTATCTGGGGTAAATAGGTGGTCATGTGACATCTCCCCAGGATAAGTGTCCCACCACAGTAGAGAAGAAGGGGCACTTCTTTCAGGCACTCATCCTTCCTGTGGTTCACCATGGTGAGTCTAGTCAGTCAACTTCAGACTACCAGTTCTGGAAATTTTTCTATAAATATTGACCTTCAGTTGTCCTTGCTTTGTAGAGTATTGAGACAAACAAGTGCCATTGTGGAAACCAGATAGGTAGAAGAACAAGCGTGGGATGAAGAGGCCCACAAGGTCAGGTTTTTGTCCCCAAAGAGATCATGGGGAGGTGGGCAGTGTTCTAGATGATTCTGATGAAGGTGTTTGTTCATTGCATTTTTCTCTTGGTCAGTAGGTGTCTTAAGGGGAAAGGATGCAGGTCAGAAAGAGTGATTCCCTTGGGGCTGGAGAGGTGGCTCAGGGGTTAAGCCTCTGCCTTGCAGGCAGAAGGTCCTGAGTTCGGATCCTAGACCCCACGTATAGACGCCGGGCGAAAGCGGGGGTGGCCTGCGTTTCATGGTCCTGGTAGGGCGGAGCCTGTGAACCCGGGGCAGAGTAAACAAGAGGAGGCAGACCATGGCGGTTCCCGAATTCGTCCGTGGTTCTACACACATACACACATACACACATACACGCACACACACACATGTGCACAGTTGAATAAATAATAAAAAAAAAAAAAAAGAAAGAAAGAGTGATTCCCCAAGTGTGCTCCTAGAGATTCGCATTTCCTGGGAGCTTGTCAGAAAGGCCAATTCTGCCCCACCTCAGACACAATGAGAAATTCTGGATGGGCTACAGCTGTGGTAACCAGTCCATCCGCTCTAAAGCCACAGTGTGAGCTCCACTGTCCCAATATATTTCTCAGTGAAAGTACTCCTTTTTTTTTTTTTTTTTTCATTTCAATCTTTCTAGCAGATCTTGCTGAAAGGAATCATAAAAGAGGCTGGAGAAGAGAAGAGACAACAGCGACTATGTCCAGGTATCCAAAGCCACAGGGTACGAAGAACATGAATGTTTGACACCCACCAGAGGCTATAAAGCACAAAGCTACCAAAGCCCAGCTTAGAAGTTGGTCAACCAAAGAAACTATTAGAGAAGTTTGCCTTAATGTGATGTAGTACAAAGTCAATGGCCATAGTTTTCCATCAAAGAGACAGTCACACCCCAGTTTTGTGGGTCAAGTACATGGATGAACTCCATAGTTTCTAGTCCAATTAGATTACTTAGCAGTAATCCTGAAATGCCACCTTCTCAGTAATAGAAACACCAGTTACACTCCCTGCTTGTTGCAGTCTGCTTGCATGGTTGCTGATACATGACCATCAAATGGCTTAAGGGAACAAGGGATTTATTTTCTTACTGATAGTCCAGTTACAGTCTGTAGTCCAGCTTGACGGGAGAGCACACACCAACACCAGGCCAAGGGAACTGGCCACACCATCACCACATATGGCTGAGAGACAGACAATCCTTATTTGCCAGACCAGCATGTCTGGCCAAGTGAATAGAAGGATGCCCACTCTCTCAGCCAGCTCTCTGTGATTTATTCCAAGGCCTAGTCCCACCCACCATGGGCTGGGCCTTCCCCATCAGCTAGACAATCTCCTACAGGTTTGCTCGGTTTGCTCTGGGCCTAACTCAACCACTAATTCTCTACATATGTGCCCAGAGCTCAAACCCTCGACTGTCAAGTTGACACCTGTGCCTAACTGTGACACCTCTAGTCTTATTTTCCTTCTGATTTGAGGCCAGGTTTCATAGTAGCAGGACCAGGGGTGCAAAAGAACCCTCAGTCCTGGGCTTTTAGTCCCCAAAGTAGCTTGAATGTAATCTCTATGGAGAGTCTCCTGGTCCTGTATCGAAAGACGTCGAGCCAAAGGGTCCAAAACTCTGTCATCTGAAGTGACATTCTGAAGGCTCCCATATCCCCAACTCAATTTATAATTGAAGAGAAAGAGACTCCATGTCACTCTGGGGACTTGCATTGCTTCCTGGCCCCTCAAGTGGACAACCCAAGCACTGATGAATCCGGAACAGGAAGTCGCCTGCATAAGAATCTTATTCTGTCCTCTTATCTGCCATGTGATAGACAGGACACGTCACTGAGACCTACTCAGCTGTCGTGTGCTTTGCTAGCCTCCATTTTGAACATCTTTGCTTCCCTGCGGGGCAGAAAGATCATCCTGCAAATTCCTTCTGACAGGTCAGGGGGTTGATGTGCCCCCCTATCACTCAGCTTCTGTTTTGGTTTAGAAAAAAAAAAAAATAGGGCTGAACCCATTCTCAGAGACAAGCAAATCCAATCATCCATCATCTGCTTGCCAACTGCTTAATGATGTCATATCCAAACTCTGTTGGAGTGTTTTCAAGACCACACTAGATAATAGCAATATAATAACCTGAAAGCAAAGTGTCTAGTAATGGGCAGAATCTCAGATTCACTCTTACATGTGTGAATTCTGAGGGAACTGGCATTTGCCCAGTGGACATAACTCTGTAATCCACACATAGGTCTACTGTGGTTCTGTTCAGAAAATACTAGTAAGATCCTATTGTATGCTAGCCATTAGCCTGGGTCTGAAAGATAAACAAGAAAGCATGGATAGCTTCTTGCCCTCAAATAGCTTCTAATCCAGGCGGAGAGGCAGCCACGGGCTGCTAAATGCTAAATGCTTGGGACCAGAAGGATTTCCAATCTCTGAAGTACCAGAAATGAGATCATTTGCCTATCTACCAGTTGAGTATCTCAAATCTGAAAACTGAAAATCTGAGGTGCTCCAAGACTTGAATCTTCTTGAACATTATATTGAGATTCAAAAAGTTTTGGATTTGGGAACATTTGAGATTTTTGTATTATGAATGCTCAATATGTCATTAATAATTTAAATGTAATGTTAGTACAAAGCAGAAGGTCTCTTCAATACCAAGTGTCCAGCTCTTGTGTCAACACAGGTAATCACACTTTTAAAACTCTCCAAAATAATCACAAAGAACTCAACTCTCCAACTTCCCTAGGATGTTGGAGCAAAAGAAGATTCACTATACCACCAGTTCCAAAGCCTGGTCAGAAAAAAATCTATTGCATTTCAAACAAACTTTCGTCTGTTACTTCTGTTGGTCAGCTTTCCATGGCTGTGACAAAATGCCTGAAAAAAACAACAGGATGAAAGATTTCTTTTAGCTCATGGTTTTGGAGTCTTCCATTCATGGTTGTGTGGTCCATCGCTTTGAGACTTTAGCAAGGCAGAGCATAATGGAAGGGAACACGGGGTGGAGCAAGCTGCTCACCTTACAGCAGCCAGGAGCAGCAACAGTGAGAGAGATAGGAAGAGGTCAAAGGCTAGGGAGGTAGATCGTGTGAGCTGCAATACTACCTCACCAGGCAAGACAAACCCACTGGTATGATTGTGACATAGATATTATGAGATTAATCAGCTCCTATCTGACTGGATCTGAAGCCCATTCCAGAGGAATCATGCTAGGTAAATCTGGCCAAAAACCCATGAATGGGGAGGCCATAAGCCTTAAGGGGGCACTTACTACTGTTCGTTTTATCAAGTGGACATGTTTTCAAACTGCCTTTTAGGTGTTTATGTTTATACCCATAGATCTGTGCTGCTGTTAACTTTGATCAAAAAAGTTTCATTTTGCAGAGGGTAGCAGTTTCTGCAGAGACTCGGTGTTGACAGTAACTGCTGAGTGCTCAGACCTAAGCAGGACACCTATGTCACCACTTTCAAGGTTGGGGGAACAGCATGGAAGAGGGGGTGAAGAAAACTGGAAGATGGGGAAAGTGCAGGGAAATGCTGCCTTCCAGACATAAACAGCAGCTTCAGTTACCTGCATAAGACCTGAAAAAGATCAAGTCCACCAGAATTCCATCCTGGATGAGGAAGGAGAGGGTCATGAGGCCCCAGTCCTTCCTGACGCAGGCACTGCTTGCTGGTAGCTAGAGCCATTCTCTTCAATTGTGTGGACACTGGGAAATTGCTCATGCTCAAGCAAGTTCCTGCCTGCATTCATGCAAGCAACTCTACTGAAACTCAGTGTGCCACAAAAGAAAAGGAAAAAAATAGACATGGAAGTAGGCAAGGTCTTGTTGAAAAGGAGGAGGATGGAGAGATGGCTCAAGGGTCAAAACTCGGTCTTGCAAACAGAGGGTCCTGAGTTCACATCCCAGGTCCCACATAAAAATGCAGGTGGAAAGGACAGCGGCCTGAAATTCTGGTCCTGGTGGGAGGAGCCTTGGAAATCCCAGAATGAATCAAGAAGAAGGTAGAAGCAATCCAGGATGATTCTTCCCAAAGTCACCCTTGGGCCTCTACAAGGACATACAGTGCCCTCTGATACACACACACACACACACACACACACACACACACACACACGTGCACACGTGAGTGCACACGCAAAATAAAGGGGAGGTTCAATGCAAATGGGAGAGGATTAAGAGAGGGAAGTGGGGTTGACTATGTCAAAATATGTACATGTGCAAAATTATCAAAGAATAAATAAAAGTAAAGTGTAAATGGTAAGTTAATATTATGTATATTTTACTACAATAGAAAAAGAACAGTATCTTGGGTTAGAACTTGGTTCCAAAATCCCATGTAAACATGCTGGGTGGGTTTGGAAGCTCACCTGTAATTCCAGCCCTGGAAGGCAAAGACTGGGGATCCCCAAAGCAAGCTAACTAGAGACTAGCTCTATCAGTGAACCCTGGGTTTAATTAGAAACCTAGTCTCAAAGGAATAAGGTGGAAGAGTCATCAAGGATGGTTTTAATATCAACTCCAGGCCTCCATAAGCACTCACACACATACTATGAGCCTACACACATACACACACACACACACACACACACACACACACACACACACACACACAATAATGGTAAGGAAGAAGAAGAGCATATCCTCCCCCAGGAAAAATAACTGTGGCCACACTGGCCCTCATCTTTCCTATGCAAACCAAAAAAGTCCTTCATGGTTGAATTAGGATAGGACCCCCCAACAGTGTCTATGTAGATTGACATACATGTGGATCTAGTACATGCTGCTGGAGAACATGGGTGACACTCTAGCTTTTCCAAAGCCCTTCTGGACAAAAGGAACAGGGGATGGGACCTCTTAACCTCAACTCCTCCTGATGCTTCCAGAAATGAAGATGGGGCAGGACTCCTTATGTGGAGGTGGGAGAGGAAAGGGATGGAGACCGATCCAGGTTTCTATGAATCCTTTCCACAAGATCGTGGCTTTTGAATTTCGACCAACATGGTGTGCAGTGTATTATTAGTTGCAAAAATAAATAATATTATATATACTATTTAATATTATAGATGATATAGACTACATGTATGCATATATATATGTACACACTGTGTGTGTGTGTGTGTGTGTGTGTGTGTGTGTGTGTGTACTCATGCCAATCTCAGTAGCACTAACAACATGGAGCAGGAGGGACGATGGGGGAATTTTTTTTTTTTTTGGAGGGGGAAATTACAGAAGTTTCATCCAGAAAAGACACTGTTCCATGTTTAAACTGCCCAATGTAATGGTCGTTCTTTCTACCTGCTTTGCAGAATACAAACCAGCAATCCCATTTTCAACAACACTGTAGGATACAGGACATTTTGTGCTTCATTGAAACAAATTTCTGCATGCTTCTTAATAACATTTTGTTATCCATTCTCAAAAAAACAGTTTGAAAAAGAAGACTCTCAGAGAAATATCTCAGCTGCAAACTGCTATGTAAACATTAGTTTATTTGTATATCAGTCTGCTTGGAGTCTATTGGAAGAAAATACCACAAACAGAATGACTTAAACAGTTTCTCCCAGTTTGGAAGCTGGAAGACCAAGGCAGGGAGAGTTTCTGAGGGTCTTGTGGATGGTGTTTGCCCAAGATGCTCATGCGGACCTTCCTTTGTGCTCACAAGGGCATAAAGAGACCTCTGGTGCTGCTTCCATTCCTACAAAGTCCTGTGGGATTTGAGTCCCATTCATCTGGTTTTATTTCATTTTAATTATCTGAAAAGTTTCCCCTCCATTACATTGGGATTAAGACTTGAGTCTGTGAATTTTAGGAAATACAGTTCAGTCCATAACTACTTTCCTAGAAATCTATAGTTTCTGTAACACTTTCTTGTATGTTGCCTTTTTTATAAAAAAAAAAAAAAAAAAAAGCTTTATTTATTATTATTGGAGTTTGTGTGTGTGTGTGAGAGAGAGAGAGAGACAAAAACAGAGACAGAGGTAGGAAATGGGTGCTTGTGTACCATGGCTCACTTGTGGAGGTCAGAGGACAACCTTGACAATTCTCTTCTCCATCCACCTTTATATAGATTCCAGGGTTCAAACCCAGGTAGCCAATTTTGCACTGCAAGCGCCTTCACCCACTGGGCCACTTCGTTGATCCCTTTTATTTATTTATATGTTAGAGTAGATATTGCCTGGTGGTCCAGGTTGACCTCCAACCTGTAATCCTTCTGTCTCCCCCTCTCTTTTCCCCAGCAGCTGGAATTAGAGGCATGAGCCACCACACCCGGTTTTACAAAGTTTTGTTTGTTTGGTTTTTTTTTTTTAATCCTCAGGACAAATCTCCAGATAGATAAGGCTTGCATCAAGGAGGAATCTGACAGTTGTAAATCCAAGAATTCACCTGGGGTCACCATACTGGAAAACGACAGGGCTAGAATTCAAACTCAAGCCCTGGACCTTCCAAGTTCCTAACAAAAAATATTTGCATAGGTCGAATCACAACGATTACGTGTTTTGTTACAGTGCTTCTCAGGGGGCACAAAGAGCCATGACCACAAGGACACCTGGGCTGGCGTGGACAGGCATGTCCCACATTCCTGCTCTTTCTCCTTTCTCCAGCCACAGTGTTTATATGTAACAAAGTGTTGGTCAACAACTCAACAAGACCACATAAACCACAGCGTTCCACAAGCTTGCATCACCTGGTGACATCAAAGATTTCTTAGTATATGGAGGGATTCTCATCATGACAAAAATCACTTAATGAGAGCAGGAGAGATGACTCAGGAGTTAAGCCTCTGTCTCACAAGCAGAAGGTCCTAAATTCAGATTTGAGGTCTCACATTAAAAAAAAAAAAAGGCAGGTGGAAATGGCGGAGGGCTGAACTTCTGGCCCTGGAGGCCAGAGCCTAGGAAATCCAAGAGCAAAGTAAAAAGTAAGTAGAAGTAATCCAAGATGATTTTCAAAGTCATCCTTGATCTTCCACAGGGACACACAATGCTCTCTGATACACACACACACACACACACATACACACATACACATATTAAGTAATAAAATGGAAAAAAATCATCTAGTGACACATTTCTCCCAATCTGTCCCTATCACATGACCCAGGGACTTCACTTCTTTCCTAAGTGCTGAATCCGGGCAGCCCCTTCCTCTCAAAGCCTCGTCAGCCACCATTTGCGCCGATATGAAAGCAAGTCCCTTTCTGCATAGACAGAGGTTTCCATCCCCACGTACCCACGGGATCCTCAGCCACTACCACCTGTTGATGGGTCTGGCTGGTTCTACCACCGGCTCTAGCACCTCTCTGCCAGACTTGTGTGTAAGATCCTTCCCAGAGCCGTATCTGCCCTCTGAGCAGTCAGTGTATTAATGACACCCCACATCCAGCGAGTTGCAATATCCTCTTTCCACAGCTGGGAAAAAAGAAATGAACCCCAACAGTCTAAGTGTCCTCAGCCTGCAAGTCAGGGTGCTACATTCTCTACCATGCAAGCTCCCCACTCCCGTGTGAGAGGGGCAGAAGGTGAGAGTCTTCATCTGTGCTTTCTCCAGAGAAAAGAGTTTTCCAAGCTGCCACTTCCCAAGCCAGGGGAGGCAAAGTCAATTCCTCTCCCGCTGTGCAGCATGGCGCAACTGTGTACATTTTAGAACAGTGTCTGAAACGTCCGAGATGCTCAGTTTGCTATATTCCAGATGTGGACGCGAATGCATGCAGCCCACCCTCTGGGAGGTGCATGGGCTCTCGATCACTACGCACTAACCCCGGCACACTAAAGGCCACCAGAGCTGGGCATTCTCTACACAAGTCAATCTCCTGATGCTTAGTTACCACCTTCAGTGAATAAATGTTTTGACACTCTGAGGTTACACTGACTGTTTCTTCAGATAACTGAAACAGATAACCTACAAGCAACTGTTCCTCCTGATTAATACAGCTTGTGTTTTCAAAGTTGCTTTGTTCTTGATATGCATGTGTGTGTATGAGTGTGCATGCATGCGTGAGAGTGTGTGTGTGTGTGTGTGCGCACACGCGTGCGCGCCACTGTCATTTCTGACTGGTGTTTTCATGTAGCATCCAGCATCTGAACTCAGGTCCTTCCGCTTGCAAGGCAGAGTCTTAACCCCTGAGTCATCCCTCAAGCCATGCTTGTTCTTTAATTTCAGAGTCATTTTTAAGTCTGAGGGTTAGTTAACTGCACTCATTTGTCCACAAATAGTGGCTCCTTGAGGACATGGGACTTTTTGTGGTAAAATGGGAGAAAGAGACCCAGGCAACAGGACAGCTGGTCACCCTACTAAAATTTGAACCCACTGTGGAATGCATAGCATTACAGGAAGAGGGTTGTCTTGGTGAAATAATTTCCTCTCTCTGTGCTTATTCCTACATCTGTCCTAAATCAGGGAAGCTATTACGAGCCTGTGCATCCTGCTGTGGGGGTCAGAGCATTCCATTCATCCAAGTGTTTGTAACAACCACTGCTTTGTCATCCAGAAGACACAAGCAGGTACAATGAGTAAAGATGAAGCACTTGTAACCCAGCACCCGCCTTTGACAAGGGATGTGCCCAACTAAGGTAGGAAGAGATGAGGAATGAGGGCCATGCTGAAGCCGGGGTCTGGAATCCAAGGGTGAACTCGGTTCAATATAAAGGCAGAAGATTGATGAATGGAGTCTGGGACATTGCAATGTCCCAGGGATCCCAGGTCCCACTTAAAAACGCCAGACAGAAATGGCTGTGGCCTCTACTTCTTTTGCCTCAAAATTAGAAGAACCTGATTTCAGATGCCAGATCCCACCTAAAAAAACAGGTGGAAATGGTGGTAGCCTGCACTTCTGGCCTAGGAAGTCAGAGCCTGAGAAACTCCAGAGCAAAGCAAAAAAGAGGTAGAAGCAATTCTTAAAGTCACCCTTGGTCTTCTACAGGCACACACAGTGCCCTCTGATCACACATACACACACACACACACACACACACACACACACATACACACTCACACAGGAAATAAATGTTTTTGAATTTTATAAAAATATATTTATTGATGATATTCTTTCTGACTCAAAAGTAATGGATGGGGGTTAGAGAGATGGCTCAGAAATAAAGTCTCTGCCTCATAAACAGAAGGACTTGAGTTCAGATCCCAGACCCCATGTAAAAATGCCAGGCAGAAATGCAGTGGCCCGCATGTCCAGCCTGGGAAGGAGGAGCTTGGGAAATCCTGAAGCAAAGCAAAAAGGAAGTAAAGCGATCCAGGATAATTCTCGAAGTCACCACTGGGCCTCCACATTCATACAGGGTTCTCTCTGTCACACACACACACACACACACACACGCAGCTACAAAAAAGAAAAAAATGGATGTTATGTCGATTATCTGTTTAAAAATTCAAATATGTGAGAGATATCACATGCATCATACCTGTAGCTCCAACTAAATTGAAAGGATCATTTCAGCCTAAAATTTAAAACCAGCCTGGGCAAAATAGCAAGACCCCCATCTCAGAACAAAAACAATACACACAATTTAATCACTTAAGACTTTATGTACATACACATCATCCTCAATCATCCCTTTTGGTTTCCTGGCTTTCTTTTTTTTTTTTTTTTTTTAACGTGGGACCTGGGATCCGAACTCAGAACCTTCTGCTTGTGAGTTGGTTTCCTGGCTTTCTGATACCCACCGATAATATAGTTTTTTTCAATCATGATACTTGCTTTCCTACTCATGAGAGACAGACATTGGCCAAAATCCTTAGACGATAGCATAACAGGACAGAACAGGACGCAAAGGAGGCCTGGTCTGGGAGGACACCGAGCTAGTCTGAATGGAAGCGCATAGGACTAGAGAATGCAGAAGGACAGGGTAGATGATTCCAGGAAGAATCCATGTGCAAAGCCATGTGCAAAGAGGCACTGTCATAGTTAGGCACAGGTGTCAACTTGACAGTTGAGGGTTCGAGCTCTGGGCACATTTGTGGAGTTAATGGTTTCTGGGACACAGGTTGAGTTAAGCCCAGAGCAAACCAGCAGGAGATTGTCTAGCTGATGGGGAAGGCCCAGACCATGGCAGGTGGGATTAGGCCCTGCAATAAAATACAGAGAGCTGGTTGAGAGAGTTGGCATCCTTGTGTACACTTGGACAAATATGGTGGCAAGTAAGGATCGTCCCTCTCTCAGCCATTATGTAGAGATGGCATGGCTAGTTCCCTAGGCCCTAGTGTTGGTGCGTGCTCTCCCGTCAAGCTGAACTGTGGACTATAACCAGACTATCATAGAAAATAAACCCCTTGTTCCCTTAAGCTGTTTGATAGAGATTTATCAGCAACCATGCGGGCTGACTGCTACAGGCACCAAGAGAATTTCCACAGGGGCCAAAGACTGCAGAACTGCAGATGTTGGAACAAAGATGAGACTAAGGAAATGAATGAGCCAGAGCTGAGATGCGTTCAGACATTGTCCCGTGTCCCGGAAACCTGAGATGTCTACGGAGTTGTCAAGCTAGAGAGTGGATAATCCAGACTGTTTTATCAGTAGGTAGGTAGGTCTGCTATGCTTGGAAGGATGATGTGGAAAAAGGAGAGACCAGTCACTACAACTAAGAAGCCTACAGAGATATCCAAGAACACAAAGACCTGGATAGAAGGAGTTCAGCATGGACATGGGGGTGCCCCCTAGGATTCTGTGACATCTTGTGAGAGACAAGAGTGAACCAGAGACAGCTTAAGAAGTTCAGCCGGGTCACGTGACTGACTCTTCCACTGGGGTCACAGCAGGCTGCAATGAAGCAGATGGTTTGTGGAACGCGCCTACAGAACTTCCAGGAGCTGGTTGTCTGGCAACGACCAGCCTAAGGGAGCTCTAGACTGACAGCCTCTGCAACACAGCATTGGTCAGCAGAGAGGGAGTGGGAAACTGAGCGGATTATGCTCACGTAAGAAGCATGCTGGTCTGTCCCATGGACATTTGAGAAGAGAACAAGGGCTTTGGAACCGGAAGCCCTGGATCCCACTGTCCATCTGCCATGTCACACGGTACTCCATAGGCCAAGACAAGCAGAGTAAGGGATCAGGGACAACCAGAACAGATGGAAAGAAAAGGGCAGGAGGAGGGTGAGATCAAGCCAGTACCTGTCAAGAAACTTCTTCCACCTCCCTCCTCCCCCTCAACTAGCTTTCTCCTGCTTCTGGCAATGTCCTCCAACCCACAGCAGAGCTTTCTAACCTGAACTGGAAAGCCAAGAAGCCGACAGCAGTTAGAACCATCGCAGGAAGAGACGTGACCATTTAGTCAGTGCCAATGTTTGCACCGTGGGGCATGACTTCGTGCGCAAGTTCTGGGCCCATTGCAAAACCGGAATGTTGAAAACATTTACAAACTTGAAGACGGTCGTGCTAGACCAGCAAGCCAAGTGCTGGGACATTACGGGAACCAACATGACATTGTGAAGCTGGCTTTCCTTGCCTTTCAGGATCCTGTAGTCTAGACAGCTAGGTATGGTGTTACACGTCTGTTGTGACTCCGAGACAGGAAGACCTGAGGTTCCAGCCCAGCCTGGACCACTCAGAGAACTCTGTCTCAAAACAAGACAAAATGAAAACATAAAGTTTCACTGCAAAGTGAAGATGGTTGTGCTTATCCCCTCTGTTCCAAGAAGGATTTGGAGTGTGTGTGTGTGTGTGTGTGTGTGTGTGTGTGTGTGTGTGTGTGCATGCACGCGCATGTGCACACGCTCAAGAGAATACTTGAATGTATTGAGTGTGTGTGCACATAGAGGTCCAAGAGTAACATCAGGCATCACCCTGAATTGTTCTGCCACCTTATTGCTTTGCTCTGGAGTTTCCCAGGTTCCACCTTCCCAGGCTGGAATTGCAAGTCACTTCCATTTTCATTTTTAAATGGGACATGGGATCCAAACTCACATCCTCTGGCTTTCGAGGTAAAGGCTTTAACCCCTCAGCCAACTCCCCAGCCCTCCAGGAAGGATTCAGTAGCGAGCACATGGATCCCGTGAACTTGACCCAGAGTATATGCCCACTACTCCTACCACTTCTCAGCTTCTTCTGCCTTCAGAAGCAACTGTCACAGTGTCTATGTACGTAGCAACAGTATAGTCCTTATGTGCCCAGGGAAAACCTTTCAGACACTAAACCAACAAATGATATGCCTTGCACATTTTCAATAACTATGGCAGCAAAACAGGAAAGCAGAGATGGCGAGGGAACCCTCCTCCCAGAAGACTTGGCTCGCATCTGTCACGTCGCCCACTCTGTGCTCTGAGGCCTCTGTACGTGGTGCTATAAAAACTGCACTCTGCCAGTCCTCGGCTGGTGCAGAGGTGAACCACCTTTCACTTATTGAAAGGATTAGAGAGACGAGCGTTGTTAATTTGAAAAGGTCGTCTGCAGGGTGATCGTTGGATTCCCTTTTAACTGGGGTCATGGCGATGAGAGAATTAAAGAAGCAGATACATGAAGATTTTAGGATGTTTTTCTCTGAATGCCTTGGTTTATAAGCCAAAAGCGTTGACTTCCAAGTTCATTGGGAAAAAGAACATGTGGGGGGAATGTCCAGTGGTGCAAGGCACAGGACCCTCACAGAGACCCTGGAGTAGATGACTTCGGTACACAGAGACATTCAAGACCCGAGATTAAACTCAAGGTCAAAAGACTTATGAATGCACGAGTTGACAATGCTGAAATCAACTTGTTTGAGCAATGAGTTTATAAGATGAACCAACAGTCCTTTGGTCTTCTGATGAAAGAAAGCGATTGACTCTGCTACATATCAAAATTTCATCATTAAAACGAAATCTGTGATAGATGACATGCTGATCCTTGGTGTGATTCGTTTTCCTCTCACCATGACAAATATTTTAGACAGTTGGAAACTTTGAAGACCTTCAAATGACACTGGGAAGACATCAGCCCAGCTTATCTGTGTAAAACCCAAGCCTTGACAGGTTGGGTGGTACCAGTTGTTCTGCAGTTGCATGTATTTCGTGTGCTTTCAACATCCTGCCTACTCCATAGTATTTCCAATCTTATGAGCTGCAAGTGAAACCAGAAACTGCTTTAACAAGGACAATGACATGTGACCTAACCTCAACCAAACAGATACCTGCATGATCTTTTTCTAATCATGTAATAAAAGATTTCAAATTGGGGCCCTTGAGAGATGGTTGAGTGGGTAAGGCGCCTGCCTGTAAATGTGGTGACCTGAGTTCAAGTCCCTCAAGACCTCTACCTCATGGTAGAAGGAGAAAACTAACTTCTAGAAGTTGGCCTCTGACCTCTACCCATATGCCATGGCATCTGCGTTCTCTCTCTGTCTCTCTGTCTCTGTCTCTCTGTCTCTCTCTGTCTCTGTCTCTCTCTCTCTCATAAATAAATGAATAAATAATTTTTTTTAAAAAAAAGAAAAGATTTCCCCCCACCCCAAGGTTCAGGGAACACCGCATTAGAGGGAGCAGTAAGCCTGAAGGGGGCAGGAGTGCATCCGGACATTATCTTCTGAACATGACATGGTTGTTGCATCCATGAATTCTCTACAGCGATGTATATTTCCACAAGATTTGCACAGGTTGGGGAAAAGGAAATGGCATCTTCAGTGCTACACCTACCGACATATGATTCACATTCCAGCAAGTGCTCAGACACATATCACCAAAGGCAACCCAGATGAGACACAGCGGGTCACCCGTGCTAAAAGATAAGAAAATAAGAGAGAGACTGCAGAGCTGTAAAAGAAAGAGGAGGGGGGCTTGGGGTTGGGAATTAAAGAGTGAAAATACCACAAATTCACTACATTCATGTAAGAAACACTAAAAGAATTTTTAAAAAGAAAGGTTTCAAAGTAGAATACTTTGTACAAGGCATTGGAAGAAAGTAGAGACAGGAGCGTGGTTTTAAATCCCTCTGAAGTCCAACAATGCAGAGTAAGATAACCAGACCCAAAAACAAGTCATCCTACACAACAGTCAAACAAAGCTAGACATTTCTCCCACTGTTTTGGTTTGCATCTGAATGTTCCCCAAAGGGCCACGTGTTAGATGAATACCTTAAAATACCAACCCAGAATGACAAACACCAGTAAAAATTACTAGACTTTGAAGAATTAAAAATTCTTGAAGTATATAAGAAAAAAAATGAACCATAAATTTGTACTGGAAGTGTCTATCCATGTCCAATGTACATATGCATTTCCTGCTGAGGTCTAGAAATAGCTGCTGAAAATAGAGATCACTAATGTCCAAATCAGTGCAAAAATGTCCCTACTTACTAAATGACAGCAGAGCTTCTGGGAGAAAGATTGTTCTGGTCTGAGATATAAAATGCATGAAATAAACTTCAAATTTCTCTTCTTAAAAAAAACTTTATTACAAAGAAAAAATTTAAATAGGAGTAGACTTCCCAATATTGCATAGGAAACTGGAATTCCCAAGCCATAAACAGAAATACGGCATCACTATGCATTCCATAAGATATAAAGACAGAAATTCAAGGGGCCCCACTCCAACCTGGAACTTCTCATCACAGTGGTTAGTGAGCAAATTGTTCAAGATTGGAGAGTCATGCCAGAAGTTCTTAGGAGCTAAATTGAACAGGTGTCCACAGTCAAAAAAGTAGGACTATTTGAATTTCAAAAATGATATCTTCAGTTTAGTCCACCAACTATGTTTCAATTCATGAAGTTAATTTTTAAAATTAATTTTAAAGTTAATTTTTATTCATTATCTTTTTAAACTTTATTTGTTGCTTGTGTGTGTGTGTGTGTGTGTGTGTGTGTGTGTGTGTGTATCAGAGGGCACTGTATGTCCCTGTGGAGGACCAAGGGTAACTTCTGGGAACCAGCCTGGATTGCTTCCCTGGCTCCACCCACCAGGGCCAGAAGTGTAGGCTGTCACCATTCATTCCCACCTGGCACGAGACTTGGGATCCAAATTCAGGACATTCTTCTTGCAAGGCAGAGTCTTAACCCCTGAGCCATCTTTTTAGCCCTATTGTTTATCTTTGAAAAATTATAAGGCAATAGGGATCGTGCACATGATCATCAGTCAACAGAGGGAAAGAACCAAATACTCACCACACCTTTCAATTAGGACCTGAAAAAAACAGGAAAGTATAGGTAAAGAAAGTTATCTGTATTAAATTATTCCCAAAAAAGATATTTAAAAAAAGAGTATAAAGACAGGCCTGGTGGTACACACTTATCCCAACACTCAGGGACTAGGGGCAGGAGAATCACTTCCAGTACAAGGCTTGTCTGAGCTATGTAGCAAGTTGTAGGCCAGCCAGGGTTACATAGGAAGAACTTGTCTTGAGAGAGAAGGAGAGAGAGAGAGAGAGAGAGAGAGGAAGGCAGGAAGGCAGGAAGGCAGGAAGGAAGGAAGACAGGAAGACAAGAAGGAAGGAAGGCAGAAAGGAAGGAAGGCAGGAACGGAAAGGAAGGAAGGAAGGAAGGAAGGAAGGAAGGAAGGCAGGAAGGAAGGAAGGCAGGCAGTTAGGAAGGAAGGCGGAAGGAAGGCAGGAGGAAGGAAGGGAGGAGGGAGGGAGGAGGGAGGGAGGGAGGGAGGGAGGGAGGGAGGGAGGAGGGGGAGGAAAGGAGGAAAGGAGGAAGGAAGGAAGGAGAGGAAAAGGAGGCAGGAAGGAAAAAAGAAGGAAGGAAGGAAGGAAGGCGGGAAGGAGAAGGGGAGGGATGGCGGAAGAAGAAGGAGGGAGGAGGGAGAAGACGGAAGGAAGGAAGGAAAGGAGGGAGGGAGGGGGGCTGAGGAGGAGGAAAGGAGGCGGAAGAAAAAAACGGAAGGAAGGAAGGAAGGAAGGAAGGCAGGAAGGAAGGAAGGGGGAGGAAGGAAGGAGGGAGAGGAAGAGGAGGAAGGAGGGAAGGAGGGAGGGAGGGAAGAGGAAGAAGGAAGGAAGGAAGGAAGGGAGGGAGGGAGGGAGGGGGAGGGAGGGATGGAAGAAGAAGGAAGGAGGAAAGGAGGAAGGAAGGACTAAGGAAAGGGAGGAAGGGGAAAGAAGGAAGGAGGGAGGGAGGGAAGCAGGAAGGAAGGAAAAAGAAGGAAGGAAGGAAGGAGAAGGAAGGAAGAAGGAAGGAAGGAAGGAGGAGGGAGGGGGAGGGAGGGCGGGAAGGAGGAGGAGGAGGAGGAAGGAAGGAAAAAAAGAAGGAAGGAAGGAAGGAGGAAGGAAGGAAGGAAGGAAGGAGGAAGGAAGGAGGGAAGGCGGGAAGGAGGGAAGGGGAAGAGGAAGAGCGGAAGGAAGGAAGGGGAAGGAAGGAGGGAGGGAGGAAGGAGGGAAGGAGGAAGAAAGGAAAACAGAAGGAAGGAAGGAAGAAGGAGGAAGGAGGAAGGAAGGAGGGAAGGAGGGAAGGAGGGAAGGAGGAAAGAAGGAAGAGGGCAAGAAGGGAAGGAAGGAAGGAAGGAGGAAGGAAGGAACGGAGGAAGGAGGAAGGAGGAAGGAGGGCGAGGAGGGAGGAGGGAAGGCGGGAAGAAGGAAGGAGGAAGGAGGAAAGAAGGAAGGAAGGAAGGAGGGAAGGAAGGAAGGAAGGAAAGGAAGGAAGGAAGGAAGGAAGGAAGGAAGGAAGGAAAGGAAGGAGGGAAAGGAGGGAAGAGGAAGGCGGGAAGGAAGAAGGAAGGAAGGAGGAAGGAAGGAAGAGGAAAGGAAGAAGGGAAGGAAGGAAGGAAGGAAGGAAGGACGGAAGAAGGAAGGAAGGAAGGGGAAGGACGGAAGGAAGGAAGCGAAGGAGGGAAGGAGGGAAGGAGGGAAGGCGGGAAGAAAAGAAGGAAGGAAGGAAGGAAGGAAGGAAGGAAGGAAGGAAGGAAGGAAGGAAGGAAGGAAGGAAGGAAGGAAGGAAGGAAGGAAGGAAGGAAGGAAGGAGTAAATGATTCGGTTAAATTATCACCATTTGTCACAGTGAATTAGTAGGTCTAAGCAATGGTAAGCAAAGCTTACTGCGGTTATAGAAAAATTACCAGCTGGGGCAGAGCTCAGTTATAGAGCAGATCTTTGACATACAGAAGGTCTTAGGTTCAATCCCCAGCAGTAAGATAAAATAAGATAGCAAAATAAATGTAGTCAGATGTTCCGTGGTTCTGCTCAGAGAACATTTTGCAGGGTTGTGTATGTCACAAAGCACCCACCCCATGACGCCCGCCACAGTGGATTTGCTCGCCACTGGGGACAGTAATGTGATCACTTGGTCGAGGCGGCGAATGCACAACATTTGGGCTTGGGAGAGACTGTCAGAGGGAAATTAAAAGGCAGGAGGAAGTCTCCCGGGAGCCCTGCTGGCAACGCCCTGAGCAGAGGAGGCGGCATCTGGCTTGCAAGGCCGACTTGGCAGAAGCCCTGGCTGAGGTGCCCCAGCCCAGAGCTGGCAGCGAGTTTCACAGGAACAAGCCAGCAGTACAATGGGCGTCATTCACGCATTGTTTCTAAGTGCGAGGCTCTCCTGGAAATTTTCTCAGCTACCTAATTGCCCTTACCAGATTTTTTTTTCTTTCCTAGAAAGGATTCTGTTCTTTGTAATTTATGGACCCTAACTGATCCAAAAGGTGAGCAGTGTGTGTATGTGTGTGTGTGTGTGTGTGTGTTGTGTGTGTGTGTTTGTGTGCTCACAATGTATATGTCACAGTGTGTGTGAGAGAATATGTGTGTGTCCTCACAGATTGTCCTGTCCTCATTTCATGTCTGCAGCAAGCTCCTGAGCTCACCCAATTCACTTTAAACCCAGGCTGGTGACAGAAAGGGAGCTATTTACTTTGGTCATGTTTGCCTACGATGCCTGAAGAAGGCAAACAGAAGCTCAGCTTCCGTTGAACTCCTGATATTTGACAACTGCTGGAATCTACGCAGAGTGGTCCTTGGTTTTTAAGTAAAGCTGGCAAGAGAGCTACAGTGACAAGCGTTGCTGAGAAAATTCTCAAAGAATCATTGATTCAGGCAGGTAAGACAGTTCAGCAGGTGAGGTGCATGCTCACAACCGTAAAGCCCTGAGTTCGATTCCCAGAAGCCCGCATGATGCATGTGTGCACCTCTCTCTCTCTCTCTCACACACACAAATAAATAAATAAATAAATAATAAAGTTAAAAAGATGGCTGATTCCTCATAAAGAAAGGAGATGGGGATCACGCTTCAATAGAGAAATTAGGACACGGTCATGTATTGCATGTAAGTAATGAAACATCTGGTGCAGCTCACTCTTACCTCCCTTCTGTTAAGTTGGGACTGAGCAGGTTTGATCTTCCCAGTTAGGGAAGGTATATAGGGACTGGCCGTTAGATGGTAAGAAATTGGCAAATGGAAGACTGACCCCTCTCACTGCTGTGCCCTGCTCCTATTCTTCCATCTTCCTTTGAGTCTCTTCTTATGTTAAGATCTTCATTTAAACAGTCTTTTATCTTTGGTTGGAGGTGACCTTCGATCACAGTCAGGATGCAGCCAAGGGCGGTGCAGGAAAAGCAATATTGCAAACAACAATAAACCATAATTCAGAACACCAAAGACCCTGTATTATTCACCAGACCAGCCAAATCCCTCCCCGTCCTAAAGCTCAGGGAAACTTACGGAAGAGGAGGCGGCAAGATTGTAAGAGCCTAAAGGTGGGGAGAACCAACGACATGCAAGAACTCCACACAAGTCAGGGCTGCAACAGCCAAGATATAGCCACAATGTGATTGGACTTTGCCGGGCCTGCACAATGGCTGACGTGTCAATGACTCCCCAAAGTCTAGCACAGATCACAGGGGAGAAGGCGACAGGCAGTTGGGATCCTTAGAGGCAAGGGGTCAAACAGTCATAATAGAGTTCCCATACTAACGGGCAGCCCAAGAACGGGCCCGGGCTATGCCACTGAGTGCTGAACCCTCACTAGTGTAGCCCACTCAGAGGAAGGTTCCGTGTCCACATCAACGATGCTCTGGGGGATGGGAGGGAGGAAGCAGGAGGAGCTGGAGGAGGGGCATGGAAGGGGATGAGAGGGAGGGGGGAAGGGGAAGAGTGCAATGGGGAACTAACATGGGAAGGGAGGGGAAAGGGAGAGGAGGGGGGATATCTATTGAGCTTGTATGATTAGGCAAAAAAAAGTGTAGTAATAAAAAAAAAAAGAAAGATGGCTGATTCCGCAGCAATCGAGCCCTGCAGCGTGTTCAACGCCATGTTGAGTCCACGTCCTCCTCTTTTCTGAACCACACTTTCTTCTACTTCCTATTCGTTACTTTGCATAGGACCCTCGGTAAATCACACTTGTTTTAAAACATGCATTGCCTTGGCGTAGAGAAGAGCTCTAGCTTTCCACCTTGCCTCTGCAGTTTTGATCACTCAGTGTGAAAGGCAAGGAGAGGAAAGCTTGACACTTCCAGCGTTTGAGGGTCGACCAAGCTCTGCATATTCCTCTAGTGCTGTCTGGAGTTTCACTTCTCAGCCCACCTGAGTCCTGAGGAAAGATGATGGACCTAGAGGACAAGTACATGAGAAGGACAGTGAGCGGGTCTGAGCCCCTTTTCCCACAGTGTAAATTAGTCTCGTCCAACCAGTAGGGTAGATCTGTTGATTGGGAACTATTAATACTAGCACTGCAGTAATATTGTCAGGTATTGCCGCAGCCGTTATTTCTCCTCCTCCTCTTCTCTCTCCTCTTCTTGCCTTCTGTCTCATGTGTTTGGGAAGGTCATGGCACCTTTGAGAGGTGGAGCCTTGCTGGAAGAAGACAGTTCCAGGGGGTGGGCCTTGAGATGGATTAATCCCACTCTCCCTACTGGAGATGTCTGCCTTTGCAGCAAGCAGTTTTGCAGCTCTCAGTCTCCGAGTTGTCTGCAGTGATCTAGGCCTCCTCCAGATTCTGCCACCAGCTTTGCCTTGTCCACCATGAAAGACTGTTTCTTCCCTTTCTTCCCTCTGGAACCGGAAACTGGATAAATCTCCCTTTCTCCCATTCAGTTGCTTGACTAAGGGTGTTCTCTCACAGCAACACAAGAGTAACTAGTAACCTTTCTCGTGTTTTTTCACTATTGTCCTTGAGACAGGGTATGTCCAATGTAACTAGCCCAGGCAGACCTAAAACTAAAAGATTTTCCTGTTCCCTCTCAGAAGTACAGGATGAGGGATGATAGGCCTGTGTTACCAAGCCCCACCTCCTTAAGTGCTGCTTGTAATCCATTCACTTGCATTCTTACAGTCTCCTGGTGAGCTAGATGCTTGCTTCCCCGCGTTGCAGAAGGAAGTTAGACCAGGAAGTTACACCTCTCCAGGCCTGGTGGTGCCTGACTATGGGGGCTGTAGGAGGCTCAGGACAAGCAGGAGGTCAGCCTGGGATATACATATACATGTGCATATACATATACGTATGCGTATACACATACATAATCTGCTAGCATCTTGATTTTTGGCTTCCCACCCTCCTGGGATTGTGAGAAATAAACTTACAAGAAAAAAAAGTTAAGACAGCAACAAAAGAATGAAGCGCCTGATTGGAGTCACTCTTGAGGGCTGGACTTAAGTCCTGCTGTTACACTAAGGTCAAGTGGACGCTTCTCTGGACACAGCCTACCTCTTGTGCATCCTGCGCAGTATGGCAGACAGAGCTTTCCTAAACTCGAAAGCAAGCTCAGCGCATCCTCAGGAAAGATGGACAGACTCCTGCTGCAGGTATAAAGAAATGAATGGCTGTGTATTGAGCGCTGTAGATAACAATTCTGGAAGTTACGTTTGCTCTCTCAGGGTACACACAAAACAAGATGCAAATGACAATCTCCAGAAACTAGATAGTGAAGAAGCAAATACAAGATTTAAAAAAGATATGAGGGGTGGGAGGCTAGAGAGATGGCTCAGGGGTTAAGACTCTGCCTCATAAGCAGAAGGTCTTGAATTCGGATCCCAGGTCCCACACAAAAAAATGCCAGGCGGAAATGGTAGGCCTGGTGGGCAGAGCCTGGGAAATCCCAGAGCAAAGCAAAAAGGAGGTAGAAGTAATCCAGGATGGTTCCTGAAGTCACCCTTGGTCCTCCCCAGGGATATCCAGTGCCCTCTCCCACAAACACACTAAAAAAAAAAAAGAAAAAAAAAAAAAAAAAAAAGATATGTTGGAAGTAGGCAGCTCAGGGCATAAACATGAGTCCAAGGACCTGCATTCCAGTCTCTCCCACTTTTCTGGATCTGTTTCTTCGTAGCTGTTAAATGGAATCCTATGTGTGACGATCCGAACATGTACCACGATACACATGTGTTAGAAACTTAATGTGCAATGTGACAGAGGCAAGACTCACTGGGAGGCAGTCAGCTCTTGAAGACGCTATGCTCCTGGATGGATTTACACCAGTATTGTTGCTGGTTTGCTCTCCGGTGCTCCATCACATGAAGACCTCACCCTGGAAGACACTCAAGGCGCCATCTTGCAATCACGGATGGCAGCACCTTCGGTGAAGTCTCCCCAGCCTCCAAAGCTGCGTGAAATGATTTCTACTCTTTACAGAGTATCCAGCCTCGTGCATTTTAGTATACCAATAAAAAATGGAATAAGACATGAGAATCACTTTCAATTCCATAATGTGCACAAGAGCTGCCTGAACAGAGAAGTGGATGAATTCAAAAGACTGGGAAGGATCCCTCATCCAGGTCTACAACCGGCCCTTTAGGGCTTGGATGGTAGATTTACAGGACTTTCCAGTACTGAAATCTCTCTTTTGAAGAATTTATAATATCTATTTTTTTTTAACTTCCTGGTTTTCAGGCTACAATACAAGACTAAGGAAGTGCTAGACGAGGCCATTTGCAGTACAACTTTACACTTAATTGCCTTTTAGCTGGACCCGTGAGACGTGCCGTCTTCCTGCCACAGTGGAGGGTGCTCTGCACATGCGCACATTTGCAGTCGGGCAAAGGGCATGCCAAGTGTGCCAGAATCTTCTGACATCCACCTCTCAGCCTCCTTTACCCTACAAGGTACAGGATGGACTTTGCACTCTGGGTGATTGAATTCTCATTTAGGAAAGAGCCTCAGGAGACAGCACAAAGGAACCTACAATTATTGAGTGCCCTCTGCATGCCAGAAATCTTACATAAGTTATCTTCAGTGTTGGAGGTCTGATGTTTATGAGGATTATGTAACCTGTCTGAGGTCACCCAGCCAGCAAGTGACAGATGCACTTGAAATCCTAGCTTGCCTGATCCCAAAGCTCAAGGTCTGTCCACTAGAGCAATGGTTGTCAAATTATAATCTGTCCATCACCTTTATTTCTATATTGTCCATAGGTCAAAAATATCTGGGAGGGGGGCTGCTGAGATGGCTCAGTGGGTGGAGGTGCCTATGCATAAACCTGAGGATCTAATCTCGATCCCTGTATCCCACATGCTGAGTCCTGACATCCACATCACGCCCAGGCAAGCACACATGCCTGCATCCTTCTTTCAAACAAATACATATTTTTCAAAAAAAGAAAAAACTTTAGTACATCTTTAAATGGTTGAGAGGAGGAGAAATATTTGGAGCTAGGGGAAATGGTTTAATGTATAAAGAACTTGCTACACAATCGGGATAACTGGAGTTTGGGATAACTATGTTAAAAAAAAAAATTCTGAGCCAGCAAGATGGCTAAGGAGTTAAAGCCTTTGTCTCACAAGCAAAACGACTTGAGTTCAGATCCCAGGTATCACGTAAAAATGCCAAGTGGAAATGGTGGCAACCTTGCATTTCTGGCCCTGGGAGGGAAGGGGAGGGGAGGGGAGGGGAGGGGAGGGGAGGGGAGGGGAGGGGAGGGGAGGGGAGGCAGAGGGAAGGGAGGGGAGGGGAGGGGAGGGGAGGGGAGAGGGAGGGGAGGGGAGGGGAGGGGAGGGGAGGGGGAGGGAGGGAGGGGGAAGACGGAGGGGGAGGAGGGGGAAAGAGGGAGTGGAGAGAGGGGGAGGGGGAGGAGAAGGGGAATGGAGAAGGGGGGAGGGGAGGGGAGGGGAGGGGGGGAGGGGGTGGGAGGGGAGGGGGAGGGGAGAGGTGAGGGGATGAGGGAAGGGAGTGGGGAGGGGAGAAGAGGGAGGGGGGAGAGGAGGGGGAGGGAGGAGAGGGGAAGGGGGGAGAGGGGGAGGGGAGGGTGAGGGAAAAGGGGGAGGGGAGGGGTAGAGGGGGGGGAGGGGGAGGGGAGGGAGGGGAGGGGGGGAGGGGAGGGGAGGGAGGGAGGGGAAGGGGAAGGAAGGGAGGGGAGAGGGAAGGGAGGGGAGGGGGAGGGGAAGGGAGGGGAGGGGAGGGAGGAAAAAAGAAATTGCCTTCATAGAAAGGATTTGCATGTGAGGAAACAGAACTCACTTATGTTTAATAACTGCCTCAAGCTAAGCACATTGATTCACTTTACAGAGTTTCAGTTGCCCAGCACAGGTCAGAGACCAAACATAGAGTGGACGTCAGGGAGACCCATGGTAAGAAGGGACCCTCGGAATTGCCCAGAGAACCAGCAACCTAGGGCTCTGACAGCCTCTGTGAGGTTAGCAGGAGGCGTGGGGCACGCTGGGAAAGGAGCCCACCCCCCTTAGAGCTGGACAGGACTCTCGGACGTGCAAACTCCAGGACTGCACCCAGGAGAGACTGACTGTAAGTTAAGAGCTTGAGCAGCTCATGCCAATAAAGTCTTCAGAGTCAGTGGGGTGGGGGCTTGCATTTTTCCTGTCTGTAACCAAGAGCTTTTCAATATTAGAAAGTATTTAGAGAGCACTAAATACTTTGTTGAGAGAAAAACAGATGAAGAAAACAATAGGGTAAAGAAGCCATGAGGAGCTAGTGGAGCTGGTGGACCATTCACTATGGTCACCATGGCAACGCACCATCCACTGGATGCCTCATGGCTTTGGAGGCTGGAAGTCCAAAACCCACAGTGCTGGTCCAAGGTTGTTTCAATTAAAAGAAAAACGCTGGACAAATGTAGCAAAGCTTATTGGAGCAAAGAACAAGTTATCGATCAGGTGGTTCCTGGAATCGGAAAAGGTTGAGAAGATGGCAGCTCGCCTTGTGAGCAGCAGCTTTTATGAGCCACAGAGGCCAGAGAGAGAGAGGAGAGAAAGAGGAAAGAAAGAGGAGAGAGAGAGAGAAAGAGGAGAGAGAAAAGAGGAGAGAAAGAGAGAGAGAGATCGCCTTATTGGCTGCAGCTAGGCGTTTGTCTTATTTGGCTCTGTGTGATGGGATGGTTGCCTGTGATTGGCTGAGGTAGAGTTGTTTGTGATTGGCTAATAAAGCCCAATGTTTGCAATAAAAACAACAGGGCCGAGTTATGTGATAGCTTGTTGTCTAGATGCTGAGAAGATGGAGTAGCCTGGAGCCAATGGCCTGCGGCTTCTCTGAGGCTTGTTCTGAGGACTGTGAGGGAGAATCTCTTCCCACCTTTCCCAGCTCCAGGTGCTGTGCTAGCAATCTTTGGTCTCTCAGAGTATTGAATGGTCAGTCTCGCTTATCCTCATCCTCAGAAGACTCTGTGTGTGTGTGTCTGTATGTGTGCGTGTGCGCGCATGCGCGCATGCGTGTGTGTCTGTGTGTGTGCAAGCGCGTGCGTGTGTGTCTGTATGTGTGTGTGTGTTGTGTCTATTTTTTTTTCCTTTTTATAAATACACTGGTTGCACTGGATTAGAGGCTCATGCTAATCCAATATGACTTCATTTTAGCTAATTATATCTTTAATGACCCTATTTTCAAATGAAGTCACATTCTGAGTTTCCGTGGATTAGGACTTCAGCGTATGATTGGGGTGAGGGATGGGAGCACAGTTCAGTCCCCAACAAGACGCAAAGGTCGTTATTTGCCCTGAACCCATCCAAACGTCTTGTTTTCCACGGTTGTCTCTAGCGAGGCCTCTTTCACCATGAGGAACAATAAAACCAGAAACCCTGAAGCACCAGGAAAACCGCCAGAAGGATTTTTAAAAAAAAATCTAATGGAGAATCGAGAAAATGACAGGATCAGCTCACAGAGGGCCTCTTTAAAAGGTGTCTTTAGAAGGCCCCAGAACATCTGGGTTCACGCCTTGCTTCTGAGCAGAACCAGCTGAGGATACTGGAAGGAGTCGCTTTACTGGCTCAGTGGCAGTGCCCCACTATGTACAAGCTGACAAGCTGGCTGGCCACCCTCCTGTCCCCAGCGAGCCAGCCGGGGCTTGGAACAAGTAGTGATGGAGTCCACCCACTGGCTGTGTGGGAACCAAGACCAGAGCCCAGGCGGATTCCTCTGCGGGGCCCTTTCTCCAAGGTACATCCTCTCTCAAGATTCCAAACTCAGCCTTTCAGCCTAACTACAGGCTTTTAATCTAACCTTCCCTCAAAACCCCTGACCCAACTAAAGATCAGCGAGTCACCCCATAATCTTTTCAGAAGGCCTGGTGGCTGGACAGCCTGTAATTTCCTGCACTAACATCACCACCCCACAGAGCGCAGACAGGCGCTGGGCGGGACAATTGTTGGTATTTAAGAGACCTGGATTTGCCATCTACGCAGCTGGTTTTCCACGGCCACAGTTCACAGAAGGCTGTCTGGCCACCCCACGGCGGGGCCAGGTTGGGCAGTCCTATGAGCTCTGAGGCAGATCCAGCAGGCCAAGTTTGGTTTCATCCCCTCGGGTCTTCTAGTCAGTCTGTCCACAGGGGCTCCACACATCTGAAAACGGAAAAATCACAACAAACCTTAACCAAGGACCTTTCCCTCCACATTCTGCTGTGTGCCCACTCATGAATAAGGTAAACCTTTTTTCTTCCTGCCTGTGTGGACAGTCTGAAAATGGCTGACACTTCTGGTTAGCGTGAGCCATAGCACAGGGAGGGAAATGTAAGATATTAATATCACTTTTTTATATGGAGCATCCAGGGATAATAATAAACTCTTATTTGCAGGGTCAAACACCACAATATGTACTTACCCCTAAAAACTATTTGCAAAACAGCCAATAACTGCTTTAAATAGACTGTCTCTGAATGGGTAATAAACAATAAGCCCTTGCCTTTAAAATTAACAACAGAAAAGAAGAGTTTATGAATGTAGACTGATGGGGTTGGGGGGGAGGGTCACGTGATCTCTTCAAGATTCAGTCTAGGCCTCACTGGTACCCCCAGGCCGTTGGGAAAGCAGGGTCACGTGGCATGAACAAAGGCTATAAAAATAGATCCCGCCAGAAAGGGGAACCCCAGAGAAATAGCAAGTCTTAGATCTGCAAGGACCGCCTGTGCCCCTCAAATTCCAATGGGCTGGTTTCGGTTTGCGGCAGCTTGCCCAAGGTCAGACCAGGTAATGGGAGAAATGTCCGTGGGAGTCTTACAGCCCACAGACATCAAGACCAGTGTGCGGACAGCCCGGCCTGGCATCTGGGACTCTGTGGCCTTGAGGGACCCCGTGGAGCAACTGCTGGACTCCGTGGCATGTGGTCATGTTCTGCAAACAGATGTGGCAACCCCTGCCTCACAGGATTGTGGTAGACGTGAAACAGTCATCGTGGAGACAAAACTTTGCCACTGTGAAAAGACATCGAGTGAAATGTATCAAGAAAAACATGAAGAGAAGCTAAGCTAAGTGCCTCACACCCCCAACCCCAGTACCGGGGAAGTAGAGAGTTCAAAGCCATCCTCTGTGACACAGCAAGTTCAAGGCTGGTCTGGGATACCTGTGGTCCTGTTTCAAAGAAACAAAACACAGAGTGAAGAGATGGCTCAGTGGATACGGTGCTTGCTGTGCAAACATTAGGACCCAAGTTGGGGTCCTCAGAATCCATGTAAAAGCCAGGCAGGAGTACTAGCTGGCTAATTCCAGTCCTGGGGCTGCAGCCAGAGATGGGATCCCTGGGCAAGCTGGCTAGCTGGACTAGCCAATCAGTGAGCTCTGGGTTCAACTGAGAGATTGTGCCTCAATAAGTGAAGTACAGAGCGTCACGCAGGGCCCTTGGCGTCAACTCCAGGCTCCACATACACCCACAAACACCCACATGCACCTACTCACATGTGAACACACACGTACGCAAACCACGTAACAGACCAAAAAAAAAAGCAAAATAAAACAAAGGTTATATATTTTTCAAGTGATCTTGTAGATGAAGATCATAAAATCCAAAAGAGCCTATGTCTTTTCAAGTTGATAAACATCTTCACCTTTGCACTACAAAATAATTGCCCCTGAGTAGTGATGCCAAACGTTCGTTTGGGCCTTTCCTAGTTATCAGATGCCTTTAGCACAGTCATCTGAACTGATTCTCACTGAGGGAAACAAAGAAGAAACGAAGTCACAGAGGAAGCAGTTGATGTCCCCCGGCTCACTAGAAGGATGGACAGCAGAGCTGAGTCTCCAGTGCTCAGCAAAGCACTTCATTGGCAACACTGTGCTGCCTTTGAAGAAACTCTTTGCAGGATACCAGGCTGATCCCACCAAGGGGGTGGTCCCTCGCTGGTAGTAACTCTTCAAGACATTGCACCATCACCTGGGGGGAGGTCCCCAAGAGTGGGCTAAATCTTCCTACTAGATATCGGACTTTCCAGCACACGTCGGGGACCACCCAGTCACTGAGGTGAGGGATGGGAGAAACGCTCTCCCTGAGCAATGCTTAATGCAGCAGGAAGCGGCGCAGGCCCAGCTATGAGATGTCATAGCCACCATCGCTTCCTGGAAGTCAGTGCGACGTGTAAATCCTGAGCCTGTCCCTGTCTGGATCCCCAATCCCCGGGGGGCCTGCACACAAAAACAGTACGTTTTGAGGATTTTTCCCCTCCCTGGGCGAAAAGAAATGCTGAAGCATAGAATCCAGTAGCGTCACAAAGTGTTCGGATGTCTTACTAGAGTAGAACTCAGTGCGCACACGCGTGAGCACATCTACTGGCGTGTAGATTTGATTTTTGTCGGCATATTCTGTCACTGTACAATGAGCCACAAGGACACAAAGGAAGACTCGCCTCACCTGTTTCCTTGAGGTGAAACTACAGTTAATTCGGGGAACTTTGGGCTTCTTCACCAAGGGCTTTAAAATACTCAGAAGGCTCCTGCTGGCAAACTTGGAAACCCGAGTTCCAAATCTGACAGCCCACATATGCAAGAAAAGTTGTCCTCTGACACGGGTATACCTTCTCTCTCTGACTCTCTCTCTCTCTCTCTAATAAACAGGATATTTTTTAAAAAAATAAAATAAAATATTCAGACCTACTGGCCCAGTAATTCCCCTCTAAGAATCTTTATCATAAACTCACAGAAAGATGATGCATGAAGACATTCCTTACCCACAATTACAAAGAGTGGACCAAGAATCTCGGCATTCTGGTGTCTAGGTGATTAGGATGATGACGGAACTTCGTTGTTTCTTCTCCTTTGCACGTTTCTGTAATTTCCAAAACTACATAGAAGAGAAACATCCTCGATATTCCAAAGTGAAAAGGATAAACAAAACAGCTGTGCACAAACACTGGAATGATCCTCGGCGTTGAAGAGGAGAATTCTGATGCATACTAGAACATAGGTGGTCCCTGGAGACATTATACTCGGCGAGATGAGCCAATTGCAAAGATAGGAAAGCTGATGACTCTACTTATACAAGACACCTAGACTAGGTAGAGTCACAGAAATTGAAAGGAGAAGGATGATTGCCAGGGGCTGGAGGAGGTAGGCGGAGCTAACAATTCATGGACCGAGTTCCACTTTGGGAAAATGAAGAATTTATGGTAATGATGGTTGAGTAGCAATATTGTACTTAAGGCCACTGAATTTTATAGTTAAAAATGGCCAGTATGGGGAGGGGAGTGTTAGTGATTAAAGCATTTCCTAGGTAAGCAAAAGAACCACAGCTCAGTTCCTCAGACTCCAAGTAAATTGTGGCACCCACCAGAGCAAGCTGGTAGCCAGACCAGACACACCAAGCTCGGGTTTAGAGACCCAGCCTCAAAACAGTAAGGTACAAGAGATGGAAGGTGCCTCCCAATATCACCCTCAGGCCTCCACATGTGCATGTGTGCTGGAATGCGTGTGCATGCACACACACACACACACACACACACACATCTATGGACACAGGTGCGTGCCCAACCACATGTAAACACATTACATTCACACTTGCACGAACCCCATATATACATATACATGAAAATGGGGTAGGTAACATTGGGGAGTGGGATGTATGTAACTCAAGGGTAAAATTGCACACAGAAGGCTGTAGGTTCAATCCTAGCTCCACATACAAAAAAAAAAATTCCTCAAGAAGTAATTTTTAAAAATATTTTGTTTGTTTGAAAGAGAGAGAGAGAGAGTGAGAGAGAGACATGCCATGGCTCACAGGTAGAGATCAGAGGACAACTTTCACAAATCAGTTCTCTCCTTCCACTACATGGACGTGTGGGACGTCAGGTCACCAGGTTACAAGCAGATGCTTTACCCATCTGAGCTATCTCACCGACCCAAGTTTTACAAGAATAAAAGATAAATACAGAAAAAATAACCATTATGCATATTAAGGGAAATATACAGGGCACCCCTGCTAATGCAATGCCTCCCTTCCTGAGCGAGCCTTCCATGCTGCCTCATGCCTGCTTGTGTCCATGTACGATGAGGAGCCAAGGGCTCAAGAGCAAGCTACAGAGCCCTCCCTTCCAGACTCAAGCTTAGGTTCACAGCAGGCTGCTATTTGTATAGAGAGAATGAAGCCTAATCATTTGTTTTCAATGACTAGTTTCAGAGGAAATTCCAGATGTAAGTCCAGGGCTCTGGAGACACAAGATATACCTGTTTACACTATTTCTTCCTCATAATTGCAAGAGAGAGAAAATGAGCACAACATTACATTACCTATGAGATTCCTATATTGTGTCTCATTCCTGTCTCCTGAAATGGCACATTCCTTTCTGTTCTGTGATCTACAAAAACAAAATGTGATAAACTTATACCTGTATGCATGCACATGTTTCTAAGTCAACCATGGTTAGAGCAACTGTTCTTCAACAATCGTTTGATGATTGGTGAGAGAGTTCAGTAGAAAAGGAGCTTGTTTGAAAACCTGGTGCCCTAAGTTTGAGGAGAAAACTGACTTCTGGATTTTTTAAAATTTTTTTATTATTATTTATTCAATTGTGCGTGTGTGCGTATATATGTGCGCGTGCATGTGTGTCTGTGTGTGTCTGTGTATGTGTAGAACCACGGACGAATTCAGGAACCACCATGGACGCCTCCACCTTCCTCTGCCCTGGGATTCACAGGCTCCGCCCTACCAGGACCAGAAGCACAGGCCGCCCCCGCTTCCGCCTGGCGTCTATACGTGGGATCTGAGATCTGAATTCAGGACCTTCTGCCTGCAAGGCAGAGGCGTAACCCCTGAGCCACCTCTCCAGCCCTGACTTCTGCATTCTCTTTCTCTCTTTTCTTCTTCTTCTTCTTTTCTTTTCTTTTCTTTTCTCTTTCTAACTAATAAGTAAATATTTTTTATAAATAAAAACCAATCAGAGAGACATGAGGGCAGGTGGGACCGGGTTGGATTGGTGAAGGAAGAGAAGGGTAGGAGAGGAGGGGTGGGAGGGAAAAGGGAAGGAGAATGGATAGAAACTCCTTTTGTTTGTATATAAAAAAATCCTTATTTAAAAGTAAAGACGAAAACCAACCAATTAGAGCAACAATATTAACCACAAATCAATAAGATAAAATGAGGTTTAAGATCAGGGGCTGTTGGGCCCCCAAGGTGGCCAGAAGAAGCCCTTGAAGCAGCCCAAGAAGCAGACCACGGAGACGGACGAGGAGGACCAGGTGTTCAAGCAGAAATGAACAGAGGAACAGAGGAAACTCGAGGAGTTAAAGCCCAGGATACGGGGTAAGGCCCCTGGCCGCAGGAGGAAGGAAGAAATGTGGCCAAAAGTTCCTGGTACCTGAGAAGATGGTGACCCTCCTCCATCCTATTTAAACATCTGGATCATTCCTATAACATCTTTTGCCACTTAAAAGCTAGAACGACGTGTTGTCTCAGAATCTGTTGTACATTGTAATAAATTTTTGTTAAAAAAAAAAAAAGACAAAATGACTTCAAGTCGAGGTGTGATGTGGTGCATTTATTTGTGCTCGTGCATCAATCACCCTTCTGACGCCAAGAACTCAGTCAGTCACAACCAAATTTACCATTTTGGCATATGGCCTGACTGCCTTGAGCTCATTCACAGTGTTGTGTAACCATCAGCACCGCGCATTGTGCAGAACTGTGGCCCCTGAACATTAGCTTCTCATTTCTTCCTCCCCTTCAGCCCTGGTGACTGTTGTTCTTCTTCAGTGCTGTGAAGTTGCTTCTCCCACGCATCTTCTGTAAGAAGAACCACACAGCCCCTCATGAGTGGCTCATTGCCTGTAGAGTAAGGTCTTCAGTCTTCCATCCTTGTGTCACACTTTCCTTTCTTTTAGCTACACAAATATCTGGTGTTTCATTTGCCCTTCATCTCCAGTAGACATTCGGCTTGCTTCCATCTTTCAGCCATTGTGAATAGCAGTCGTGAGCCTGGGTGTGCAAATGTTCGTTGTAAACCAGAAGAACAGGTGAGCCCTACTTGTTCAGGGAAAAAAGTAGACAATCTCTGTCTTGCTGGCACCCAGAAACCACTTATATCTCGGAGAGTGTCCAAACAAGAAGCGATTTGATTATAAAATCGCCATCTCTGTTGTAGACAAGGAAATGGACATGTATGACTTCATGAGGCTAATAGCAAAATGTCCCAATGATACCTAGGAAGAAGAGGCCGCTGGGAAGGAACCCCTCTCCAGGCAAAACTATCTACGTGACTTATCATGCCGCATACTTCAAATTCCCCCACACAGGAAGGAGATTTATTTATTTCAATGAAGGCCCTGGTACCATTACCAAAAGGAATCTCCTAGCAAAAAAAAGACCGAGAGAAAGTCACCATTGACGCCCCCTGCCCCCAACCTCTTATCTTGAAAAACTGATCTTTCACAAAACATTAAATTTGGAATGGAGTGCGGAGAGGACAGGACTGCAGGGCTCAGTGAGGGTGGGTGGGGCGGGGGACGGTACATGTGGAATCTAAGTTCAGATGCTCCAAAGACCATATTTGACTCTTTGAAGGGCCAGGCAACCCGCGACATCAGTAGTTCAGATGCTAAAGTTCCAGAAAAGTCAAGTTAGGAAAAGTTCAAGTTCAGAGGCTGGAGAGATGGCTCAGGGGATAAGACTCTAGTTTGCAAGCAGAAGGTCCTGAGTTCAGATCCCAAGTTCTATGTAAAAGATGCCAGGCAGAAATGGCAGCAGCCTACACTTCCAGCCCTGGTGGGTAGATCTGGGGAAATCCTACAGTGAACCGAAAAGGTAGAAGCAATCCAGGATAATTCCTGAAATCACCCTTAGTCTTCCACAATGACATACAGTGCTGTCTCTCTCTCTCTCTTTCTCTCTCTCTCTCTCTCTCTCTCTGTTTGTCTCTCTTTCTCTCTCTCTCTCTCTCTCTCACACACATACACTAATTAATTAATTAATTAGTTAATTAGAATTAAAAGAGGAAAAAGCTCCAGATAAGGGAATGAGGGCACATGCCTGTAATCCTGGCATTTGGAAGGAAGAGTAAGGAGATAACCAGCATTTTCTTGGTTAGTCTGTCTGGCTGCAAAGTGAGACCTTGTGAGGGGAGAGGAGAGAAGGAAAGGGGAAGGGAGGGGAGGAAAGAGGAAAGAAAGGGGAGGGAAGAACTGAAGACATATGACAGCACAATTGTGTGGTTTCCTCTCTGGAGAGCGCCTTACTATACTCTGCCAAAGCACAGGATGTCTGTCCATCAGTAGCTTGGGGCTATGGCTCAATTCTAGGGGTTACTTTTGCTTTCAGAACCATTTAAGATCCACCTTTTTTTTCTCTTCACCATGAACAGAAAATGCCCGCATCATCATCTAAGCAAGGAAATCGTTTCGTTTCTGCATTCCGAACTCTCCCACACTAAGAACGTGTCTTGGCTGCTGGGGCTGTTCTGTCAGTAAAATGAAATGTCCTGGAAATCCACTGTAAGGCAGCTCAGTAGCACTAGAATCTGGACCCTCCCTCTTGGGTCAGAAAGCCCTCCACGTCAAGGTTGCCACATATTAACTCCACAACAGCAAGACGGAATCTAAAGGGGGTACCTCCCTTTAGATTCCAACTTAGAGAAGTGTTTCCACCTATGCTGTAGAAGACCACTGAGGTTTGAAAAGAGGTTATGGTAGTCCACTGAATGCATCTACAAAGGTAGCAATAATCACAAGTGATGGACAGAACATTCTGCAATCACCAAATCCAAAGCAAATGAGACCAGAAACTCTCCTGTTGGTTAACAATAATAACACAGAGCATGCTTTGGATCCTGAGTTCCAGCCCTAGTCCAAAGCTGGAAGGGAAGCTGAGGGGAGAAGAGGGGAGGGGAGAGATGGTGTGTGAGGGGGAGTGGAAAGGAGGAGGAGAAGGGACGGGAAAGGAAGGGAAGGGGAGGGAAGAAAATGGTAAGAGAGGGGAGGATAGTGGAGGGGAGGAAGCCAAAACAGTTAATTGTGTAATAAGACATGAAATCCAGGGTTGGAGAGGTGGCTCAGGGGTTAAGCCTCCGCCTTGCAGGTGGAAGGTCCTGAGTTCAGACCCTAGACCCCATATATAGATGCCTGGCAGAAGTGCGCACACATACAATTGAATAAAAAATTTTTTAAAAAGACATGAAATCTGTTATGTCTGTAGACAAGCCAAAAAGATGTGGAAATTGAATAATTAAAACAAAGTCAGAGACCAGAGCAATTAAGGAAGTTTATAGTCGTCAGCTATATGGTTGATGAAACTAGGACTCGTGCCTTGGAGAGACTTCAGAAGACAATCTCCGCATCTGCAGATTCCATCATCAAGTAGCTCAACTAACCCAGGAAGGAAATATTTGAAGAGGGAAGGCAGTTTACCTGGATTAAGCACATGCAGGTTTTTCTTCTTTCCTTTATTCTTCAAACAATACAGTGTAACCGCTGTACGTAGCATTTCCCTTCCATTAGGCAAGGCAATCATCTAGGATGACATAAAATAGGTGGGAAGGTATTTGTAAGTTACATGCAGATGTGCTGACATGATAGACAAGGGGCTTGAGCATCCACAGATTTTAGTGTCTATGGGAGTCCTCAAACAAATCTCTCACAAAGAACATTGTGATGTGCACAGTGTTTGGTAATCTACAACAAAATAAGTTGCTACTAAACCAATAAATGCAGGTAGTATATTTGTTCCAGCACGGTGACGCTTGGTTTGCTATGCAGGGGAGTTAACTAGCCAGTGCTTGTTTCATTCTCCCACACCACAAATCCCAGTAGGCCAGCGCCACAGTCCTTTCAGCATTTTTCCCTGAATGCCTCTTATCCTGTGTGTCACACAGTCTAAGAAGTGCACAGGACATTTGAACACAACATTGACAGAGCCTGCCACTGGGCTGTTAAGCCAAAACTGGGCTGGGATTGTCGGACACGTGCATGCACACACACATATTCACACACACTCACATAGACACACACACACACAACCACAGAGCTGAGGGGATGGCTCTGTGGGCCTATGTTCAGACCCCTCAGCTCTGGGCCGGCAGAGACAAGACAGTGAATCCCTAGAGATCACTGACTAGCCAGCCAAATCTCTGAGCTCCAAGTTCAGTGAGAGACTCTATCTCAAACAACACGGACATCTACACGCACAAATTTGTACACACACACACATTTTTGATAAAGACAGAATTCCTTTGCTTTTGTATGACTGTGAGTCAAGTAAGAGGGGCTAGATGGACAGACAGTTTGTAAGGATAGATTCCAAAGTAGTGTCAGTGAGGTCAAACCCTGTTGCAGTCAGTCTGCAACATTGCCGATAAATGACCATCAAGCGGCTTAAGGGAACAAGGGGTTTATTTCCTTACGATAGTCGGGTTACAGTTCTCAGTCCAGCTTGATGGGAGAGCTCACACCAATACCAGGGCCGAGAGAACTGGCCACACCATCACTGCATAATGGCTGAGAGATGGACAATCCTTACTTGCCAGACCAGCAAGTGAACAGAAGGATGCCAACTCTCTCAACCAGCTCTCCATGATTTATCCAGGGCCTAATCCCACCCACCATGGGCTGGATCTTCCCCATCAGCTAGACAATCTCCTGCAGGTTTGCTCTGGGCTTAACTCAAGCATCAACTCTCTACAACTGTGCCCAGAGCTCAAACCCTCAACAGTCAAGTTGACACCTGTGCCTAACTATGACAAACCCCAAACACACTAAGCATGTTATGTGAGTAATATTCTTATTATAGACATGATTGAGGGATCCAGGTACACGCTGCAACACCAGCTACTGGGGAGACTGAGGCCAGGAGTTCTGGATAGCACACCAAGACAGACAGAGAGGAAGAAGAAGGAGGAGGAGGAGGAGGAGGAGAAGAAGAAGAGGAAGAGGAGGAGGAGGAGGAAGAAGAGGAAGAAGAAGAAGAAGGAAAGGGGAGGAGAGGGGACTAAGGAAAGAAAGGAAGGAAGGAAGGAAGGAAGGAAGGAAGGAAGGAAGGAAGGAAGGAAGGAAGGAAGGAAGGAAGGAAGGAAGACAGGAAGTGATTGGGTTTATTCAATGCCCTTATGACTTATGTTTCCAGCTCACAGGACTTAACCCCATCAAAAGCAGATTTCTACTTGTGCGCTGTTTACTCCTCTATAGGTCTCCTCTATTACAATAGAGACATGATGGGGCTTTAAGGGGTCTGCGGTTCTGCACAGTGCCATTCCTCAATAGCCACAAGAAATTGGTTCCAGAAATGCTCCCTCACATGGATCTGAAAATTCACGAATGCTGAGGCCCTTACAGAAATATTACCGGCTGGAAAGATGGCTCAGGGGTTTAGACTCTGTGTTGCAAGCAGAAGGTCCTGAGTTCAGATCCCAGGTCCCACGTAAAAATGCCAGGCAGAATAGGTGGGGCCTGCACTTCCCACACTAATGGGCAAATTGGGAAATCCCAGGGCAAAGCAAGAAGGAGGTAGAAGCAATCCAAGATGATTCCCGAAATCACCCTTGTTCCTTCACAGGGACACACAGTGCCCTCTGATACACACACACACACACACACACACACACACACACACACACACACACACAAATAAAATGTTTTTATAAAAAAGAAAAAGTTTAGCATTGTATAGAACCATCACACCTTCTCTATTAGATAAATCATCTCTAAATGAGTTGCATCACCTAATACAATGGAAATGCCATGTAAATAAGTTGTTACAGTGTGTTGTTGAGGGAATAACAGCGAGGAAAATGTTGGCAACAGCTTTGCTACAGATACCTATCACCAGTCTAACTGCACAGTATACAGTTGCAGGGTATACACCCACCAAGGTAACTGCCGTGATTGACACAGCATGGATGTATGTGGAACTAAACATGGGATGTAGTTCAGCTGGTAGAGTTGGTAGCCTGCTTGCCTTGAATGCACAAGGCCCTGAATTGGTTCCTAGAACCCACCTTTAAAAGAAAAGACTCTGCCAAACCCCCCAGGAAAGGGGCTTCTATCCCAGCTCCCCATGCCTCAGGAAAGGCTCTCAACACCCACACGGGACGCAGCCTGTCAGTGGAAGAGCAGAGACACAGACAACAACCAATCAGAATGCAGAGCACCAGGGACCCTGCATTGCTCTGCCGGAATCAGACCAGCTAAATCTCTCCCCATCCTAAGCTCAGGGAACCTTGTAGAAGAGGCGGGTAAGATTGCAGAAGCCTAAATATGGGAAGGTCCACTGCTAGACAAGACACTCCATTCAAGGAAGGGCTGCTGCATCCAGGAACTCACTGCAGTGAAACTCGTTCCTATCGGACCTGCATAATGAATGACATACCAACAAGCCCCCTGTTGCAGTCCACCTGCATGGTTGCTGATAAATGACCATCAAACGGCTTAAATATTTTTTTAGTTTATTTTATTTGTGCGTATGTGTGAGTATCAGAGAGCACTGTGTGTCTCTATGGAGGACCAAGGGTAACTTCAGGAACCATCCTGGATTGCTTCTTCCTCCTTTTTGCTTGCTCTGGGATTTCCCAGGTTCTACCCACCAGGGCCAAAAGTGTAGGTTGCCACCGTTTCTGCCTGGAATTTTTATGTGGGATCTGGGATCTGAACTCAACACCTTTTACTTGAGACTCAGAGTCTTAACCCCTGAGCTATCTCTCCAGACCAAGAGAGATAACTTCATGCAGTGGGATCTTAGAAGCTGGGGCTGGGGGCTGGAGAGGTGGCTCAGGGCTTAAAGCCTCCGCCTTGCAGGCGGAAGGTCCCGAGTTCGGATCCCAGATCCCACGTATAGACGCCAGGCAGGAAGCGGGGGCGGCCTGCGCTTCTGGCCCTGGTAGGGCGGAGCCTGTGAATCCCGGGGCAGAAGGAGGTGGAGGCGTCCATGGTGGTTCGCGAATTCGTCCGTGGTTCTACATATACACACGCGCACACACACACACACACACACACACACACACACACACACGCACATGCGCACAGTTGAATAAAAAATTTAAAAAAAAAAAGAAGCTGGGGCTGGACAGATGAAGGGGAGCGCCCCTATCAGTGGGTCTGCCCTAGGAAGGATCACTTGATCTGTCACACAGGCCTGACCCCCCCCCCCAGCAGAGACTCCAAAGGGAACCCTGGGACTCACAAAGCAGACAGACAGGAGAGTGGGAGGGAGTGGGGCGGATTGAAGAAGGGAGAGGAAGAAGGAAGAAAAAACATAGAGGAAGAGAGGGAAGGAGGGAGGCAGAGATTATTATTCAATACGCCTGTAAAACTAGGACAATTTTTTAAAAAATTAAAAATGCATTAAAAAAGAAAGAATCAAGCTGGGTGGGGACTCAAGCTTATAATGTCAGTGCTAAGGAGGCAGAGACAGGAGAATCTTTGAGAGGCACTGGCCAGCCAGCCTGGCTTCCTTTTGATTTCAAGGCCAGCAAAAGATGCCTTTTCAAAGTGAAAGATGGAGAGCACATGAGGAGCAGCACCTGAGGTTCACGCATACACACACACATACATGCATGCACACACACAGGCCTGCATGCACACACACATATGCATGCATGCACACACGTACATACACACACACATATGCATGCACATACAGGCCTGCATGCACACACATACACATACACACACACACACACATATGCATGCATGCACACGCACATACACACAGGCCTGCATGCACACACACAAACACATGCACACACACATACACACACGCATGCACACATACACATAGGCCTGCATGCACACACACAAACACATGCACACACACACACACAGGCCTGCATGCACACACATACATACACACACACACACACACACACACATGCATGCATGCATGCACACACACATACACACAGGCCTGCATGCACGCACATACATACATTCACACACACATATGCACAGGCCTGCATGCACACACATACATACATTCATGCATGCATAAACACACATACATGTATGCATGCACACACCTATGCACACACTTGTGCACCCTTGTCCTCATAAACAAACACACACACACACAAAAGAAATAAACATAAGGATATATTATAGCAGATAAATCAATCTCTGTTTCTTCTCTTGACATAATTAAGTACAGGTGTCAACTTGACTGTTGAGGGTTTGCACTCTGGGCACATTTGTAGAGAATTAATGGTTGAGTTAAGCCCAGAGCAAACCTGCAGGAGATTGTTTAGCTGATGGGGAAGGCCCAGCCTTTGGTGAGTGAGATTAGGCCCTGGATAAATCATGGAGAGCCAGTTGAGAGAGTTGGCATCCTTCTGTTCACTTGGCCAGACATGCTGGTCTGGCAAGTAAGGATCGTCCATCTCTCAGCCGTTATGTGGTGATAGTGTGGTCAGTTCCCTCGGCCCTAGTGTTGGTGCGTGCTCTCCTGTCAAGCTGGACTGAGAACTGTAACCAGGAATCTTAAGAGAGAATAAACCCTTTTGTTTCCTTAAGCCATTTGATGGTCATTTATCAGCAACCATGCAGGCAGACTGCAACATCTCTCTAGTTTCCATTCTGCCCAGCTTGTGTCCCAAGGCCACCCTCAGAGGCCACACCGGTGACTTTGATTTAAACAAAGACAAGTGATTTAGAAGCTAATTTGAGGAGCTGCCGGTGAGAATGGAGGTCTGGAGACATGGATTAATTGAGAAATGAGAAATGAAGAACAATGGAATGAGAAAGGCAAGGCACTGACTTACTTAAATTTGCTCTGCTTAATTTCTTTTTTAAATTTTTAAATGTTCTAAATTTTTTCCTAGTTTTACAAGCATATCGAGTAATTATCCCTGTTCCCTCCACCCGTCCTCCCCTCCCCTCCCTTCATCAGTCCAATCCAATTCCTCCTACTTTCCTGTCTGTCTGCTTCTATGGATCTCACCGTTCCTCTGGATCCTCTGCTCTAGTGGGGGTCCAGGGCTCTGTGGCAGGCCAAGTGGCCCTTCTTTGGGCAGACCCACTGATAGGGACGCTCGCCTTCATCTGTCTGCCCTAGCCCCCCAGGTTTCCACTGCATGAAATTATTTCTCTTGAGATCCTCGCTAGTCTATGGGGCATGTTGGTGTGTCAGCCGTTATGCAGGCGTGGTAAGGACGAGCTTCCTTGCAGTGAATTCTGCGTCGTTTCTTATTCCCATGTGCTCCACCGAAGTATTTCCTCTCACCCATAACGGCCACTGAGCCACACCTCTTCGACCCCACTTCAGCGAAGAAATCATTCTACCTCGATCTCCAAAGCATCTAGCTACAAAGAGGTAAGGGACTAAACACACGCCTTTGGATACTGCTTTAAAAAAAAAAAAAAAAGAATCAGGAGCCGTTGAGCCCCACTTGGTAAACCTGGGGCCTGTTGGATCCCCAGGAGCCCACAGGAGAGAACCTCTGGAGAACTACTTCTGAAAGTCATCCTCAAATTCCCACCCATGTGCCTTCTTGCGCGCTCATTCTTACTCTCTGCTCTCTTTCAAACAAATAAATTATAAACATATAAAATATATAGATTTAAAAAAAAGAGTAAAGCAAGCCAGAAAGCTGAATCTTAATTGTATTCATTTCTTAAACAGCATTTGACACTTAAATTCAGGAATATGATTTTTTTTTTCAAGTTTTCAAAATCACTTTCCCCAAATCAGATTGAATGGAAACTGCCTTGGTCCAGAATGCTCTTAAGCAATTGCGTTGTTCCATTCCATGCTATACCATTCACTGAAAGGCGAACTGATAAAAATCAACCAGGCTACTTCTGAATGTCACCCTCACGCCCAGGGGCAAGCCTTCAGGGCACCGTGTACCTGCTGGCCCCTCCTCACAGGATAGTCCACGGACCTTGGTCTCCTGGGAGGTTTGAAGGCCGTGAACAAACTCAGAAATGAGCCAGCGGACGGGGTACGGGGTACAGACTCAGGCCTTCGCTTCGGAAGGAGACGCTCTGGAAATGTCTCTTGCTTCTGTTTTGCGGGGATTCCAGGAAACCTGCAGGCTTTCCTGGAGTTCCAGGGACTCTTGATTCTCACTGAAAACTGTCACTTCCTCCTTCCTCATTCGCTCAATAGCCAGCAGTATCATTTGTGGGTTTACGCTGGGCAAGGAGCACTGCAACCCACTGGAGAGACTTAGACCACTTGTCCTGGCCCTTGGGTTCATTGGACAATGGAGCAGCCACAGAAAGTGGTTATGAGCTTACCTAGAAGGTGGTGGACCCAAGAGAACTCAGGGTCCAAGATAGGCCCATCAGAGCAAACCCCCAGCACAGCCAGGGTGGAGCAGTTACACCCAGTAAAGACTGTCTAGAAGTGGTCCCTACGCCCATTTCTCTTAGCAATTATCATCTGAGGACTAAGATGGAACAATAGACCAGAGTTGCAAGATCCTGGAATAATAGACCAGAGGTGCAAGATCCTCCCCTTTCCACTAGAAGAGGCTCATTAAAAGATAAAAGAATGTGACAGAGGAACCTGGTGTCCCCCCCCAGGATGTTTAAGCCAAGAAGCTATGTGATGGGAAGAGCTTTCAAACAAAGAGAGATCCTGCATGCCCCGCCAAGGTACTCAACGTTCTGTCCACTGAGCCCTATAGCCTCATCCTGAAGGTTTCCTCATCCCTGAAAAGACTAGGAACAGAATCGATGTAATCATAATTTGCTATAGCCACTCCTTTGGCTTTTGGATGGTGGGTAAGTTGAGGCAATGGCTTCACCCAAAGAAGAAAGACCAGGTTCTACAACTCATTCTTTCTTCAAGATCCAACATCTGCTGCGGTCTTCAGATCTCCTAAAATGTAAAAACATCCTTCACACTCCCAAACAGGAAATGATGATCTCCTACTCCAAAGGAGGAGGTGGCTATACCAGTTTACAGCATGTGTGATTTACCCGGGAAATCTCACGTCATTTGCATGAGATTTGCATGTGAATCTCACATCAGAAAGCAAGGAAAATCATCTCCTGCTATGTTTCTTTTTTTTGTTTTTCTCTTTTAGATGTTATTATAGGGGTTTACATAAGGCATTCCCTCCATATCCACTCCATCTTCCTCGCCCCACCCTCTTCCTGCTGGTCCCCTTTGCTCCCTAAGCACTTTCACTTCCACTTTCATGACACCTGCAAATACATGTCATCTGTAAAGTCTAGAACGCACAAATGAAATCAAACAAGCAACAATTATCTTCCGAGACTAATTCACCTAATATGATAATCTCTAATTACATCTATTTCCCCATAAACAACATAGCTCTGTTGTTCTTTGTGGCTGAAAAGAATTCCATCATAGGTATACATCACTTTTTTTTTTTTATCCATCTCTCTATTGATGGACACCTAGGCTGGGTCTACAACTTAATTACTATGAATAATGCTGTAATAAACACTGACATACGTTATCTCCGTAATATATTGGACTCGGAGTCTTTCGAAAACCATTTCCTTTAGAGACAGATGTGTATTTATTTTTTATTTATCATTGGTGTGTGAGAAAGAAAGAAAGAAAGAAAGAGAGAAAGAGAGAGAGAGAGAGAGAGAGAAAGAAAGAAAGAAAGAAAGAAAGAAAGAAAGAAAGAAAGAAAGAAAGAAAGAAAGAAAAAAAAAAAAAAAAAAGGGGTGCTAGGTGTGACAGTGCAATACCATGACATGAATGTGAAGGTCACAGGACAACTTTGGGGTGTCAGTTCTCCCCATCCACCTTCACGTGACTGGCAGGGATCAAACTCAAGTGGTCAGGTTTGTGCACCAGGTGTTTTTACCTGCTGAGCCATCACCAGTCCGAGATGTGGATTTTACAAGAACTTGGGTCCGAGTGCCTACCTTTTCGGTGACAGATTTCCTGTCTGTAAAAAAATAAAAAGACGCACAGTAACACCAAGGGTTGCTTCAGGCTTCGGTGAGTTACTCAAAGAACATGCTGAACCCGAGCACATATGACTTTTGGGCTGCCACTTACTTTCCTGCAGTGCTTCACGCTAGCACTCATTCTTCTCTGCTTTAAAACTCTTTTGCTCCCTTTGGTCACTATGGACTAGACCGGATTTCATTCTTTGTTCCAGAACTTCTATGTGGACAAGTCCCAGATCTGTCTCCCCCATCCCCCATCCATCAGGCCCATGGCTGCCCCTCCCAGCCTAAGTCACATCACAGTCTTCCTCAGATCGTTTCCTTCTGAAGTTCGTTTCTACAGCACCTCATTTCAACCCTTCTCCCAGACTAGACTCTGGAGAGTTCTCCACACCAGTTTCTCTAGCTCTCTACACCTGGTGGATCTGTTCTTTCCTCTGTATCTCCCAAATATGCTGTCCTTTTTCCAATACCACCAACTCATGATGGCCAACATTGCAATAGCTCACAAGGCCCTCCTTTCCTCTGGTATTTATCTACTGTCTCTGCCTTCTTTCCTCCAGCTCCAGTTTAAACTGGCCCCACATTGTTCAGAATTGGGGGAAAAAAAAATTGAATTTTCTCACACACAGGCCACCAAGTCAACTGCCTGCTTTCTGTATCTCAGTCCTTCTCCCATTCAAATCACTCTCTTCCTGTCATTTCATCTGTATTCCATATCCCATTTCCTCCCATTGACAGGTCCCCTCCACTAGACGCTACTAAGCCCTGACTTCGCAATCAGCATCCAGGTTCAATGCCAGAAGCCTAAGGCTTTTTATCAGAGCTGGAATATAACGCACTCACTAAACCAACGCCAGCATCCAGACCTTCCCCTGGTGTGTGACACGTGACCAGGGATCACAGCACATCCCAGGAAAGTGGCAGACAAATGGCAAGCACTAAACTCAATGCATCCAGGAAATTAGACCCAAGGGAAAGAGGAGAGCTTTAAATTAAGTGTAAATTAAGAGTGTCCCAAGAGAGATGTGCAAAGATGCTAAGTCCTTTGCATGACTGTGGCTGCTCAGGAAAAAAAAAAAAAAAAAAACCTAGCAGAGTTCTTGGAAATCGAAGACATAATTTTACCCAGTGACAACGTGGTAGATGGAAGGAACCACAGAAGAAGGTTACCATAAGGAATGAGCCTGTTGAATGGAAAGATGGGCTGGTTTTCCCAAGGTAAAAAGGTCAAAGATTGAAAGATTTCGAATGAGAGTCAGAAAGTGAGAATCACGTGCCAGGAACCATGAGTTACTGCTATGGTACCGAACAAGAACTCCAAGATGCGGCAGGGATCCCGAGGGAAAGAAAGAAATTATACAAGAGGATGTCCCAGAGCTGAAGAATCATGTCCTTCATTAAAAGGGACTTGCAAATAATATGTAAAAATATTGAAAAGGCCACAGTGACTAGCTATCACATCCATTATTAAAAAAAATAATCTTTCTATTTTTATTAATTTTTAAATTATTTTCTTTCATTACTTTTATTATTAGCATCTTTCTATTTTTTTTCCTTTTGGAAACAGGGTCTTACTATATAAATCAGGCTCTCCTTGAATCAAGCTGTCCCCAATTTTCTTATTCTTACACCTCTGACTTCTGAGTGTTGGGATTACACCGCCGCACCCAGCAAACATTTTCAAAGAGCACTGTTTGCTTCGTGAAAAGCAAGAAGATTTTCTTCCCAACCCTCCAGACGGTCCTCTAAGGGAAACTTAGCCTTTCTGTTCCCGCTTCACATCCTCTCTCTCATCCACGTTAGGTGTGTCCAAGAGCTGAGCATCCTCACGGCTAGCGGGACAAGGAATCCCTCCTTGAAACCAGCTGAGAGCCGGGCCAGAGAAGAGGCAGCGAACACGAGGCGAGTGGATGAATGTGCGTCCAGCCTCCCACACTTCACTGCCCACTGTCCAAGGACGGCCCCGGGCTCTTTCAGCATGGGGTGGGGTGGAGGTAGGGAGGGAGGAAAGACAATCAGAGTCACAGACGACAGGAAGTGGCGTCCTGAGAGTCACTCCGCCTGGCATGGGTGTCTCTCCACGCAGGGTGAGCCCCACCGCGCCTCAAGGGCAGCCCTGCTCTGAGCCAAAATACAGAATGTGAGCCCTGACACACGATCCCAGGGCCCACAGTTTGCCCAGATGGGTCACAGGCGCATTCTCAACCGCCATCGGCTTTGTATGCGGGCTCCTCTCGGCCTAAAATGCCACTTGTACCCGAGAGGGAGGCCTTGAGGAAGGGGTTCCAGTGCCAAGTCCAACCGGGAGCTTTGTGTTCCCAAGATAAACTGGGGGAGGAGGAGGAGGAGGCCAAGCTGTCTGGAGTGCAAACCAAGGTCAATGCCACATAGCCGAGTGTCCTGTTCCCCAGGGTTAATCTACAAGACGGAATGAGTCCACAGCAAGCAGCTCAGAGTGAGGCTGAGGAAAGAGAGAACAGGGAAAAGTGGAACACAGGAAGGGCGAAAAGCTAGGAGGCGGAGGTGAGCAGAAGTTAAGTAATACAACAAATATTGCATAGCTGATAAAATGCAAAAAAGTTTTCAATTCAAGCCCAGACGACCCTAAGACTCGTGAAGTCTTCTGACCCCGTTACTAAAGAGATGTTTGTTGTAAATCATTTCGTTGGCACTTAGGGAATGAACGATGAATGTACCATGGGAAAGATGAGTTTGTGCATGGAAAGCATACATCCGAATGCAAACATGTATGAAGAAATTGACAAATAGAAACATCCTGCTACAGATCCTGAAAAAACCTTTGCTTTTAGATAAATATCCCATTCTGTATTTTTTTTTCTTTCTATGAGTTGTCTTCTAACTATGTTAGCAATATTCTTTAGCATGAAAAACATTTTCCTCTTTTTCTTTTTCCATTTTCATGTGCATGAGTGTATGGGGCGCATGCATGTATGCATGCATGTTCACGTGTGTGATCAGGTATGCATTTGCGTATGTGTGCATGTGGAGGCCTGAGGTTGATAGGAATCATGCTCAATAGCTCTTCCATCTTATTTTCTTTGAGACAGAGTTTCTAATCAAACCCAGAGAGGGTTAGTCTCAGTAGCCTGGCTTGTTCAGGGATCCCTAGTCTCTGCCTTCCGAGACTAGAATCATAAACAGGTGATCACACCCACCTGGCATTTTACATAGGATCTGGAGATCTGAACTCAGGTCCCTGTGCCTACATAGCTGAGTCATCTTCCAAGCTCAGCCATTTTAATTTTATGTAATTTAACCTTATTATGCTTCTTCTTTCATAACTTTATCTATTTGAGGGGGCACTGTGTGTCCAAGGTTCAAGGGTGACTTTAGGAATCATCCTGGATTGCTTCTACCTCCTTTTTGTTTTGTCCTAGGATTTCCCAGGCTCCTCCCACCAGGGCTGGAAGTGCAGGCTACTATTTCCGTCTGGTGTTTTTTATTCCGGTCCTGGAATCCAAACTCAGGACCTTCTGCTTACGAGACAGAGTCTTAACCCCTGAGTCATCTCTCCAGCCCTGACATTTCTTCTTTAAAAGAAATTAAATATTAAATATTTATGCTTTGGGTCTCATATTAGATAGATTATTGTCAAATCCAGAAAGGAAATTATCCTACTCTTGTATAACATGTCCATGGCCCACACATGCCACACATTTGATCAATAGGTTCCGGATTCAAAATTTTGCACGATTTCCTTTGCCTTCTGTGATCTTCCAGAAGGAGAGGCTTATCCTGGTTGTTTGTTTGTTTGTGTGCTTGTTTGTTTGTTTTGTTGGGGTTTTTTGCATGTGTAGCTGTGGGTGTGTTTGTTCATGTAAAGTTGTGTAGAAGACACTGTGCCTGTGGAGGTCCAAGGGTGACTTTGGGAATCATCTTAGATTGCTCTATCTCCTTAATTGCTTTGTTCTAGAGTTTCGGGGACAGAAGGGCAGGCTGCCAGTTGAGCTGAGCATTTTCAGTGGGATGTGGTGTCCAGGATCTGAACTCAGTCCTTTTGCTTTTGAGGCAAAGGCTCAACTCCTGGACCATCTCTCTAGCCCAATAGCTGTGTTTCTCATAATGAGACAGCAGTGTTTCTTCTAATGCCCTGCTTAGGTGTTCAGAATCAAGTTGAGGAGCTTACCACATACTCCAGGACCTTTTTTACAGGGTAGCCCGCACTTTCGTACATACTGATGCTGACTACTGTGAAGTCTGGCTGTTGCCTGCCAGTTGCAGACAAGAAATACAACCATGACCCTGAATTCTAAGTGCTGGAGGCTAATGTTTCCTGTGCAGTTTCCCCTACATACGCTTCCTCTCCTGCAGCTGTGGATTGCAAAAGGAAGCGCTACCCCAGCAAAATGGGGCAGGAAGCAAGAAGGCAAACACATGAGCAAGTGCAGAACAGACGAGATGAGACCCTTTGGAAGCATAGGAAACACAGCTCGTTAACTTATTGTCCTCCTGGTGGAGGAGAGGCAAGGCACTGCAAAGGCCTGAGAAGGTGTTTAAGAATATCTTCATGGGATTTGGGGGTGGCTTAGGGGCTAAAGCCTTTGTCTTGCAAGCAAAAGGACCTAGTTCAGAGCCCCAGATCCCACATAAAAATGCCAGGTGTTGATGGCAAAGGACGGCAGTTCCTGCCTTGGAAGGCAGAGCCTGGGAAACCCTGGGGTAGAAGGAAGGAAGGAAGGGAGGGAGGGAGGGACCAATCCAGGATGATTGATTCCCAATGTCACCTCCACTGGCATACACACTTAAGTACCCTCTGGTACATACACACACATATAAAGCACATGTACATGTATATGCAAAAAAAGAGGAATATCTTCATACTTGGGACATTTTAGACATTTTTAAATATATATTTGTGCATGTGTGCATGTATGTGTGTGAGAGAGAGAGAGAGCACTCACTGTGTGTCTCTGTGGAGGACCAAGGATGACTTTGGAAGTCATCCTGGATTGCTTCTATCTCCATTCTGCCTCACCCTGGGATTTCCCAGGCTCTGCCTTCCAGGGCCAGAAGTGTAGGCCGCTGCCATTTCTGCCTGGCATTTTAAGATTGGATCCTGGATCCAAACTCAAGTTTTTCTGCTTGCAAAGGGAAGTCTTAACTCCTGAGCCTTCTCTCCAGTCTCCATCTTGGATATTTATTGTATAGCATGTGCCAGGAGATAAGGTCCTCTGGCCCTGTTTCAAGACCCTGGATCACATTGTTCTTGTACTATCTATTATATGTTTCTGGATATAATGATATGATTTCTGGAACTGAGACCCAGAATTTATAGAGATGAAAGGAAGGCAAGAGTAAAGATTCTACAACTAACGTGATTCTTAGGCAGTTTTTCAGCAGCCATGCTGGGACAGTCTCTGAAGGTTCTGGAAAGCCATCCCCATTGTTGGGATTACCCTGGAGGAAGACCCCCTGTTTATAGGAAGGAACCGACTCCAGTCTTCCACAGAGATAAGGTGGTCAACTTCCCCCAACCCTTTGCTTATGAAAGGATATGGAGATGAGTTCTCCATAGCTAAATCCATCAAAAAAAAATAGCTTGACCAAAAGGTAGGCACAAGATTGACTGTGTTGAGCCCCAATATGAGCTAACCAATGAGGAAAAGCCAATTTTTCCTTGGCTTGCCTAAGTGTATAAATATAACCTGACCTTGGCAACCATCTTTGGTGCCTGCCTCTCATGGCACTCCATGTCTGAAGTCCATGAGTTCTTTTCCAGCTCCTTTCCCCTCATGGATTCTATGCCTGGAGTCCGAGAGTTCTCCAGGGCTCTCTAGCCCCCATGGTACTCCACATCCTTCTCTCCTCTAACAAACTCTACCTTAATCCTCCACTCGTGATCTGGTTTCACTCTTTGACTCTAAACACAAGTACCTGGATACATACCGACTCCTAGAGAGGGACTCCTGTAACAGTTCAATAGAACTTCCAGAGAACCGCTCCCTGCCAGTTGTGGTGGAGCAGACCAGCAATCCCATGGCCGAGAGGCTAAGGCAAGAGGTCAGGAGTTCAAGACCTGCCTGGACTACACGGCAAGACTCTTAAAAAAAAAAAAAAAAAAAGTAGACTTCTCGCTAACACATGTTCAAGTTTCAGGGAAATCAGCCCCTGCGTTTTGCTACACAGAAAGAAATGTGCATCTCATCCAAAGCATCCCAGACAGCCCAAGGACACCCTCGAAAAAGAAGGGTCACAGCCAACAGATAAAGGGGAAGAAGGGGAAAAGAGCATTTCAGCATTTTAAAAGCAGAAATGCAAACCAAGGTCCCACCCTACTCACTGACGCCCAATAGTCTTGGTAAAATCGAGTAAGAATTGGGGTGATTTCCAACTTGACAATTTGACAGGCTCTAAAATCACAGTGGAAGACATACTTTAGGACACATCTGAGAAAGGAGAACAAGGTGACGTCCCCTGCCCCCCCCCAAAAAAAAAACTATTTTTAGGTTTAAATATAGGGCAAGAGATACACATAGCTAAGCATTCCTAGTCAGAGTGTGACCCTGTCCATCAGCGTGGTCTCGACAAAGTGGTCTAACAAGTCAGAACTGTATGCAATTTCTTTCCAGGAAACAAACTCCCCCTCTGGCTGATACCAGACTTCCAGTCTTTTCCTTCTCCTCAGCATGAGATTTTTTGGGGGGAGAGGGGGGGAGGGAATTCCAGTTTCTTGTAGCCCATAGCCTGATAGACAAAGGGAAGGGTTTGTCCTTTGACCCATTTCTAGAAATAGCCACCTGCTTGTTCTAAGAGTTTGTGAGTCTGGAAATGTTTGACCAGCTACACCAGCTACTGCTATCTATGTCTTCCGCTTTGATTTTCCAAAAACCTCAAATCGTCCTTCCTTGAGTCTTAAAGAGATTGTGGGAAAGAAAATGGTGCAGTCTTTGCAAAGGAGAACCAGTAACCACTGGCAGGTTCCCCAGCTCCCCAGTAGCAGCTATCGACAGCCCCACACTATACAGTAAAGCTAATATTTAGTTAGTTGCTTACTTAGTTAGCTAGTTAATTAGTTAGTTGTGACAGAGAGAGAGAGAAAGAGGTCAGAGGGCAACTTTTGAAAGTCACTTCTCGCCCTTCATCAGGTGGGCTCTGGAGACCAGGGATTGAGCTCACGTCACCAAGTCTGTGCTTAGGCACCTTTACCACGAAGCCACCTCACTAGCCCAGCAAAGCTACGGTTAAGTGCACTGCCCTATCTGCACCACAGATGGCCTGATCAGTGGCTGCAAAGCTCTGGGATATTTGGGACACCCTCAATGTTTAATGGTTTGAGAAGTTCTGAGACAATCATGAAGCCAAGCGGACCAAACTGTAAGCCCTGGAAAACAAGAAAGTCTTAGGGTAGCGAGAAAGGAACAATCCACAGCAATGGCTGACGTCAAATTGGGACTTGGGAGAGGGTGGGCCAGCGGTGCCGAGGTTGCCAGGGTGGATTGGTGCTTGGTTCTTTACCACTTACATACGTGAGACATGGGCCCAGGACCAGCCTACTTTCTACTCTCCTAGTAGGTGTCAGCACTTTATGTGGAGAGTTGAACGCATTGAGTGAGCCTTAGGTTGGTGCATTTATTCCACACACGCTCACTTTATTGTAGTCTAAGATGGTCTTCATGTTTGGGCTGCACATCTTTTGATATTCCGTCTTTCAAAAGGTGTAAACTGATGCCCCTCCCACAGAGACAGGCTGTATTTATCACTTCTAGTGAATTCACTGTTTCCAGTGTGGCCGAAATAATGATTCAGGGGAGCAGTTTCCTCTTGGCCCTTTCTCTTGGGCCACCCCAACAGGAGAAATCAGCTTCCTTGTATTCTCAAGCAGATGTCTGAAGAGGCCCACGCAGTGGCAAGTAGCTGGGACTTCTTGCCAACAGCCTTGTGGGTGGTCCTCCCGGAAGCAGGTTCTCCAGACTAGTGCAGCTTCAGAATGCAGCAGCCCTGAAAACCCCTGGGAGAGCCACCCAGCCAGGCTGCTGGATTCCTGCCCCCCCAACTCTAGCTTAATATGTATTGTCTCAAGCTACTCAGCTATAGCATCATTGATTAGGCTGCCATATAACTAGCTAAGCTGCAAACAGCTAAGACTGACTTCTGCCATATCATTCGTTTTGCTTTGTTTTCATTTTCTATTTTCAAGTGCAAGCATGTATGTAGGATGCATGCAACGCACATGTGAATGTGGGAGGGTGCACATGCATGTGTGTGTGTGGAGGTCCAGGACTGATACAGAAAACCATCTTCAATCCACCTTATTCCTTTGAGGCTGGGTCTCTAAATCTAAACCTCCCCGACAGAGCTCGTGCACCCAGAGGACTTGCTCTGGGGGTTTTCCTTCCGGCGCTGGAAGAACAGAAAGGTTGCCACGCCTGCCTGGCAACTGAAGTGGGATCTGCGGATCCAAACTCCAGTCCTTTCGTTGCACAGCGAGCTCTTCAACTACCGAGCTGTCTTTCTAGCTCGGCTCTCCCTGAAAGCCCTAGGGAGACTTTACATAGCTCAGTCCAGCAGGCAATATCCACAAAAGCCAATCAGCGCTGATGCGGTGTTATGGTTTGAATAAGAAATAGCCCCAGTAGGCTTCAGTTTTGACCTCCTCATTAAGGCAGGTTTAGAACAGCCATAATAGGACTGATGGGACGGTCTCTGAAGGTCATCCCCAGGATTACCCTGAAGGAGCACACCCTTTGCCGACTTCCCTAACCCTTTTCTCATATGGAGATTAGCTCTAGCGCACAGAAACAGCCCCGCCTCCAGGTGGGCACAGGATCAACTAGGTTGGGCCCCACTGTGAGATAACCAATGAGGAAAGGCTTTCTTTTCCAGGCTTACCTATATGTATAAATAATTCACACCCTGGTCGCCATCTTTGGCACCTGACTCTCACAGCAATCCATGTGTGGAGTCTGTGAGTTCTTTTCTAGCTGCCTGCTCCTCATGGATTCCATGCCTGGAGTCCATAAGTTCTCCAGCGTCCTACCCCCTCATGGCTCTCCACGTCTGCAGTCTGTGAATTCCATCCTCTAATAAACTCCACCTTAATCCTCTACACGTGTTCTGTTTCAATCTTTGACTCCTAACACTAGAACCCTGCACACTGGGACAGTTGTTCCCGCAACATCATCACACCTTCTGTTGCTGCTCTAAAGGCTGTGGAGCTCCTGGGAGGCAGGACTTGGCTGTCAGAGGCAAGTCAGCGGGGAGGGTCTTTCAGGGTGCGCCATCCCTGGCTCTGGTCCACCAGCATGTGCCTTGTCTCTGCCACACGGTACCACCTCCGTGAACCACGCCTTGTTTGCTAGGGCAGAGGAAAACATCTGAAACCAGGAGCCAAAATAAGCGTTTCTACCTACAAGTTGCCTCTCTCAGACATTTTGACATATAATGAGAAAAGGAACTAATGCAAGTAAGAAGAGGAAGGTACCCAAGGAAGAGTATCCAGAAGAATGCCCAGATCAGCTAGAGACAGTATCTAAGTGATATCTACAAGATAAGTGGGAATTAATCAGGTGGCGACAGAGGAGGAAAGGGAAGGTTAGTCTAAGCAAGTGGATTAGTAGGCGCTAAAGACTAAAGAGACAAAAAGCAACTTTGAAATTGGAGACCTGAAGAAAGGGGATGTAACAAAGACTGAGACCTTACAAGCCACTCTGCAGCACTCTGGCTTTGCTAAGAGGAAGCGTAACCCCCTGGAGCGTTTTCAGTGAGACAGTAGCATCTGCAGAGTTGCACGGATCGTGAGGGGCAGGAATTCCCATAGAGAAACGAGAAAGTAAGCTGGCAGCGCCAGCCACATGGAGAAAACATCAATGCGAAGACTAGGGCTGGGCATGATGACCTGTGCCCGTGGGACACTGAAGCAAGAGAAATGTCATGGGTTCAAGGTCACCCTGGGTTATTAATAAGTTCCAGACAAGTATGGACCACAAACTGAGAGCTGTCTCAAAAACAACCACCAACGATAACAAAACCCCAATGAAATCGAACTTACAGGAATAGTGTGAAGTCAAGACCCTGGTGTGCAAACAGATCAACCTGGTCAGAGCAAACAGCAGGAGGTGGGCTGTGCTCCAGATTGGACCTTATTTTATTTAGTCTTGCACGTGTAGGTGTGGGGGTGTATGTGGGGGGGAGTTGTGCGTATGTGTACAGAAGAGGGCACTGTGTGTGCCTGTGGGATTCCAAGGGTGACCTTGGGAATCATCCTGGATTGCTCTACTTCCTTATTGCTTTGCTTTGGGGTTTCCTAGGCTCCACCCTCCAGACCTTCCACTTGACCTGCCTGGCATTTTTTTGTTGCTGAATTTTTTTTTTCAGCATCTGAACTCCAGTCCTTTTGTTTATAGGACAAACGTTTAACTCCTGAGCCTTATCTCTAGTCCCTATTTATTTATGTATGTATTTATTTATTTTTAAACAGGGTCTCATTTTGTAATCCAGGCCATCCTCCAACTCTTGATTCTCCTGTCTCAGCCTCCCAAGCACTGGAATTACAGGCATGCAACACCACACCCAACGACCTGTTAGATCTTGGATCTTTACAGTTTAAGGCTTCCGGTGGACTGCACAAAGTGGTTGGGCCTATAATCCACACCTAAAAGGAAAGATTGAGTCTGAAGATAGAGCAATGGAAGCCACTGGCATCCCATGGCACTGCCACTTGAAGCCTTGATCGTGAAAGAGATCTCTGATAATGGAAGCGCCCTGGAGGCTACGGAGAACACAAACCCAGAAGACAGAAGCCAAACATCACATGGACTGGAGATGGGAAGAAAAGGATTCATTCGGGAGATGCTAGTAAACCCTGCTGAGGTTAAATAGCTGTAAGGAGCTCCTTAAACATACTGAGCAGGACTTTGCTCAAGACTTTGGCACGCATGTCAGTTTCAAGGATGCTTGTTTTGGAGGCCACGGGGGAAATCCTAAGAGTTTTAGATACATTAGAAAGGATTTTCCCCCCTTACTCACAGACGAAGGGAGAACTATTTAGCCTCTGATAGTCTCTGATAGTGTGGGGGGGGAACCAACAGCTTTCTAATCAGATGACCCTCCTTGGATTAGAAGACCGTTCCAACCCTTCCCTTAAGTACATCACAGAGTTCACTTACACTGCCAGAGACAAGGTCACCTGGTATAGTTAGGACTCTGCCCCTGAAGGCAAACAAGTCGAACAGGCCTTAACTACATGCTTCCAAACCCAGCCAGCTCCACCCCATGTCCTTCTAGAATGCAAGAAGCAAATCCTGTCTAGAGATGTAAGAAAGAACTTAATTTCCAGAACGACAAGTACAGGCAAAAGCGCTGTATAAAAAGGTCTTTCTCTCCACAGTGGGGGCCAAATGCCTGTGTTTAAAGTGGGTTGCTCACCCACCATACCACGCCACACACATTGTCTGTCTGTCTGTCCGTCTGTCTGTCTCTTCTGTGTAGGTGTCCATTCTTTTACAAGTAAGGATAAAAAACAGAACTCAGCACAAGGGGTGAAGTTAGGATTGAGATCACACAATCTTGTGCTTGGCCCAACAGGCAATAATGTGTTAGGACACAATTGCCATCCGAAATTTTTCTCTTCCCACTGCAACTTAGGATCCTGTGAGTCTAGCTCAGCCTTCCCATGAGCCCCTCCCTCCCCTGCCCCTCTGCCTACAGCCCCGCCTTTAGCGAATAAGATCAACAATCACTATTCTCATTGTTCGTCCACGTCAGCTGTCCTCATGAGTTCACAAAATTCAAATGTAGCTACCAAAATGTACTTATCAGAGGAGGAAGAGCTGCTTCTAGGGATGGAAAATGTCACACGTGAGGAGTCAGCAAAGATCGGTACAGTCTGAAGAAAAGAAGGCTAAAGGTTTGAGTTGTATTCCTAGCAGAGAGACTTGGAGATCCACCCTGACATTTGGTTTAGCCAGATAATGAGCCCAGCAACAGAGCGGCCTGGCCTGGGCCACGGAGGAAGAGATAACAGTCCTGCGGGTTTTTCTTCGCAGGGGAACTCCCTTCGTAGGCAACAGAAGCAAGAGAGCAGTTGAAAACTGTCTTCCTATCTCTTGTAAACGCCTAGCGCTGCGCTTCTATCACATCGTTAATCAGGAGCAAGAAGTGGTGAGGTTTCTGGGGGTCAGTGACAATTTGGGAACACCAAAGAAACAAACCAACCCCTTCCCAACTTAATCCAGTAACCCCTACAAGTGACAAGACATTTCGCACCCAGCAAAAGACAAAACACAGATCCCCCAAAGAGGAAGTGATGCGTTCACCCTAACCAAACACTGCAGTGAACTCTCAGAAGGCGGAAAAACACCAGCACGAAAGGACAGCTTACAGCCTTAGGAGAGAGTCGCCAACCAGAAGGCTCGCTGACTGCCTGGACCGTCTCAGCCTGATGTACCATCATCAGATTCAGATTTGTGGGCTGCCTACTTCCGGGATGAATGAAGAGAGATTAAAGGTGTATCAGAAACAAAACTTTCAGGATTGAAGAGATGGCTCAGGAATTAAGCCTCTGCCTCACAAGCAAAAGGAACCGAGTTCAGATCTTGGATTCCACATAAAAACGTGAGGCAGAAATGGCAGCTGCCATTCCTGCCCTGGAAGTCGGAGCCTGGAAAAAGCCCAGAGCAAAGCAAAAGGAGGTAGAGCAAACAGGATAATTCCCGAAGTTACCCTTGGGCCTTCATAAGCACACACACACACACACACACACACATACACACACGCACACACACATGCATGCACGCACACACACACACTCACATGCATGCACGCACACACACACACTCACATGCACGCACGCACACACACACACACTCACATGCACGCACGCACACACACGGTGATCTTACATACACACACACATCTGAGTGGACAACAAAATGGTGACCCCAGAAACCTTGAATGCTACTGTGCTCAGATGTGTGTCTGGAGTGGACAATAAAGATACAATCTTCCATTAATGATGTTCCCTAGTGATCCCAGTTATCTCAAAGAAACATAATCACAAACAGGGCGTTTCCAGGGCCTCAAGGGGAATTCCATTTTGCGGGGAAACCAAGGCACAAGGAAACCAGACAGCCGCAGGACCCGCTGTGGTGAGTTGGCAGCCTCAGCACGAAGCCGAGCAGCCCCCCTTCACTTCCTGGTTTCTTTCCACAGAGCATGTCAGGGTGCGCTCCCTTCCACTCAGGCTGCGGTCTGGAGCAGAGGCTCCTCCTAAGTCTAGAAAACCCATCTGGCCTGATACTCTGACGTCCTTCCTCTCTTGAAGGACAGTCCTCCCTTCTGCCTCGCTGCCTCCCTCCCTCCCTCCCTTCTAGTGCTCAGGCAGTGGCCGCACAAATTAGCAGCGCTCTTTGTCCCCAAAGCTCCAGAAACCAATTGTGCTCCTGTGTGTAGCAAAAGCTCCCAAAGTGTGCCGTGCATTGTAACAAGCTCTGACACGTGCTCTGGCAAAGAATCCCGTTCTGCTTAACGGCCCCCGGGACGTTTGTTTGGTCCTCCGTCCCTCTGGAGCAAAAAGAAAAAAAAAAAGCAAGCAAGCAAAGAAAAGAGCTGCAGAAAACGCTTATTCGATGCTTCCAAAGCTGAGTGGAAGTTTAACCAACTTCAAGGAAAGAAACGCTACACCCCCAACCGTTGGAGACTTTCCACTTTTGAATGCTGCGGGAGCTAGATTCTGGAGCAAAGGGCAGTAGCGATTATTCTAGAGGTTCTGTCATAGATGGCGTAACGTTACCTTCTGCCCACTGGGATCTTATCAGCAGTGTGTTCCCGGTCTATTTTGAGAGCCTGCTACCTGGGATATGGATAGTGTTAAACAAATCAACGTACAGCTAGCTGACAAGAGTTGAACTGGCCTCATCTGGAGAAAACATCTCCAGGCAGCTGAATGTATGGGTGCATTCAGAACACTGCAGCTTCTTCGCCAGGAAATTTAGGGGCACATAGCAAAGGCTGCCATCGTCCACTCAAACCAGCCCAGGAGGTGGGAAACAGATGCAGAAGCATTGTGCTGCTTAGATTTCTTCGTTATTCATGCAAGAGGACAGACTATTAGAAGGGGGCTCTATTCTTCAAACAGAACTACGAGCCAGCATCCCACATTGGAAGGTCAGGCCCACGGTGTATGCAGAGTCCTCACCCGTGGCCATCTCTTGCAGGTCGATGGGAGATGCTGGCTCCTCTCTTTCCACTGGCAGGTGACCAGTTCTCAGGGCCTCACTTCCCACTGCACCTCTAGTTCTTCATAAAGCATGCAGCTTCTCAGTCTGATAAGAGAAGCAACTTGCTTTAGAAAGCAGTGGTCTGCTCTGTCCCTCACATCCCCGGGGCCAGTGGTGATCCTGGCTGCCTGACACGTAGCGCATGCTTGCTGCCTCAGTGTTTCCTCAGACCCTGCACCCAAACCTGCTGTTTGCCCCTTGCTGACACACACCCCTTCCTCCAGACTCCCAGATATAACCAACTTCCTCTTTTGTCTCCACTGAGTAGTGACATTATATGCAAGGGCTGGATCAGCCAGTCCTACTGCCTGTGTTTGCTTTTGTCTCCTGATCAGGGGTGTGGGTATATAATTCCTAACAGACAATCCTTTTGGGTTAATGTAGGGATAATTAACTAGGCTTATCTCCATCTATCTTGAAACGAGCAGTGCAGCAGAGAGGCAGAGCTTAGTGATAAAGCATTTACCCAGAATGCATAAGGCCTTGCAGGTGGGAAGGTACATTGAGGAAACGACTAGCTAAGTCATCGCAGATGGTAAAGTAGCTCAGAGTCCAAGAAGATGATGGAGAGCGAGATGAGCTCCCTTCATAGCTTGTTTGCAAAGGATGCTGGGAGCAGTGAAGTCAAGAGGACACCCCAGTATTTTAGCTACCATACGTGTGGAACTATGAGCTCTTCCACCATCTACACGGTATCTGCCATTGTGTGCAACATCCCTTTGACTCTCTACTCCATAGATAAACAATAGACATCTCCCTTTCTATGGGAAAGTCAGGGACTTACCTCCAAAATAATCTCTCTCTCTCTCTCTCTCTCTCTCTCTCTCTCTCTCTTTCTCTTTCTCACTCTCTCTTAGGATATTAAGACTTAAATAAATCTTTCAAAGTCTCATTTTTCTGATGACTATTTCTAGATGTGTAAAGGCCAGAATAATTAGGTCAAGTCACATGCAGCCTGGTACCATCTGTGCATCAAATGTGCGGATGATCCTGGTAGCAGTTAAGCCACTTACACACCTACTAGTCCCCGGGAAGTGTAAGCAAGAAGTGACTAATGATGAGGAGCTCAGGAAACAGCTGTCACTATCTGGGTTCAGTTTACAGCAATTCTTGCCTTTTTAAAGATAAGAGCAAGCAGGTGCTTAAGGCATGAGACCAGGAGCTGGTGAGGAAGGTCCTCTATGTGGGTTAAGACCCTTGAGGTCACAGACTCTTGAGTTCAGATCCTAATTCTGTCCTTACTACATGACATTAGACAAATCAGTCTGTTAAGTAGCACTCCTTTGTTTGCAAAATGAAGAGCAACAACATTTGCTTCTTGGGGTCATTGGGAAGGTTAGGAAAGCTGTCAAGGATAGAGTAAGAGCTTAGTAAGTATCAAATTGGAAAATAAATATGCCAAGGAGAATTTGCTAGTAAACAACTCCCATCCTGCTAATCCCACTTCCAATTATGATTTGGGGGCTCATCCTTTATGCTGGGTCCTCTCTTAGCAACGAAGCCATCTGCTTGCTTGCTGTAGTAATCCAAGACTAATATCCCTTCAAATAATACCCTACTCGAGGGAGAATTAGAAACAGCAAGTAGAAAATTAAGGACAAAAATATGCTAAAATGAGAACTTTCTGAGACATTTCAAACAATATCTCAGTAGCTAATAAGAACCATCAAATCTTAGTTTCCATGATGATAAAAAGGTGGAGCAGATAGCGACATATTTTGGGTTTAGGGGTTCGATAATACCCAGTTGTTCAGCCTTCTATAAAATGGCAAAGGATTTGCCTAGGATCTATACCCATACCTTTGTATGCGAGTCATCCTCAGGTGGCTTATAATATCTAACTCAATGTAAATGCTGAGTAAACTATTGTTATACTACAATGTTTGGGAATTACCCATGAGATAAAGATTACACAACTAGAAGATTTTTATTTGCAGTTAGATCTACATGTGTGGATTTATTAATTTCATTAGGCTGGAGCACCAGGTCCATATTGTCGGGTAAGTACAAAGAAATCACAAGGAAAGGGTACCTAGACCTTACAGTTCTCATTGCCAAGAATAAAACCAACTCTGAAAAATACAAAGAATTATCCCTGGCACTATTTCATGTCTTACATCAGTGTTCTTGTTCAAATGTTGAATGCTCCCCCAAAGACCTATGTGTTGAAAGCTTGGTCACCTACCATGGATATTGAGAGGTGGTTAACCCTTCAGGGGATGGGACCCCCTGGGACCTCATGGGAAGGTCCTTGTTCATGTGATCTTAAGGGAATATTGGGGTACAGCAGCAGTTTCTTTTCTCATTGTTGAAAACAAAAGTCTGACAAAAGCAAATTAAGAGGAAAGAATTCACTCAGCTCTCACAGTTTGGGGGAACGGTGTATTGTGTGGTGAAGGCCTGCAGGCAGAAGCTATTGTAGCTGCATGTCAGGCGTGAGCTAGTCACACACAGTCACAGGGAGGAAGCGGAGAGTGATGACAGCCAGGGCTCAATTGGCTTTACTTCCCCCCGCCCCTCCCCCACCCCTCCCCCGCCTCCTTATTCAGTATGGAATCCCAGTCCACAGATTCAGTAGATCTCCCCCTCCTCAGACTTCTGTGGACACCCTCATGAAACATCCAGATTCAAAAAAAAAATGAACATTATTACAGAATCGACCCCTGTCCTTTCTCTCTTTGTTCCCCGGCTGCCATGAGGTGACTCCCTGCACCAGGCTCCTACCTCGGTGCTTGTATGGCCATGGGTCCCAGGCAGCAGGGCTCCGTGAGTGTGCGTGACACTTGGAGCCAAAAATAAGACTTTCTCCTTTTCAAGTTGATTTTCTTGGGTATTTTGTCACAAATGATGGAAAGGTGACTTAGTAATACATGGCACCACAAGCAAACAAATAAAAACATTGTGTGATGTAAAATAAAGTTACATAGGAAGGGAGGGGAAGAGAGAAAGTGTTAAGGGAAAGGTTGAGGTAGATGGAGAGATACAGACATAAGAGGGGAGGGAGGGAAGCAAAGAGAGAGAGGAAGAGTGAGAGAAAAAGAGAGAGAGAGTTTTCACTAAATTGAAGAATAGTCTGTAACCCAGAGGTGATTCACATTTTTGACCCCTTCATATAAAAGAAGTTTTGCATGTCATGTTTAGGCACAGGTGTCAACTTGACAATTGAAGGCTTGAATTCTGGGCACATTTGTAGAGAATTAATGGTTGAATTAAGCCCAGAGCAAATCTGCAGGAGACTGTCTAGCTGATGGGGAAGGCCCAGCTCATGGTGGGTGGGATTAGGCCCTGGAATAAAATACAGAGAGCTGGTTGGGAGAGTCAGCATCCTTGTGTACACTTGGCCAGATATGCTGGTCTGGCAAGTAAGGATTGTCCCTCTCTCAGCTGCTATGTGGAGATGCTGTGGCCAGTTCCCTTGGCCCTGGTATGAGTGTGAGCTCTGCTGTTAAGCTGGACTATGAACTGTAACCAATCTATCGTAAGAGAATACACCCCTTGTTCCCTTAAGCCGTTTGATGGTGCTTTATCAGCAACATACACATATAGCACAGTATGCATCAATTTAGAAGTTACACAAGAACAAAGTATAAACCAACCTCTCTAATAACAGCATCCTGAGAAAATATTCAGCCACCAACTGGGAACCAGGGGCTTGGCATGAGCGGGAACATGACATGACATGTATTCTGTGATTTAAGCTAGATGAGATGAAATGTCTGCCCCTAGAGAACCAGACGTGGTGACACACACCTGCAGCCCCAGATATTCAGGAGGCTGAGTCTGGAGGCTTCCTAGAGTTCAGGAATTCAACAGAAACCTGGGTCATATAAGATGACCCCTCCATCTAAAACTAATAATAGGATTGGGGGACCAGCGAGATAACTCAGGGTGTAAGGTACCTGCTTGCAAGCAACCCCATAAGCCAATGTGTTCTCTCTCTCTCTCTCTCTCTCTCTCTCTCTGAAATAAATAAAAATATTTTTTAAAGTAATAGGAGCTTCCTCTCACATTTAGTGTATTTTGTGTGAGTGGAAATCCCACCCATGTTCCAATTTTCCAGTTCTCTGTAAAGTGTCATAGATCAAGGACTTATCTGATGATCATGATCTTATCCCTTAAAATAATTTCATTAGTTGTCTTGTTTTTGTGATAGTTTGATGATTTCCAGACCCAGATATACCTTACATGAAAAGAAAGGAGGGGCCACCCAAAGACACTCAAAATAGAACCAGAACTCTAGCCACCACATGTGTTTTAAATATATTACCCACACAATTAAGAATACAGTATTATAAACCAGCTCTATAAATCTTAGGATATAAACAATAACATACCAAGTCTTCTTAGCCACAAAAAGGTCTTTAATAATATGGATTTCATGATGATGTGGCTTTGGGATCGGCTTAATATTTCATAGGAGGAGCACTAGCCCTCCAAAATAGGTACCAACACGCCCCTTCTGTGCAAAATGGAGAGGAAATTTTTTTCTTTTACATTGACAAAAAAAGTCCCTTTTATTTTGGAAAATTTTAAAGACTTTTTTTTACAAGCAAGCATTTAGGTATGTGTAGCAGTTCACCTGAATAGTTTGCTGATAAAATTATGATAAAATTCCGTAAGGGAACAAAGGGTTTTATTCTTTCTTAAGATTATCTGGTTACAGTTCTTTGTCTAGCTTGACAGGAGAGCTCACACCAACACCAGGACCAACGGAACTGGCCATACCATCTCCGCATAATGGCTGAGAGAGGGACAGTCCTTACTTGCCAGACCAGCATGTTTGATCAAGTATGCAGAAGGATGCCTCTTTCTCAAACAGTTCCTTCCATTTTATTCACCTGCCTGGGAACTAGTTCTACCCATCATGGACTTAACCTTCCCCATCAACTCAACAATCTCCTGCAGGTTTATTCTGGGCTTTAACTCAACTACTGATTCTCTACAAATGTGCCCAGAGCGCAAACCCTCAATTATAAAGTTGATACCTATATCTAACTATAACAGTGTGCATGCCTGTGGAGGCCCAAGGATGACACTGGGAATCATCCCTGATTGCTCTGTCTCCTGATTGCTTTACTCCGGGGTTTTCCAGGCTCTACCTTCTAAGGCCAGCAGTTCAGTCAGCTGCCATTTCTGCCTGGTGTTTTTAATTGGGACCTGGGATCTGAACTCAGGTCCTTTCGCTTTTGAGACTAAGGCCTTAACTCTTGAGTCATCTCTCTCCAATCCTCCACCTTATTTTTTTGAGACAAGGACTCTCATTGAACTAATTAGCTAGAATTTGTGTGTTTTAATTTTTTTATTTGTGTGTGTGTGTGTGTGTGTCTGTGTGTGTGTAAGGACACTCACTGTGTGTTCCTGTGAAGGACCAAGAGTGATTTCAGACATCATCCTGGATGGCTTCTACCTTCTTTTTGCTTAGCTCTGGGGTTTCCCAGGCTCTACCTTTCAGAGCCGAAAGTACAGACTGTCGTTTTTAAGTGGAATTCATCTCCCCAGCCCAAAAATTTGTATTTTAAATACATTGATGTCTATCCCACAAGCTCCAGGGATCCTCCTGTCATTTCCCTCTCACCCAGCGCTGGGTAACAGGCACGTATGTGTGCCACTGGGCCTGGCTTTTGGATGGATTCAAAGAATCCAAACTCACACTTTTATGGCAAGCACTTCACTGGCTGAGCCATTATGTCCTAAAACCTTTATTATTATTATTATTATTATTATATTTTATTTTCCAAATGGAGTCCCACTCTATAGGTCAGGCTGACCTGGAACTGGATATGTAGATGGTACCGACCTTGAATCTGTGACTGTTCTCCTGCCTCTGCTTCCTGTGTTGCTGACATCACAGGTGAGCACCACCATGTTCAAATTACATTTTCAACTTTTAAGGCCAGTGACTGTTTTAAGGAACTCACGGAGCTAAAAACCCCCTTATAGTTCCACTTGGAAATATTTTTTCAAGTGAATGTTTAGTCATGGAATATTTTAATCACAAATTCAACAATCTCTCCAATCTTCTGCACAGGTGGGTACACACTCTGTATAACACTATCCCTAACCAAAGGGCAGTTCCTTATAGAGCAAACAGCTGGGAGTAGGGAAATCCTGGTTTGAATATTCATTTAATCATTACATAATTGTACCATATAATTTGGAGCAAATTGATCTTATGAACATGCTTATAAAATGAGTAAGCTAGTGCATGCAATCTCTAAGTCCCTCTGGTTCTTCAGATTCATGGCCAGCAGGATGACTTATGGATAAAGATGCTTACTGTGTATGCCTGGTAACCTGAGTTCCATCCCTGGGAACCCACATGGTAAGAGAGAACATACTCACAACTTAGCGTCTCACTGACGCGCACACACACCACCACTCACACATACACGAAATAAATAAAATTAAAATTCTCTCTCTCTCTGTCATGCACACATACACTAGAATCAACATGTTTGATTTTATGCTTAATTCATTTCAAATAGAGTCAGCATTCCATATCAAAGTGTTCCACATGAGTAGATTCAACCAAGCATGGGTGGAAAACAATGTATTTGTAATAAACATGTAGAGACTTTTTCTTGTTATAAATCTAAAATACTTTATCAAAAAAAAAAAAATACTGTTATCACAGCTATTTACACAGTAGTGACATTGTGTTGAGGATTCCAAGTTATTGATAGATGATTGAAAGCACATGGGAAGATGTGTCTAAAGTCTGTATTGAATACTATGCCATGAGACTTGAGCATTTATGGATTTTTTTTGGTATTCCAAGGGAAGTATAACACTAGTCCTGTTTAGACCCTGAGGGGATAGAGGCTGAGGGATGGCTATTCTGTCTTTACCTGGTATTACTCACAAAGATGGAAGCATGTCTACTGTGGAAGAGAGCAGGGTATTTGCAATCATATGACTGTCCAGTTACGACTTGAATTTCCATGAATAAGCCATTAACTTCCATGGTTTGAATATAAGTTGTCTCCCATGGGTTCATGTGTTTGAACCCTTAGTTGTTGTTTGGGAAAGTTATGGCACCTTTAGGAGGTAGAACTTTGCTGGAAGAAGGCATGTCCCAGGGGATAGGCTTGAGGTTGGTTAGTCCCACCCCACTTCTGCTAGTTAGTCTGCTCTTGCAGTTTGCAGCTAGCTTTTTCAGACTACATGATGGGTGTGACTTAAGCTGCCTCCAGCTTCTGGCAGCCAGCCATGCCTTTTCTACCATGAATGACTATATCTTCCTCTTAAGTTGTTTGAGTCTGAGTGGCGTCTCACAGCTGCAGAAAGAATAACTGCTACATCTTCTAAGCCTCTGTTCACGCTGCATTGCAATTACTTTCAGACTGGCTGGGCAGAAAGCTTAAATTTTTTTAAACATTTCTTCTTCAATATTGTATTTATTTATGAGAGGAGGGGGCATGCATGCATGCCATGGTACATGGGTAGAATTCAGATGCCAACTTTCAGAAGTCCGTTCGCTCCACCGTATGGAATTCCAGGAATGACACTCAGATCATAGGTTTATGAGTGTCTTCCCTATTGAACTATCTCACCAGCCCTGGATGCAACCTTTTTAGAAAGATTTTCTCATGTTCATCTCTCTATCATCAAGTCCAGTGTCACATCTGGAGCCTGGTAGGTTCTCGATACAAACAATACGTGGCCTCTACATAAGCAAATGGTAGGCACACATTCAGAAGCTGGGGACAATTTGCACAATGAAGCGAGTCAGTGCGTGCAAATCTTATGCTTCACAATTAAAGCTTAAAGTATTAATTGTATGTAAAACAAAATTCCAAATAGAAAATCCCATTCGTTTATCAACACCCAGCCTTGATTCTAACCCTTGGTAAAAGATGAGCAATGGGCATTTTTCTTCCTTATATCCAGTTTTATCTCTGGAAAATTGTATATTTCTCTCTACTGTGGTGTTGGTGGGGGAAGGAGCCTAGAGAGATGGCTCAGGGGTTAAGCCTCTGCCTTGAAAGCAGAAGTTTGGATCCCAGATCCCACATTAAATTCTGGGAAGAAATGGCAGCCGTTTTCAATCACAGCCCTGGAAGGTGGTGCCTGGGAGACCCCAGAACAGTGCAAAAAGGAGGTAGATCAACCCAGGATGATTCAAAGTCACCCTTTGCCCTTCACAGACATGCACAGTACCCTCCAATAAAGCTTCAGGCGTGAGCACACTCACACAATAAACAAACAAATAAGTATTTTTTCTCAGTATGGGGATCTGCACTAAGGCCCTACCCATGCACTCTTCCCCTGAGCCATTATACTCAAGCCCTCTTTTTACTTTTTAAGATGAGCTTTCACTTTGTATATCAGGCTGGCCTTGCATTTTCAGTTCTCTTGCTTTAGCCTTCTGAATAACTAAGATTGTATGCAAGCCTGTACCACCATGCCAAAAGGTTCTCTTTATCTCTCTCTGTGTTTCTCTCTTCTCTCCCCTTTAAGTTACATCTCTAAACATTCTCTATCATTTTTATTTCTAACAACCTTCCTTTAGGGGGATTTTTGAACTTATGCTTTTATTATTTAGTGTGTGTGTGTGTGTGTGTGTCTGTGTCTGTGTCTGAGTGTATCAGAGGGCATTGTGTGTCTCTGTGGAGGCCCAAGGGTGACATCAGGAATCATCCTGGATTGTTCTACTTCCTTATTGCTTTGCTCAGGGGTTTTCCAGGTTCTGCCTTCCAGGGTCGGAATTTAGGACATGAGTATTTCCAGCTAGAATTTTTACATGGGATCTGGAGATATGAACTCAGGTCCTTTTGAGACAAATTAGAATTTTTACATGGGCTCTGGGGATCTGAACTTAGGTTCTTTTTCTTGTGAGACAAAGCTCTTAACCCCTGAGCCATCTCTCTAGCTTCTTTCTATCTATCTATCTATCTATCTATCTATCTATCTATCTATCTATCATCTATCTACTTACTTATCTTTTTTTTTTTTTTTTTGCTTCATGGTGATTTTATAAAGCAATACACATCCAGTAGAAACTGTCTCTTGAATTGTGATCTTTTTCCAAGCTAGCACTATGTAGTGTACTTCTCTCTTGTGATGTAGACATCAGTAAAGAGCAACAACTCCCAGTCAGCCTGTCCATCAAGGGGGAGTGGCCCATGCTCTGCCCTGCCCTGTCGTTAACATATTTTAGATACTGTGATCTTCCAGTTCACATTCCCCTCACAGATACAAAATGTTCATCAGCAATTACACAAAGACATTTGATGCTTTTGTATAAAACAGGCTTGTGTGAGGTGACTTTGTCCACCCTAAGCTAAGGTAAGGTACTGAGCACACTTAAGATAGGTTTCATATTAGGTAGGGTTAAGATATTGGAAACATCTTTAAAGAGTGTAGTCCAATTGTGGAATATTTGCTTGCACCTTTGCAAAAAAAATGCTTTTGTGACTTATAATATTTATAACTTACAATGGGTTCACTGGAAACTAAACCCAGGTAAAACAAGAAGTATCTGTAATGCCTATCTTTTTGTTATGATTTGGGTTTTTTGTGTGTTTGTTTGTGTTTGTTTGTTTTCCCCACAGCATGGGGGATCGAATTCAGGACTTCACATACACGAGGCAAGCAAGCAGTTCTACCACTGAACTGCAATTCCCCAATTCAATAAGCCAATCTAACTTAAATACACAGTTTTGTTAACTTTCCCAAATTCAATAAAGTTGGAGGAAAGAGGTAGTGTAGTGTTGATTATGTGCATATGCCCAGGTCCATAAATTTCCTGACTTACTAAACATTAACAATTCCCTAATGATCCTGATTCCAGATAAATGTCAAAAGATCTTGTCCCTTCTTTCTTCATTTTGTCTTTCCTTTTTTCGTAATGACAGTAAAAATCATTGATATGCCATTTGAAATATAAATGTTTCCCTTCTGTCTGTTCAAATCTTGCACAAGCCTTAAAGCAGCACTTCCGGAAAGGGGTACTAGCCCTAGCAATAATCCTTACCAAAAATAAAAGTGACTTTGTTTTACATCTAGAAAAGTGCACAGTGTAACCTCCCCTAGCGACCCGAAAGCCACTGATAGGTCTTGCGATAAGGCTGTTGTATTTACTGTACAACAAATAAACTGGATTTAACTTGTTTAACTCAGCATTTCTCAAACTTCCTTATTTTCCTTGCCACTGAAACTAAGGCTCAGAGCTCAGGATGTCTGCCATCAAACACTGAACGCCACCGATGGTAAAAAAGTAAAAACAGTATGTGTAGAATGGAAGAAACGTGGTCCAAAAGACCTCAGACACATTTTTTCAAACACAACCTATGGACGTATTGCAGGAGCCAATTCTTTGGAACGCTTTGAAAAACCACACTCCAGCCCTAAGCTTTCACAATTACTTCAAGGGGAAAGGGTAGCTGCTTAATTTTCTCTTTGGAGCAGAATAAGAACTAAACACAACTAGATTTTTAAGAGAGAAAGACATAGACTAGTCCACCTATTCATGGTGGGAAATAACTTGCCCTTGGCCAGTTAAACAGTAATTCCCAGGTACACAACGGAGTGAACTGTCCGGCTGGCCTCAATGAACATGCAAATCTCTTTAAATTAGAATGGCATGCAATTAAATCATTCAGCGTGTTGACAGGCTATGAAGGTAGTTTACTTTCACTTGAAATGACCCCTTTGCTTCCGAAGATCCCCACACCCTGAGTGAGTCAACTTCATAACACCACCATTAAATCTCTAGCTTTACAAGCTCGAGGCCCAGGCGCAAAGCATCGCCACTGTACAGTGAGTCAGAAGGATATGTGTGTGTTGGAGGCCAAGTTGGCTTCCAGGGCCTGGGTGCGGCTGATAGCTGGAGGTTTTCGAACTCCTTTGCTCCAGTGCGTGGATCTGGCCCACCCCCTTGTCTACCCCTCTTCCACCTTGCTTAGACCACCCCACCCACTCGGGGACATTTCCCCCTGATTTCAGGAAGTTGGGTATCATCCTACGCTAGTCGGTTCAGGTACCCAGTTTCCTCTGCACACCACGTGTTGTCCCCACTGACGCTTTGATTTCCATCTTCATGAAACCCTCCCCAGCCACGCTCCTAGGTCTGGTGGGACCAAAGGGAGTCTCGCGCCTCCATGGGACGCCAGACAAGCATCCCACGACCCCGGGGCCGTTCACCATCTCCCTCATCTCTGCCCGACACCTCCCAGCGCTCTCCGGCCCCCAGCGGGTCTATCCACGGCCGGCCGCGGCCTGTCGGGGGAGAAGTGGGGCGCGCGGAGGGTGTCAGGCTGCGGGGCAGCCCCAGAAGAAAACCTAACTTGCGCGAGCTGGGCCGCGCTGCATCCATCGCGGAGATGCTGCGGATCTCGGCAGCCCGGGACCGGCCGCGCGGCCCCCTCATGATTTCTCCACCCCGCAGTTTCCATGGCTCCGCTACCTCCCCGCCCCCTCCCCTCCTTGCGCGGAGCCCGGCAGCTCGTCGCCGAACCCGGCGGGTCGGTGCCTCTGTGTGTGTGTGTGTGTGTGTGTGTGTGTGTGTGTGTGTACGGAGGGGGGTCCGCTCCCTCACCACCCGTGCAGCCGTGCATACGGAGGAGGGTCCTGCTCCCAGGACCCCAGATCTGTCCCCAGCTGGCGCCCCGCAGCCCCCGGGCGGGCCGGGTGGCGCGGGGGAGGGGCGCCGGGCGCAGGAAAGTTGCTGAGTTGCTCCGCACGCTCTGAAGTTACGGCGGCGACAGCCGCTTCCCGCCCCCTTCCTGGACTCGGCGGCCCGGAGCGCACGCCCACCCGCCACCTGCCCTCGCCCCTGCGACCCGGACCCCCGCGCATCCCCGCCCCGCGCCCGCGGGAAGCCCAGGTTTCCAGCGCCGTCGGGCTGGGGGCGGGCGGCGGGCGCTTCCCACCTCCCCTCTCCGCCGGCGGGGAGGGGGAGGGGGCGCAGGGTCCCTTTCACCCCGCCACGGAAGGTCCGCGGAGCGTTTGCCCTTTGCGAAGCCGGGCGGCGAGCAGGCGTCGCCCGGCCAGGCCCCCTGCGCTGCCCAAGGAACCTCGGAATCGGCCAGGGTCACCTCCCCCCCTCCCCGCCCCAGCAAGGGGCTTTGCAAAAGTGGGGGCGGCGGGAGGGGCCCGGTCTGGGACTGAGGTCGCCGACAGGTGCTCGCGAACCCACGTGACTGGGAGGGACCGCGCGCAGGGGAAGCCGGGGGAGGTGGGGTGGGAAGGTGCTCTGGCGGGGTCCCCCCCAGTGCTAGACACGAGGTGCACCCCGCCCGCCGCGGCCAAGGGAGTGCTCGCGGGTGGCTCCTCCGACTGGCGCCCTCACGGCCTACTGGGGAGGAGGAAGAAGAGGGGGAGGGAGGAGATGCGAAAGTGGGTCAGGAATGTAACTGGACGCACCCCCCCCCCTGCGGCCGACCGAGGCAGCCGGCTCCAGCCTTGAAGAGCAAGTCATTTGCTGTTGTGGTTCCCCCGCATTATCAATGGACGGTTACCAGGGGATCCGGAGGGATGTGTTTCCCCGCGACCCTTTGGGAAGAAAAACCTAGTTGCCCCAGTAACCGGATTCGGCTTGGATGCAATGATGTAGTGAGTTGTAGGTGAGCTTGGCCTGTGGAGGAGGTTGCTGCACCAGGGGCTGGATTAACTTTTCTTAGCCCTGAGCAGAGGCGAGAAAGGAAAGCCGAGGAGGAGGTGGGGCTTCGCTCTGTTTTCTGTTTGTTTTTTACTGTCTCCGAGGGCATAAATTCAACTTTTTTTTTTTTTGCACGAAAGTTTGGGTCGTCCAAAAGCACGCCTAGGCTGCCATAAATTTACCAAAGTTCTTAACATTCGTTAAATTAACACAAAGGTTTGAAGTTGATACCCCAGAGTTGGAAGGAAGCCGGGACAGCGACAGTTTTGTATTTGGGGAAGGCCTCCGAAACAAACATGAAAAGCTCTTTATTAGAAGACGGTTAAGGGGAGGTCCTCTCGAAGCAGAAGCAGCTGAGCTGCTGAGCCCCCACCCTGGGTTCAGAGGCAACCCATACCTAGCACGTGATTAGAAAGGGGAGAATTGAGATTTCAAAGCGATGGGCTTCAGGGTTGAATGTGAGCGAGACAAGCAGAATCGGGGAAAATCACGAGATTTCTAGCATCCTTGGGTTTGTATCCCTAATTCTTCTAGGACACTTCCTGGTTTCTGTCCCATTTTTTCGCCCCATGGTTTTTGCACCGAGGATCGGAGTCACACACGGAAGAAGCAGTGGGCAGCTGGAGTTTTCTTTCATGCAGAAGCCGAGAAGGGGGTCTCATCCTCTAAAGACATTTTTCAAACTAGTTGACCAATATGAGTTCATGTGATTTCTATTTCCAAAGAAAACTATATATGTGCCTTACTTTTGAAGAGCACATATACCTAAGAGATGAAAAGTGGGAAATTGAATCTATTGTAAATTGAGTCCCATTCTAAGTGTGCAAAAGGACTTTAGTGAAAACTTTTGTAGGGATCTAGTCCTCAAAAGAAGTATTTTCATTTATTAAGGTGAGAAAAGACAGCGGCAAGGTGTAAGTAGCCTGAAACTCACCATGTGCCGGACTGGCCTACAGTTTGTAGCAATCCCCCTGCCTCTGCCTTCTGAGCGCTGGGATTACAGGTACCCAGCTCTATAAGGTGTTTATTTTGATGCTGGAGACTGGTCCTCAGCACTTTCTATCATTCAGCTCAAAATCTTAGGATTTTTATTCCTAGATGACCTCTGTAGGGTCACCTTACAAACGAGAATGGGAAAAATAAAGTTATAAAAATAACCTCCTTCTGGCAGTAGATTGGACTTAATATTCAACTCACAAGAGTCATTATTTTTAAGATGTTCGCATCCACTTTGCAACAGTGATACACAGAAGATGACAATTCCCACATTCTGAGTGGAAATGCAGTTATTATACCAAGATTTTTCTGGGCTTTGCCCACTGATAAAGTCACCTCTGCTGCAAGTCCTCTGGCACTTGCCAGATGAAGCCCAAAGGACCACACATGCAAAAAGGCACGAAAGGGAGAGGGAGACTGGCTGAAAAGGAGAAAATATGAAGTGGGACAGTAGGAATGGATTTGGGGGGTAGTTCAGGATGAAAACACATAAATTCAATACATATGAAAGTGTTAAAAAAAAAAAAGATATATATTTTTAAAGTTTTCTGGAAACCTGAACAAGTTAACCTACAACATGATTGCTTCAGTAAGACAGAATTTGCTTTCAAAACTTGGTTCAGACCAGAATTGTTGCAAAAAAAAAAAAAAAGTAAGCAGAAATTTTAAATAAGTGACCAAAGGCTCTTTTCTCATCCACCCTTTCTCCACCTCTGGAGTCATGAAGCAATGCTTACACAAGTTAATCTACCTTTTCGCTATCTGACAGATTTAGAAAGCAAATAAAATTGAGGAAGGAACATCTGTGAAAGGGAGAAAGCAAGAGGGCTCTTAATATACTCTATTTACTATCATCCTGCATATGTAAAATGTTTCAACCTGCACATTTTGGGGCCCTTTGAGAGGAATCATCTATGCAAGGTTAGGACTTTGCTCAACGGCCGTGTGTTGACGCCCATGTGTAAGGCCCTGGGGTTTGATCCCCAGCACCAGGAAAATTTTGTAAGAAGAGAGAGCGTATACATAACAGTTTTTCATGCATATTGGAGCCGTATGCTCTGAAATGTTCAAAATACTTTGTGTGTGTGTGTGTGTGTGTGTGTGTGTGTGTGTGTGTGTGTGTGTATGAGATTGTGTGTGCTTTCATGTGGGTGGAATATATATATGGATACTTGCGTGTCTTTGCCTGTGGAGACTCAAGGATGACATTGGGAATCATCTTGGATTTCTCTTTCACTTTATTGCTTTGCTCTGGAGTTTCCCAGGCTCCACCTTCCAAGACCAGAATTAAAGACTTCAGCCATATTTGAAGGTGGGAACTGGGAATCTGAATGAAGAAGGTCGTTGTGTTTTCAAGCAAAGGTTTTAAACACTGAGCCATCTCAGCCCCAAGTTCTCTCCAGCCCCAAGTTTTGAATGCGTATACTTTTGAAATGCCTGCATCGCCTTCACCACTGCAAGAGCACTAAGGAACATGAGCATGCTGGGAAAGGTGTGAGCCAAGTAAGCTCTGGTTGATATCCACAGCTTGATGACAAATGTGAGTTTAGTTGCCCAGAAGTTAAATAAAAGTCCCAGTAAAAGAAAATATGCATAGAAATCAATGGCAAATTCAGATTTAAAAGACACAATGAGATGAAAAGTGAGATGAAAGTTTTGATATATTTTCCCCCTTTCTGGCTCCTATTTAGTTTGTAACGTGGTGACAGAGTGTATGCAAATGCAAGGCTTGCTTTTACTGGTGGGAGTGGGTGTTATCACCAGATACCATGTGAATGATTGTCAGTGAGGGACCAGATAATATGTGCCACCGAAAATTCCAGAAGGGGTAGAGAATAAAGCTGGCTCTGCAAAGTGCAAAGAGCTGCGCGCACGGCTGTCAGAGTTTGAATACATTGTCCAGGAAGAGAGCGGAGCCTCCACACACCCTGACTCTGACTTGGGTGCCGCAGGGTGCTGGGTATGCACTCACACAGTGGCTCAGGTGACAGTCGCCAGGAAATGCTGTGGAGGAAGGTCTTAGGACTTGAATGTGGCCTTTAAATGGACATGATTTTTATAGCTTGGGAGGGAAAGGCAGCCCTCGTGCTATAAGCCTAGTGAGATAAGCCAAGAGGTAGAAATTGTCCGGCACGGGTTAGGAATTTGAATTCACCAGCTTTGCTGGAAAAGATGGATCAAGCATAAAATTTGTCATTTGGGTGGTAAGATTAGGGCTAGACCAATTAGAGAGCTGGAATGACTGGCCACACGCTGTATCAGGACTTCATCTGCAGGTGATGGGAGTTACTAAAAGACTTTTGCAGGGAAAAGAGTCAACCTGCACTTCGTAGTGCTTCTTAGCACCAGTTGGTACTAGTGAAGTTTAGCAAGCCTGCTGGCGTCATTTTTCCAGTAGTTGAGATTATTGTTGGCTTATTTTGGCAATGAAACGTTTTAAATTTAAGATACATACACTGTGTTTTACACAATGGTATTGTATACTTAGTAGACTACAGCATAGTACAAGCTTAACTTTGATATGCTCTGGAAAAGTCAAATTGTGCGTGCTTTGTTTCATGGTTGTATAAGCTTTATTGCAGTAGTCTGAAGTAAACCTGTAATATTGCTCAAGTCGGCTGTAGCAGTCAAATTGGATTTGGAGGTGGTCATTTTGTAGCTTAAGTTGCAATGAAAGTTTAAAAATCATGCGTGGATAGTGAGGGAAGCCCACAGGAGAGAAATGTAGGATCAATGGGAATGGTTCTTATAGAAGAAAATGGGAGGGGGGGCAGCAAGGTGGCTCAGGTGGTAAAGACACTTGCTACATGAGCCTCATGATCTGAGTTTGAGCGTCCAGACCCCTAACAAAGGTAGATAGAAATGATTCTACAAATTTGCCCTTTGACCTCTACAGCAGTATACTGACACACAGAGAACATTTTCTTATAAAAAAGGAAGGGAGGGAGGGAAGAAGAGGAGGATAGGAGAGAGAGAGAAGCTGGGGATTGGGATATAGCTCAGTGATAGAATGCTTGCAAGATCTTGAGTTCAATTCCTAACCCTGCCAAAAATAAAAGATTAAAGACAAATGATGGTATTGTCCAACTCTTGGATGTTGAGGACTCAAGAGTCCAAGGTAATGGATGATGTACACTTAGATGCCTTGGGAGGCAGGACTATTCTCAGCAATCCTGTGTTCCAGGTCAATTAAAAAGTTCTTTTGAGAAACTTGAGTTCAGGGTCATGTTGGGACCTGGCTTTGAGCGAATTAGGGGAAGGGATTCGTCATGACTGACGTGTGCATCGTCCACCAGAAGTGATGGCAGGTCACAGGTGTGAATGAACTCCTAAGTTGGAATGGGCTGGCAAAGAACCAGTTTGGGGGAGCTTTCCTAGTTAGAACAAGCCACGGTAAAGTTTGGAGAACACCCCTCCTCTAAGACCACAAATTAGTCATCCCTCAGGGTGTCAGAAGAGCGCAAACGCTGACTCAGCAGCGTTCTAGCCAACGCTGTAGCCCAGCGGCTCCTAACCTGCCTCATCACATTGAGACCTCACCCTTAGGCACGGCATCAAATCCTCCAGCACCAGCAGGCCGTAGTCACAGTAAGTGCAGTCAGGTAGTGTGCCGCTGCTGAGCCTTCGGGATAGTGGTTTTCTTCCCCAGTTTGTGGTCCAGCTGAGAGCCCCTCCCCTTTCTCGCCCTTACTACTTTCCAAAGTCTTTCAGGCCTCTCCTAGGGAGACCAAGACAGCGCTGTCTTTAAATGTGTTCCTTTCAACCTGTCCTCTGCTTTGGGGCTAGGTGGACAGTCCTTGACAGGCAGGACTCAAAGTTGTTTTTATCCCAGTGACCCGCTACTTTCCAAATTTAGCAGTGGTCTGGAAGAGGGGATGGACACCTCAAGTCTCCTGCCTGGCCGGGTTGGAAGGAGGTGGCAGAGAGTGACTCAAGCTGTGTACATGGAGTCATGCAGAGGTGACGCAACAGCCCCTCTCGGCAGACCACTTCCTGCACCTTTGGATTCGCAGACCCAGGGCGAGGTCTTTGGCAGCAGTTTCAGGAGTGGACTGTGTGACTGATGGTCTCAAGAGAGCTCTGTAGTCCAGGGTGAGACGAGGCCAGCGTAGGCTGGGAGTCCACAAGGTCTCATGAGGTCTGCTAGCTTAGAGACACAGGCATCAGCAGGCATTTGAGCTTAGAATTCTAAAAGACGATGAATGACCTTGCTCAAGGAATACCGGCCTGCCTGTTACTTCTTGTCGTCACAAAGTCTGTCCTGTTGAGCAGCAGTCATGCCAGCCTCATGGTGATTATCCAGCTACAAACTGATTTTTGGTTCTTCCTTTTCTTTTTTTTTTTTTTAAATTTATTATTATTTATTATTATTCAATTGTGCATGTATGTGTGTGTGTGTAGAACCGCTTCTGCCCGGAGTCTATACGTGGGGTCTAGGATCTGAACTCAGGACCTTCTGCCTGCAAGGCAGAGGCTTAACCCCTGAGCCACCTCTCCAGCCCTCTTTTCAATAAACTGTAAAGGGACTACTTCATGCATCCCTAGTGTGACATGCTTGGTAAGTGAGCAGATGAAAATTGACCAAAAAGGGCTTAGGAAATGGCTCAGGAGTTAAAAAGCCTTTGCTTTGCACATAGAAGGATCAGCTTTAGGTTCCCCGGATCCCCGGGTCCTCAGATTCCATGTAAAAACGCCAGGCAGATATGCAGCAGCTCTGGAAAGCAGAGCCTGACTCTGCAATAAAGAATTCGAACAATCCAGAATGATTCCCCATGTCACCCTTGGGCACGCGCGTGCGTGTACACACACACACACACACACACACATACACACGCCCCACATGCATGTACATTTGTGAAAAAATATTATTAATTTACAGTGAAGGTTGGCCGAATTCTCACCATTCAATAGATACCACCCTTTTACTGTACATGCAGAGAATCTAAACACATTCATTTTTGGATGCCATGAAAGTAAGTGTTCTCTTAATGCTGATCCTCTGGAAGGTTATATTTGCCTGTGATCCCAGTTTCCCTAATGAAATAAGCTTATGACAATTTATCACAATGTGAGTATCAACAGTCAAAAGAATCTGAAATATCTAAGAACCTCTTAATTGTTCTTGAAGTGGCCAGCAGGGTTAAATAAAACATTCTGCATGTGATACTTGCGATGGAACCCTGTCTCTTGTCCACTGGACTGTTTTCTGAGGCCCAGGACATCTTTAAGAGTCTCAGCAAACACGAGAAACATGCTGTTCATCAAAGCACCCAAATATATTAATTGCACATCTTTTTTTTTTTTTCACAGTAGACATTTCCTCTTACAATCACTTGCTGTTTACACACAGTCGTTCCTAACACTCCTAGAGCAGGTGGAGGCCATCAGCTTCTGTTCCACAGAACTTCTGGGTTTGGGTTCTACCAAAGGACCAACAGCCACCCATGGCTCTGGTGCCTTGGGGCGTTTCTAGTTTATGTAAAGGCGTCTGTCTGTCTAAAAGGGCTGCTGGATTTGTGAAACGCAGGGAATAAACTCAAGTTGATTTTCACTTGAAGCTGCTTTAGGAGAGCTTTGCTTATCGGTCTTGAAAAGATGTGTTAAAACCAGTTTGGCAACTTTTTTAATATAACATGTTAGAAGGCCTTGAGAAAAGAGTTTTGAAACATTATCAACATTGGAACTAACACAGAACGCTTTTCAGCGAGAATATTCACACAATTTTCTCCACCAAGTGGAGATTTCCTGATAAGACTTAATTACCAGTAGACGATTGCTTTTTTTTTTTTTTTTTTAATGATAGGATCAGATCAAGCGTTGGCAGTTTAGAGGCTCTTCAAGAATTTGGGAGATAACTGATCCAGTAGGAAGATCTACATGCCCCCAATCCTTATCATCTAGTGCTGCCCCAGTGTTACTGGAACATTTAGAAATAGTTGTTGCATCCATTTCTAAATATTCTGTATAGTAATAGCATAAAATTACAGTACTTCGGTCCCCTCTTTGTCTTTCTCTGTTTCTCTCTCAATCTTGAACTTCTGATCCTCATCTTCCTCCCTCCCCCACTGCTGGGATCATAGATTTGCCCCACCACACTACCTTTATACAGTCCTGGAGACCAGACCTTGGGCTTCGTACCAGCCAGGCAGGCATTATAGTACCTGAGTCTCATGCTCAGCCTAGAGCTGTCTCTTAAAGAATGAATTTGGAAGTCCCCATTATTACATTGTATATTTTATCTTGTTTTTATTTTGGGAGCGCTGAGTAGCTAACCCAGGACCCTGTGTACCCTGAGCAATTATGTTCTCCCAGGTACGAATCAGCTGTTTCATATTGCGCTTCTAGAATATCTGTCTTTCTCAATGCAGACTGGTCATGAGTTTCAAGACTATCCGTTCAAATGATCATATCGCAGGTCTCAGGAAAAGCCAGCCGAGATGATCCTGGGAAAGAAGCATATCTTAATTTTAGTTTTTATCTTAAAGCCAGATTTGTTCATCTGTTTTTTATTATATTAAAAAATATTCCAGCTTTCAAACCCAAACTGCGGCAATCTGCACGCGCCTATTTGCAGACCTGGGTGATTTGAAAGAATCCCAAGGAGACCCTGCTGTGGCGAGCTGGGCCCTTTGCTTTGTCACCCCCATGTTGGGTGCCTCCCCAACTGATAGCTGGGCCCTCAAACTCCTGTTGTGTTTCATTTTGATTATCTTGGTCCCCGGCCAATCTCCTCTCCTGTCTGACACTTTGGACATGGGCTGTGCAGGTGCCTCTAGCTTCTGAGCTGTTAATCTTTTTATTATTTCCTTCACCCCGCCCTATTGATGGCTGCTCTTGAGCCCTTGGGTGGACGAGGGAGCAGGGGGAGGCATGAAACTGACTTCCAAATCAACTCTGGAAGGCACATTTGAAGACAGATTGGGTCTTACCAGAGGACATGAAAAAACTGAAATCTCACACGAATGTTGAGAAGGCGCTGCATGGACTTCGCCTTGCAGTGAGCAAACTTTCCTAGTGTTTTGAGTGGTGTGGGTGATTTGGGCCACCTGGTCTGTGGTGGGAGAAATGCTTAAGTCGTTCAAGGTCTTTGTTCGGTTCTGTAGAAAACGTTTTATAGAATAAACTAAAAAGTAAAATAAATGAATAAAAATAAATAAAAGTCCTCTTCATTGAAAATAAAATTAGCTTTGAGTTGTAGACATTAGCAAAATGCAGGCCTGTTATCTTCCCAATACTCCCTCTACCCCATACATCAGGCATGTGTGGACTTGGGAGAGTGCCCCATCCTATGTGACACATTGGGGTGTGAGAAGGAAATATTATAGCATTTATTTGTGTTTTTTAGCTTTTCTTTTTGTGTTGTCCTTTTTAATTTAGTATGAGACAGAGAGAGATGGAGAATCTACAATATGAATGTGGAAGATAGAGGACAACTTGCAGAAGTGAGTTTATTCCTTCTGTCATGTGTATTCTAGGAATCAAACTCGGATCCTTGGACTTAGCAGCAAGCACCTTTACTCACTGAGCCTCTCACACACACCCTTCTTAAAAAATATTTTATTTGTTTACACGAGAGAAAAAGAGAGAGAGAGAGAAAGAGAGAGAGAGAGAAAGAATATGCTCTTGTGAAAGCCAGAGGCCAACTTACAGCTTACCTTTGCCCCTCTGAGCCATCTTGCTATCCCTCACCATTAAATTTTATTTAGCTAGTATGCGTGTGTTTGTGGGGGGGGGGACAGAGGAGGTGTATGTTCCTTTGTATGCACAACAGGATGCAAAGATGCAAATGCAGATATCAGAGGACAACTCGTGGAAGCTCGTTCCTGCCTTCCACCACGCAAGTTGTGGGAATGGAACTCAGGTCATCAGCTCTGCGTGGCAACACCTTTATGCAGTGAACCATCATGTGGCCCCTACATTGTCCTCTTTTAAAAGCCACCTGCTTTCTTGTAGTGAAACCTTTGGAAAACAAAATTGACCACTGTAGCTATTTTAAGCATCTTGTCCAGTGATGTTACTGTATTAATGAAGTGCACCTCACCACAGTTCTCAGCATCTGCCAGCACCGCAGAGGAAAACTCTGAACTCACTGGGCATCAGCAACTTCTGTCTTCTTCCTCTAGGACCCTGAGAGCATCTCATCGCCTTCCCATCTCTCATACTCACTCTTTATATCTCACACAGGTGGAAGGTGTCCGCTTGTCTTTTTAAGTCTGGCTCCCTCATTTAGCTGTGGATCAAATAATATTCTACTACCTAGTAATATATATTCTGAGTATATCACATTCTGTTGGCCTATCTATCTGTCTGTTGATGGTTTGTATCCCTTGGCTATTTCAAATGATGCTATCAGGAGTCTTGACATCCAGGATCGGTAGGAATGCCTGTTTTTAGACATCCTTAGTGGCATATATATGGGTATCCTATTGCTGGGTTGTATATTACATTTCCTTAACTTCTTGAGGACCCACCACACTGTTCTCCACTGTGGCCGTGGCATTGCACATTCCTTCCAGGGGTGTACAAGGGGTGCCCCTCTCTCTACATCTTTGCCAGCATGTGTTGTTTTCCATCTTTCAAATTCTAGCGGCCCTATTGCAAATACAGTGGCATCTCATTGAAGTTTTGGGTTTTATTTTCCTCGTGACTAATGATGCGCCCAGCTGGTTATGTTGCTTCGTTTTGTTAGTGCTGGTGATCGAATCTAGGGCCGCGTACATGCCAAGCAAACACTCTACTGACTGTTCTATGTTCCCAACCTGCTTTTCTTATTATTATTATTATTGGCTATTGGTATGATATCTTTGGAGAAATGTCTATTAAGTTCTTGGCATTATCCATTTTTGCATATCTTCTATTATCCTCTTAGCATATATAAATACTCATATATTTGGATAAATACAAAATATTCTTTAAAAATAGGATATACTTTTTAATATTTTATTTGGCAGAGACATAAAGGGGGAACACATACAAGGTGTGGGCTTCTGAGAATCAAACTCAGGTTTGCCAGAAGATGCCTTAGCTATTGAGCTATCTCACAGGCCAGGAGGATGTCCTTTGTAAAAGTTAGAAGACCTGGGTGGAGAAGACAACTCAGCAGTTAAAGCACTTGCCACACAAGCAAGTGGACCAGAGTTCGGATCCCTAGATCCCACGTAAAATGCCAGGCAGGTATGGTGACCTACTTGTAATTCCAGCCCCTGAAGGCAGAGTCTAGGACTCCCCAGAGCAAGGTGGCTGGCCAGACTAGTCCTATCTGCAAACTCTGGGTTTCCAGATCTAGCCTCAAAAGAGTAAGGTGGAAGAGGGGTGGAGGATAAGTCCTGATCTCACCCATGGTTCTTCACCCACAAGCTCACTTAACATGGGTACCCACATGTAACGACATGTATGTATATGCACCCCATACACACATCCACATGAAAAGGAAAACAAAGGTTAGCAGACCATTACTGTAGACAATCCTATTCTTTAAATCCTGACATGGACAGGAAACTATTTGTGACAGTGTCATGCAGCCCAGGATGACCTCAAACTTACTACGTAGGTGAGACTATCTTTGGATTCCTAATCCATCTACTTCAGCTTCTAGTGTTGGGATTACAGATGAAAACTCTGAAACCTTAAAGTAACCTTATTTGGCCAAATAGTGTTCACTGACACCTCCGTATGTAATTGACCACCAGGTTACAAGGCTTTTATCTTTTATGGCATTTCTTTTAGCGCTTCATTTAAGTCCTAGATGGGAAATAATCCCAGCCATTGGGAAACTGAGGCAGGATGATTCTGAGTTGAAGGTCAGCAGGATTACATATTGAGATTTTATATCAAAATAAAAGAGAAAGCGAGAGCCGTGTGTGGTGTTGCATGTCTGTAATCCCACATGTTGGGAGGCAGAGACAGGAGGATTATAGGTGAGTTGAGTATATAGTGGGTGCCAGGCCAACCAAGTCTAGATCAAAAGAGAAAGGGGAAGAAGAAAGGGGAAAGAGGGTGGAAGGAAAGGCAATCTCCTTGGATGGGTTTCAAGTTCAAGGTAAATCATGGCATTTCAGAGCGCTAATGAATCTAATTAAAAGGTAAATACAGAGCCAGGGGATGACTCAAGGCACTTGCTGTACAAGCATGAAGACCTAAGCAACCATCATGGGAGAACTCATTGTAACGTCAGCAATAGAATAGAGGAGACGGGGGTCCCTAGAACTCATGGTTACCTCCAATTTCAGTAAAAGAGCCACTTTCAAAAATAAGATGGAGGTCTGCAAAGATGGCTCAGGAGCTAAAATCTTTGCTTTGCGAGCAGAAGAACCTGAGTTCAGATCTCGGATTGCATGTAAAAAACACAAATGGGTAATGGCCGTCACCTGTACTTCTGGCCCTGGAAAGCAAAGCTTTGGAAACCCCAAAGCAAAACCAAAAGGAGATAAAGCAATCAGGATAATTCTTCTAGTCACCTTTGGGTCTTCACAGGCACACACAGTGCTCTCTGATACACAGAGACCACCAACACACAGATCACACATACATACAAACTCACAGATGCACGTGTACAAACGTGCATGCATGCAAAAAAAATAAGATGAAGAATAGAGGAATGACTATCAGATATTGATCTCTTACATGTGCATACACATACACGTGTACACATACGTGTATGAACATGTACATACATACCACATACACATGCCACATACTATATAAGAACTTTGAAGTCACAGGTCAGTTCCAAAGAGGCAGAAACAATTCTAAAATGATCATTATGTTTTTTTTTATTTTTTTAATTTATTAGTTATTCAATTGTGCGCGTGTGTGTGTGTGTGTGTGTGTGTGTGTGTGTAGAACCACGGGCGAATTCGGGAACCACCATGGACGCCTCCATCTCCTTGTTTACTCTGCCCCGGAATTCACAGGCTCCGCCCTACCAGGACCAGAAGCACAGGCCAGCCCCCGCTTCCACCGGGCGTCTATACGTGGGGTCTAGGATCCGAACTCAGGACCTTCAGCCTGCAAGGCAGAAGCTTAACCCCTGAGCCACCTCTCCAGCCCCGATCATTATTAATTAGTATGGCGATGTCTTTTGCAAGCTCATTTGCCTGTACCAGTCTATTCAAGAACACAGCCAGAATTTTTGAAGACTTGGGAGTCAATTGTTGACTATTTGTGTTTGTCATTGTTTACTCTTAGAGCAAACTCCAAGATGTTGCCCTAAAATGCCAGCTTCTATCAAGGTGTGGCATCTCCATCCTGGTACATCTTGAGAAGCACCCACACAGGCAAGCATTTTTGAAATAAAACATTTGTTGGGGTGAAGTGTTATCCCAACAGCGTGATTTTAAGACCAATGTTTGTTTTGCCAGAAAACATTTTGTTTCTATCCTTGCAGCTAAAACCACTGAGTAAGATTTAAATAGCCTGGAAGGAAAAACAAAACAAAACAAATTTAAAAAACAAAAAATCCACTGCAGAACTACTGACTAGAACCTAGGGCTGAGTAGGGATCTATTTGCTGTCTAAGAGTGAATTTAGTCACTAACCCCGGGAACTGACATGGGCTTTTTGTATGGCTGGGTTCCTAGCCGCAGTCAGAAGAGAAAGTCTCAGGTTTGGGGAAGAGCTCTTAATTCTTAAATCCAAAAATGGATTGAAAGAAATAATTAAGTTGGACGTATCTTTAGGGCTGCAACTCTAGCTCAGTACTAGAACAGACTGCCTGGCACGTGGCGCTCTGGATCCATCCTCCTGCTGAAAAATACCTTGGTCCAGACAGCTTCGTGGAGCCTGGCATCGATGCGCACATCTGGAGTTCCCACCTCTGTCGTAGCGAATTTCCCGATGTCTTTGAGTGCTCAAGGAGCACACTCGTTGACACTGGCTCCATGGACGCGCTTGTGAATGTCGATGGTGTGTTCTCCGGCCACCTCACTGATGTCAGAACGGCCCTGTGTCTCCTCACCATGCTTCTTTGCGAAGCCATTCTGCAGGCCCAAGCTGGAAAGGAAGAGCCCGGGGATCGTGGGAGGGAAAGCCGAGTGTCAGGAACAACTTCATATTGCTGTTTTTTCTAATTTTTGCATGTATGTGTGTGTGCGCGCTCGTATGAGTGCGTGCGTGCGTGCATGTGAAGAGCACTGTGTGTCCCTGTGGAGGCATCATCCTGGGTTGCTCTGCTACTCTGGGGTCTCCCAGGCAGAGCTTTTCATGCTGGAAGGCCTTTTCACGTGGCAGCTGGTCCTTCTGCTTTCAAGGCAAAGGCAGCAACCCTATTGTGACTTTGATTTATTTGCTTCCTCTGATTACAAACTAGCAAAGTTTCTTTGCCATTCAGATTTCCTGTTTTCCTCAGTTTGTTTGTTTGGCTGGTTTTTGAGACAGAGTCACACTCTGTAGCCCAGGTTAGCCTCCATCCGTGTAATTTACATCCACTTGAACCCTCCGCCGTTCTCGCGAACCAGCTTTTTGGGTGCTAGGATTGCGGGCATGGGCAGCCATACTGGCCTGCTCTCTTTTTTTTAATTTTTAATTATTTTTTTATTATTTATTCAATTGTGAGTGTATGCGAAAGAGAGCGCACGCATGTGTGTGTGTGTGTGTGTGTGTGTGTGTGTGTGTGTGTGTGTAGAACCACGGGTGAATTCGGGAACCACCATGGACCGCCTCCACCCTACCAGAATCAGAAACGCAGGCAGCCCCCGCTTCTGCCTGGCGTCTATACTTGGGGTCTAGGATCCAAACTCAGGACCTTCTGCCTTCAAGACAGAGGCTTAACCCCTGAGCCACCTCTCCAGTCCTCATTTTTTGATGTATGGTCTTTGTCCTACTTATTTGTTGTTGATTTGTAGAACTCCTTTAGCTATCTTTACATGGTTCCTCTTATTTATCTGTTTATTTAGTGTGTGTGTGTGTGTGTGTGTGTGTGTGTGTGTGTGTGTGTTTGTGTCAAAGGGCACCGTATGTTCCCAAGGAGGCCCAAGAGTTACTTCGAGAATCATCTTGGATTGCTTCCACCTCTTATTTGCTTTTGTTCTTGAGTTTTCCAGGCTCTGCCTTCCGGGTCCAGAAGTGCAGGCTGCCACCCTTTCCACCTGGTGTTTTTATATGGGATCTGGGATCCAAACTCAAGACTTCCTGCTTGAGAGGCAGAGGCTTAACGCCTGAGCCATCTCTCCAGCCCAACAATTAATTTTTTAAAAAATTATTTATTGTTTATGTACCTACATGTGCACAGACAATGCACAGAGGGCACTGTGTGTGCTTGTGCAGGCCCAAGGGTGACTTCAGCAATCATCCGGGATTTTTCTACCTCTTTTTTTGCTTTGCTCTGGGGTTTCCCAGGCTCTGCTTTCCAAGGCAGTTCCAAGGAATTGCAGGCTACCGCCATTTCCACCAGGTGTTTTTATGTATCTGGGATCTGAACTCAAGTTTTTCTGTTTTTGAAGCAGAGGCTTAACCCCTGAGCAATCTCTCCAGCCCAAAACCTATTTTTCTAATTAAAAAAATAAATCATGAACAGAAAAGTGTGTCATATAGACACGAAGGACTCAAGGAACCATTAACAAACAGGAACCTCAGTGTCCTTAGCTTACTGCCTCCCCCTTTTTAAATTAAATTTTGGGACCAGCTCTAATTCCCTACCTGAAGTTGATAGAGTTTTTATTAAGACTACACTGAGTCCAGAGAACAATTTGCGGAGTAGTGACATATTTACAATAGTCTGTCGTATCAAACGAAGGGCACCGGGCAGAGTTATGAAAGGTGCCCAGTGTCCTGTACCCTGGCTTGCTGCTCATTGGTCACATGATCCTGAGACTTATGAAACTTTGAAATGACTCAGTTTCCCCTCTTGTAAAACAGGAGCCCCGGGCTAGAGGTGCAGTTTGTTGGCAGAGCTTGGGTTGAGCATGTTCTGGATCCTGAGTTTGATCCCCAGCACCAAAACCAGATAACGTAATAAAATAAAATGTGAATCTTACAGAGGAGATCCTATATTATAGAATAACTGGGGGAAATTAAGTGACTAACTGTGAGGTATATAGGAAGTTTCAGGTACTTGGGATGTAGGGTCCTGTGTAATTTCATGAACACTCGTTAGCTTTGTTTCTAGACAGTTTCTTCAACATCCAAGATACCTTGATAATTTCCTTTAAACTACTGTATTTATAAAGCTGGAGAGATAGCTCAGGAATTACAACTCTGCCTCAAAAGCAGAAGATTCCACATAAAAAAACCACAGACAGAAATGATAGCAGCCTGCACTTCCGGCTGTGAAAGTTGAAACCTGGGAAATTACAGCTCAAAGCAGAAAAGAGGTAGAAGCAATCCAGGATGATTCCCAAAGTTACCCTTGGTCCTCTACAGGGACACACTGTGCCCTCTGATACACACACACACACACACACACACACACACACACACACACACACATAAAGTAGGTGAGATAACTCAGCAGGCAACTGGAGTTGGATACCCAGAAGTATCATATAGTATAGAAGGAGAGAACTGACTTTCAAAAGTTTTCCTCTGTCCTCCATCCAAGCAACATGTCATGCATGTGTTCTCTCTCTCTATTCTTCTTTCTCTATGTATCTATCTTTCTATCTCTATCTTTCTTTTTCTCATATACACAAACAAATAACTAAAATACTTCTAAATTTTTATTTTATGTGGTTTCTGGAGATCTGAACCTTCGACCTTCCACTTGTGCAGCAAGCACTCTAAGTACTAAGCCATCTCCCCAGCCCCAGGCTCCCAAATGTCAATAAGTTGTAAATATACAAAAAAACTTGTAAGCAAAAGTTCTTTAGCAGTATTATTTATAAAGTAGCTTATATAGCCATTAAGTGGTAACAATAAATAAAATATTGTTAAGTCTGCAGTGGAATATTATTTGGGAATTAAAAGGAACGAGATACTCATACATGCTACATCATGGGAGGAACCTTTCGAGCGTTGTGCTCAGTGATAAGAAGACTTCCAACCCCATGTTAGAAAACTAGAACATCATAAGTAAATGAGAGAATTCACAGGAAAAAAAAAAAAAAAAAAAAAACCAGAAAGGAGTGGGAAGGGAAGGAAAGCCCTACCTGGTATCTTCCTCTGCTTTCAGTTCCTCTGTGTAGGCTCTGTCACGTGACTCTGGCTCCCGTGGGAGGCGGAGGCCAAGGCTGGGAGGCCCTGTGTGATTTCACTTTGTCACAAAAGGCAGAAACTCAAACTGAAACCAATGTAGAAACCAATGTGTTCTTAATGGTTTTTACCCAAACCATAAATCCCTCTCTTGGAGGAACAGGGGAATCACCCAAAATATTTGGCTGAGTTCCTTCAACATGTTCTAGATTTTGTGTCTATGTTCTCTCTCTCTCTCTTCATCAATTCACTAGTCACCTGTGTCTAACTCATTCCAGGAATTCACTTAAAAAACAGATTTCTGGGTTTGACCCAGGCCAGGGGAAAAGAACAGTACGGGAATCAGAGAGAGATTCCTACCCGTCTTTTGAACAAGGACACTGCCCATCAAACAGGCCTCGGCAGCAATGATGAAGGTGGTGCGGGCGCTAGTTGTCCTTGGTCACTACTTGTCACTAAAAGGACTGGTCCACGGCTCTCCAGCTCTTCCATAACAGCAACCATGTGAAGCAATGCACACTACCTCCAGCACCTGTCCTCTGGTCCCTGCAGCTCTGCCTTTCTCTACAGGATGGATGGGAGTTTGGTTTTCTAGGGAATTGCTGTTTATCTGACAGATAGTTTTGTTTTTCTAGGGAATTGCTATTTAGCTGATAAAGACCCAGAAGCCCAGCCACCAGGTTCGCTGTGGGCTGCAGTGCATTTAATGTCAGACACCCCTGACTTGGACCCACTATTTTGCATGTTAGTCCTGGCATCCTTACCTGGCTCCCCGGCCAGGTAAGAACCTTCATGTCTGTGCTCACCAGCTACAGCCGGATCTACAGACGTCCGTGGCTTGGGGGGACCCAGAGCTGCTTTCTGAAGGATCACGAAACCTCCGCCCAGTCAGTTCTTTTCTGCCTTGTGTCTCTGCTTGGGTTGCTTGTTTCACTTAGCTCAGTGACTCCGTTCTGTTGAAAAAGGAGAGCTGCCCGTTAACTGCCTTGTGCAATGCAGTGAGTCAGTGGCAGGCCGAGGACGCCACTGTGGCACCCAAAGCAGCGCCCACTTTCCACACCTTCCACATCTGGTGTGGTAACACTGGTGCTAATCCAGCTGACTCAAGACACCAACCAACCAGGAGAATTTTAACCTCATAATGATTCATATGCTAGACATTCATTCCAGAGGCAGAATGTTAGGAATAACATTCCCTGAAGAGTAGAATGGCAGATGATGATAGAGACCCTCCCAAAACACTGTCTGACCTGCTGGAAGGTTTTACATGCAGCAACATGGAAAGGTTCGTATTTGTGCCATTTGCTTCTTTATGTCTACAATAGAGAATGAGAAAATCTAACAAAAAGATTAAAAGCAGTTGACCTATACTGTAGTTGACTTATCTTGATGGTGGTGGTGGTGGTGGTGGTGATGAATTTTTGAGAATGGTCTGTCTAGTAATCCCTGACTCACGTGGCAATTACTGCGTAGCTCAGGCTAGCCCTAGCTCGAAGCAATCCTTCTTCCTTAGACTCCCCAGGAGCTGGGGTTACAGGCATGTATCGCCATGCCCCACTTTGGTTCCTGGTTTGTTTTGTTCATGCATATGTAGAGGTGTATGGAGGAGGGCATGCAAGTTTGCATGTGGTTGGGCACCATGTGTGTGTGGGTGCAGATGAAAATAAGTGGTAAGCTAGGTGCAGTGGCCTCTGATTGTAGCCTTAGTACTCTGGAGGCTCATGGGAAGACTACATGAGTTCAAAGTCAGCCTGGGCTACTGTGAGACTTTGTCGAAGAAAGAGAGAGAGAAAGAAAGAAAGAAAGAAGAGAAGAAAGAAGAGAAGAAAGAAAGAAAAAGAAAGAAGAAAGAAGAGAAAGAAAGAAAGAAAGAAAGAAAGAAAGAAAAAGAAAGAAAGAAAGAAGAAGGAAAGAAAGAAAGAAAGAGAGAGAGAGAGAAAGAGAGAAAGAGAAAGAGAAAAGAAGGGGAGGGAAGGAAGGAAAGGAAGGAGGAAGGAAAGAAGGAAGCGAAGGAAAGGAAGGAAGGAAAGAAGGAAGGAAGGAAGAAGGAAGGAAGGGAAGGAAAAGAAGAAGAAGAAGGAAAGAAGGAAGGAAGGAAGAAGGAAAAGAAAAGAAGGAAGGAAGGAAGAAGGAAGGAAGGAAGAAGGAAAGAAGGAAGGAAGGAAGAAGGAAGGAAGGAAAGAAGAGAGAAAGAAAGGAAGGAAGGAAGGAAGAAGGAAAGAAGGAAGGAAGAAAAGAATGAAGGAAGGAAGGAAGGAAGGAAGGAAGGAAGGAAGGAAGGAAGGAAGGAAAAGAAAAAAGGAGCCTGTGAGATATTATGACTCAGTGGATAAAGGAACTGCTGGAAAACCTGGTGACCTGAGTTTAATTCTCTGAAGCCCACATAGTAGAGGAAGAGAAGAGTTGTATTCTGATTTTGGCCCTTGGCATTCTCTCTTTCTCTCTTTCCTCTCTTCTCTCTCTCTCTCTCTCTCTCTCTCTCTCTCTCTCTCTCTCTCTCTCATGTGGGCTAACATTTCCTAAAATACAGAATGGTAGACAATGACAGAGACTCTCCTAGAACATTTTCTGGCCTGCTGAAAGGTTTAATATCCACCAACATGGAAAGGTTTGAGTTTATGCCAATTGCTTCTCTGTGTCTGCTGGCCTCGGGATCCCTTAGGGGTCTCTAGCATTGTTTTCAAGGGCGCATGGGATGAAGTCCATTTTCACAAGAGTGAGATGTTATTGTCTTCCCTCCCGTTCTTCGACTTTCCCAAAGGACACGTGGTGTATGATACCACAACAGGCCAAACTGGGACACACCAGGAAGTAACCTTCTGTTAAGGCCATCCTTCAGATATTGGGGGGGAGGGGGGAGTATATAAAACAACGCCACTCTTCTCGCTACCTTGTTTCAGGGGAAAGCTGTTGTTTTTTCATAAAATATTGTTACTCATGTTAACATGTGGTATGTTTATTCTTACTTTAGTTTAATTAATAGTGATTTTTTTTTAGCTTTCTAAGTCTTCCTTTTCAATATGTTAGGTACCTATTAGCATAATCTAGTAAAATAGAAACTGGGCTCATCAGTAGTTTTAAGTGTGTAAAAGAAATCTGAGACCAAAAGAGAGGACAAAAGTGGGCAGGAGGTGTGTTGGGGAGAGTGTCCGTGGGGGACGGGAGGTAATAGATATGATCAAAATTCGATTTATACATGCATGAGACAGTCAAAGAACAAGTAAACATGTGATAATTATTTTTAAAGAATCTTGAGGTATGGCAAGGTAACTCAGTGCCAGCTCCAAATCTGGGGATCTGAGTTTGACCCCCAGAAGCTCACACAATGGAAGGAGGGAACTGATTTCCAAAACACAGAGGTTTGAGACCAAATGTTTGAGGACCCCTGGGTTAGAGATGTGTTCCAGATTTTGTTGACCTGGTACACTCATTATAACATGTAAAAAAAAAACAAAGGCTGGGGTGTAGCTGAGCAATAGAGTACTTGTTTAGCACCCCGGAATCCCATAGATCGATCCTCAGCATGGCAGAAAAATAAACCTAAAGCAAAATAGCCCACGCCACACAGTTCAGCCGTGGCTGCCGAGATTACACAATGCCGTCCTCACCGACTGGCCCCAAACCTGCAAATGAGCACGTTAGAACCGGTTCAGTTTCACATCCCTGTTTTGCCTCTCAGCGTGTTCCTATGAAAGATGCTTATTAGCTCTGGGATTTAACTGCAGCCGTTAATGGAGGACATAGGGCTTCTGTGGTGCTGGTGGAGCGTATTCCTACGAACAGTGCGACGAGAAGTCAGGACTGGAGCAGCCCCACGTACAACAGCACAACCTATGCTCTTGGAGTTGCCTGTGGGACTGGTAGAAAGAGAATCTCCTCGTGGGAATGAATCTGTCTTCTCACCACGAGCCAGACACTGAGAAAGAAGTGTGTGTGCTGATGTGAGTTACTTAAACACAGGGCGCAGGGGAGGGAGGAGAGAAACAGGATTTGTGCTTTTTTTTTTTTTTTTATAGCATATTTGTTTTAGGTCGTCTGTTGGACTTCCCTTTTATTAGCGCCACATCCTTTTCACAAAAGCATGAGCACGTGGTGCTCTCCTCTATCGCAATGTATGTTTTGGACCACATTCTCACACAGGTCAGAGAGCAACGGTGAAGAAACCGCCACCACATCCAGGTTGGGAATCTTCCATTGCAAAGAGCAGCCAGGTGAATCAGAGGGACGTTGTCAAACAGGAGTGAGTTTGCCCAAACTGTACCTAAGAAAGGTACAGCTGGGAACCTCGAGGAAGCGCATCAGCTACCTGAGCCCTGGCATCAGAGATATTGCCGTGCATGATTCTAGATGCTGCAAAAACCTCCCCATAGCAAGGCCTCCATCGTGCACTATATCCGGCCTCTGCCAGCTGATTTCACACCAGCTTCTTTCTTTGCCAAGACTGTCATCATTAAAGTATCTGTTAGAGGCGACCTTCCTGGATCTGTAATTAATTTCACTTTATTTTACTTAATTCTTTTTTCTATCTGAAACAGCGTCTCACCAAAGCCCCAGGCTGGCCTGGAACTTACTATGTAGCCCAGGCTGGTCTCGAAACCTCAGCAATACTGCTGCCTTATCTCCATGTGCTGGGATTACGGGCCTGAGCCGCCATATCCATCTGGTAACTGGTTTTCATGGGGATCTGAACCTTGGATTCAAAGCCAGGAAGTTTTGCTCCCTCCACTTTGTGGTGTTGCTAGAATAGGTCTTTTTGGCCCAGCAAAGTGCCCACCCTGATCTGTCTCTGTGCCAGCTCTTCTCCCCCTTCTTCCCTCCTAGAGAACTTTCTCTATCCATCCGAAGACCCAGTAACATATGGTCACGCTTGGTGGGCTAGCTGCTTTGTGTGTTAACCCCAAATAGAGCTGATATTTGTTACCCAAACCAGTGTGATCTGGAATCTTTCAGTGTTTTTCAGAAGTCTAAGGAGCTAGAAGGAAGTTCTGTTAGGGGCTGCACATGTGCACATGCACTTAAGTCCAGGATTCATTTGGAAGTGGAGTCAGGGCCTTTGCTCGCCAGTTCTGATGTGCATCCTCCTCGATCGAAGTGCCCACTCCCTGTGCAAGAGATGCAAGCATACAGAGATAGCCAGTAAGAACAGTAAGAAAGGGAAAGCATTCCTCCTATGGCTGAGCCCCACGCATTCCATTTTCCTCTGGGCGGTCACGTGGGAAGGCCAGTCATCCAGAACACATGCTTAGCATTTTGTGAGGCTGTATGCTCAATCCCTAGAATTCTCCCCCTGCTCCCCCATAAAAACACAAGTTCCTAAACAGATGCGGTGGCACAGCCTGTAACTCCAGCTACTAAGGGGGTGATTGAGGCAAAGGGGTTGCAAATTGAAGGCCAGTCTGGGCTACTAAGTAAGTTCAATGAAACTTGGTGATACTCTGTCTTAAAGGAAAAGGAAAAAAAAAAACTATATATATATATTAATCACAATTTAAAAAGTTGGAAGGCTGGAGAGTTGACTCAGAAATTAAGACTCTACTTCGCAAACATAGGATCCTGAGTTCAGATTCCAAGTCCCACATAAAAAAATGATGTGCACTTATGCCATTGGTAGGCAGAGCCTGGAAAATCCCAAAGTGAAGCAAAGAGATAGAAGCAAATCCAGATGATTCCCGAAGTCACCCTTGGTCCTCCACAGGGACATACAGTGCGCTCTGATACACACACACACACTCACGCGCCACGCACACGTACTCAGGAGTGCATGATTGCAAAATAAATCAATATTAAAAAAGAGCTGGAAATGTAGCTCAGTGGCAGACACTTGCCTAGCATGCGTGGAGCCCTATATTCAATCACTGGTGCCACAAAAAGAAAGAGCAAAGCAGAGAGAGAGAGAGAGAGAGAGAGAGAGTTTCTTCTTATTCTCCTTAGCTTGTCAAGTCAGCCCTTCTTTCTGGTAACATGATGGTCAAACAGCATCTCTCCAGTCCTGTGGGCTTCTCTCCAGAATGTTAATACTCCAGCATCTCTGGGTCCAGATCTGTTACCCAGCTTATCAGCTTCTCCCTAACCTTTGTCCTGTGGTTAGCTTGCATTGAACCCTTCCTCTTCCCCCACCCCCCACCTGCAGAAAAACAGTAACTCCCTAGTGGGGCAGTCCTCCCTTTCTTTCCCCTGAGCCCCTGAGCATTCTCTGCACCACTCACAAATCTGATGTGGCTGGGAACATCTGGGAAAGAGAACACCAGCCCCAGCCAGGTACTGACAGCCAAGTGTTTGCAGCTGGCAAGGGGTCGCGGCAAATGACCTCTTTCTCCCATCTCTGCACAAATTAGTGTTGGCTCTTCCCTTTCAGCTTGAATCATTCCCCCCCCCCAAATCTTCTCATCCCCAAGGTTAGGTACTCACAGGGGGGAGGGAGGACATTTAACAGGCCAGTGCCATTCAAGGTCATCTGAACAGAGCAGATTAGATGTGATGAAGTGTTTGAATGACAACCGCTTATAAAAGGGTGGAAATCACTGTGTCAAAGAAGGACCACGGGCCTCCTCACCTCTGGTGTGGTTTCGAGACGTTGACGCTGTGTTCTTTCACTGTCTACATAGAATGATAAGAGCAGGGACTTTGGAGTGACACAGACACACTCTGTGACCTTGGTGATCTAAGCTCCATAAACCTCTGCCATAAATGGGACATGCTGTCTTCCCCCAAGGGAGACTGCGACTCTGACCTCCATACACAAATAATGATAATAATAACAACTCAGGGAGAGGGTTCAGTGGTTAAAGCACTTGCAAATACAAACAACAAGACAGGACTGTTTGACATAGCGACTCTTGATACATACCTAAATCCCAGCATTTGGAAGGCTGATGTAGGAAAAACTAGGTGTCAGACTAGCCTGGCCTGTGTAGTAAGACAGAGAGAGAGAGAGAGAGAGAGAGAGAGGACATTTTGAAGGACTAAAGGCGTGGCTTTGTTAAGAAACCTGAAGGGGGCTGGCGAGATGGTTTACTGGGTAAAGGCATTTGCTGTGCAAGCCCAATGATTCGAGTTCAATTCCTGGGATCCACATACAGGTGGAAGGAGAGAACTGACGTCACAAAGTTGTCTTCTGACCTCCATACACAAATAATGATAATAATAACAACTTAGGGAGAGGATTCAGCGGTTAAAGCACTTGCAAATACAAACAGCAAGACAGGAGTTCATGTCCCCAAATCCCACTTAAGATGCAGGGGTGTGACAACTTTCCAGTAATTCCAGACTTTGAAGCCAGAGGCTGGGAATCTCTAGAGCAAGCTGCCTACCCAGGCTAGACTAGTGGCAAACTCTGAAACCAGTCTCAAAAGGATAAGATGGGAGAATAATCAAGAATGATTCCTGCTATCAACCTCAAGCACCTATATATATACATTTACCCACACTACATGTGAACATGCACACCCTCTCATACACATGAAAAATAAAAGCAGAAACCTCAAGGATTTTGACATAATGACTGTTTGACATAGCGACTATTGGTACATACCTAAATCCCAGCATTTGGAAAGCTGATGTAGGAAAAACTAGGTGTCAGACTAGCCTGGCCTGTGTAGTAAGACAGAGAGAGAGAGAGAGAGAGAGAGAGAGAGAGAGAGAGAGAGAGAGAGAGAGAGAGAGAGAGAGAGAGAGAGAGAGAGAGAGAGAGAGAGAGAGAGAGGACATTTTGAAGGACTAAAGGCGTGGCTCAGCAAGAGACTTGCCTAGTTTACAGGCGGCCCTCCCTGTGTTCAATCCACAGCACTAGACACACCCTTAGCTGTTTGAAAGAAAGAAGGGTGAGAGAATCTCAAGGCTCCAACAGAACTCCCAGGAGGCCTGAGGCCAATGCAAAAAGATCCCAGGAGGCCCGGAGGGTGGCTGGTAGGGGCCTCACCTCCTTTCCTTGAAGCACTTCGCAGTTCGGGGAATCTGCCCTGTGCCACGCCTCTGATGAAAGGGCCAGTGATGTTAGCGCTCTGCCACGTGGCCTTGTCAAATCACTTTCTGACCCACACCAGCATCCGTGGATGCCTTCAGCGCCCACGTGGTCAGAGGACTACTCAGTTCTGAACTCTAGGATTGTGAGTTCTGAGTCTAAGTCTAAAAAGCCTTGTCATTTGAAAGATATTTTCCACCCGTGACGTCAGTTCTCAGAACCCTGAGCATGTCTGCATCTGAGGTCATTTTTCTAAGCTTTTTTTTCTTTAGTTGGGGGTTGGGTGGGTAGGTAATGCTGGGACAGAAAATGGAACTCGGGCAAGAACTCTGCCACTGAGCTACACCCCCACACCCCAATGCTTCTCCTCCTAGGCCACAGCACCTTTAGAACTAAACATCTTGGTCACAGTCCCTGAAGCTGCCAGGGCTTCAGTGGGCTCTAGAGAGGCTGCTGCGTGCAACTACCCCCATGTTGCTCAGAGTTCAGCTAAGGTTCCAGCATCATCCACAGGCCAGCCATAGCACAGCCTGTCCTGGGCTCCCACCTCTGCACCTGCCAGCCTTCTCCCCCACGATTGCAAAGTGAGAAACGGATCATCCGCGAGCCTTTCGTTTTCGGTGTATTCTTCCTCAGTGAGTGGGGACTTCCTTTCTCTCCCCTCCTCACCTCACACCCTCCCAGCTTCTCTCACTTATCTCCAGGGCCACATCTAACAGAATACTGGTGTTAGAAAAGAAAAAAAAAAAAAAAAAAAAGTGGGAGGGGCTCTTCACATCTCTTTATGAATGGCAACAATTTCGTCTTCAATGCATCGCCTTTCACAGAACTCATTTAGAAGACTGGAGCTGTTCATTAGAAAGTGAAAGTAACTGTTAATCCTTTCTTATACACAAGGGGTGTGGGGGGGCATCCTGGCAAGTCCCAAGTAAGAGATCCTCAAATGGCATACCCTTTTCGTTTTCCTCCTTTTGCCCAGGATAAAGATGTCCAAGCACTTGTAAAGATGTCCAAGCACTTGTTTTTCTTTTACACAGCACACTCCTTCCTGCTAAACTCCTAAGGTAGGAGAAAATAATTGGCTTTTTCCTTGAGGGAGGCCCTGTCAGAGTGAGTCTGAGCTATTCTCTTGTAAATCCCCATAGGTCCTGAATAATAAAGCCCGTCTGGCTCCCCGTCTGCAGCTCTCCCCACCTCCCTTTGAACCGGGGTGATGTGTTGCTCTTTCTCTGCCCAGCTCTGGCACCAGGGGGGAAAATCTAGTAGGTGGCCAGGGAGCCTTTGGAAGTCAGAGGAGAGCCGCAGAGAGCCAGCCGTCCATTTTCGAGAAGAAAACGGGGTTCCGATCTTTGCTCGGCAGGAGGGGGCTTAAGTGGTGTTTTAGGACCCCGGCTTTAGGCAGGTGACTTCTTGAGGCGTGTTGCAAATGGGCGTTTGACTATAGCTACAAAGTAACCCCTGAAACTGGAGCCCCGACCTTGAGGCGGTGCTCAGCTCAGACCTCGCAGTGGTCTGTCGCTTCACCCTGGAGTTCAAGGCGCGGGTGTAGTTCTCCATATTCTGGCTGAGAGCCCCTCCAGTGCGCTCCCTGGCACCGCAGAGAAGCCGTTCCAGATGGGCCAACCCCCCGGGAGCGATGTGGGCTGAGAACTTTGCCCTTGTAAACTGCTTTGGTACAGAACTCGCGGGCGCGGGGACTGCGATCAGGAAATCGGTCTGCAGAGCTTTATGGCTGCAGCCGTGTCCTTGACTTGAGACGTCCCAGAGCAAGCGCGTCCCAGGCCCTACACCTGGCTGCCGGTTACCCAATCTCGGGTGTACCGGGTCACGCGGACTGCAGGGGACCTTGTGCATCTTTGAGGGAAGGATCCCCTGAAGCTGCCAGGCCTTCAGCATTCATGTGACGATGGTCTTGTTTAGATTTCTACTGTGGCGAAATAGAAGTGACATCAAATTTTACTACCTTGACTATTTTTTCCTCTTCGGTATAGAGGTCAGCGGCTTGGAGTGCACCCACAGTGTTGAGCAACCATCGCTGCCAAATAGCTCCTTTCCATCCTTCCAAACTGAAACTCTGACCCCAGAAGTGCTAATTTCCAACTCCTCCTCCCCTAGCCGGGGCCACGCCCATTCTACTTCCTCTTTCTAGGAGTCGGACTAGAACTGACTAGCACTAGGAGCTCTAGGAACTTCTTGTTAGAACTAGACAGTGTTCATCTTGGTGCGGGTGCTTATTTCTTCGTCAATTTGTAGTGCGTGTTAGATGGGCCTGTGTGTGTGTGTGTGTGTGTGTGTGTGTGTGATGTGTGCTAGGCTCAAGCCTAAGCCCTTGTGTTTGCCAGGCCAATTGCACTTCCAATAAGCTACACTTCCAATCATTGTCCTTACTTTCTAAGGCTGAATAATATTCCACAGTATCTATACGGCATTGCTCCACGTTATCATGAATGAAACTGCAATCCAAAGACCCTACTTTCCATTCTTTAGTGTGCTTACCCAGAAGCATCACCGCTAGATCATATGACATCTATTTTGAATGTTATGAGGAACTCAGAATGTTTTCCATAGACTCTGCCGTTTCCATCCCATCTCGTAGTCTCCTAGTGTCGAAGAGAGTCAGTGTCTCCACATCCTGGCCAACACGTGTTACTTTCCGCTTGTTTTGATAATAGGCATCCTAAAAGGTGTTAACTCAGACATCATTTTCCTTTCTTGGCAGGGTTCCTACTCTTTTATAGATTTGTGGTGGTTTTAATGTCCAGGACTTCTTCCTACAGTTTTTCAGCAAATTGCTTTTGTGTGTGTGTGTGTGTGTGTGTGTGTGTGTGTGTGTGTGTGTGTGATGTGTGTCGTGTGTGTGTGTTTTGACAGGGTCTCCAAGGCTAACTTTGAATGTCCCATTCTCCTGCCATGTTCTCCCAAGTGCTAGGGTTACAAACATAAGCTGACATAGCTGGAAAAATATGATTGTACTGTAGAGAATTTGAAAAGCGTAGACAAATATAAAAACAATTAAAGATAGTACACGTAGCTTTGTAAGATGCTTTTGTCTTTTATTTTGAAAATATTCCACTTTTATATAGCCCAACATAGTTATTGGTTAGTGTACTAGTTCATCCTGTCCTGTAGGGAACAAAGCCTTTCTATAGATACTCAGCTTGTCTAGTTTCTCATGATGCTAAGTAACCTAAAGACATTCACGCTTTCAAAAATATCTTATGTTGTATCTCTTTTTTCTAGTTTCTAGAATTCATTTTCTTAGAATGGAGTGACTGAGGGTCTATTTTTGTTTTGTTTGTTTGTTTGTTTTTCTTTTTTTTAAGTCATTTTATTTTATTTATTTATTTATTTATTTTTAAATTATTATTATTTATTCAACCGTGTGTATGTGTGCGCGCGCGTGTGTGTGTCTGTGTGTGTGTGTGTGTGTTTGTGTCTGTGTATGTGTAGAACCACGGAATTCGCGAACCACCATGGACGCCTCCACCTCCTTCTGCCCTGGGATTCACAGGCTCCGCCCTACCAGGACCAGAAGCGCAGGCCGCCCCCGCTTCTGCCTGGCGTCTATACGTGGGATCTGGGATCCGAACTCGGGACCTTCCGCCTGCAAGGCGGAGGCTTAACCCCTGAGCCACCTCTCCAGCCCCTATTTATTTTTTTAAATTTTTTTATTATTATTTATTCAATTGTGCATGTGTAAGTGTGTATGTGTGTTTGTGTATGTGTGTGTGTAGAACCACCGACGAATTTGGGAACCACCATGGACGCCTCCACCTCCTTCTGCCCCGGGATTCACAGGCTCCGCCCTACCAGGAGGAGAAGCGCAGGCCGCCCCCGCTTCCGCCTGGCGTCTATACGTGGGATCTGGGATCTGAACTCAGGACCTTCCGCCTGCAAGACAGAGGCTTAACCCCTGAGCCACCTCTCCAGCCCCGTTTGTTTGTTTTTCTGATAGTGAGGGATGGGATCTTACAATGTACCCCAGGACCCTTGCATGTGCTAAGCAAATGCACTTTGTTTTTGTTGTTTGTTTGTTTTTTGTTTTTTTTTTAGCAAATGCACTTTGAAGCTGCACCCTACACATTTAAAAGGTGGTAACCCTCAAATTTATAAGTTTCTATTCAGTCTATGGGGTGATTAAAAACAGGATCATTCCACAATAATTTACAAACATCTCCATTTTCCTGAGCTTTGCTAAAACTTGATTTTGAAATTTAAAAGAGATTTTGCCAGTGTCCTAGGAAAGGCATCTTACCATCATTGTTACCATTGAGGTTGAACAGTTACCTTTGATGGTTCACTAAGTGTTTATCTTCAGTTAGAAGTTGTCTAGCTAGCTGTTTCTCTATATTCTTTGCCTACTCTGCAGTTGGAGAATTCTTTTTCATATTGATTTGGAAAAGCCAAGAAGAGAACCACGTAAGGAGAAGAGAAGCTTGGGAAGCAGAAAGATCTAGTACTTTCTAGTTATGTCCTGGGCTTGTGACTCCTTAACTGCTCAGTATCTCCATTTCTTTATTTTAAAAGTGGAGCTAATTGCATCCTCTTATAGAACTATAAGATTTCTTACACAAAGGGCTTAGCATATTTTACACTCAATTAGGGCTCAGTCAAGTGTAACTTTTATTACAGCAAGGCTTTTAACTGTCTATAAATGTGCTTTTATCCCAGTTTGTAATTTCCATTTCAATTTAAACTGTAGTGGGTTTTTCTTTTTTATTGACATATAATAACTGTATGTATTTATGGGGTACTATGTGATAATCCGATACATGCACAGAGTATGTGGTTATAGTCAGGCTTTGGTATGAATTTAAAATTATTATAGAAATGGAGATACATACTTTTTTCCATTAGTATTTTTTTTTTTAATTCAAGAGAAAGAGAGGTCACATGCATCTGCATGCACCCTGGCAGGCCTATAGTCAGAAACAGTTTTTCTGCCATGTGGGTTCCAGGAATTGAACTCAAGTTGCCAGCCTTGTGCACAAGCCCCTCTACCTCCCGAGCCTTCTTGTTGGCCTTTCCCTTATGATTTATTTCCTTTTCCTTCAAAACTTTCCATGTTCCAAAGATCGGATGAATATTTATCTACTTGTCTTTTCTTTTAAGTCAACTTTTCTTCTGGTTCCTTTATAATTCATCATTTTAACCTCAAACCATTTGTACTGTTTCCTCTTTAATGTAAAGCTGATATGAATTTTTCTCCTCACATCATTCCAACCATAAGTAATCTGTCTTTTCCTCCAATTGATCTGAAATCAATGATATAGCTATATCATGCATGCAGGTTTCTGTTTGATTCTGAGCTTTTTGTTTAATTCTGTTGATGTTAACCACATACCACATACATGTAAACAGTATGTACATACTTACTTTAATGTCTGTTTAATATGTGAAAGTACATAGCCCTTCTCCCCAATCCCATCAATTATCTTGTATGTTTGTTTTTCCCCATCATACAAGCTCAATGGGTGCCCCTCCTCTTCCTCCCTCCCTCCGCCCCTCCTCAGTCTCCCCTCGCACTCTCCCACCCTTCCCCCGTTCTCTCACCCTTCTCCCAGTGCCTACCCCTCCCCTCCCATCTTCTGGAACACCCTTTTCTTTTTAATATTTTATTTTACTGTGTGCATGTGTCAGAGGGCACATGCGTCCCTGTGGAGGACCAAGGGTGACTTTGAGAATCATCCTGGATTGCTTCTACCTCCTTGCTTCCCTCTGGGATTTCCCAGGCTCCTCCCACGAGAGCCACAAGTGCAGGCCACTGTTATTTCTGTCTGGTGTTTTTTTACATGGGACCTGGGATCCGAACTCAGGACTTTCTGCTTATGAGGCAGAGTCCTAACCCCTGAGCCATCTCTCCAGCCCTGGAGCATCCTTTTGTGTGAATGCCAAACCTCCCTCTGAGTCCTCCACCCTAGTGAGGTGTAAGGACTCGGTGGCATAGCCTGGAGCCCTTTTTTGGGCTCCCTGTTGGTATAGGAACACTACCATGACTGTTAATCCCTTGCCTCTAAGGATCCCACTGTCTGTGATCCATGCTAGACTTTGGGGGGTATTCACATGTCAGTCATTGTGCAGGTCATACAAAGTCCAGTTATGTCTACTGCAGCCCTAACTTGTGTGGAGTATCTTGCATAACGTTGGTCCTCCCCATCTTTAGACTCTTACAATCTTGCTGCCCTCTCTTCTGTAAGTTTCCCTGAGCTTTAGGATGGGGAGAAATGGCTGATCCAGTTGATTAATGTAAGGTCTTTGTTGTTCTGAATTATGGTTTGTTGTTGATTAGAGTTTTGCTTTTCCTGCACCACCCTTGGCTCCATACTGATTGTTATTGAAGGTTACCTCCTGAGGAGCAGGAGGACCAATTAGGTCCAGGCAGAAAGGCAATTATTTTCAAAATTGCAATTTGGCTTATGTTTGTATCTATATACATTGACTACAGTTGGATTACTATTTCAATTTGCCCGGGTGTACAGTAGCATACTTCTAATCTCAATACCTAGTAACGGGAAGATGGTAGCCTAAGCTACAGAGTGATATCCTGTCTCAGAAAGCACCAAATAATAATAATAATAAACTATTTTAAAAGGATTTAAGGTGTTTTGTTTTTTTTTTCAAATACAGTACAGAAGGAAGAACTTCGGCCATAAGTTGCAAGACTTGGATTCCAATCCTTCCTCCACCATTCAACAACTATTTTATATTATTCTCCACAAGCCTAAAGTTCTCTATTAAAGTAATCATGAAAAATAATCAACATTTCCCCCAGGATCACCTGAAATCATAAAACCAAACTGATCAATCATAAAGTCTTCAGGTACATGTTAGTCTATAAAATGCCATTGTATAAGTGGTTCCAAAAATTTATAACTCAGTATTTTGATTACAACCGTTTCTTGCTTCATATCAATATAACTTTAATGACATTAATAGAACTTAGGAGTCATGTTATTTTACAAGGTCCCTGTATGCTTATATATGTGCATGCACGTGTAAATCAAGCTCTACAGACACACTCATTAATGTGTGGTTTCTTTGGGGCAGTTTAGGGATAGTGACTGTTCTGTGTTTGAGAAGATTACATAGGAAACGTAGTCTTAATACTTTTTATGGAATGAAGGTATGTGCTGGGTTGCAAAATGCAGCCACTGTGCATCTAGACTAGATGGGACCACATTGTCTTGTGTACCTACCGCAGCCCCCGGCCTCGCTCAAATGCTTTCTGCTCACCTGTTTTTTCCACCCTCGTGCTGGTCTATGAGTAACACTGACCACTGTCTCACAGGAACTGAGCATCACCCGAACTAGACCCCGTGTAGACCACAGCACCAGTAGGTGACGACTCCAGATGGCTCCATCATACTGCAGCCTCATTTTGGCTTTTTTTTTTTTTTTTTTTTTAACACAAGTTCTAAGAAGCCAGAAAAGAGAGGAAGACCCTTGGCAGACTCCCACCACCTGGACTTCAGGGTAGACAGAAAACACCATTGGACCTGTGAGATTTCATAGCCGAAATCATTCCGGAAAGGCAAACTGTGGAGAAGGAGAAGGGCTGTCTGTGGAGAGAGCAGCGTATTTCAGAGTTTCTATTGGCAGCTGCGTCTGTCCCGTTCTCTGTGTAATTGCGTCAAACACTTCACATTAAGATAGTCACTGCAGTGCTGGGGAGAAAACAAAAGGACCTGAGTTCGGATCTTCAGATCTCACGTAAAAAATGCCAGGCAGATATGGAGAAGGGCTGCAATTCTGGCACTAGAAGGAGGAGTCTGCAAAATCCCAGAAAAGCAATAAGGGGAAAACCAATCCAGAACGTTTCCCATGTCACCCTTGGGCCTCCAAAGGCACACACACTCAAGTTCCTTTTGGTATAACACACACACACACACACACACACAGAGTCACTTTAAGGGCTGGGGAACTAATGAGCCCGTACATGACTTGCCTAGCATGCATGGAGCCATGTGTTCTATCCCCAACACGAGAGAGAAGAAAAGACAATTACTTCATCATGCAATGGTGTGAATTTTCTTCTCTTTTTAAAAATAATTAGAGAGAGAAAGAGAGCACATATGCATGCCGTGGCACAAGTGGAGGTTAGATATCAATTCTCTCCATCGTCAATTGTCTCCTTCTACCCTACGGCTTGCAGGGAACAAACTCAGGTCACCAGGTTTGGGACAGGGACTTTATCTCTCTCACTAGCCCCAAATTTTCTCTTTATGACAAAATTATTGAATGTTTACTGTGAAGAAGTTAGGAAAAAGAAGCAAGCGGAATCTCAGAAGACACAAACCTTCATGATCCCACCACTCAGAATTAACTGCTGTTGGATGTTTTGGTGTTCACCCTTTGGTCTTCTTACATTTATATATGACTTTCATTTTTGTTTGTTGCTTTAAAAAATGAGATAACTCAGCGTGGTAAGGTACCTGCTTGCAACCTGGTGACATGAGTTTGATACCTGGAAGCCCACATGGTAAATTTCTCTCTCTCTCTCTTTCTCTTTCTCTTGTGAACAAATAAAATACTAAAAAAAAAACAAAAAAAAACTGGGACTGGACAAAGCTCAGAGGTTAAAGCCTCTACTGCTCACGCAGAAGGACCTGAGTTCAGATCCTGTATCCCACACAAAAACACCAAGTGGAAATGGCAATGTCCTGCACTTCCAGCCCTGGAAGGCAAAGACCAGAAAATCGCAAAGTGAAAAAGGACACAGAAGCAATTCAGGATGATTCCCAAAGTCGCTCTTGGGCCTCCACACAGCGCCCGCCCTCCACACACACAAAGTAGCTATATATTTGTAATCAGATTCTTTTTTTCCACCTAGAAATAGATCATGAACTCACAGCAGGCATGGTGGTGCACACCTATTACTCCAGCACTTGGGAAGTTGAGATAGGAGGATCATAAGTTCAAGGTCACCCTCAGTCTAGCCAGTGAGTGTCAGTTATAGAAGACGCTGTCTCAAAAAAGGAAGAAAAATATATATCATGGAACTTTTTAAGTAAAAAAATACTCTTTTTCAAGATCATTTTAGTGGAAACAAAATATTTTTTCTTGTAAAAACAACAGTTTTAGAACGTCATTTTGAATTGTACAGAGGTGGTTTCCCATTGGCTTTGTTTTTAGGATTATAACAGATACGTTTTTCAATAGCTCTGCTTTCTATTTAAGGTCTTCTGTTCCATAGGGTCTATTCCAAGGCCCCTGCATCCTAACATCTTAGAGTTTGTTGAAGTAACTCTGACTTACAGAATCTTCCCTGCACGTGGGCAGGTCACCTTATTAGCTATATTAGCAGACCGGGGCTGCAGTGACAGGGACCATGGCCCGGATGACTTCGATAACAGAAACTTCACCCTCTCATTGTAACCTGTGTGATAAAAGCCTGAGACCTGAGTGTAGACAGGGCTGACGAGGCCTTGGCTTGTAAATGGACTTTTAGCTGTGCCGTGACATGTCTTCCCTCTGTCCATGCTGCATCCTCATCTGCTCTTCTGTCCCTTCTTACGGGGACGGGGAGAGGACCCCGGGCCTTGTATGTGCAGGCAGGCCCTCTACCTAAGACCTGCCGCCCTGGCCCTAACCTCTTCCTATCAGGACACTCATCACACTGAACTAGAGCCCACTCAGATGTCTTTGCTCGAATCACCCCCTTTAAGGTCCTGTCTCCAAATCCATTAGCATCTAGAGGCTGGGGGTTAGGACTCTGAAGTGTGAATTTGAGGAAGGAGCACAATCGAGCTCCTAAGAGTTCAGGCAGAAATGGTTGCGACCTATACTTTCTGATTGTGGAGAGCAAAGCCTGGGATCCCAGAGCAAGCAAGAAGGAGGTAGAAGAAACCCAGGATGGTTCCCAAGGTCACCCTTGGGCCTCCACAGAGACACACATAGTGCCCTGTGGTACATACACACACCACACACACACACACACACACACACACACACACTTTATCCCCCATGTTTTTGCTAGGCCTGGTAACAAGGTTTTTGATCCCAACTGTTTGGGAGAATGAGGCAAGAGGATTCCAGATTCAAGGCTTGACTAGGTTGCAGAATGAGTTCCAGACCTGCTTGGGCATCTTGGTGAGCTCTTGGCTCAGAAATATGAAGTACGGTGGAGAGATACATCAGTGGGCAAGGTGACTGCTTGCAGACCTGCTGACCTGAATGCAAGTCCCAGAACTCCACATAGTGAAAGAAGAGAACTGACTTCCACACGTGTGCACCTTCTGTCTGTCTGTCTGTCTGTCTGTCTCTCCCCCTCGAATAAATAAAATATTTTTTTAAAGTAGAAACAAGCAAAGAATCTGGTGATATAGCTCAGCAGTACAGTGCTTACTTAGCGTATATGAGACCCTAGATTCAATTTTCATTTCTAGAAGAAAAACAAAAAGACTTTTATGCTTTATTTTGTGCTGAGCTTCAAATAGAGGGCCTCTTTTTTTTTTTTTTAAAAATGTGTAACCTTTAGTTTATTCATTTATTGTGTGTGTGTGTGTGTGTGTGTGTGTGTGTGTGTGTGTGTGTGCATGTGTTTGTCTCGGGACACGATGTGTTCCTGTGGATGACCAGTATTGACTTGAGAATCATCCTGGATTGTTTCTACCTCCTTCTTGCTTCATTCTGGGATTTTCCAGGCTCTGCCCACCAGGGCCAGAAGTGCAGGTTACTGCTACCATTTCCATGTGGTATTTTCACATGGGACCTGGGATCTGAACTCAGGACCTTCTGCTTGTGAGGCACGGTCTTAACCCCTGAGCCATCTCTCCAGCCCCTAGACTGAGGGCTGAGGGCTAGCCAAGTCATCTGAGCTACAATCCACAGTCCCAGCGGGTTTGCTTGTTTTGGTTTGGTGCTGGGGATGGAATGTAGAGCCCCACATGCCAAGCAGGTGTTCTGCCCCCTTTTTTTTGGCTTTATGTTGACAGGTCTCACTGAGGAGGCCGCTAGCTGTATGACTTACTATTTTCATGGTGCGATCATTTAATACTTAACATTTAACAACCTATCTTGAGCCCATTAAGAGCTACAGATGCTTTCCTGTTGTCCGTGGTGCCTAGAACTTCATCAGTACCTGTCAGCTGCTGTTTCTGGGACTGAATCAACGATGGCTAAACTTTCTTCAGCAATGCGAAGACTTTATTTTTACTTTACGCTCTTCTCCATACTGTAAAATCCCTCACCGGGCCCAGAGGTGCATCAATCCGTTGATCACGTGCTTGCTGAACATATACAAAGCCCTGAGTGAGTTCAGTTTCACAAACCACATACGGCAGGTGTGGCAGTGGACACTTCTGATCCATCCCAGCCCAGGGGAGGAAGAGGCAGGCTGCAGGCAAGACTCGGCTACAGAGCAAGCAAAGAAAACAGGATAACACTGCATCCTAGAGGGGCACGTGATGTGGTGTTGAAATGACCAAGGCGATCATCTCTGAGAAGATGGAGTGGTGGGCGGAGTCATTCCAGGCCCCTGTGCTCCCTTGGGGAATGACACCCCCAGCTCTAGCATGTAAGCGCTTTCTTTCTGAGAATGGGCGAGTCTTTGGCCCAGGAGGAAATGTATGTGATTGCTTTAGTGTTGGTGAATGGACGGGGTTTGTCTTTCTGTTGGGAAGTGTGATATGGTGAAACTTTTTCTGAGCTTTTTAGAACTGAGAACTCTGGTCTGAGTCTTTGACCTGGGAATCGGGAACATTCGGTGAATGAGATGAGCAGAGGCCAGAGCTGTTATGAGTCAAGAGCTATCTGTAATAGTAAAGTGGTCTCCCACTTAGAAATACCACACAGGGTACTTAACTGGAGCTGTTGAAATTTCATTGTGGTTCTGCATAGCCTCAGTTGAACATACACATACAGAGATACTTGCATGGCTGGGGATACAATTCTGTGGTAGGGCCCAGGGTTCCATCCCCAGCACTAAAAAAAGAAAGAAGAAAAAGAAAGAAATATGCACACTACTTATTGAAGAAGGATTTATTTCTCTGCATTGTCTCATAAAAGAAGAACTCCATACTACTGAATTATAAGTACAAGTCCTTTAGGCAAAGGAAGTCATTCATCCTATAAGAAGAGGGCAGGGGACTAGGGAAATGGTTCAGTGGTTAAGCAAAAGGACCCGAGTTCAGATCCCTGGATCACACAGAAAAGTGTGTGTGGAGGTGGGGAAGGGGGAGTTGGTAGTGGCCTATACTTCTGACTCTGGAAGGTGGAACCTGGGAAACCCCAGAGCAAAGAAGGTAGAAAGCAATCTAGGATGATTCCTGAAGCCACCCTTGGACCATCACAGGCAGGTATACTCAATCATTCTCTTGTATACATATACAAAGGGAAGGGTAGGTTTAGTTAGTTTCTCTCTCCTTTCTTCATATTGGAAGCAGGGGAAGAATGACCTATCTTTTCCGTGTCCCATGAAGTAAGACAACTGAAAAATTCTAGAAATTATTGAACTTACATTAGGGAGAGAGGATTAGCTCTGAAGAGCTCTGTAACCTTCCATGAAATTCTGACTATTTCTATCTTTAAAACATTTAAAATATAGAAGCATGTTAACAACCCATCAATTGGAAACCTTTCTCAGTGTCGCTCAGCGCTACAGCCCTTGTTGCCTAGGGTATGTGACGTACTGGGTTACATCCCAGCATTGCAACAGAAAAATAAAGTAAAATAGGCCCAGCTGGGAAGCAGGAACTAAGCAAACTGGCTACAGACAGCAAGAGGAGAGACTGGTCCTGTGCTTACTTTTGACACATTTCTAACAACCTGGGTTATCCAGTTTCCTAACCACCGAGGATTAAAACAGATCAGTCAGAAGGGGGAAGAACAGGTTGCTATTGGCAGGTACACAGAGCTCAGGAAGAAGCTACAAGGGTCAGTCAGATAGCGAGAGAGGACAAAAGAAAGCAAGCAAACACATGCCTGCTGGAACTTACTGGGGCGTTCTGGGGAGCTCTGGAAAGTGGCTGTCACGCACCTCAGAGGTGCATAGTTTCTTGAGAATATGACTACCTGTGGCTCTAGTTGAACGATGTTCATGAAAAGTTGGCTTTGGGGCTGGAAGGATGGATCGGCTGGTAAAAGTGTTTGCCTCCAAGACGGATGACCTGAGTTCCATCATTGGAAACTACAAGGGGGAGGGAGACAACCAACTCTTACAAGTTGTCTTCTGACCTCCACACACGCACCATGGCATACACGTACACACAGATGTGCCCACTCATGCACATCCATGAACCCACACAACAGATAAAAAAAATGTAAAAAATTGATGGTGTAGGGAGGAACTGGAGAGAAGGACCAGGGGTTAAGCCTCTGCTTTGCAAGCAGAAGGTCCTGAGTTCAGATCCAGATCCCACAGGAAAATGCCAAGTAGAAGTAGTTGTAGCAGTTACTTCCGGTCCTAGAAGGTGGAACCTGGGAAACTCCAGAGCAAAGCAAATAGGAGGTAGAAGCAATCCTAAAGTCACTCTTGGGCTTTCACGGCACACACAATGCCTTCTGATACAGAGACACACACGTGCAAAAAAAAAAGTAAAATAAAATTAGGGGGTAAGTTGGGTTGAGGTACAGCTCTGGTGGAGTGAGCACCTAGATATCTAAGACCTGGGTTTAACTCTAAGCACTAAACAGCTACCACAAAAGCTATCGAATGATCATTGCATCCTACTGGAATTCATGATATTCATGTGTTAGTTTTCTGATGGTTTAGGAAATCAAGCAAAACCAAGCAGTATATAGTGTGTTTCAAGGGGGAAAAAGTCTACTTCAAACTATTAATGTTTAAAGGGCACCAGGAACAATGCGTTCCTGAAATCTTCCGGATGGCTGGAGAGATGCCGTACTGAGAACACAAGTTGCCATAAGGTGGTCTCAGGAGCCCACCTGTGACTTTCTACTCTTATCTGAGAATGGCTAAGCATGGGAACATTGCTAAAGAGAGGTGGAAATTGCTGGTCATGTTCGCCACCTGTTAGTCCTGGGCAAACCCTGTCTTTTTCTGTCCTGCCTTCCCTTTCCAGCACACCTTCTTCCCTGTGGTTCTACCTCGTACACTTAAATACGTCTCTTAAGAGAGTGTCCATATCTGCCCAGTTTCATTAGCTAGGACTAGATCTCAGTGGTCAACACCACAGGATCACTGGTTCTGAGAAACTGATTCTTCCGTCTCTCTGCCTATTTCCCCGACCTTCCCTGCCCTAGAGGAAACTTGGCTATGCTTTAATTTGAGCACTTCCTTCAAAGCCTTCCTCAAGAAGACTGGTGGCCTGGGTTTGGGGAAGGATCAGGGGTCTGTGAATGGTTCTCTCTGGTTCTTCCACAAACCAGATCACCTCTCTCTTCCATTCCCCTCCTTCTGGTCTTAGTTAGCTAGAGCTGCTGTAACCAATAATAGCACAGATGGATGGCTTTAAGAACAGATTTTTTTTTTTTTTCTCACAGTTTCTGGGGCCAAGAGCAAGATGGTGATGTGGAGCTGGAGAGATGGCTCAGGGATTAAGAGTCTTTCTCACAAGCAGAAGAACCTGAGTTCAAATCCCAGATTCCACATAAAAGCAGCAGGGAGAAATGCCTGTGGCTTGCACTTCCAGCCATGGAAGACAGAACCTGGGAAACCCCAAAACAGTACAATTAGGAGGTAGAGCAAGCCAGGATTATTCCTGAAGTCACCCTCCATGGGCACACACACACACACACACACACGTAAAGATGTTGACATAGTTGGTTTTTCCCAGGATCTCTGTCTTAACCTGATTTGTTTTCTGTTGCCATAGCTGAATGCCATAGACTGCATCATATATTTTTATATGTATTTTTCAAAAAATATTTATTTGAGAGAGAGAGAGATGTTATATGTCTCCCTCTGTCACGTGGGCTCAAGGAATCCAACTCAAGTGGCTATTTTTGCTGTAGGCCCCTTTACCTGCTGAGTCATTTTGCTGGCCCTTATGACTTTTTTTTTTTTTTTTTTTGAGACCCTGATGGCCTTGAAATCAACATGTAGCCAAGCATGACCTTGCGCTTCTGATCCGCCTACTTCTATTTCCAAATGCTGAGTAGCATGGCTCTCACACTGGGCTGTTACTTACAAAGAGACATTTATGTAGCTCAAGGCTCTGGAAGTTCAAGAGCGTGGTGCAGGCGCTGTGCATATCTGGTAGATTCAACTCTCATCATAACACATAGACACAGTCTTCAGACAGGGTAAAGACACTGAGAGTTTCTCTTTCGCAGAATACATTATTTACTTGAGAGAAAGCTCACACGTGGCACACAGGGAGAGAACAAAGGACAACGTTTGGGTCTCTCCTTCCACTTGGTGGGCTTATGGGGTCGAACTTAGTTTGCCAGGTTTGGGAGCAGGTGCAATCCTTTGAGCTATCTCAATTGCTTCTCTCTTGCTCTCTGTCTCTCTTTCTTTCTCTCTGAGGCAGGGTCCCATGTAGGTCTCATGTAGCCCAGGCTGACTTCAAACTATGTAACCCATGGGATGACCTTGAACTTCTGATCTTCTGACCTCCTCCTCCCGAATGCTGAGATTCAGCCAAGATCACAGGCCGAATACCATCATGCCTGGTGTGGCTGGTGCTGGAGATTCAACCCAGAGCTTCATACATGCTGGGAGAAACACTCTACCAACTGAGCTTCGAGGCACCTTTAATAGAGATTTTGTGGTGCTAATTTGTTATTCCAGCACTTGAGAAGCAGAAGTGAAAGAGGGCAGCTTGGGCTACACAAGCGGGTCCCAGCAGATGACTTATCAGGTAAAAGCTCTTGCTGTCAATTCTGACGACCTGAGTTCAGTCCCCAGAGTCAGGGTGAAAGAGAAGAACCACCTTCTGCAAGTGCCCTCTGACTCCCACACACATTCTGCAGTCCGTAGCACACACTTACCCCACTCCACACCCATACAAGGGAGATAAATAAGTGTTAAGGAAGAAGGAGGAGGAGAAAAAGGAGAAAACTACTGTTCACTAAATTTACCATGGCAGCCCAGCTTTAATCCTCCTTACCTCTCAATGGCTCTATCTCTAAACTCCTCAGGTTAGGAGTTGGGGACCACACTTTAGCATGAATTTGTGAGGAGCCATTCTTAGATCCTACGGACCTCTCCACTTCACTTGAAGTTGTCTGCCATCTCATTATCTTTGCTCAAGGTACCTGTCGATCACTGTATCCCCATCTCCTAATAGTTAAAGAGTGGTTCAGGGCTTGCTCTAATGACTTTGCTTTATATTAATCGCGTCAAAAGTTCTGACCTCAAAGACCTCAAATATGGAGCAGGTGAGATGGCTCAGCAGGCAAATGTTTGCTGCTCAATCAAATGACCTGTGTTTGATACCCAGCGTTCTCACAGCTAAGAGAGAGAAGCAACTCCTCTAGGTGGTCCCCTGATCTCCACACATGTATCATGGCACATGTGGTCCCCGAGATAAAGAAGTAAACGTCATCATAAAAATATCACACAGTGTTACATTCTAGGGTTCTAGGAGTTAAGGTTTACATGTGAATGGGGGTGGGGGGACCACAGCTGAAGCCTCTGTACTTCCTCTGAGGTTGGTACCATCTGCTGACTCTTCTCTGATTCCTGCCACACATTGCCCTCCCAGCAGCTTAAGCAGTCAGTTTATCTTTTTCCTCACAGCTTCTCTCTCCCTCCCTCCCCCCAACCCCTGTTCCCTTCCGCATTTAGTGACAAGCTCATCCCGGTGAGCTGTTTTTACTTATCTGCTGCAGCTCCCCAGCCAAGAGATTAGGACTTTTCCATCTGGCCAGTACCTAGGACCCTCCTCTCTCCCACCCCCCCCACCCCCCAGCCCTGCGGGTGCCTTCTCACTTCGCTCTCGCTGGCCACGCCCAGTTCCTGCCATCTCAGTCTCTTTGGACCACCGCGCTCTGCTTGGCTGGACTGGTCATGCCCACATTACCATCTGATCATTCCAAGAGATGCGGAGTCTTCTGGACTCCATCACTTTTCTGTCCGCAACTCCAGGGCTGCAGAGATGGCCCGGAGTTAACACTGTGCCTTGCAAGAGTTCAGAATGCAGATCCCATGAGCAAAGCAATAAGGGGGTAGAGCAATCCAGGATGATTCTAAAGTTATCCTTGAGCCTCCACAGGAACACACAGTGCTCTTTCATACACACACCGCAACACATGTGTACATCCACACCTATACTTGCAAAATAAAATAAAATAAAAATTCAACTCCAGTCATTCCCAATCATTCTTTCTCTTGGAAGGAAGCAGAGAATACCTGCAACCAAGATCTGTCTTATTCTCTGGCTATACCTTCCCGCCGCCACTGTGCGCTTCTGCTCCCATTGCTATTTTCAGAGTGTTCCTCCAACTCTTCTTTCTCTCCCTTGTTAGAATAAGAATCATCATTGCTTCCCGGCCATATGGCTAAGGTTATGTGTAGAGCAAGACTCACCCATCTTTTCACCCCCAAGCTGATCTCTACCTTTTCTACACACACACACACCACACCAAACCTTTCCAAAGTGCTCTCTGTTTCATATAGCTTCATTCCTTCCCTCTCTTAAAGGATTTAAATTCTTTTCCTGTTGACAGAGATTCAGTGGTTTATCCATTCTACCTTCGCCAAACCCTGATTCTCCTAGAGATGTTTTTGTTCGCGCTATCGAGGCTTCTCCATGATGGCTCCTTCAATATTTGATTTAGATAGTTCTTTGTTGTGGGGTCTATTCTATGCATTGAATATTAAGTGACACCCCTAGTCTCTACTCACTTACCCAGAATAGCTTTCTTCCAACATGTGACAGGCCAACATTACCTGTGAAGGTTAAAAAAACAAAACAACCAGCACAACAAAAAACACTGGTATAGGACTGAAAGATGGCTCAGGGGTTAGGACTCCATCTCACAAGCAGAAGATCCTAAGTTCAAATCCCAGGTCCCACAAAAAAATGGCAGCCACCTGCACTTCCGGTCTTGGTGAGTGACACCTGGGAAAGCCCAAAGCAAAGCAAGAAGGAGATAGAAGCAATCTAGGATGATTCCCAAAGTATATATATATATACACACACACACACTGGTATAAACAAAGAGTGTGGATTCTGCCAGGCCATCTTTTTTCTAACCTCTCTGCCCTAGGTGTGCTGAAATCCACATGCTGTCTAGCTATCAGCAAGCATTCAGCACGTTCAGAACACAATGCCTGGAGAACAGAAAGAGGCTTGTACCTTATGTTTATGTGAGGGAGGGATGATTATAAACCAAGCTGGTCATACTTAAAAATGTGCATTCACTTATCTTTCCAATTAAAGCCTTGTTAAACATAGCTCACACAACAGTGGCCCTTCTGCAAAACTCTTGATCAACAGCGTTTTATTGAGATTAGTCAAGACAATCATGTAAGCTTCTAATGTTTATTATTAATAAGCCATTTCATCCTCAGTTGGCTAACAATGGTGATAATGAAGTGTGTGGGCCCTCCGAGACCAGAAGCCTGGCTAGCCACTTGTGCGAGACTAGGCTGTCAGTTTCATCAGTTGTAAAGTGGTCAGGGTCAGATACCGGACTGACAGGAGGGTTACCTCTTGGCTAGCCCTTGGAGCAGTGCCCGAGTGGCACAGAATCAACACTCAGTAAATAGTAAGGGCATGGGCCCCCTGGGTGTCGAGCAGCCTTCCTTTCTCTTCCTTCTACCCAAGCACCCTGTCTTCACTTCCTCTTCGGTAGCTCCTTGCTCCCGGGCCTCGTTCCACCCTCTCACCGACCTCGTTTCTCAGTCGCCAGTTGTTAGTCTGCTCAGCAGAGTTCGCCACCTGTTGCCCTGGCCAAACCATTTCCTTGGCTGATCTGCTTTAGCGGGAAGGCCCTCTGGCCACGCCCACTTCCTTACCCCACCCCGTTGCTGGCAGTTCCCTGGGGTTCAGCTTGCTGGCCTTTTATTGTCCATTGTCTGTCCTCAAGGCCTCTGTGCTGAGCCCTGTGTCCCTTCTTCTTGTCTCCCCAAGATGCATGGCACTACTGAATCGACCCATCCAATTGCTGCAGCCCAAGGTGGGCGAGTACCCTCTCAGGTCAACCTAGTGAACCAACCAAGCCCCCCCAAACTTCCTGTCCTCCCTTCTACCCCTCCATCGTTTCTGCCTCATGCCTGCGCTGACATCTGTCTGTCACTCTTGTCATCGTGGAAGGCACACTCTTGCTAATGTCATATAGCAGTTTGTCTTCCCTTCTCTCTCCCATATCCAGCAGTGAGCCAGGGGCTTTTCTATAACAACCCCTCCCTCCCACCACCACCTTGAACCAGGAAACAGGCTGTCCTCAAACTCAGGACTCTAGTTTCCCAGATGCTGGGATGCCGGGCATGTGCCACCACGCTCTACCTGTTGACCTAATTATGTCTCGAATCAAATTTCTTCCTGCACCTCTACAGCAGGGCTGGAGCCGGTCTTTACTCTTTCCTAGGTGAACTCGGCTCCTAGTTCCTAATGAACGGTCCTGCCTCATGCAGTCATCTTCTAGACCGTTCTCCGTAAGGAAGACTGACCGCTCTCTTCCTCTGGAAGTCCTTTCTTGGATGAAGTCCAGGTTTGCTGATGCAGAGCCGCCCCCCCCCCCCCCCGCTGCTCCTCCTCGCTCCTCTGTGGCTGTCACAGAGGGGGTCCTGCAGTCCAGGAAACTGACCTTGGGTTGGGCCTGTGTGCCTTTGTGCTGGCTGCTCCTCGTCCTCCCTGTCTGCGGTGCTCCTGCCTCCTCCTCTCTGCCTGGGGGACACCCACACCCCTTGTGAGATTCAGCAGACTGTATCACCACATCCGGCGTCCTCCTCCAGTGCTCACATCCTTTTCCTTCCTGATCCTGTCCCAAGCCACAGCCATTTTCCCATTTCTTTTCATCTTCAGGTTCAGTGTTACCTACCCCGTTACCTTCCATCTCTGACTTTCTCTTTTGGATATTTTCTCAGCTTCCTAAGACCCAGCCCGCACTCAGCCTGCTTCTCCATCCCCGCCCTTGCCCTACCAGATGCTTTTCTGCCAGCTCTTCCGAAGTAGTCTACTCTCCACTCTGGGTACCTGAGGTTTTCCATGGATAGTCAAAATTCCCAGCTTATTTAACCACGGTCTGGTCACCTGTCAATTCCTGTCTGTTCTTAATTCAGCCATGCTAGAATATTTACGAGCTCAAGACAAGACCCATAATTTGGGCCAGTGAGATAGCCCAGCAGGTAAAGTGCATGTGTGCAAACCTGGGGACCTGAGTTGATCTCTGGAAGCCCCCATGTGTGTAAGCAAATTGTTCTCTGACCTCTACCTGTGCACCATAACATGCATTGTGATCGCTCCTCTTTCAAATAAATAAAGCTATTATGAGACCTGTAATTTATTCTAATCCTGCTTTCACATTTTTGTTAATTTATATTTTTGTATGTGTGCGTACATTTTCATGTATGTCGAATTTATGTATATAGAGAGTGTATGTATGTGTGGCTTCAACTGGACAGCCTGCTTTTTATCGTATTGTTTATTTTGAATTTTGGTAGTATCTATGTAACCTTGGCTAGCCCAGAACTTCCTATGTAACTCAAGTTCAAAGCTGGCCACGAACTTGTTTCAAACCTGCTGCCTCAGTTTTCCAAATGTTGGAATTACTAGTACCTACCACCATGCTTGGCTAATTTGTCATGTTTGCAAATATACATTTATTTGAGAGAGCGAGTAAGCAAGAGCAGTTACTGGCGCGCTGCTGTGTGCTAGTGGAGGTCAGAGGTCAATGCTGCATGCAGGTACTGTTGCCTATTGAGCAATCTCCCAGCCCCTAATCTGCCAGTTAGTCCCCAGTCTCCAGCTCTTAGACAGCTAGGGATGCTCATAGCTCAATTCCACTACTTTCTTTCCATCATGATTTCTCTGGTCCTTCTTCTTAGTAATAATCTCTTTCCTCTACTTTCCATGTATTAAATTTTTTTTCTCGATTTGTGTGTGTGTTTGCATGGGTACCCATGTGTTCACAGTGTATGCATGGAGGTCAGAGGATAATTTGTAAGAATTGGTTCTCAGAACCAAACTCAGGTCCTCAGATTAGGTGGCAAGCGCTTTTACTTGCGGAGTTATTTGAATGACCCATGGTCTGGCTTATTTCAATAAGCATTGCAGTTTCAAGATTCATCCACGCTAGACATGTATCAGTATTTCATTTGTTTTGTAGCTCAGTGAAAGTCAATGTGTAGGGCTGGAGATATGGCTCAGGGCCTAAGACTGCCTTGTAAGCAGAGTCCTGAGTTCGGAACCTAAGTTCCACATAAAAATGCAAAGCAAAAATGGCACCTGCACCTCTGGCCTTGGTGAGCAGAGCCTGGACAATCCCAGAGTGAAGCAAAAAGTAAGTAAAAGCAGTCCAGGATGATTCCAGAAGTCATCCTTGGTCCTCCACAGAGATACACAGTGCCCTCTGATACACACACACACACACACACACACACACACACACACACACACACTAAATACATTAAAAAAAAAGAAAAAGGTTACAGAAGAGCCAACTTCTGAATCTGTCACTTCAGGGGCTGAGTGGTATTGAATTGGATTTTAAAAAAATCAATATGCAGATTTTTAAAAATCTAGTTTGCTTATCCATTTATCAGTTGCATGTTTGTTTCTACTTTTAGCTATTATGAATAATGCTTCTATGTACATTTGGGTATAAATTCTTGAGTGAAGATATGTTTTCATTTCTAGTGTATGCATCTACCAGTAGTATTGCTGGGTCATATGATCAGTATGTTTAACATCTTGACAAACTGCTAAGCTACTTTTCAAAATGGTTGCACTATTTTACATTCCTTCTAGGAATTTGTGATAGCACCAATTTCTCTGTATCCTTGACAACACTTGCTTATTGTTTGACTTTTGGATTAATGCTATTTTAGTGGGTGTGAGATGGCATCTCATTATGGTTTTGATAACATGATTTTTTTTTACCTACTTATTAGATGCTCAGTAAATATTTGTTATATAAAAGATATCAACATTTGAACAAGCTTTTGAACAGGTGGTTTGACTTCCAAGTTTATTAGCTAGAAATGAGGAACACAAGGCTCCAGTATCATTAGGATCCAATATTTATTTATATTTTATATTCTATTTTTGGCCTGGGACAAGTTCTCATACTGTAGCCCAGGCTGGCTTGGAATCTCCTAGAAAGCACAGGCTACCTTAGGCTGGTAGGATTAGAGATGTAAGCTACCTCACTTGGTTAGAATCAAAAGTTTAAAAAGCTACTTTGAGTGAAATTGGTTTGTCTGTTTTTTAATTTTTTTTTCTTCTGTTAGTCCTCAATCCCATCCTCCCTCCTTTTCCCCTGATGATCCTTCATCTCCTGTCACACTCTTGTCAAGTCTTTTCATGAGTGTGGCTCACTGTGCTTCATCTAGTTTGTCTTTGATCCCAGATGCTGACATGCTCTAGCATGTATCATAGTTCAGTAGGTGTACCACTGAGAAAAGCATCTTCCTTTTTTCCCCTATAGGTTTGCCTGTTTTCACTTGCCAGAAACATCTAGATGGCATTGCAGAGGTGGTCATTTATCTTATAAATTCATGTAATTTTGGAAATTGGAAAACGTTTTATAGAATAAACTAAATTACAAGTAAAATTCCAATTTTGTTATTGGTCCTATTCAATATCGGTCCTATGTCACTGGTCTTACTGTGAGCCTGTAATTCCAGAACTCTGGAGGTGAAGACAAAAATATGAGGCTACATAGCACTAACCTGCCTCACCAAACCAAATCAAATCGGGAACCAGCAAGATAGCTCAGTATGTAAGGCACCTGCTAGTCACCCTGGTGACCTGAGTTCAAACCCCAGAAGCCCACAGGGTGGAAGGAAAGAAGTGACTCCTGAAATTTGTATTCTGACCCTCACCTATGTGCCATGGCATGCATGTGTGAATTCATGAATAAATAAACAAATTTATTAAAAACAAAACGCCATCATCGAATGAAGAGACAAGGAAATAAGTAGCATCGCCTGCTTGGTTCCTTCTTCTTAGTCCCCTCATCAGAGCAGGTGACAAGTTGGAAACACAAGACTTATTTCTCTCATGACTGTGTGAACTGTGACTTCTGCTTGATAATAACACTTGAGGACCGGGCTAGAAGTGAGGGGAGGCTTAGCAAAATGCAACAGCTAGGGGGTGAGTTGTAGCTCAGTTGATAGAATGCTTGCCTAGAATGCAGAAGGTCTTGGGTTCCATCCTCAGCAACACGAGACCTTGGTATGGTAGTACAGGCCTACCGACACTCAGGAGGTGGAGGCAGGAAGAACAGACACAAGTTCAAGGTTAGTCTCAGCTAAGTACCAAGTTCAAGGTCAGCCTGGGCTACTGACACCCTGGAAAGAGAGAGAGAGAGAGAGAGAGAGAGAGAGAGAGAGAGAAAGGAAGGGAAGGTTCTATGTGTTCAGTCCATCTCTAGAAAAGAGAGAGAAAGAAAAGAGAGAGAGAAAGAAAAAAAAGGAAGGAAAGAAGGAAGGAAGGAAGGAAGGAAGGAAGGAAAGAAGGAAGGAAAGAAGGAAGGAAGAAAAAAAGAAGGGGGAGGTAAGGAGGGAGGAGAAAACAAAGCAACTGCTAAAATTTCTCGAGATAAGAGTTCTCCTCTGTAAACAGTAGACCCTGGGAAATATAACAGGTTCTAAAAATTTAATTTTGATGACCGGAAGTCAGAGCAGTAGCCAGCTGAATCAGTTCCCTCCTGGGCTGTAGTTTAGCCTACTTATCTTGAGTCAAGGGTAATGGTCCAACTGCTTTTCTTTGGTTCTAGAGAGTTCTATCTTGGTCAGATCCTGTGTTCAGTCCATCTCTAGACAGACATATGTCTGCAGCCCTGAAAACTAGCGTCAGGGAGGGTAGGCCTCAAGCTGAAGCAGGCAACTTTGTGGAGTGTTCGAGCATTCTGAGGGGCCGGGGTGGAGCCGGGGGCAAAGGTCATGGTAAACAGTGAGTAGCCAGCTTTGCGCATAGAGAGCACAATCCTGCCCAAAGAATCTACAATTCTACAGTTCTGTTTTCTGTAATTTTCATCTTGGGGGGAGTATTTTTCTTAACCCCCACCATCATTCTTATCTTTCTGAAGATGTATCCAAACGTCAAGAACAAGCCCCTTTTGGAACATAGGGAAGAAAAGCTTGAAACATGTCGGCTGCGTGGTGGAGGAAGTACAGCCAAGGCCTGGTTTCTCTGGACTGCGTGATAACTTCAGGCCGAGCCAGCCGGGGCCAAGCGCATGGTGGTTTCGGGAGCCGCAGGATGGAGACAGGCTCGAGGAAGGCTCATGCTTCTGGAAGTTGAAACAGGAGCCCTCTGAGAGAAAGAGATATTGCATGCGGCTTCCCTGACGCCTCCGAGTGAGAGAGAGACGTGAATGACATAGCATCAGCCGTGCCGTCGCGGGGTGGGGACACGGTGGCTGCAGACGCCATCCGCAGCCCCCCACTTGTGGGGCGTGGGGAAGGGAATGTGACAAAAGTTTGAAGCCCGCTGCACTTTTTTTTCGGACGAAAAGTACGCTAGCGGCCGAGCCCCGGGTGAGGACCAACCTGGGAGAGGAACGGCGTGCGGTTGGGGGCGGGGAGAAGCGCCTGCTCTTTAATCTCCGGCCCCATCCTCTACTCGCCCCACCTGGATGCAGGGCGAGGACCGCGTGCAGGGCGAACGGCGCGGGCGGGGCTACGGCTCCCAGATGGAGAGGGGCGGCGCCGGGCCAGGGGTCCCCGATCGCCACGCACCCCGTTCCCCTGGCCTGCGAGTCGCCCCTTTCTTGCTCCCCGCTGGCATCGCTGCCGCTTCCCTTGCTCGGTTAAAATAGTGAAACAAACCGTGTCGGAAAGTGATGGAAAGTCGCGGGCGGCGAGCCGTTGGCAATGAGGGGCTGGAGGGGAGGGGGCGCGGCGACCGCCGCCAGCAGCCACCAGTGAGCGCTCAGGGGGTCGGAACAGCGCTCAGCTGCTGCGGCCGAGACCCTTTCGTTGGGGCGGCCCGGCCCTCCCCTGGCCCCAGGCGCCGGTGGAGGGCGTGGGGCTAACCTGGGACGGCGGTGGGGGGGAGGTGAGGTGGGGACTCCACCTCCATCCATCCCAGGATAGTGGCAACTGCGGTCACCCGGCTAAAATCGGGGCGGGGGTGGCGACGGGGACAGGCGGGTACCGCGGTCCTCTCGAATCCCCCCTCCCACCCCTAGCTCGAGCCGCCGCCGCGGCCGCTCAGTAACACGTCCCCAGGAGACTCGCAGGAGCAACACGTGATGTGTCTACTTATCAGGGTGAGAGGGGGAGAGCCAGTCTCCGAGCGTGCGGGCGAGGAAGCGGGGCGGGGGGCCGAGGCGGGGGCCGGGACGACGGCTGGGGCACCGGGGTCGCCAGCTTCTCGCCCACCTCCCTCCCTGTGGGAGAAGAGGAGGAGGGGAAGTGACTGCGGAGTTGATGAACTTTGCACATCCAGAAACGCCATTTTGATTCCTTTTCCGGAACAAGTTTGCATCTCTCCTCTTTCTCTTCCCCGAAGCCCACCGGTCCTCATCGCATCATGCTTGGGAGCCCAGCGTCCTGCCGGGCCGTAAGTACGCGGCCCGGGTTCCGGCTCGTGGCCCCGGGGTGGCAACGAGATGTCTGGGGCACAGCCTGAACGACCTTTTAAAGAACTTTTTTGGGGATGGGGAGGGTGAAGTCTGCAGAGCGCGTTGTACTTCAGAAAGTCGGTAGAGTGGAGGACCCGTGCGCCCCACGCCGCTCAGCGGGCGCTCCGGGTGGTTGGGGTCCCGACCGGCCGGGGATGAGCAGGGCAGCCCTCTCCCCTCGGGCTGCGAGCCGGGCCGCTCCTCCTCCTCCTCCTCCCCTTCCTCCGCTCCTTTCCCCTTCCCGAGCCGCCGGCTCTGCCAACCAGCTCCCAGCGCGAGCCGCCGCAGCGCCCCGCCAGCAGGACCTGATGCGCATCCATATTAGCCGTCCGAGCGCAGGAATCCGCCCCGACCCGCGCCGCCGAGTTTATTTTTAACCAGCACCGCGGGGACTCGGATGGTGCGCGCACCACCGGCCAGAAACATCTTCCCAGCGCAGCTCTCCATCTTCCGCCCTCTCTCCCCCGACATCCTCCCCCCCATGTGGGAGGGGAAACTTTTCTCCTACATACTTTCGAGTCCCTCTCGGGCCGGGAAGCGCGGAGATGACGGCGCCCGCCCGCCCGCCGCCGCAAGGTATCCGGGGGTGCCCGCCTGGGGGGGGAAGTGCCAGCCTAGGGGCGCTGGCGCAGGGGGTTGCCCCGCTGGGGGCGGCACGGTGGGAGCATCCGCCGCGCCCTGCTCCGCGGACTTTGATCTCCCGGGCGGACGGCGCCGGCCGGGATGGGCCGCAGGCAGCCCCGCGCCCTCTGCGGGTTCCCGGCTGCTGTTTGGGAATCCGGGGGTCTCGGGAAGAGGGGGTCCGGGCCGCGCCGGCACGTATTGTTCCTCGCTCGCAGCTTGGAGGGGTACGTGTTTTCGTGGGGGCCCTCGGTGTGGCCGTGAGCCTGCATCGCGGGGGGGGGGGCTCGGCGCCGGGCGCCGTCACGAGCACAGGAAGGAGGCCGGAGCATCCGAGGCGGGGCCGCGGCCGCCCGCTCCGCCGCCCAGCTGTGGAGCGCGCTTGGAAACTTTTGTCCGCCGCCCGCTGGACCATTTTTTTTTTTCGGTTTTTTCTTTCTTCTTTTTTTTTTTTTTTTTTTTTTTTTTTTTTGCGAGTTCCGAGGCTTCGCTTCCTCCTCCCATCCCGACCCGCAACGGCGATCGAGAAGGGAGGGAGAGGCCTGGCCGGTGGCCGGGTGGGGGGGCGGAGGGGGTGGGGTGAGGACCAACGGCAGCGAGGGAGGGAGGAGCGCCCCCTCCCCGCGCCGCTCCCCGCGCCCCCTCCCCGCTCGCGGTCTCTTAGGAAACTGCGACCTTAATGGTTGCTAAGGAGCAGGGGAGGTCCTTCCCGTCGCCGGCCCCCTCCCCGGGCGGCTGCGTGGTTTCGGGACGGGGCCGGGGTCGCGTCGAGGATGTGACCCACGCCCGGCTGCGGGTGAGTGCGGGCGGCCGCGGCCGTGCCCGCAGCTCGGTGGGGTCGCAGGTCTGGGGGCGCGGGGACCTCCCTCCCCAGCCGGAGCGGGCCGGGCTGCTTGACAGGCGCCGCGTGCAGCTCCGCGTCTCCGGTCCGCGGCGCATCCGTGATGGTTATAAAAGAGGAGGAAAAGTATTTCTCCTGGCTCAGCAGATTTGCCCTCCCTCGCTCCTCACTGGTTAGGAGATAGAACGTGAGCCCAGATCCGGACGAGAAGTTCACATTCCATTACGAAATTCTACACGGCTTCAGAGCCAGCACACATTCGGGGCGCTTTGGAGGGGATTTTCTTCTTTTGGGGATGCTCAGTGGTGTTGGAGGCAGACAACGGGGCGAATTAAAAAAAAAAAAAAGAACATTTTAGTATGCTGAAAAACCTGTCCAGAGGGTTTTTTTTTTTTTTAAACATCAGTAGAACAACTCACCCTCCTTCTTTAGAGTTGAGATCTAGGCTTAGCCTGTTAAAAAGCCAACTGAAAGAAAGTTTACCGGTTGGTTGGTTGGTTGGAGAGGGATGTTGGAAGTTGGTGAGGCGTTTCTGTCTCGGGAGACTTGAAATGGTTTCTGCAAAGGCTGGTTTGCTAGTGTGCATCCCCTGTTTTTGAGATTCCTTTTTCAGATAATGTGTGTGCCTGTGCTCGTGTATTGTGAAACAGTTAATTGGAGTGGAAGGTGGGGAGGTGAGCGCAGAAAAGAATGTGTTTATGTATTCTCACACGTGGAAAGCATCCTTAGATTTGCTATTTTCTTGAGTAGGCAGGCATGGCTTATAGGACATGATTTAACCCGGAAGTCAGAGTTAGATAGGCTGAAGTCTTGGCTAAACCAAGAAAACTGCTTCCTTTAAGAATCCATGAGCTTTTGAGCAATGAGTTTAAAATGCTCAATATATTCAGGTTGGACCACTAGTTTGTAGTGATTTTTTTTTTTTTTCTTCTCTCTTTTGTCGAGAGCCTTCAGAATAGCCACTGATAGGTTTTGCTTTGATATGTTTAGAGCTTTGGTTACTGATGAATTAAACATTCAAATGACTCTAATCAAGTTTTAAATGTGTGAAAAAATACCTCTCCCCTCTGCCTTTTATAAAAGAAAGGAAGAAAAGAGTTCTTTGATTTTAGGCTAAAGAACTTCATTGTCTTCTTCTTATTAAAATGCTTATCTTTCTTTTTCAGAGTGTTGGGTTTTTAAGGAGGTTTGATGGGTAGATGATACTCTTACATGATGCTGATGCTCACAGGTATATGGAATATCATTCTCTGGGTTTCCCTAGATACTGATTGGTCTCGTCAGAAACTCAGACTGTATACCCTCACTGTGTTACATGATGGGGAACACGCCTCTGATTCAGTTGGTACAGGTGGCGCATCCATTCCTAACCATTTACATCATTGGCCCTTTGGATTGAAGGGTTCTTTATTTTAGAATTCTTCAGGCAGATTCCCCGGGGCTTATTTGCATCTAATGACACAGATGAGAATGTGGAAGGAGGAAAAGAAAGCCCAGCAGTATTAGCCTTGCGTCTGGGTAGCAGGTTACCTGCATAAAAGCCAGACACTAACTTGCTGCTGTTACTAGACTCTTCACCATTTGGTTCACTTCTTAGATCGGTGTGGAAGGCTCTGCCTCCTATCCTGTGCTCCCTTGTTACATCCTTAACAGTTTCAGCTGAGCAAATTTCCTGGCTAATGAAGTTGAAAAATTCTATCCTGTTAGGTAGGGGTTTTTGCGTGGCATGGTTAACATAAACTTAGCTTCTAGAGAAGTTGGTTGAGTAGGCTGTTTAGAAGCAGTCAGAAGTGGCTCTTTTGATGTTTCTATTGAATATCCTTCTGAAAAGTAGGTAGTGCTTAGAAGGTCATAGGATAAGTGTTGCCAAGCAGCGAAACAGGAGGATGCTAAAATTAACCAGAGCATTTTTGAAAAGAGAGTCCTTTCCTGTTTTACATTATTTACTAGTTTTAATTAATTTCTAAGTCCTCCATGTCCCTTGACCTAGGAAAGTAAGGTGTTAACGTTGGCTTTGTTTTTGTTATTATATTTAAATAACCTTTCTTTTTGCAAGCATCTTTAATTGAAGTTCAGTATTCTCTGACACAGCCCTGAGGTGTCAAATGGCAGCTTGTCTGGGACAACTTCTTGTCTATTGCCAGTGTGTTCCGGGTTCAGCTTTCCCTGGGTGTGTGTGTAGCTTTACCTTTTTTTTCAGATATTAATAACAGATTTTTATGTTTGTTGGAGATCCTATATTATCTACAAAGTGATGTTTTACCTTTATATTTTATTAAACAGATTTGCATTCAAAAGGTACAAATGTAGTATAGTATCAACAGTAGCTACAGCCTAGTCTCTCCTGTTGAGGGTACCTTTGCCCTTCCCCCCACCAGATTAGGTGTGGTTGTGGCTCCTCCTGCATGTCACATCTCTGGTTCCACTTTATAGATACCTTTCAAAAAAGTAATTATGTCGGGTTCAGGATGTATTTGAAAGGTCCGAGCAAATGTGAAAAGGCAAGGAGAACTGAGTTCCATTTTACTATAAGTACCTTTTAAGGGTCTTGAAGTCTTTTAGCAAGATAAAAGGTGGAATTTGGTTTGACACCAAGGTTAGTTACCATCACCTACTTTGGAGTGGGAGCTTCCCTGTTTCAAGGCTATTGTGTCTATCTGACCCATCAAACAGGCCTTGTTGAGTCATATTTTTTTTGTAACCAAATAGAATTAAGAGATGGGTAAATAGGTTTTCTTTCTGTTTCTTTTGTTTTTGTTTTCTCTCTCTCTCTCTCTCTTTTTAGATTCCAAATGGTACACTTGACTAGAAACAGCCAGGGGAAAAGCTGGGTCGGAAAGTGATTTCCATGCAAAGGAGTGTGTGTGTGTGTGGGGGGGCTAAATCAGAAGTAGGGGTGTACTGTCTTTACCTAGAGGGAGGGATGCGATGTGCTTTCTGAAATGCATCATTTACTTTTAATCTCCCCCACTCCCACACGGCAGGCGAGCCGACTAGGAAAAGGAAGCCGGCTGCTGGCGTTCTGTCCAGTGCCAAGGTAGAATGAGGAAGGTGGGGAGGAGCTTTCCCTAGTTAGCAGTCAGCAGTCAGCCTTGCTGGGCAGTCAGCAGCTCAGTTTTTTCTCAGTCTTTCCTGTCCTGTTCTCTGGGTGCCCAGCATGGTCTGAAGGGCAGGGTGGCTAGAGATTGCACCCTGCTTGTTGGCAGCCTGTGGGTGGAAGGAGGTGAGGAGGAGGAGTCTGGGGAGGGAGGAGGGGGCGGGGAGCTGCAATCCTGCCTCTGGCTGCAGGTTAGCTTGTCTGCCATCAGTAAAGGAGACTTGCCTGTGAAAAGGAGGTTCAGACAAAGCAGTGGGAGAGGGTGGGGACTGTTTGTTTTCTGTGATTCCAGCAAGTAATGCTTGGAGAATCTGAAAACCCTGGGTAAAGTCAGGGGCCCAGGGACGGCTGCTCTGCGGGGATTCACCTGAGGGCTCCAGTCTCCTTGGGGGCGGTGGAACTCCCTGGGTGGAAAGGAGAATGAAAACCCCCACTGGTTTGTCAGACAGCCAGACTGAAGAGAAAAAGTCTCAGTGGGGGTAATTAGATAAAGCTTTTAAATGCTGTATTTGTTTTTCCCCTGAGCTTGCTGGCGGTTCATCCTTTTGCCCCCTTTTCAGAGACTGGGGAAGGATTGTTAGAAAAGTGGTTTGATGGGCTGGGGGAACCTTCTTGGGCCAAGTTTCAGCCTGCTTTTGTGCAGGCCCTTTAGGAGAGATTCCGAGTTTATACCTAGCACAGTAGAGTTGTACAACTAGGCCTTGGTCCATCCTGACTTCGGCTCCTAACTCCGGCTCAGACCTGTAGAACAGCTGCGTGGTAGCAGCATGTTTGGCCTCAGAGGACTTAGCATTAAATACGAACTGTAATCTCTCTCCTCTCTCTTGATTTAAAATAAGAGCAGATCCTCTTGGAATTGATTCTTTGGTTGAATTTGAAGGTGTAAAGGAACCACTACCAGTCTCTGGCAGCTTTTCAGTATCTTTTCAGTAGCTCTTCCATCTTGTGGGATTGTTGGAAGGATAAGATGAATGTTCCAGAGAGTCACAATCTATATATGGTAGAGAGTATATTTTGAGCTCAGGAAGCTTTGTGGGTATCCATTTTGGATTTCCTTTTCAAAAGTTTGCATGACTCCTTTACCTTAGATAGAATTAGTCTAGAAATTTCTTTTAAATCGGGGAAACACTGCACTTGGCGCTTCTCATACGTGGAGCAAACGTAATGAGCAGATTCTTTGTGACTGAGGGGTGGGCTTTAAGGAAAGAAAAGGTGCCCATGAAACATCAGGGAGGTAAAGTCACCTGCTTAAACTTGATGACATGGTGGAGAGAAGAGAACTGGCTTCCAAAGGGTTGTTCTCTGACTTCTACTCTTGGGTTCAAATTTTGCCTTCACTCTTTTGCTCACCCTTCCTCTCTCAAATAATTAATTTTTTTAAAAGGCAGGTGGCAAGTTAAGAGTCACTCTTCAAAGGAGTAGTTATCACCCTCTTGGGCTTTGCTAACAGGGGGCATTTGGCAATATCTGGGCATGTTTTACAGTGTTCTCAGGGAGGAGGCATTGTTGGCCTTTAGTATGTAGAGACCAGAGCCGGGTACCTTAAGCAGGTCAGCTCTCTACAACTGAGAATTGATTGTTGAAACCCAGATGTCTAGGAACCAAGGGCACTTTACAGTGGGTGAGCTCTGGGTGTATCAGCAGATTGCTTCTGTAGTGTGCAGAGAGCCTTGGATTTCATCCCTAGCGCTACCCCTCCCTCCAGCACCCCATATTGCATGCATTGTTAGGCCATCCGAAGTTCCATAAAGCAGGCAAAACTCTTCCTACATGCTCCTAAAAGTGCTTTGCTTAGCAGGTTCAAAGTTTTCCAGAAAATTTGGGGGTGGAGAACATTGAGTGACATTAAATGTATTTAAAAACCCTGATAGTAAACAACGTTCCAGAGTTCATCTTCTAAAACGGTCGCTGGCGGGGTGCCGCTGTGGTTCTCCCAGCCACTCTTCCAGCTCTTTAGGAAATGCCCGGATGCCGTCGTCCACCGGCTTCAAGTTATGTGGAATATACGCTTTTTTTCAGTGTTTGAACTAGCCCCTGCTTGCTCGATGCTTTTGTGCTCATCGTCTCTATTTTGTTTCTCAAGTTTTTGCAAAATTCTTACATAATTATCTGTCTTTTTCTTAGGGCAGTTTCCCAGTGGGGTCTTGGGGGTCTTTGGTTTAGATGTGTCTTTGTGAGAAGTTGGGCAGTTGTCCCATGAAGGGATGAAGGGAAGGGATGGGGAAGGAAGAAGCGGAGGGAGGGAACAAAGGGATGATAGAAAGATGACAACTTCGGCTCCAGATGGAAATGTCTAGCCTAGTGTCAGGAGTGATCTGCAAGTGCCACTTGCTTAACCCCTACCTGGCTGTCCCCTGCCACCACCCTGTAGCTCTCACCCTAACAGGCAAGGAAGAAAGTCTGGTGTGGGGGGAAAAAAAGACAGTTCAGAAAAGAGATGGCATTGCTAACCTGGTCCCACAGTAGCCACCTTCCAGACCCTGGCTAACCCTGTGCATTTGGGTGCTTTCCTGCCCTGCCCTGTCACCTATGAACCTGCAACTCCCAGTGCTCTCCATTTACAGCTTGGTCCAGGCTGGAACCTTCAGGCGCGTCGCGCTGCAGGTACTTGTAAAAATGAAAGTCACCTCCTTACCTCCTGGAAAGGGATCTGAAATGTACCCTCTGCCCAGTTGGCTGTGCCTGGATCCTCCACGCCTTGCCTTCCGTGACTCCTTCCCTCCCTTCTTTCTCTTCATCCTCCTTCTCCTCCTCCTCTTCCTCCTTCTCTCTCTCTCTCTCTCTGCAGAAACCCTCATCATGTCGCAAAATCCTCCTAAGTTAATTTCCTGCCACCAGCTCCTCCCCACTCCAGTGTGTGCTGCAGGGTCCACAGGCAAGAAGCAGAACTTGGGGTGTTGTTTGCTTGCTTGAAACAGCCCTTGGCTCCCTGTGTATGCAGGAAGAAATCCAAGTGCCTTCACTTGGCATCCTGCAACCTTACTAGGGTGCTTCCAAGCAGAATCTCTAGCCTTCTCTTGCCACCCTCTCTAATCTACCACCAACACTCAGAATCATTAACTCTGCCTTAGTGTGTGATCCACTCCTCCTGCCTGGTCCACAACCCCTTCCGCAGCTGGGGACCAGTCTCCTCTTTGGAAGACCCTCCCAGAGGTCATTCCCTGCAGGGGGACTGTTCGGCCTTCCTTTCACCGGGGACGCTTCTGAGTCATCTATCTGCTAGCCTGCTTCTCCCCCTCAAGGACACTTCCATTCTGCAGAGTCTAGCCCAGCGCTCCCAGAGTCGGTGCTGGGTCCACGGCGTGAGTTGAGTTTCAGCACAGAAAACAAACGTTTTGGAGAAGAGCCACATGTAATTTGGAGCAGAGGCCTAATAGCCCCATGAACTCAGCAAAGGAAACTGACATAAAGAAACATTTTCTACACACCCATCATGCAGAGGTGTGGTGCTTAGGTGCTTGTTGGGAGAGATCTGCATTTCCGAAATACTAAAATCAAAGTTGGCTCAGCTTAATTTGAGAGACAGAGAGAGAAAGAGAATTTGGTTAATGCTTGGTTGCACTAAAAGCTGTCACACTGAGGCCTTTACTAATTATAACCACTTTTCATGGCTCTTGGTTTGAAGTTTACATTAAATAGGAGAGATGGGCACTCAGATCAAAGACCAGAATCATTTCAGAGCTCCAGCGTGTGGGCCCATTTTCTCTGCCTAGTTGGAGTTTGTTTCATTAGTGGTGTGAGTTAATAGGAGTGTCGGTCTGTATAATTCAGTTCCTCTCCCCCATTACCCCTGGCATTTAAAACAAAACACCAAAACAGAAAACTACAGGATATCAGGCTTCCTTCGTTTGTGGAAGCCCATGTGCTATGCACATACATAACAAAATTGATGACAGATTGTATTTATATGGAGTAATTTTCAGTGTTTTACAGGCTCCTCCTTTGTTCTGAGTTTTTTTAGGAAGCAAAATACTTTTGAATATCCACCATTATTTCATTCTTTTCTGAACTTTCGTTTAAAAGAGGTAACATTTTCAGGAACAGGACAGCTGGGATGGGAGTTTCAGAGTACCTTGAGAAATGGGCTCAGGCAGTGGAGCACTTGCCTGGTGTTTGGAAGTCCTGGGTTCAGTTCCCAACATTCAGAAAGTAGAGGCAGGAGGAGCACAAGTTCAAGGTCATCATCCTCCACTACCAGTGAGGTTGAGTCAAGCCTGGGATGAATGTTGTCTGCCTCAAGAAGAAAAAAATAATATAATAGGAAGATGAACATGGGCTTTCTTTCTCGGTGACGGCGTCAGGGTGGAAGGGGATTACAGAGGTCCTTCATTTACAGGATGACTTCTTAGAGGACTTCAAGACTAGCCTCTGCCACAGGGCAAGTTCAGGTCTAGCCTGGCCTATATGAGACCTATTCTTTTTTTAAAGGTACAGCTACATTAAAAACGTGTGCAAGGCCTTGTCGTGCAGAAGGACAGATACACAAATAATCTTTATTAAGTGCTGACTGCTAGCTGTAAGTTAAACTTAGATCTGGCAGATGCACTCACCTATGATTTTTTTTTTTTTAATTATTGCAAAGAGTGCAATCATACCACAGCACACATGGAGGTTAAAGTACGGTTCTGCCTTCCATGTGGGCCTTTGGGGATCAAACTTAGGCTGCCAGGTTTGGGGGCAGGCCACCTTTACTTGCTGAGCCATCTCGCCAGTCCAGCTGTGATACTTTAGTTTTATGTCTAACAAAACTTGTTGCTTTTCTGATGTCAAAAGTAGATGTTTTAAAAAGCCATTTTTGCTTCCATGGTAAGGTATAATACTCGGGGAATAAGTTTTTTAAAGTGTTCATATTTCCCATTTGTTGGTTAGTTAAATTTGATGTATTCAACTAAATCATGGAAGTAAAATTAACCCTTGTATGTGTGGGCTAGAACTACATGCTAGGCAAGTGTTCTGCTTTTGAGCTACACCCTTAACCTGAAGTTATATATATGAGATTTATAATACTACATCATTTTTATTTCTTTTTTGGGGGGGGCTCATTGTACAGCTGTACCATAGCTGGCCTCGGTCCTCTTGCTTAAGCCCCCCAGTGCTGGGACTTGTGCCTCGTGCCTGACCGCAGAGCATTGAAAGGATGCTTAACGGGTCCCTCTGAATTTGATCTTCACTTACTTGTTTATTGCATTGTTGAGTCCACGCATCATGCCTCGATGGACTGGACTATACCCTCCCAGCCCTGTTGATTTGTAGTTAAAAAATAAGGTTTCAGAAACCATATTCAAGAATTTACCAACAAATCCAGAAAATAGGTAGTTTTTCCACAGCTTTACAGTCCCATGCTATTTTTTTCTCAAGACTTTTACAGATTTTATTTATTTGACAGGTATTCGATTTGCTCTAATAAGGGTGAGAAAGGTTCCACTGCATTCCAAGAGGCACGGACAGCACCATGTCACTGATGTCTATGCCAAGTGTTGTAAATTATAAAAAAGTTAGGAAGTCAAGTGTGAGTGTGGGAGGAGAGGTGGATGCTGGGAGACAGGAAAAGGAAGGCATGCCAGTAGAGGATCCTGGGAAGCAGGTCAAAGACAGCACTGTAGCGGAGGATTCTGGGTGGCAGGTCAAGGAAGGAGTCCTTTGGAAGTGACTTTTGAGCTAGTCCTGGAAGGATGGTGGAGTGGAAGGAAGGAGCACTTCCGAGATACAGAGCGTGCAAGAGGGAATGTGTCTAGGGAAGCCAGAGAAGCCTGGTGTGTTTGGAAGAGAAAAGACAAGAACCTGTGACAGGAATGACCAAAGTAAGGGCGCAGAGTTCTGAAGCACTGGGAATGGCAGGAAGGGATCAAGCCAAGGAGTGGCATGAGGAGATGAGCATTTTAAAGATCACTCCTGCCCACAGCAGGAGTTGTTTTTGTAACAGGCCAGGTTGTTTTTGTAACATTAGGGTAAAAGGAGAGTTTCTGGAGTTCATGTAGTAGTAGAGATGGAGAGTTTTCGTGGATTTGGTGAGATGTAAAGGTAAGAAGGATGTGAAGACTGGGTGGGGGAGGCATGGCTTCTGGCTCTGGTTTTTGTAATTCTCTGAGATTGGAATGTGAGATTAAACAGTTAGTGAGTATATTGTATTTTGGGTGCATGCAGCGTGTGTGTGTAGACAGTTTTTGGAGTTTCTCCATCCACTGTTATCCAAGTTCCAGGCAGGGGTGGAACACTGAGCCATCTTGCCTGTCCCTGAATGAGGTTTTATGCTTATCTCTTTAAATTAATTTAGTTGTAACATTTTTTCTACTTGTATGTTTTATTTGGTTTAAAGTATATGCCTGGCATGGATGCACAAACACTTAGAAGGAAAAATGGAAGTTTCCTTCCTCCCTGTGGATTAATTGAGTGACTACTTCCTCCTTCCCACTCCTCTTCCTTTTTTATTTCCTGATGCTAAAGGGAACAGAAAAGATTTCTTACAGATGACCTAAGCTTTTGAATGATAGTCAGATGAGTGAGTTGATAAGTAATTTTAAATCTTACTTATTTTATTTATTTGTGAAAGGGGGGGGTAGGAGGAGAGAAGACAGTAGATGGGACCACACATGCGCCCTGTGGGCTTCTGAGGATCGAACTCAGGTCACCAGGATTTCGGGCAGGCACTTTTCCCACTGAGCTAATTCATTGGCTTGTAAATCTTTTCTTAAATTTTTTTTTGTATTTATTCTATGGCACAGAAATCTTAAGAGCTGTTAAGTTTTCATTTGTTTGGGGGCAACTATTTTTTGTCACCAACATGAACAAAGGACTCAGGAGAAGCTTTGGGTAAAAATCGAACTGGGTTGTTCATATTAGGACTCATTTCATGATCTGAGTTTTCAACTCCGTTTTTCATGGAACTATGTAAAGGACGTCACTTGGTGCCTAGAGTGTCCTAGTTTTGTCAGTTGTTTACTTGACTGGCAAACTCATGTATCTGGTTTGTATGTCCCAGACTTTCCGTTAGAGCCGCAGTTGCTAAAGACCATAGACTTAACCCTCCAGTAGGAAGAAACTTTTCTGTGTCTACCCAGACTTGCCACCTAAGCCCCAGGCAGCCCTTGGATTTCTACTGTTAGCTTTTTTCCCTGGACAACCTTTCTGGGCCTGCCGAGTTGGTACACACTGGAAGCTGGCATGCAGTCCTCTGTGTTTTTGCCATGAGGGAGGGTTTGCAATGTGACCCGGAGAGTTGGAGATGGGTGCCCAGAGCTATGAAGCAGGTGGCCATCTTCTAGTTAGGACTCTGTTTCCTGAGAGAGGGTGTTGGCCTCACCTTTGAGTCCTGGCCCTCCTTCAAGATGGCCTCCCGGGAAGGCCTTATCAGAACTCCAGATTTGGGCAGTGCTTTTTTCTGACATCATCCACACATTCATAAAATTCTCAGGAGCCCTTAAGCCCCAAAGATGCTTCTCTTTTAGGTAGCAGTCTTGAGGGTGGGTCTGAATCTCAGGTAGCTCTGGTCCTCCTTAGGGAGGTGTGGTTTCCACCTGGGAGCCGCCTCCTCCTGGCAAATCCCATTAGAACTGAAACCACACTTTCCCCCGGGCCTGTATTTGATAAAAATCAGTGGAGGATGGGAGGCCAGAGAGTATGCTGCTGCCTGCTCTGAACACCCAGGCAGTCCCTGAGCTAGAGGGAGGCCACACGCCTATGATCCCGGGCCTGGGTGGAAGGAGGGATTAGACGTCAAGGTCATCTGCAGCTAAGTCCCACTAGGTCAGCCTAGGCTATACCACACCCTGTCAACAAACAAACAGATTGAAACAGCTTGGTGAAATGATGAATTTGGAAATTTGAAATTTGAAGATGTAGATTTTTAAAATACTGAACGGTTCAGAGGCCGTTACTTCTCTGTGGCCTAGGCAGATATGTGGATTTGGACATCTAAGTTTGTTATAAATTTAGCTTACTAGATAATTGCCCTGTAATGAATATCTACGATAGGTGTTAGTAGCTCATTCAGCAACCAGGTTCTGGCGACACCTGAGTGTGAACGCCCTCAGCTGCTTATTTTGGAGGCACGTGTTCCATGGATACCTTAGGCCTGAAGGGAAGGGAATGAAAGTGGAGTGTTTGGGAGCGCTTCAGGAGACTGCTGCTATAGTCTAAGGAAGAAGTGAATACTCGGGAATTTTAGCATGCTTTCTTGAGGAATGTTTTCCTCCTTGTGATACGAGGTGGTCCGTGGTAGTCTGTGAAATCCCCTTTGTGAACCCAAAGCCACTATTAATTGTGCTAAGAATGCACTTTTGGCATAGATGCGCTGTAAAACAACTTCTGCTTGTTCCTCAGAAACTGGGTGCTTGGCCTGGGAGTGAATGGGATGCTAGGTGTATTTGGCACTGTGTAGCAGTGCATGTGGGTGGGGAAGGCACCCTTCCTTAGCTTTCTCATTTTTGTTTCTGCAGTGCTGGGAATGGAACCCAGGGTCGTTCATGCTCCACACGTGCTGGTCATGTGCCACGTCTCCAGTCCTTGTTTCTTCTTTTCTTTCAAGTGCACAAGAAGCAAATACATTTTAAAGTTTATTCCAAATGCACATTTGAAGTACATGTGTTCCTGTGGTACAGTAGGGCAGAAAGCCCAGCCTCTGTGTTCATAGAGACTTGATCTTAATACAGTCTGCCTCTTAGTGTGCCTCCAGGTTTGTCTCAGAATTGGAAATTATAAGCAGTTATCTCTGTCCACATCTTTATGTATAGCTTTGGCAAAAAAAAAAAAAAAAAAAAAAAAAAACAACTCTTTAAGTCTTCTCGGTCTCATAAGAAACATCTCATTACCCTTTTCAATGAAAGTTGACAATCTTGATAGTAATTTTTCAGATATTCAAAACAAGTCATAAATATTAAGATGTTTTAGGTTTTATTTTAAAAATAATGTTCTTTACAATAGTAAATTAAAATGATAAACTCGGCCAACTGGTATATACTTTATTTGTTTTTTCTTTTTATTCTTTCATATGTGTTCCATGTATGAATATAATAAATTTTCACCATTTTCACACTTTAACCCCAATCCCTGCCCCCTTCTCTTCCCATTACAATCCTTCCCTGCCAGTCTCCCACCTTTCAAATCTTCTGCATGTGTGGCCTATTGAGTTTCACCTGGGGTGTCTTTGATGGCATGTACCTGAGTACTTGCTAGAGTATGAATCATAAACCAGTGTGTATAACCCCCCACCTCTCCCATCAGTAGTAACCCTTATCAGTCTCAGGGAGGTGTGTAGCCTCTTGAGGTCTTTCCCCTGCCATGGTGAAAAGTTGATATGACAAATCCCATGCAGGTCTTGAGGAAATATATGCAGCCACAGTGAGTTCATGGACTCACTTGCCCTACCATATCCAGAAGATAATATCTGACCACACTCCTCCCTTCAGGTTACATACAGTCTTACTGCCCCTTCTTCCAAGATGTTGCTGATCCCTGGGGGAGAGGGGGTTGGTTTAACATCTTACTTTTTTCAATAGCTCTTGGTTTAGTTGTGGGTGAATGATGGTGTGTAGGGCTCAGTCACTGTTCTGTGCTGGAGAGAAGATAGTGTGTTGTATATCTTCGTCACACGAGGGAGCTGTCTGTGTGTTTCGGGGAGGCATCATGGTTAACACTGGTCAAATTATTACACTTGAGCACTTGGGTTTACTTGATGGTTCTCTTTCTGGTAAATGGAATTTTGGAGGGCCACTGGGCTGGTGTGCTTGTAGGGAGTCTGTGGTTGCGTCGCAGTGGTTCTTGGTGTCTCTGCAGAAAGTGACAGAAAACCGAAAGTCAATGCGTGTGGGTGGCTTTTGCTATTCTTTTCCTAATTTTTTTATTTGAAAAAAATATTTACTTTGCACACATGCATATATGTATTTACACACATGCATATAAGCATTGGCATGTGTGAAGGTCAGGAGTTTTAGGGGTCGTTTCTCTCTTTCTAGGGATCAGACTCAGGCTATGAGACTTGGCGGCATGAGCCTTTCTTTACCTGCTGGAACATCTTCCCAGACCTGGTTTTTTTTGGACAAAGTCTGTGGCAACCCAGGCTGGCTTAAATCTCTGTTCTTCCTGCCTCTACCTCCATGTTCTGGGATAACGCATATGCATCAACCAACTAGACTAGAAATTCTGCCTTTCACAGCCCAAACAACCATGTGGTTACTGATCCTATAAATGAATGTCTAATATGTACAACAAACAGCATTAGAGTTACAACAGACACCTTTGGAAACATCACTGGTTCCGTAAGGCCTGCATACCGGCATCAGATACTCAGAAGCTAATAGCCCACTTTCTCCTCTGGTCGGCTTCCTGCCCAGGACTCCAGTCTGCAAAATCAACAACCCAAGTTATTACTCTGTGTTTTGCCCTTTGGGGTTGTTGTCTTTTGTGTTTGAGTTAATTCTGGACGGCATAGGAGAGACAGATGGAAGCGTACTGATGTCTTAAGTACTTGCGCACGTTATTTCTCTCATACCTCACAATTTTTTGAGCTAGTGAGGGTAGGTACAGTTATGACCCCTGATTTAGACGAGGAATGCAGGGCTGGAAAGGCAACTGTGGAGAAGGATTTGGACGGGGAGCGCACTAGGCCTGGGCGGCTGGGCTTGTGCTCTGATGGTGCGATTGACTCACCAGACAGATATTCCTGGAGGACTTGCTTCACGGGGAATCCTCCCTGGGATGCACATCCAGGGGACCAGCGGGCAGGAACGCTTGTGTCGTGGCGGTTTCTGGTTTCTGGGAACAGTGAGACAGCTCATTCTGTCAGGAACAGGGTGTAGTGAGTTAGGCCCTCCATCCCGCCTGTACAGTCAGAAGGGAGGTTGGGGTCTCCTGTGGGGTGAGCCTGAACAGATGGTATTGGTAAACACACCAGCTGACTTCTAGGGTGACCCTAGGAGGGGGGAGCAGAGAGATGCAGAGGCCTGACTGCTGGAGAGACCGGGAGAGAGGTCAGGGGGAGTTCTGAACAGGTGACCAGAAGGGTGTTTTCACCTTTCCCTGGCACTGGAGTGATATTTCACAGGGTGGGGGTGCCTACAAGGGAAAGAAGAGTGGGTTTTTCTGTCTGCTGACTCGTTTTGGTGGGGCTTTTGTGTCTCTTAACCTTACACATGGGCACCCCTTTAACCTCACAGGCAATACCAGAACTCTTGTTTCAAACGCTTGTGAGTTGGCCACTTTGAAACAGAGTGGAAACTGAGTAAATGAGTCTATTTTTGCTTTGGGTTTTTGCAGGGCCAGCCTGGGAGACAGGCCCGTTGTTACGGTGTGTTCACCTGCTGTGATCTTTAATATATGAAGAACTTCCTGTGACTTGGTATTGAGTGTTCCTTAGAGTAGGGTTATCAGTTGAAATTGGTGTGATCACTGACCATTTCTGAAGATTGGCCCGGACCCCTTGAGGTTACTCTCGGGTCTCTCTGTCTCTCTTTTCTCTCTTGTGTACTGTGCTGCTTTTCTGTCTCTATCTTGTGAACTGTGTAGCCCACCTTAGCCTTGGAACTCTCGACCCCCTGCCTCAGCCTGGGAGTGCTGTGCTCAGACGCAAGACTTTGTTGGGCTGTTTTACTTTTTAAGTGAGAGATGTGTGAGTTGGTGATCTGCCTTCTCGGTGTTGTCAGGATGGGACTCACGGTGGCTTCTTGTTGCCTAAATAGGGGGCCTGAGCAAGCGGTAGAACTGGCAGGTCTTGAATTGCCACAAGTGTTTGAAGGCCTGTTTCCTGTTTCTGGTGGGTCTGTGGAGGAGGATTGTTTAGAGACTAGTAACAAATTGAGTGTAAGCTCTAGGGCCAGCAGCTTGATTACAACGGTCCTGTGCTTTCTACTTACTCTTATTATCGTTATTTTTCTCCTGCAATTTGATGGTTTCAGCAGAAGTACAGTGAAGAGCCGGCAGGACTGGGAGCTGTTTGGGGCTATTATTTCTGGTGTGGATTCTCACTGTCAGCCAGCTGTGTTGGCCACTCTGCCTTTGACACGTGCGCCAGGTACCAGGCGCAGGAATGCAGGAGAGCAGAGCTGGGTCCCCGGCTTACAAGCGGATAGCTTCTCACCAGGGCCCAGGCAGCAGCAGAGCCGTAAGAGGGAAGTGGCTGGGAACAGGAAGCAAGGACCTCGCCACCAAGGGCTCGCCATGTGGAAAAGGATGTGGCAAAGGGAAAATAAAGTACTTCTGGTGAAAGAGCTTTCCTGGCGAGGATGGTCCTGGAGCGGGAAGGCAGGAAGCTGGTGCAGGGCAGAAGAAGACAGTCGTGGAATAGACTAGACTAGAGGCAGGCTTGCAGGCTCTGTGCGACGTTGGGTATGACAGGACTTGATCCTGGGAAAATCAAGTCTCAGGCCATGGTGGGCCATCTGATGTTTTGAAGTGGAACCAGGGGTGACCAGCACCCTGTGGCGCTGGAGATGACACTGTGTGTCTGGCAAAGTGAAGCTTGAACTTGGCGTTTAGCATCTTGGTTTTTTGTTTTTTTGGTTTTTTTTTAGCCCAGCTGCCTGCAACTGCTTTGTTCCAAGCTAGAATCAAATTTGCAGCTGGCCTTCTGCCTCTGCCTCGTGAGGACAGGGATTATAGGCGTGCACCTACATGCCAGTGTGGTGCCCTCTTTAAGGGACTCGATTCTTTCTGCACAAGAACATTCCAGCCCAGGACTGCAGAAATGGTAGCCGCAGGGTTTGGATGCAGAGCTCAGCAGTAGTGTGCTTGCTCTGGATTCGAAACCAGGGCTGGGGATAGGGTTGGAAGAAGAAAAAAGATACTTAGAAGATAGGGACATTAGTTTTCAGCAAGTAGAATTCAGTCGGACACTTAAAATTTCTTCAGTGTATTTTGCTAATTGACACTTATTTAAATTGATCAGAGACTGCCACACACACACTTGAAGGCTTGGCAGGATTATTCCTGGTTGGCTTATTGGTAAAGCACTTGTCTGCATGTGCAAGGCCTTAGGTTTTATTCTCAATAGAAAAAAACAAATCTTTAGAAATCGTCAGATGGACACTAAGTTCAGTGAGGACCATTGTGATTTCCCATTTGTCGACTCCAGAGGGTGAATGTTGGCCAGGAGTAAGTGGGAACAGAGGGTCCACTAATGCCAGAGCAGGGGGACACTGTAGGAACGCAGAACCTGGGAGCCGATCCGTCAGTCCCAAGCTGGGAGCTGCGGCATTCACAGCAGTGCCAGTTCCCTGCTCACCTTCGTGACAGGGGTCCTCACCCGGGTCACAGCACTGTCCCTCACATGCTCTCAGCTCTCCTGGGAGCCAGCCACCCCCCTTCTCTGCAAATGAAGCAGTCATGAGTGCCCAGGGCTTAAAGAATCGGGGTGGGTATGAGAGACGGCAGATAGCAGGCCCTACAGACAATTAGTGGCTTAATAATTATTGTAGACACAGTACTCCCTTGGACTCTATCCTCGGGATGAAATATTAATTTTATCTATGCCAACCTCATATATTTCACAGCTTGCATTCATAGACTGTAAGGACCAGCAGAGGGTTGGGGGAAAATGTGGGTAGACCCTCCCCACAGATGCTAATTTGGTGGGTCAGGCAGACCATAGACCTTCAAGTTACTCATTTCCACAATTTTAAACTGGTTATTTCATGATTTTACGTGTTGTTAGAAATCTTTTTTATTGCTCAGCTTTGTTTTTAGTATGAATGGGAGCCAGAATGTGCAGGAGGAAGTGAGGTACTGATGAGCTGTGTGTAGGACTTTGGGGAACCAGGAAGGGAGCTGGGGGGAAGGGGCGTTAATATGAAAGTACTGCTCGGGGTTTTCTTTCGCATGTGTGACCAGAGGGCCTCGTGGTTGGGTGAATAGTTCCCATCCTCTGGAAGGATCTAGCTACTTTTGATCCTTTCTAAAGGTAGGACATTAAGACATGACAATATTTTCCCGACATCTTGGAGCATGAAGCTGCTGCCTATTTCCATGGTTTTAGCAATAATTTAATGTTTTTAGTGTGTGTGTGTATCAGAGGGCATTGTATGGGAGTCGTCCTGGATTGCTTCTACCTCCTGTTTGTGCTGCTCTGGAGTTTCTCAGACTCTGCCTTTTAGAACTAGAGCGTAAGTCACTGCTGTTTCCACCTGGTGTTCTTACATAGGATTCAGGGTCTGAACTCTGGTCCTTCTGCTTGCCAAGCAGAGGTTGAACCCCTGAGACATCTCTCCAGCCCCACTTGCTGGGCCAATGCTCTCCGGCTGAGTCAGCCCTACCTCACCCCAATGGTAGTCCTTTCCATGTCCAGTCCTTTGAGCCTTCTTCAACACACTACTTTAGAGTGGCCTAGGAGACTTGGTTGCCTCCAGCTTCACTTGAAATCGTCTTAACTGACTGAGCAATTGCAGCGTTTAGAGATTGGGGTTAGGTTTTGGCAGGTGATGGCGGTGGTGGTGCTTGCCTTTGGGGAGTTTACATTGTGAAAGAAATTCACAGTTCGGTGGCCCCTGAGCCAAGTTCCCATGGGAAGAGCAGGGCTCATGCAGCTCACGGTGCTGGTCAGAGCTCCCAGTGAAAGTGCAAGCAGGGGCTGAGGTCCCAGCAGGAGAGGGCCGGTTGGAGTCCAGGGTGTAATTTGGTGTTGAAAATGACGCATTGGAAGATAATAGGATTGGCAGGTTCTTGGGGCCCTGGTAGGGGAGGGCAGAGCTCAACCTTCTCTTCTGAAGATCATAGGGAGTCCTAGGGTTAGGGTTGGCCTTCCAGGACGTGGCCTGGGGCCTTGGCAGTGGCCTGAAAGGGGATGATGTGGTTTGGGCTTCTCTGCCTTGGTGGTACTGTGACTCAAGGCTGAGAACACATCCGGGGCGCACCTGTGTCGTGTCCAAAACCACACATTGCACCAACATTCACCCAACACACAGGCCGCTACACACATGCACAAACAACACACAGGCCCTGCTCACATGCGCACACAACACACGGGCCCTGCTCACATGCGCACACAACACACGGGCCCTGCTCACATGCGCACACAACACACGGGCCCTGCTCACATGCGCACACAACACACGGGCCCTGCTCACATGCGCACACAACACACGGGCCCTGCTCACATGCGCACACAACACACAGGCCCTGCTCACATGCGCACACAACACACGGGCCGCTGCTCACATGCGCACACAACACACGGGGCGCTGCTCACATGTGCACACAACACACGGGCCGCTGCTCACATGCGCACACAACACACGGGCCCTGCTCACATGTGCACACAACACACGGGCCCTGCTCACATGTGCACACAAAGGGAGCTTTTTCTTTACAGTGTGGATTGGTGAGAAGCTGATTCAAACCCTCTGACTTAGTACTTCATGGCTACTAACTCCAGGGGAGCCACCTTTGAGAGGTGACATCCAGTTGTGGGGTGTGGCTTGGTAGGAGGCATCCCGTTACAGTTGAGCTGACCTGGAAGGGAGGCTTTGGTCTGGGATGCTCCGTTTTGATGCTTGTTCACTTAAATGATGTCTTATGTATGTAATACTGAAGGTGAGTTTGTTATTAATACAAAAGCTTGTGGCCTGTGGCAGAGATGCAGGCGAAGCTTCTGAAGAATGTGGTGACATCTCCTGACTCCCCCTCTCCAGCTACTGGTTTCTGTCTCCAGAGAGAGAAGCATCCCAGGCCGCTCCCCAGGCAAGTCTGGATGTGTGACTTCTACTGGTAACTCACCCAAGCCGTTTTGACCCTCCAGCTCCCGTCTTCCCCCAGAAACCAGCAAAGCGGCAGTCAATCCCCTTGCACGGCCCTCCGCTCCTTGCCTGGGCCCTGGGGTAAAGCAGCAAGTACCTGAAAGAGTCAGCCAGAGCCAAGGCCACATAACCCGCAGCTGTGCACATCGCCCGCTGACTCAGATCCAGTTGCACTGCCGTTTCACAACCACTGCATCTGATCCTCCTCTGGGCAGACTCTGCCCGTGCCCGGGGCAGGGCCGACTTTCCCAGCTTGCTGAAAGAAGCGGATGTTGTGTTGAGTGTCCCCTGCATTTTCTCTGCTGTCTCCTAACAACCCAGCGAGTGTCATTGTCATTTCACAGACAAAGATGGGGTTTGAGCGGTACCTTACTCACCATCCCCTGTGCCTGGGCATGGAGGTGACGCTGTGCCCTCCATCTCTTGGGAACTCCTCTCATTTAATCTTTGCATTCAGCCAAGGAGATGACTGTTCTTCCATCCTACACATAAGGACGCTGGGGTACTTGTCCGTAGTCACTGCAGCTAGTGAATTTAAGTTCCAACTCAATCAGGTGCTTCAACCCAAGTATTCTTCATTCTTGTTGGCTTCAGTCGTTCATAAGTAAATTCTTTTCTTTTGAAGCTGACAGAGCCCATTGCTTCCATTGGATTTGTTTAATGATTTTCCCCATCGTTAAATGCAGAAAAAAGTGAGATAGTGCTTACCAAGCATCCACTAAGTAACAGCACTTCCCCTCCCCCATACTGAAGTGTAATTCCATGAGGACTTTTTGTTCTTCTTTAATTTATTTTTCTACTTTTACAAGCAGATTGAGCATTCATCCCAGTTTCCCTTTCTCCTCCCTCCCTCTCACTTTTTCTTCTAAAACTATATTTCTGTCTCATCCCAAGCACCTGTCATATTGCCTGTCACATGACTTAGTTCTCTGTATTCCCTGAAGATGGATGAAGTAGGTGTGGTACACAAATGGGAACAACCTTAGGCTTTTTCTTTTGCAGGGTTGTTTTTGTTTTAAAAGCAGATCTTTGTGTGTGTGTGTGTGTGTGTGTGTATAAACTGGCAATAGTCAGATCATGATGTAAAACACTGTCAAGCCCCAATATCTGGCACAGAGTGGTCCACTGGTTGCACTGTATTTGTCATTTGGAGCCCACCTAGGTATAAGGCTTCCTTTTGACAAGCAGGATTACCTTGCAAATTAGTACAGCTGGAAATTTGCTAGCCTCAGAAACTCTTAAAAGCTTCTGTAAATAATGTCACATCCTTGTCTCTGCTTTTCTAGTTGTGAAGGGAAGTAAGTAGCAATAGAGGTGCCATGACCCCAGCTACCCTGAGTGAGTAGTTGGGAAGGTCTTCCTTAAAAATAGGCTTGTATCTTTGTTCAGTATCGAACATGGTGCTGGAGCATGCCTAGTGGTAGATTGCTTCCTTTACTCCCCTTCCACACAAGGGTGGACGAGTTGGTGTGGGCCTGGGCTTGCATGTAGATTCCTGTATTCGTCCCAGCCCAGAGATGAGTCTTAGTAGCTTTTCTGAGCACTCTGTTGCTGGCCTCAGCTTCTTCTGTTGGGATGTCAGAAGCTTGTGAATCAGAAGCATACTGCGATGATAATAAGACATTCAAAGAAAACCAAGGCAACTTGGTCCTTTAGGATTAGGAAGGTGTAGGCCTAAGAAGTAAAAGTTACTTTCCCCATTAGACTCTCCCCCTTAGACTTTCATTTTGTTGTATAATTCATATTCACAAAAGAAAAACGAAATCAAGTAAAGAGAGTGAGAACTACTGATGCAGATGGAAAAGAAAGGATCATTCCTACAAGTTTGAGATGTTTATTGCTGATGCTCTACCTTGTGTTCTTGTAGACCGCTTTCTGTGGGGACATGTACACAAGACAAAAGTGGGATTTATTTTGGATAAGAAACTCATTTTTATCCACACCCCTAAATTATAACATATCTTTTTAAAATTTAAGATGACATGATAAATCTTTCCTGGCGTAGTCACATTTTTTACAATGACATGAAAAATCACATTTTTTAGGGGGACTCATAAGCAATTATAAAATTATTTTCACTACTGCTTCCCTTGATATGTATCCACTGATAAAAGTTCTGTGCTCCAGTGGGAACTCAGGCTACCCAGAGGAAAACCAGTGGATCATATTACGAGAGAGACAGAGAGAGAGAGGGAGAGAGAGAGAGAGAGAGAGAGAGACATGCAAGCCAGAGAGTGGTGGAGAAGATTTTACACCAGGAGAGGGACGAGGAATGGGTTTGAGTAACATGGTGTGAAAATGATTTAAATTTGTTGCTTTTTATATATGTTGCTGTTGTGAAAAATAATTTCCCTTTCCTTGGGCACTCTTTAAGGACATTCTTTTTCCTTCAGTAAAAAGCCAATCGGTGATAAAAATCTTTTACTATAAATTTTGACTGTGCACAGTCAAGGACGTTTGAGTTACTCTGCAGAAAAAAATACTGAGCTGACAAGATGTGTTTGTTTTCTGTGTTGCATATGATCTGTCCTGTTATTCTTAACCAGTAAGAGTCAGTATTGAAAATTAAATCGAGCAGCTCAAAAAATCGTTCTGAAGGGTCAGGCTGGGGTTGTAGTGAGACAAAATCAACCAGAGGGCTGGATTCTTAAAGAAGGTGGGTGTCTTTTGTTTGTCTTAGGCTTTTGAAATGGGATCTTACTCTTACTAGGTTTGTTTTATTACGGTGTTGTGGATGTGACTTCTTTACCAGCGTCATGTTTCTGCAAGATTATTTTGCTTTAATCAGTCATATAATTTGGGCAGCTGTGAGCAGTTACTCCCAATCATTTCAATACTTTATGTATTACTATCATTAACATGTATTTATTTTATATACATACAACTGGGACTTGCTTGAACCCACGGCCTTGCCCATGCTAGACACATGTTGTGTCACTGAACTCTATTCCCAGCCCTGTGGATCTCTCTCTTTGTCTCTCTCTTTGTCTAATTAGCTTATGAAGTAATCGGTTTCATTATGATTTTCATACATACTAATTTTGTTATGTCTGTTAGTTTCATACATCATTAGTTTTGTTGCTCTACCTCTGGATCTCTTTCAGTGTTAAAAAACAAACCTTAAGCTGCGTGGTGATGCACACATGTAATCTCATCTGAGTTTTGGGGTAGCTTGGGCTACATGTTAATGATCTGTCTCAACAAAACAAAACAAAATTTCAAGACACAAAATATAACTTTGGTTGTTTTGTTTGTGTTCGTCGTCTCGGGGATTGAATACCTCGCGCCTCTGGGCAGCAGGCAAGCCCTCCATCACTGAGCTACGACCCAGCCGTGTTTTTTTAATTTTGAAACTTTCATGTGTATATACAAATACAATGAATTTATGTGCCCACCCTTTATTTTTAGAATCTGTTAGGAACTGTAATGACAAGAAGGTCTTTAGCATTCTAGTTGGATTTATCTTCAATAATTAATGAAGGTATAATTAAATAGCAGGGTCTCTATCACGTGCAAAATAATAGTATATATGTAAATTTACTTGGCTTGTAATACCGAAGAGATAAATAGTTGGCCCCCTTGAAAAACTCCCCTGAGAGCCCGCCCAAGAGGAAGGCACAGTCTGAGGTCTAATGTCAGGAAAATAGTGATTAAGTCAGTTTTGAACTGTAAGTAGAATTCTGACTTGGTCCAGGAATGACTGCAGTCGTGGAGGAACTGAGGGTGGCACCCGACAGGCCAGGAAGGCATGCTTTGCTCCACTTGTCCCACAGCGGTTGCCCATTGCCATGGATGGGGACCCATGGCTTTCCACTGCGCCTGTTTGGAAAGAATGGGGTTAGGGAAGTGAGCGCGCCAGTCAGCTGGTCAGAACATTCCCACGCACCTCCCCATATCTTCCTTTTAATTATCTTCCGGGACCTGTTATCCAGAGTGCTGGATTGGTGGTCAGGAGCCGGAGGCCTGGAACTCAAGCCTGACCGTAGCTGAGTTTGGTAAACAGACAACTTTGTGCTTTTCCATCTCTGAAATGGGCAGAGTATGTATTTCTTGTACCATATGCCTGGAGGTGACATAATGATGCCTCTAGGCGTATTTATTTTTTAATCAACACATACAAACAGAAGGCCTTTGGGAGGATAGAAGCTATTGTCCTTTCACATAAAGGAAGTGCTCCATAAATCTAGGGAAATTCTAAACATCTTGAAAGCTGCTTTAAAGCCAGCAGCCTCTAGTGGAAAGAGTTCTTCCTCCAAAACCTTGTCTTCGTTCTCCTGAGGTAGAGTTTCCTCTTTTTAAGATGGAGGGCCTCCTGGTACCAGCAGAAATGTTCTTGGCTTCTGACAAAGTTATGACGCTGCTTAACTGCTGGAGGTGTGGTTGGGGAGGAGGCCGCCTCATTCCTAGTGTTGCTGTTATCTGAAGAAAGCCCATCTCAGTGTCCCTCTTTCTTTAAGTCGACTAGAAGCAGGTATTTTATTTACATATTAGGCAGGTCTGTATGCTCTCCAAAATATTTAATTATCTATTTTCAAGGTTTTATGGCCTTTCCAAATTGGTGTAATGAATCCTAGTTGGCAGCATAGCAAAGCAGAGGTGGACAGCAAGTAGTTACCACCTGTGCCAGAGACAGCACAAGGTTTGGAAGCCAGTCTCACACACACAGGAAGCTACTTCTGTGGAACGTCTGGTGAAGAGGCAGCAGGTGGCTGGACAGACAGTGGACCAGCCACACTGTACTTTTACCTGGCACACTAGGATGTGCAGCCCAAAGGCTGGGGTTACATTTGGTGCACACTGGCTTCACACAGATTGGGGACAGGGCCTGTCCAAACGTAGTTTTAAGAATTCCAAAGCAGTTTTCCCAGGTTTGAGTTGGAAAGGGCCTCCCTCCACCAGTACTTCTGTAGATGCCAACAGTTATAGTTTTAAAAAGATAGGCATGAGTCACAAATGCTATCTTAAGGATTTAGTTCGAAGTATGAGAACAGTTGGCTAGCACCCCTTCTTCCCCTTTGTAGCTTGTTTCAAGTACCAATGACTGAGAAATAAGGAGATAATTAGAAATAACTAAGCTCTTTGTAAGAGAGATGCTGTTTGAGAAAGGTGCTAAGCTTAGGAATAAGTAAGTAAAGTTTTCTCTAAACCTATTTGCCTTCTTGGGAAAAAATGAATGATAGGATAATAGACTTCAGAGGAGTAACAGTCTCTAAAGACATGTAAATCTAGGCGTGAAACGTTAATAGCTTTACTAGGAATGGATTGAGTGCTGAAGCTTACTGTTTCAAGAGTAGCTTTTAAGAATCTCAGTAATCCCGCGTGGTGCCCTCTGAGTTTTGTTTAAAGGTGGGTGGAGCACTGGCTCACACTCTCCACCAGAGCAGTGAAACAGAAACTGGCCAGAAATACTGGGGGAGGGGATGAAGGCAGTGTGCACCTGGCCCACTCCTTTCACTTCCTTTCCCAACTCTGCCTCTTCGAGATGTTCTTTCTAGAAGATGGAGGAAGCTCTGCCCTTGGGGTCATCACCCTGGATCTGTGAGGGGCGTGGCCGGCACTGGGAGTTCCTTCCCCTGAAGCCTGGAGCTGACTTGCCACATTTAGCAACTGTCTGCTCCCCAGGCTTTCCTGTGAAGGCCTGAGGGGAGCCCGCAGGAGCAGGAAGGGAAGGGAGAACACTCGCTCCCTGAGATACTTAGCTCTCTCCCTGGGGTGCAGGAGGGGGTGAGTTGGAATCCTGGGAGCAGGTCTCCAGCTCAGACTTGCTTGGCTGTTGGTTTTATTTCCTTCATATTTTACTAATCTGGAAATGCATTTGATAAATTTACAGCATGCTAACATTTTGGAGGCAACACATACCCAGGCAAATTAAATGAAGACACCAATGTACTAAGGCTTTTGTGACTTTTCTGATGAATTGAAACTGGCTTGACTGGCCGGTTGGTGATTTGCTCAAATTGCTACAAGTAGTCTTTGTTCAAGGTGCTAAGAAGTGACCGGGAAAGGTGCAGCCTTGAACAAAGGCCTGGATGGCAGAGGGCCTGCTGGGAAAGGATGGACAGAGTCACCTTGCTCTGCCTGACTCCTCCCCTTCCTCTCCGCCCCGGGCAGCTGCCTAGTGGTTGCCTGCTGGCCCAGCCTCTGGACTTTGAAGTGCTTCTTAGTGGCTCTTCCCGAGTTTCTGTCCATTCTCAAGGATACCCCTCCAGTCTTTTCGCTCCTTTCAACAGGGCCCTTCTCTCAGGCACAGTCGGGAAGATTGGACTGATTCCCTGTTGCTGCAAGAAAGCATTAGCTAATTAGACTTTTTACACCTCAATCAGACGGTTAGACACTCTTCCTGTACTTTTACAAAGGATGTTAAAGACCCGAATCTGAGAGAGAGAGAGAGAGAGAGAGAGAGAGAGAGAGAGAGAGAGAGACTAAAAAAGACAAGCACTTTTCCAGTTTAAACTGCATGTTGGGCCTTGTTAATTAGGCATTTGTTTCCTGGTCTAGAGGTGATAGAAAATGCCAGTTACTGTGGTATTTAGCTGACATCAAACTGCTGTTCAGATCCTTTGGTTAAGCCAAGTTTCTCTTTTAATGGTGGAAAGGAAAACTGGCCAGACCCAGAAAAGGGGGAAATTGTTACCTTCATTGGACACAAGTATTTATTTCGTTCTGAAAGATCTGAAGAGCACATGAGCATTTGAAAAGCTAGTGCCCATTTGTGCTTTTTAAAAACATTAATAGAATCTCTCCTAAAATGACCAAGTTATATAAGATCTCAGGACTTGAAAGTTTTTAGTAATTGTTTAGATTTATGTATCTGTTTGGCACTATTAAAAATACTGTGAAAATTGATGGTTTTTAGGTTATAACAAGATTTCTTTATCAATTTTAGAAATTTGTGTGTTAATGCAGCAAATAATATATCTATTTTTAAAACTAGCAAACGGTGGCATATTAGAATGACACGACAATTTGGAGTAATTAGATGAAATGTGCCTTCTGAAAAAATAGAATACTTTCTTCCTTGCTCACTGAAGGTGATCCTCAGCAAGTGTAGCTTAACTTATTCATGAGACAACAAAAGCAATTTCAAAAATAAAAGATATTTTAAACTTTAAATTTGTGTAGTGTCTAATCACAGGTTCACATGTTGGAGAGCACCCTACTTTTAGTACAGAACTACTTTTTTGGTTCATTGAATGAATTTAATGTTAGCATTCCCTAAGGCCCAGAATCGCTTGGCTGCCCCTTGCCCTGCCGGCCTGGTACTGGCTGAAAAGGTACCAATTGCTTGGCTGCCCCTTGCCCTGCCAGCCTGGTGCTGGCTGAAAAGGTACCATTGTTTGTTCTGCAAACACTGGGTGATGTTTGTTTCCAAGGTGACTGATTCAATTGCTGCTCTTTAAGCTAGGGGGATGGGGAAGAGAGAAAGTCAGCTTTAAACACCTGAACACATCCCATTTCTGATAAGTCTATGGATGTAAGGTGGCATTTTATTTTAGCTGGAGAAAAAGGGACAGTGTAAAAATGGGAAATGCAGTATAAGTTAACAGCATCAACTCCTGATATTTAATTTCAATATAGAGTGAATGTGATAAATGTTAGAATTAAAAACCCTGTTAGACTGACCCTGTCTAATCCTGTTAGACATTAATTACATTGGAAAAAAAGAAAGGTTTTAGATAACAGCATCGAAATATTAGACTTATTTCTCATTAGTTTCTTCACCTATATACAGCTACTCAGAAAAGTAATTAAAAGTATAATTAAATGCTATTATTCATCAGGACTGCTTTTAAAAAACTGAAAGAACAAAATAGATAAGTGGATGTTTCAGTTTTTGAGTTCTATAATTTTTTTTTAGAAAATTGAAATCACTGTTGTATTTCTGACAGAAAAATTCCTGAGATAGCAAAATATGTCAGAAGCATCTTTTTATGGATGATGTATATTAACATAAGTCATTAAACTTTGGAAATGTGTATTTTATTATTGAGTCTTTTTCAGATCAAACTAAAAAATTTCTTTCTTCTCGCATCCCCCCCTCCCCAAGCGCATAGTGCAGGGATGCGGTTAACAGAACTTTGCCTTGCCCTCCTATCGGTTTAGTACAGTTCATGCGCAGGTTTCAGTAAACATTAACCACTTTTATCAGGGTTCGCAGGGCGCTGAATGGTTAGCAAAGAGCGTGTACTTCATGAGACAGATGAAAATGAGAGAGTCCAAGGTCACATGGATTTTTTTAAATATTGAGAATTTAGGGGGAATGATAGGCAAGTCTTTAAATATCCTGTCTGTGTGCTTCTTTGCATGCATTTCATATTTTGAGACTAATAGAGATTTCGGCTGGTTCTCCATCTTGGTGGCAGTGCAAGTGACTTTAAAACTTCTTTCCTATCCTGAAAATTATGTCTATTCAGAGTGCCCTTCCCAGATGAACTATTCTCAAGGTCTCTGCGGGACGTTTATCAGGGTAATTCTGAAGATCTGGTCAGTGTTCAGAGAACTGTGTTTCTGGTTCTCAAAGGTGAATCGTGTGTTTAGCACAGTGACTCCTCATAAGCCAAGTGCAAGAATTAAATATTGCCAAATATAGACTAACCACGCACGTCTTGGGTATTCTGTAATACTCCGGAACTTTTGCTTATTAATTTGGAACACAGGAGTGGGTTTCTTGTTTGTTTTTAGTGGAAAGGGCATGCAAACATCGTAGTCTATAAGGGTCATCCTCTTCGGCCCTGGGGTCCCATTGGTCCCAAAGCACTGAAACTGACCAGTCCCCCGCTTGGCTTGTTGTATTTGCTCAGCTGGGCCATAGGTTCGGTGTCTCCTCTGTGGCAGCCAAATTTGAATCCTACAAGTGTATCGGGAGTGTGTGTGTGTGCGAGGGGGCCGCAGGTAACCCACAGGTGACCGCGGGTGTTGTGGGGACAGAGCGAGCACAGTCCCGGGCATCTTCCCGGGGTGTCTTCCCGCGGGTTCTGATCAGTCGTGGAGAGGGGCATGAGGGAGCTCGGAGCCAGGCAGCCACCGTGCACGGACACTTGTTCACCCCGCCGAAGGCTTCGGTGCCCGAGGTCTGTCCATCGTCCTCTGCGATAGCTGCGGGAACGTGAAGGACAGAAGGAGCTCCGCGCTGCCGGACCTGCTGGGCTCCCGCAGTGGGCGCTCTGCGATTGGCCTACGGAGCCGTCAGTCAGGGCGGTTAGGGGGCGGGTTCGGCTGCGTCCTGGGCCCGCCCGCGCCTCTGCTGCTGCACCACAGCTTGGTGACGACCAGGGGCAGCGCAGGGGCTTAGCCACGGATCTTTAAAGAAGGCCCCTGGGGAGAGATTAGAAAGTGTCCCCAGCAACTCCCGCCCCTTCGTTCTTTTTTCTCCTTTACTACTCCTTTGGCTTGTGGGGGGTGTCGCTTGGCCTGAACCCACTTTTTACATTTTCGGTAATTTTTGCAGAGACTTTGCCTGCACGCATTTTTGCATTTTGCATTTATCACCCAGAAGAAGCCTCCTCCCCCCCAACAAGAAACCCTTGCTTCCCGGAGGGCTGTTTTGGAATGAGAACTGAACGTGCCCCTCTTGACGGCGGGCGGTGCTGGACGCCCAAACCCGGAAGGAGGAGCACGTGGACCGGGAGGCCGCGAGGCGCCCGCCTGGAAGCCGCCCAGCCCAGCCGGGGGCTTCCTGAACCCCCAGAGCTGGGCAAAGGCGTTCTGCGAATGGAGGCAAGGTGCCACGACAGTGCGGGGCCGCCCGGGTTTAAACCTGGATGTCCCCGCAGGGAGCCCGCCGTGCCCTGATCAGCTGCGCCCCGGTCCCCCCCCCCCAATTCTCTCCTTCCAGGACCAGTTAATTAGAAAAGGGCCCCTTCAGCCGCCCTGCAGTGTCACTAGCGGGACCCTGGCTGCTTGCTGCTGATGGCCAAAGGTTACTGCTTCGGAGACACCTTGTTAAGCCCGTGTCCCGTTAAGCCTGTGGCCGTTGTATCCAGGGACAGTCCCTAGCGTCGGCCGTGATCGCCCCCCTTCCTTTGGCAGGTATTATAGAGAGCTATAGCACCTTTTTAGTTAAGTGACTCGAACAGACTAATGCAGGAGCCAGGGACACTCAGCGCCACTGCAGAGAAGAGGTGCCCACGGCGAGTAGCCTAAGCTTACACCCGAGGACTGGCTGCTGCACTTTGGGACTCATCTCCTTTTTGTGGGTGCTCTTTGGTGATCAGTTGTCTCAAAACAGTGATCCTCTAGGACTAGAGCTTTTCCATTCTACGCCAATTCCAGAAGATTCCGATCAGGTTCAGGTGCAGGCTAGAAACGGGTAACTTGCTCATCTGCACTAGCAGGTGTAAATACGCTAATTAATTTTTTAAGAAGTTAGAGCACTGATGGATTATCAGGGAGGCTGAGTAGCAGGTACAGATATTTCATTTGTTCAGGGCATGAGGCAGTCTCACAGGTAATCAGACTGTGGGTGTTTAATGCCTTGGTCCGAGGTTAGGGGGGGCTCAGGTGTTTCATGGTTTTTGTTTTTTGTTTTTTTTAAGGGGAGGGAAGAGAGGAGAGTGCATATTCTGGCTTCTAATGTCTTTCTCTCTCACAGAATTATCTTAGTGGGAAGTGTTGACTCAGTTATCATTAGGGCCAGTGCCTGTGAGCAGAGTAAATGGTGCTTGGGGCCTCCTTTCTCCATACGGTTTTGGCACAGCTGAAGGGACCACCACAGCCTCTAGCTGCATTCAGTCCTCTTTCACTCCTCTGCTGGGAAGCAGCAGGAAAGTCAGCCGCTAGTCTTGTCGGGTGCAGACTTTACGGCCCCGGAACAGCCTTTGCTTTTGCAGTTTATGAATACACCATTTGTTGTTTTGAGCACAACTGTTAGACACAGCTGGCTTTGGCAGCCCACTCTGCTTGCAGCCAGCGAGCATCAGCATGGATGTAGTACCCCACTCCCTGCCCTTTTTTTTAATTTTAGGCTGGGCCAAGCTTTTGTATTAAATACTACGTTATTAAATACTACGTTTCATCTGCACTAGAATTTCTTTGTCCTGATTTATATTTTTCAAATGTAATTTTCAGGGGTAAGATTTTAGTTTGTGTGAACTGTTGGTCTAACAGTTCTGAGTAAGTACAAATAGTTTAGTTTGTTAAAGGAAGAAAGCTTTGTGGCTTGTTTCTGCACACATTATTTTAGATAATGTTAAGGAATTTTGTGTGACTTTGAAATTGTGTTTTAAGTTGACTTGAAGTTAGATGATTTTTCTAAGCCAATACATATATAATCTTTACACATGGTCTGTCATCAAATATTGACTTCAATTTAGAATTTCCTATCAAATAAGTGATCTCAAAACAAGTCAAGTGGGGCTGGAGAGGTGGCTCAGGAGTTAAGCCTCTGCCTTGCAGGCAGAAGGTCCTGAGTTCGGATCCTAGACCCCATGTATAGACTCAGGGCAGAAGGGGGGGTCTGCAGTTCTGGGCCTGGTGGGCGCAGCCTGTGAATCCCCAGGCAGAGTAAACAAGGAGGAGGTGGGGGCGGTCCAGGTGGTTCTCAAATTTGCCTGTGGTTCTACACACACACACATACAAACACGCACAATTGAATAAATAATAAAAAAGACTTAAAAAAAAAATCCTTGCTGAAGAGGTGTATTATTTTAAAAAAAGTCAAGTATATGGGATAAAATGTTAGATTATTTAACCATTTTACAATGTATATTATATCACAGCATCGTGTATACTGTAAATATATACATTTTTCAGTACTTAGAACTAAATACTGAGTATTAACTGTGCTGGACATTGACTCTATCACTGAGGTGTATGTCTGGCCTAACAAATTTTGTCTACTATGCTACAATAAAACAATTACTAATTTAAAGAATTTAAGGGAAGCCGTTAGACAGCATTTCTAGAATGTAAAGAAAGACCAAGCTACAGCAGTTGCAAAAAACAAGTCGTGTATGTGCAGGCTTAGGTTTTAGGCTTCCTTGGCCCCGGTCCCTTCTCATTTCGATGCATAAAGGCTCGGGTTTTCCCCGTTTACCATAGACCTTGGTGTGATCAGTTGTGTACCTTGCTTAAAATGACAAGTGGAACATTACCAGGAGTCTTCAGGTATAAGCTGCATTTCCTGTGTCAGAACAACCAGATGTGGCTCAGTGGACGCTTCTTATTGCTAAGCAGGTACATGGCTGATCTGCAGGCCTCCTATTAACCTTTTAAATGCCTAACATCGTGCTTTGTCCAAGTGCGTGGAAAGTGGACCAGGGAAGCCTAATCCTGATTTATCCATCCTGAAGGGAAGGAGGAGAGTGGAGGATTAGCAGTTTCCCCTGGATCCCGGTTCCCGTGGCTGGTCGTGGAGGTCTCGGAATTGTGATCAGAGTTACGCTTGAGTTCTGGAGAGGAATGGCTTTTCGCCTGTCTCTCCTGTGCTTTTTCTCTGTGTGTCTGTCTTTAATGGCCCACGCGGCCATGGGGAAGGAAAAAGGAAGAAAGGGGTTGCGTTGGCATCCACTTGCCAGAAAGGAGTTAACAGAACATACCACAGAACAGGTTGGGCAAGACTGTTAAAGCCAAAGATGAAGCCTGACTCCCCCTTCCTCCTCTTCCTCCCTCCTCCTGGGCTTCTCTTGTTTACCCCCCTCACTATTTTGTCGACTTTGAAACATCTTCAGACCATCTACCACAGTCCTTCTGGCCCCAATCCAGTGTCTGGCTTTCCCTCTCCCAGGCGGAACACTTGATGTGAATAAAATACTTTGTGCGGACAAGGAGCCTGCCTGAGACAGGCGGGCAGCTTGACCAGCTGTTTCTCAAGCAGCCGATGGTGCCCTCTGTCATGTAACATAGGCCTCATTCAGCAGCGGCATTCTCCAGGATGCATTTATGCTTCTCTGTGGGATTGGAGTGTGCAGGCCGGGAGGGGCTGCGTGGGGGCGGATGGAGAGGGAAGTGTGTGCATTCAAACAGAGGAGGGCAGTGGGGAGGCGTCACCAGTCCTCAGGGCCAGCAAGTCAGGAGTCCTTGCTGTTGGCCCTGTCTGCAGTTAACCTACCGGGGAACCGGCCTGGGTCCCTGAACACACGCAGACAAACTCTTCACTGGCCCGTTTGGGTCTGCTAGAAGTTCTGCCTGATGTTTGCATCCATTCAGCCCATAAGCATACCATATATAGTCATGCGTGAGCTCCCTATAATGTCGCAGGGGAACTGTTCCTGATGCACAGCTCCTCACTTGCTTTGAGGGAGGAGTGAGAGGGAAGAGGGGGGCTTTCCCACAGTCACGCTGTTTAGAATATCCTGATCCTGAAAGTAATTGTCATGGAAAGACAATGAATTCTGGGTGTGTCTATTTTAGTATAAAAGTTCACTCCTTTTTTTTTCATTGTGTGTTTTATGGGCCCTGGTCTCCTCCTGTTTGGGGAGCATCTTTTCGTGTTGTGAGGGTGAACCGTGCCCTGTTGCATAGAGAAGATCCTTCTGTTACCTTTGCTGAACCTTCCTGAGCTGCCCAGGTTGTTGGCCCTGCATCACCTTCCTATGTCCAGGCAGGACGAGCAGCTTTGGGGTGCGGATGGCACGTGGGGCCGAAGAGGCCGTGAGGACCAAGTTGCAGGGTCACCTCCTGGAAACAGGGACCACGCAGCTGAGCGGGCAGCCCAGTCGCCACAGCGAAGACAAGGTGTCTTCCTGTCCCTCATTTCTTGCCTTGCCTCCCACCTCCCCCAGCTGTCTTTTCTTCTCAGGACTGTGTAGATGAGTTGAGGAAGAGAGGGTTGGCCATGCTGGGATGTTGGTGTACTGTTAAAGAAACCAGGTGGGCCCTTCCCTGTCTGGCCTCTCAGTGGGTTATATCTGACTGCAACAGTGAATTGTACATCCTTCCCCTTTCCTAAGCTGATAAGCCCCTGTCTGCCGCCATCAGACCTCTTGGTTTGAAGAGTTCTTAACACACTAGAAGAACAAAATGACCGTTACTGAAGTCTCTAAAGCACATTTTAATGCTTTTTATAATTTTTTATAACTTCATTACTTTTGACCACATAATTCAGTGTTTCCGTAGTTCAAGTGACTGATCAGTTAAAATTTTTTCAAAAGCATTAAAGAACTCAGGATAAAAAAAATCATTTCAAGTTGTATTTATTTCCAAATTGTTTAGTAGATAATGTTCAGGAAAAGACTGGGTCATACCAGTTGACCTGCGAGCTGCCATGGAAACAGAAGTGCTGCATCACTGTGTGGCCTTCACCCTCAGCTTTCTCAAATCCAGAAAGTGGACACTGTATGTGAGTGAAAATTAGCAGGATGATTGATGTGTGAGAGATATAAAATAAAACCACAAAAAAGTTAGGAAATTTTGGCACTAATATTCCTAAACTTGATGTGTAGCGATGCGCTAGCACTGTTCTTACTGTAGCTGTGGTCTGACTACCTTGGCTCTCACATCGCTCAACAACAAATCAGAGGCCAAAGCTACATGATAAGGTCTAAGAGGCAGCAGAGACAGACTAACAGCTAGTAAGGACATCAGGAGACCAGAGTGGCTAGTCACCGTCAGGAGACACTGAGCAAACTGGATAGCCCGTGCATTGCCTCTTGCAATCGAACATGCCTTTGCAGTGATGCCAACAGAGTTTCAATTAGAAATAAAAGCCTGGCAAAGGAAACGCGGAGGGATATCCACTGGTTTCCAGAGGCAGCTTTGCCGTGCTCATTGCAATGATTCTGAGTCATTCCCTAGAAGGTTAATGCTTGCTCAAAGGGACTGGGCAGCTCAAAAGATCCTTATACAAGGATTTCATAAGATAAATTAATTTCATTTTTTTAAAAAAAACTTTATTCACTTATTTGTTTGGCTGTATGTGTGTGTATCCCGGTGGGGGACCAAGGGTGATTTTGGGAATCATCACAGATTGCTTCTACCTCTTTCTTGTTTAACTCTGGGATTTCCCAGACTATGCCCACCAGGGCTGGAAGTGCAGGCTGCAGCCATTTCTACCTAGCTTTTTTTACGTGAGATTTGGGATCCAAACTCAGCCTTCTGCTTGCGAGGCAGAGCTTAATCCCAGAGCCATCTCTCCAGCCCAGGAAAAATGAACCTTTGAGTACTCCCACCACAAGCTCTGTGATTTGCAACTGTTTTATGAATTACCATGAAAGATTAAAATTGACCTTCTAATATAACCAGACATATGCTAAATTTTATTATCTTATATGTAGGCAAAGAAGTTACTCATTATCAGATAAAAAATGTGTAAACACTATCAAGTTGTTAATATTCTTGATGTGAATTGCCTTTTGTATTCAATGCTAAAAAATAGATCCTTTTTTTTTTTTTTTTTTTTTAAGCAAGTGAAAATGGAAAGATAATCTTGTCAGAGAAATCCTAGCTACCCTGGGAGACACTTCATGGAATCTTGAATTTTTGGTTCTTTTTTAAAAAAATATTTAATTAATTTATTTATTTATTGTGTGTGTGTGTCTGTGTCTGTGTCTGTGGAGGACCAAGGGAAATCATCCTGGATTGCTTCTACCTCCTTGCTTTGTTCTGGGATTTCCCAGGCTCCACCCACAGGGCCAGAAATGCAGGCCACTGCCGTTTCCGCTGGCATTTTTACGTGGGACTTGAGATCTGAACTCAGGACCTTCTGCTTGTGAGACAGAGTACTAACCCCTGAGCTATCTCTCCACCCGGGAGAGTTCTTGATTGGTATTATTTTTTGGAGGGATGGGAGAAGGCATAAGGTTTTTGCCATGTAGCCCAGGCTGGCTTTGAACTCACTTCCTCTTGTTGGGAGTGGATTGCTGGCATGTGTTGCCCAGTCCGGGATGTCTGGGTTTTAAGAATTAGGCTTGTATATATTCTGGTTTCTCTTCAGATTGTATAAGAATTGGGGTTGGGGATTTAGCTCAGTGGTAGCGCTCTTGAGGCTCTGGGTTCGGTCCCCAGCACCGAAAAAAATAAAATAAAATAAAATTACAAAAAGACCAAAAAAAAAAAACCAAAACAAAACAAGGGAACAGATTGTATAAGAATTAGGCTTGTAAATATAGTTGGATACTCAAATACTAACTTTAAAAAATTCACTGAATAGTTTCATAAATTTATATAATGAATTTTAGTCATTTCAACCTATCCTCATACTAACTTTTAATATGTTAAATTTCTCTAAGTGTTCTGTACATTAGGCTTTCTGTAATATATTGTTTTTGCATGTGTAAAGTTAGTATAAACCTCTGTTTGAATAGGTTTTTCATAAGAGAAATGGTTCCTTTGAAAATTTAATTAGATTTGAAATTTGGCCTTGTGAGTTTCTAGGAAACTATCATCCAGAGTGTCATTCCGAAGGTGGAGCGTACTATTCTCTTACAGAGTCAATGTTGTAGACAGTGTCAGGCAAAAGAGAAATGCATCTGAATTGCATGCAAAATATGATTAGCTGTCTGATGTTAGACACGTGGCAGAACTTCCCAAGAAGCGGGTGGCAGCTCTGTGCGTTGACTCTTCCTAGTGGGGACAGCACTGAGGGACTTGCTGAAAGGATGCTGTGGGGTAGTTTATCTGCGACATGGGTGGCACCGACTGTGTGGCAGGTCAGTGTGGCCCTCAGCTCAAGCTGAGGCGCCTGTGGCATCGGCCTACTAGGTGGAACCTCAGTGACAGCTGTTAGGCCAAGACTGCAGAAGTGGGTGCAGGGAAGGAAGGTCCAGCACGGGTGGGTGAACAGCGGCCTCTGACTGCAGGAGACCGGCCTCCAGCATCCCAGCTACAGCCCTGGGCGAGCGGGACCGTGCAGATGCCACAAACGTCTATGCGACATCTTACAGGTTTCGAGGCTGGTTTACCTTTGTGAAAAATCTAGATGTGTTTTACTTAAAGTAAATGCCACTTTAAAGCTGGCCAATTGCTTTTACTAGTCATTTAGTTAATTATAAGGAGAAGAATCTGACCAATTGGCTTAAGGTCATTGGTGCTTTGAGATGTTACTCACTTGGTGGTCTTTTCTAGGATTTGGAGATTTCAAGGGGGACAGTTTCTGCTTTTATTATTATTATTATTTCAGCTCATACAAATTTAATAGGTACACCAGTTCCCTCCCTCCCTCCTCCTGCTCCCCCTCCCCTCACCCCTCCCACCCCATCCCCCAGTGCCTCCCCCCCAATTCCCAGAGAGTCCTTTCTTGTGCATGCCTGACTCTCCTCTGGGCCCTCCTCTCCGATGACGTACAAGGACCCAGTGGCATTTCCCTGAACTCTTTCCCGTGTTCCCCTTAAGCATAGGAACACTACTGTGGCTGCCAATCCCTTGCCTCCAAGGATCTTGGTGCCTTTAGCAGATGCTAGACTTTGTGAGGTCAATAGTGTGTTGGACATTGCGCAGGGCATGCAAAGTCCAATTATGACTGCTTCGGCCCTAACTTGTGTGGAGTATCTTGCAAATCATTGCTCCTCCCATCCTTTTGCTCTTACACTCTTACCGCCCCCTCTTCCGCAAATGTCCCTGAGCTTCAGGATGGGGAGAGACTAGTCTGGCCTAGTTCTAGGTGGTTGATATAGAGCCTCTGAAGTTCTGGATTGTGGTTTGTTGATTTTCTTTTGCAGTTTTGCTGCTCCTGCAATGCTCTTCGTTTCTGCTTTTTGTCTGAGGGTTGTAGCAGTCATGTGACCTACAAGCTGCTTCTGGGAGCAGAACACTGGTGGCCCCTTTGCTTTGGAACCCACTTGGAGAAGCACTTCCTAGTGGATAGCGTGTGCTGGCCAGGGAGGCACTCAGCTGACCGCTGCTTTGGTCCTGGCCCTAACTAATATTTGCCTACAAGTCACACATCCCAGGATTGTGACACATGAGTGTCCTGTGGTTTATTTGGGTTCCAGTTGGACTTGAGGCGGCGGCGTCACCAAGAACACTCAGTTCCCTGACACACCTGGAAGAAGCTGTCTTAGCTGGATTGGGGTTGAGGACAGGAGGAACATCTCTGTGAGCCTCTCAAAGAAATGGCTGGAGCATAGGTCAGTGGGGATTTGGCCATATAAAGGATACTATCCATTGATAAACTTCAAGGAATTTACTTACTGCTTGATTGTCTCTTGTGATGAATGTTTCTATGGGAGAAAGGATGTGAGAAAGGCCACAAGAACGGCCTGATATCACAGTACGGCTTCCATTTTCTGAGTGCTAGATGCCCCAACTGTGTTTCTTTCACAAATAAACATGCAAGGACGTGAGCTTGATACCCATGTGGTTAAAATCATCTGGCTGAATAAAGACTGGGAGAATCTGAGCAAGGTGTGATCATGAATTTGAATTTTATTTATTTAATAATAATTTTATCTAAGTGCAGTGACTCAGCTATGTCATTACTGTTATTTTGGTAGACTAAGAGAGTGGTCTTGTATTAGCTCCTTATGAGAAGAAAGGAAATGGTCCTGCTCAAGGTGTAATTGCAGACTTCATTCACTCCCGGAGTAGAAGACCACGTGATTGTGCGTTTACTTTCAGGACTGGGGACCAGCAGGGTAGCAGAGCACTGGTCAACCACTCGCAGGACCTGGTTTGAATCACCAGTGTTGGTCGTAGGAGGTGGTCGGGAGGCAAACCATCTCCTGTGTTAGTTAAGTTCATTTTCTTTTTAAATTTTTCTTTTGAGAAAGCATTTCACCGTGTCACCTGAGCTGGTCCCAAACTCCTAAACTGTGGTGATCCTCACGCTGCCCCTCATGCTACCCGAGTAGCTGAGTCTTTGCACTTGGTCTAGATTTCCAGGATTTTTTCTAACTTATTTATTTTTGTGTGTGTGTGTGTGTGTGTGTGTGTGTGTGTGTGTGTGTGTGTGTGTCCCTATGGAGAACCAAGGGTGACTTCGGGAATTATCCTGGGTTGCTTCTACCTACTTTTTGCTTGGCTCTGGGATTTCTCAGAATCCACCCACCAGGGCCCGAAGTACAGCCCACAGCTGTTTTCACATGGCACTTTTATGTGGAAGCTGGGATCCAAACTCAGGACCCTCTGCTTGCTGGGCAGTCATAACCCCTGAGCCATCTTTCCAGCCTGACTTTCAGGATTTTTGAATGACTTTTTCATGCCTTCTAAATGCCAGGATTAAAGAGGTGGGGGGGATGACCTAGCCCAAAGCAATCCATTCACAGTTGCTAAAGAGCTGTAAAAATATTAAAGATCCATTTTTTGGCATCAGAGCCTTTTTAAAATTTATTTTCAGTTCTAATTTTGCAGTTGAGTTGTAATCATGTGACTGAAATGTGTCTCAGAAGATTGACCTTTCTCAGGGACACAGAAGTACCTAAAAGGGACCCCACAGAGGATGAGGCGGGTGTCTCTGTAGCAGCTCCTTAATTTTGGGTGCATGCATACCTAGGGATGAGTTGTAGATCCCACTGTAAGTCCCCAGGAATCACCCTCCAGAGAAGTCCTGTTCGGCTCAAAGGCCCGAAGGAGTCTTTGCCGTTCTGTTACGTATTTTCAAATCTTTCATTGCAATTCTTTTAGTTGTGTATTTCATTGTCTAGTTCTAAGCCTGGCGTGGTGGCACATACCTGTAATCCTAGAACTTGAGGGTAAGGCAGCAGAATGGAGAATTTGTAGCCAGCCTGGGCAACTTGGGAGGCCATGTCCTCCCTCCCACTCAAAAAGGCAGAAATCAGAGATCACTGTTTTCTGTTTAGGCAACATATGTCGTTATCCACGCATACTCAGATAAAACACAAGCTCTGGACTCTTGTATCCCATCCCTGTATGGTGGCCTTAAAGTTTAAGGATCCAGTAGTGGAAGGTAAATGCACAGTCATTCCCTATCCACGCAGGCAGGTAGGTCGAGGATACCAAGAACAAGTAATCTTTAGGTTAATTGAATGCCTAAAAGTGTGCTTGTGTGTGTGACTTCTGAATATTCAGTGTAGTACTTAGCATACACAATAAATCCAACTTTTGCTTTTCTGGAGCTTCTGGACTTTTCTTTCTTCGTAGGTTCAGTGTGGTTATGGAATGATGAAGGAGGATTACTCAAGGCTCTTCTTCCAGATCTTTCAGTGTGTTTACTTTTCACATCTTAAATACTTCTTGGAATATTTAGCTTTCTAAATTATTAGCAATAGTTTCATAAACATATTGCAGTGAGAAATTTTTATATTTGATAAGAAACAGGCCTGAAAAGGGAGAATATAAAAATAAACTTTCTGGGGCTGGTGAGATGGCTCAGGTGTTAGGGCCTTTGCTTCAAAAGCAAGAGCATCTGAGTTCAAATCCCAGATCCCATGTCAAAATGCCGAGTGGAAATGGCTGTAGACTGCAATTCAGGCCCCAGAAGGTAGAGCCTGGGAAAGCACCAAGGAGGTCGAAGCAATCCAGGATGATAATAGAAGTCACCTTGTGTCTCCACAGGCATGCACAGTGCCTTTGATACACACTCACTCACACACATACACACACACAAACACAAAAAAAAGAAAAAAGAGAAACTTCCTGCAGAATGAGAATAAGGTCGCCATCCTGGCTGATTTTTATTTATCTCCCCTCCACCAGTGTGCTCCATAGGTTGGACATAATCAAATTGATGTGGTTATTCTTGATTTTTTTAAAAAATAAGCAGTTTTTTTCTGCAGATAAAAGTGAATGAAATCCTGGTTGATTTTTTTTTTTTTAATTACCCCCCATGGGTGTTTGGTAAATTGGACATAATGAGCCTATTGTGTGCATTCTTATAAAGACGACTAGCTCTGCTGAGGACATCTAACAAGCCCTGAAATCTAAGCCATTTAACTCATGGCACACTCTAGCACAGCTCCCGGTCAGCAGTTAGCCACTTGCCTTTCCTCACAGCTTCAGGCATAGCCATAGGGTGGGGAGGAGGTAAAGAGCTGGGAAATGTGGAAGAACATAAAGACATCCTCTTTATAGTGAACCATTTCTGTTCTTTCATTTTATCTGTTGAAGGTGTCTTGTATATATAAATGAAGGGTAGTTCTAAAATCTGACATATACATTATCTGTTCCATGGGCCAGTGTTTCTCCAGTCAACCATCATTAGCACCACCTGAGAACTTGTTGGAAACAGATTCAGACCCTTCTCCGGGTACATCAGAAACAAGAGCTAAGTGTTCTGGTAGAGTACAAGGCCCTGGATTCTTTGAAAGCACAGTAAACTCTAGAGGTGGCACCCCCCACACACAGAGCTCTCTAAAGTTTGAGAAAGACTTCCCTAAAGGAACCCGCGTCTGTAGTATCAGTGGGACTCATGGTTGGTAAATTAAATCTGAAGCATTGGTAGATATTTGCCAGTGTGCATGTCCAAAAAGTGCACTTAGAAGCACAATATAGTTACCACATATAAGAGACTTGTTCTGTAAGTTCCAGTATTTGAGTACTTTACAGATAGAATTTATATTTATTTCCTACAACCACAGTAAGTAACTGTTGCTTTATCTTCTTATAACAGCTGGAGAAACTGAGGTGCAGAGTTCTGTACCACTGTAAGGGCAGTACCATCCACCACAGCTGACAAGTGGTAGAGGTAGGATTTGAACCCAGGCTGTGCATCTCCACAATCAACTCCATAGCCACTGTGTGCTTACTGGTCTTTGAAATGGCCATTCTCCGGGACTAGTGGCCATTTTTCACTTTTTCTCGAATGGAGTCATCAGTCTTGAGAATTAGCAGGAAGTGTGGTATGCCAGTGACAGTTCACATAGTAAGTTAAGCCACCTCACCTCGAGCTTCATTCGTTGGTGGTTTGCATGTGTGGCAGGCTGGTGACAGTGTTGGCCAATTGTGGAGATGCATGGCTCAGTAGCAGTTGCCTGGTCTTTTGAGACAGAACAGTAAATAGAACGGGCTTGTCTGGCTAAAACCTCGGAGCTAGTGGGAAGTGGTTTCTTGGGGGAGCTAGTTCAGTTAGCCTGTGTGCAATCTCCAGCCTGTGGAGAGAGGCCCAGTTCTCATGCCCTTCCCGTTTGATTCCTCTGGCCACCCTCATCTCGCCGCCCTCTCGAAGGTGTTTGTGGGGACCTGGCTCTAGCAAGTGATTTAGGTCTTCATAGAGAAATGTGGTTTTTCCTTCCAAGACACTAGATAAAGATGTTTCTCAGCCTTAGTGCTTTGCACCAATGAGGACGACATTTCCATGTGACATGGGGAACTTGTCTCCTTGCATCTTTATACATTTGTGAAGATGACACGTCCCTCTTCTGTCCAGGTGGACCTCTTGTTGCTGTGTAGGTCCTGGCTGGCCTGCACATTTTCTTGCTGGCTTCGTGTCTTGCACTCAGCAGACTGGAGCTGACGCAGCTCCTTGGCAGCTGGGCACAGGACAGTGCCTGCTTTAACTGTAGGTACAGCAGAAAGATGGCACCGCCCGCGGGCCTCACCTGGGCAGGAAACAACTGCTCTGCTTTGTGCAGTCCTGAACATAATATTCATTCCCAAACTCCTGAAATTTTTAGTTTTCCACAAGCCAGGTCTTAACCACAAGAACCGAAGAGTCTAGTGTTTTCCTTCGCGAAGCATTGCCAGTCCTGCCATTTAGTAATCGAAAAGAACAGATGGTGAGAACAGAGGAAGAAGGGACTGTGCGTAAGCTGTTCTAAAGTTCCATCTACTCCTCTCCCTTTCTTCATCAGTGTAGATGGTCTCATTTGCTTAGGTCCCCAACAGAGTGTAGGATAATTGAAGGAAATCTTGAGTCAAATCTAAACAAAAGAAGAAAAAGCATAGATTTGTGCAGACCAGCAAGCCTGGGCGATGCTCTTGGCCTTGGGCCTCTTGGGAAGGAGCGCCTGAGTCCCTTGCATAAGGAACGCAGGAATCCCTTGCATCTCCAGGTTGCATTTAGCGCTAAGCCGCATCTGGACTGGAGCTACCAAGTTCAGCCTAGAAAGAAAGCGTCAAGTCATTATGGGAGACTGGTCCCCTGAGTGTTTGTGTGTGGAGACCGGTCGTTTATACTGAGAACAGCTACACGACTGCAGTGAGCATCTGCTGGATGGAAAAGTAGCCAGCTCGCCTCTGAGCACTGGAGAGACACTTTTCCCTTTTCCTCTGCCAGCTGCAGCAGGAAGCAGAGGAAGAGGAGGGGAGGAGAAGGGACTTCCGGGAGTTCCCTGGGCTGTTCTGTTTTGAAATCCTCCCTTTGTAGCTCTGGATGACCTTGAACTCCTGATCCTCCTGCTTCCCCTCCCATGCTGGAGCCTCAGGAGCCCCCCAGGCTCTGGGCCCCTTCTTGACAGACACCTTGAGGTCACGTGTCTAAAGACCCAGACTAACTAAAGGTTCTCACTTGGTTCAGCCTCATCCTCCTTGACTGGTGAGCTTGGGGGGCAATTGGCGTGGAGAGGACCAGTGTTTATCTGACGGCCACCAGATGGCCTTCTGTCAGCTTTCTGGGCCCCTTGCTCCTTCAGTCATTGGCACCCCCTTCTCTGTACTCGTCTGGGAGCTATTGCCTGTTTTCTGGAGATTACTCGACAGTCCATTTAAGTCCCTACTGTGTGCTAGAGATTAAGACTTCCAGCAAAGGTGCCTCTTTAGCCCTCAGATCTCTCCGTGTTCACCTTCTCAGAGGAGCCCTGCCCGATGGTCCCTGGTGTGAGGAATCTGGCAAGTGAGGATCGTCCCTCTCTCAGCTGTTACGTGATGATGGTGTGGCCAGTTCCCTCGGCCCTGGACGTTGGTGCGTGCTAAGAACTGTAACCAGTAATCGTAAGAGAAAATAAACCTCTTGTTCCCTCATGCCATTTGATGTCATTTATCAGCACCCAGGCAGTCGAACTGCTACAGACTCAGTCTGTGTTAGTCAGGTTCTCTAGAGATGCAGAATCCACACAAGCCCCTCAACATTCTGTGCTGCCCCTCACAGTTCTTCCAGTCCTGTGGCTCTAGAAAAGCACTTTGCTGCCCTGTTAACCTCCTGAAACTTCTTCCTAGGGACCTTTCCAGTGCCACTTGCCTGCAGTGGTCCCGGAGAGTTCTCTCTTCCTGACTGCTGCGGGACCCCGTGTTTCTTTGAAAGTTCTGGTTTCCCCGTCCCTCCCTCTTCCCTTTGTTCCCTTCTCCAGTCAGGCTTCTGCCGCCACCCTCCATGTTGGAACACGTTCTCCCGATCTTACATCATCGCCAACTGCACGGAGCCTGATCTCCCGCTGCCCTACACCCAGCCCCAGCTTTCCCAGCTGCCCATAATTTACCCCCACACACCCTCTGTAATCATCCCTGCCCTTGAGCAGCACTGGTCCTTTCTGGATGTCAGCTCCCCCAGCCTCGTTTCCACTTGCACACCCCTAACTTCCACACACCTGTATCTGCTTTTGCCAAGATTAAACTTCATTTTCTGCTCCCCACCCTTCACCTTAGTGGTAAGGGTGGTGGTCTCTCCCCCAATCTCGTAGTGAGTGAATCAGTAATGACTAACTTTGGTAACGTGTGTAGCTGTGTGTGTGTGTGTGTGTGTGTGTGTGTGTGTATAAGCGAGAACACCACAATGCTCACTCACTCGCTTGGAGGTCAGGGACAACTGTAAGAAGTTGGTTCTCAACTTACATCATGAGGGCTTTGGGGATCAAGCTGTGGTCTCCCAATTTACACACAGCTTTACCTGCCGAGCCATCTTGTCATGTCCTATGGTAGCTGAGAGGGTCCCGCAGCTATCTTCACAAGAAAAGAGGTCAGGTGGTTGTCACTTGACTGCTGACGGGCCTGTTTAAAAGCTCATGCAGTGATAATGAACAGCCTTTGGATCCTAGGGGTGTAATTCAGTCACAGCTTCTGCTCAGCGTGCTCCAAGGCCTGGGCTCCATCCCTGGCATCAGAAAACAGAACACAGGGCAAAGACAGAATCCACCACTCCAGTATGCAGTATTCAGGTTCAGCTACTGCTGTGGTCTGACCTTTCCTGAAAAATCACAGATCCTTTGGAAAATCTGATTTTAAAATAGATTTCCATGATCTGATTTGTGTGTTTGCCTACAGAGAAAACAGCCACCAACTTGAGCATATTGTATCCAGGGTAAGGTGATGCAGCTGTCTGCTGAAGACACATGAGTTGAGGAGCAAGGGAGGGTCAAAAGCAGCCCCCATCGTAAGGAGATTGACATTTCATTATTTTTTTCTTGCGACAGAGTCTTGCTTGTGACACAGCTGAGGCCGACAGTGGGATTCACTATGTAGCCTAAGTTAGCCGTGGGCTTGGATTTTTCTTGCTCAGCCTTCTGAGTCCTTTATACCCAACTGCATGTTCTTAAAATAATTAAAAAGTTTTAAGTTCGCCTCATCAATGCTAAAATGTCCTATCTTGCTTTTTATTACTAATTTCATTTTTGTCTCAAATACACTTGGCAAGCACCGAGCTCCACCCCCAAGATGATTTTTAATAATGACCTGGATTTATAAACACTTTTCGTTGTTTGACATGGGACCCAGTTTGAGCAGGGTTTGGTAGAGGATGATTCCTGTGGAGGAATCAGCCTGCTCAGGAACCGGCCGGCTCCTCACTGTCATAGGCTGTTCCCCCTACGGTGAAACTCATAAATGCCAAGCCATGCAAGACATTCTGGGAACTGCCACCTCCCTGCCCGGTGCCTTCAAGAACGGCCATACTGCAGTATTTTTATTCTGGCCTCAGGGTTTAAAAACCTCGAGCAAACAAAGGATCACAATTTAGTAATCCGAGATTACCAGAGACGGGCACCATCAACTACCCAGCTGGTGCAGCTGCCAAGACCGCAACTAGCTATCTAAAGTAGACTCACATAAAAATTTAAAAGTTTGGTTCCTTAGTCACATTAGCTACATTTCTTATGGCCACATGTGGCTGCCGTATTGGCCAGCACAGATAGAAGGGACATCTGCCTACTGCCCACCAACATGGGTCATGATGGTTCAAGATCCAGTTCAACAGTTAGTGAGCACATTTATTTACCTATCTGTATGGACTGATTTTGTGTTGCTGGAGGTCAAACCCTGGCGTATTCTAGGCAGATGTTTGCCACAAGCCACACCCCATTAATTTATATGCCTGCCTGTGCTACATGTCCCATGCAAGCACAAGAGTTTTATTCCAGAACCTGGAATGATAGGATTGCTTCAGCGCGCAGCTCCTTCCTCGTGTTCCTGAGTCGTGGGTTCCCGAGTCGTTCTCGAGCCACGGTAGACTCCTGATGCTTGTCTGTGTGAGGGGCTTCTCCATCTGCTGACCGCTCTGTCATCCACTGCCTCCTGGGGCAGCTCAGGGGCAGCTGAATTCTGCTCTCTGGCCATGGGGCCACCTCAGGGGGTCTTTGTGATCCCCCCAATATTCTTCATGTCTGTCCCTTCAACTGTCACAACTGTCTCGAGTTATGTGCCTCTCATCATTTTTTTTTTTTTTTTACAGTACGGAGAGTATTAGTCCATCTAGGCCTTACAATAAATAATGGGGCCCCCAGTGGGTTCCACAGTGGCAGACTAAAGTTCATACTCGTGAGGGAATCTTGACCTCATCAGCCTCCAGGGTGCCCCCCAACTCCTCTCCTCTGTGCTGTGCCCAGGGCTCCCTAAGGAGTGGAAACAAAGCAAAAGGTTTACAGTTTTTGGAGGGAGGACTTTGGTTCTTTTGCCAAGCAAGGCGTGAAAAACAGTTTCACCCATTTAAAATGTCCTTAATCTCATTTTAAAGAGAGTTTTTCCTTTAAAAAGTTGAGCATAATGTCACATTCTTGTTTTCTCTCATTCACTCCGAGACATTTAGGGTCACAAGTTTGCCCACATTGTGTTCCTGCCATCTGGAGTAGCCCAGAGCTGGGTGCTTCTTCCAGCTGAGCTCTGCCTCTGCCCTCCTACCCTCGAGCTCTGCCTCTTACTTCTGGGGAGCCACAGCTCACGGTCAACTTTCTCCTGGGTTGGAATTCCACTCCACATCTCTACTGTCTTCCCCAGCCTTTGAGTTGGAGGTCTTTCATCTTCTGGAGGGTCAGGATGTCTTAATACCTGGAACTGTATTGTCTTAATACCTGGTGCCTGAAAAAGACCATCCTGGAAGTCACAGTTCTGTACCAATACCTGCTCTTGTCCTCCATTGAGAGAACAAGACAAGACACCCCAAGCACCTAACTTAGAGGCCTTGGATGGGACACACTCAGAACTTGTCCTAGGATGGGCCTGAATCTCCAAATGTAGGGCACTGAAACATCCGATCTCTCTCTCTCCCATCTCCTCCCTTCTGCCCCTTTAATGAATTGTATGCCTGGGGGTCAGAGCCAGGGAATGATGAACACAAATAAACTAAATTTGTTAATCCTAGCAATGTTGACATGAAAATTTCCCTTTTTCTCTGTCTACATATTAAAAAAAAAAATTAAAGACCATTTACCTGATGTGATTGTGAATAATGATTGACCAAGTTTGGGTTGTATAGAATATGTGATGAGACCGTTAGGACATTTTATGACTTTCATATAAGTGGACCTAGAATGATCTTGCTTATCTATCTACCAATCCCTCATCCCATATAAAGTAAGCTTTGGCTAGAGGATACAGATATGTCATTGATACAATTAGGAATTTCTTTTGGGGGGAATGTTAGCAAGATTTTTTCTTGCCCAGATGACAGAATTAAGGATTACTAACTACAGGAATGAAGAGATGGCGAGTTTTAGTTTTGTTGTGTTTGATTTTTAGCACTCATGTCTTTCTTACAGCTAGCATGTCCTCTGGGACCAGGTAGTGTGTTAGATAGTCTGCCAGAGCTTTGGTTTGGTTTAGTTTTTTGAGAGCTGGGATCATAAAGCATATGTCATTCTACCAGCTTTTTTGTTTTTCTTTAGAAAATTCTGTTTACCAGTTGGGAACACTGTGTTACCATCATTGTATAGCATACCTATGGACTCTTATTACAGTTCTGATTCAGTTCAATAACCGATGATGTTCATTTGAATTATAGCTTGACTTTCAAGTTTCAGTCCTGGAGCTGGTGTCGTATGCCTTAAGTGTGTGCATGCGTGTGCGTGTGTGCGTGTGCGTGCGCGCGTGTGTGTGTGTGTGTGTGTGTGTGTGTGTGTGTACCTGGATATACTAGACTGTGGCTTTTTTTTTTGCTTCCGAGAATGGTGATGAAGCCTCTTCAAGGCTTTGGACTTTTTCCCCCCGGCAGGCAGTGAGAAGGGAGATGCCCCGGTTTCGCAAGTCTTCTGTTTTCTTTGTCTGTACAGGTTGTTCCTGACTTCATGGTTGGGAGGAAGTTGAGGATGCTGAGAAGTTCCTGCCATTTGGTGGGGTGAGCCAGTTCACCGGCCCCTGGTCTCCCACGAGCCAGGCCCTGTGGCTGTAGGGCAGAGGACCTTTACAAAACTGTTCTCTGTGTGAACGGGCGACTTAGGTTCTCCACTATCTATCCTGATTTGAGTGTGCAAGTAGTCTCGTGAGCTCCCTCTCCTTTCTCCTGGCCTGTCTGCTTTGTCCGCATCATCGTGAGACCTTAAGGGTGTTTGGACAAGGAAGTGTCTCTTACTTTGATTGTGGAAGAGTCTTTATACACTTCAATAGGAAACCTGCCTTGAGACTGTAGGTAAAGGTATTTGGACAAGGAAGCGTCTTGGGTTCTTTTCGTTGAGCCTTTACACACCCCAGAAAGAATTGTTTTTAAACATTGGTTTTATCATGTTCTAAGCCAGTAAATCTCACAGATGCTGATGGGCTGCCAAGAAAAATGGAACCCTTGCTTGTATGGCAGGAAGCAGAACGTCTGTCCCCTGCTGGTGAGTTCTTCCTCAGTGCCACCGGCCCACGTGGGCTTTGGTTGCCACAGAGAGGCGTTTGGCCGTTGCCGTCCCGAGTCTTGGATAGTCACCAGAAGGCTCTTAATCTCAAGCAGACAAACATACTTTTGAGACTGGACCACAGAGGAGCCAGGCCCTCAACAGGCGAGTCTGGAGCACAGAGCTTGGGATGGGTCTGAGCTGTTGAATCCCGTGTGCTCTGGGCCGTTTGCGAGCACCAGCAAGCGTGTGCCACGTTGCTGCGGGTCTGGGGGTTAAAGCACAACAGTGAGTTGCTTCGAGAAGAGCTGCACTGTAGTAGTTCACACTCAGGAGACGGAGGCGGGAGGATGCCATGGGCAAGACCAGCGTGGGCTCCAGAACAGGAACATGTCTTAAGACTAGTAAAGTTTGCTTTACTTCAGCTACTGTTAATTACAGTTTCTGGGTCTTGATGAAGATCAGCTGTTGTGTTTGCTGCGCGCACAGATGCGGGGAGTGCTGGTTCGTTGGACTGCAAGGTTGTTAAAATTAGGGCTGAGTAGATTCCGGTGGGCGTCACGCAGGCATGATGCCTAGCACCAGAGGCAGACACTCAAGCAAGTACAACTGCCTCTCCAGGGGCGCTGCGTGCAGGAAGTCCAGCCCCTGGCTGGAGTGGTCGCCCGGAGATAAAAGTGTGGGCTGTTGGAGGCGAGCCCCTCCTATCACTGGATGGCAAACTGTTGAAAGAAGATAAAGAGCAGGGATGTTCTTTTTGAAGAACAGGAGGGTGCTTCTGTCACACACATTCAAGTAGATTGAAGGGGGTACACCAGCGATGGTTTGGTTTTATGGTTGTATTTTGAAGGATTTGACCTGAGATGCAGGACTGCGTTCCAGAAAATGCTAAAGAAACTTCTTTAGCCAGTCTTTGTGACTGAACATGATATCATTTCTTCCTGCTTTTGTAAATGGACATTCCCTCAGACATTCAGATCTGTACCACAACATCTCTCTTTCTACCTGGCCCATGAGAGAGTTCAAGCGAAGTAACCCACCCTATTGGGGGTTTTTTTCATGTACTTTGTAATATTTGTTGGGAGTTTAAGGGATTCAAAGGGGTTATCGGTTTAGAATGGGGCTATATAAAATGTGACTACGTTTAGAAACCTAAACATACCTTACTTTGCACCTGACGGGTGCTGAACCACTTTAGTGATGAGAGGTGGCTTCAGATCACACCAGAAGTGCAGGTCAGCTCTTTACAGCAGCAAAACCCAGAGCCCCCACCCATGATGAACTGTTCACCCAGCAGCCAGGGCTGGAGCTTCAGGCTTCCAGGGCTGTGTTAATATCCTGTGGCCTGCTGATATTTAAACATGCAACCCTGCTCGCAGCACCAGATCTCTTAGCAAAGACCCAAAGTCACATTTGACTCGTTTAGTCAAGAACAACCATTTGTTCTTTTACCAGTGGGTTTTGGTTTGTCAGTGTGTGTGACCAACACTTGCCAACCACTTGTATCTCTGGGACTTTTTTTTTTTACTTCACACATGCAGTTGCACATGCTTTCTTTAGAAGCAGAATGGAGAGGGAAGACCTTGCGTTCATGCATAACAGCAGTCCACGGACCCTGGGAGTCGGCATGTCAGTTCTCAGCACAGTCATTCTCAGCTGACAGTTGGTAACGTCTGATTACCCTCCGTGAAATTGTGACCACAGCTGACCACTGTTGAGTGGGCAACAGACCAGGAAAGATGCACTCTCCCCTGTCCACTGCCTTCTCAAACTCAAGGAGGAGCCATTCAGACACCGGTTTTATCTTCCACCAGGAGTGTCATCCTGCAGCTGCCCTAAGTTCTGGGAATGTACAGCCCCTTCTGAGCTGAGGTTAACCACCTGCCCTAGGGCTGTTTAGCTTGCCCTCTGCTCCTGGGGAGAACAGACTCCTGTTTCTGCTGCGCCCTTTCCCCAGCATATCAGAAAGGTCTGCTCAGACCTCAGGGCCTGTGAAAGAGTTGCAGGATATTGCCCAAAACTCTTTGGGAACTGCTGTTCAACTTTACCCCAGCTTCTTCCCAAAAGCACTGAAAGCAACCAAGAAACTTAGCTCCATTCCAGAGTGTCCAGAACAATCCAGTGACTGCAGCTCAGTGGCCTGCAGGCACCGGGCAAGTGGCTGGTTGTCAGGTGCTGCTGGGGCAGGAGGTGGAGAGAATCCCAGGGTGAGAGTTGGCCCTGCACACGGAGCTTCCCAGGGTGGCTGCATGGTGCCCAAGCCCAGGCGGCTTTATTTCCTGCTGCCACGTGGCACCAGGAGGGTCAGTTCTCCTCCTTGAAGTCATGGGATAGTGTGTGTGAGAATTTGTATTTATTTATGCTGGCTGAGACAAGATTATTATTTTTTTCCTCAATCATCAAATTGGGCATCTGCTCCCTCCCCAAATTTTGCCAGTCTGCTTGAAAATGGTAGGCAAATGGAGGAGGTGGAAGGACTTAACAGTATGGTGGAAAGTAGCCCAGAAAATTACAAATGAAATAGCATAGTGTCAGGAGCCCCAGCTGGAAGGCACTGACTGGAAGCTACTGCTCTGTGTGTGTGTGTGTGTGTGTGTGTGTGTGTGTTTAAATCAGCATCCCTTCTCAGGAGAACGAAGGCTTAGAGAGTTGAGGGGATGTGCAGGTGGCAAGTCCAGCTTCCAGGCCAAGATTTAAGACTCCATTTCATGTATTCTTTAAGTTTCCCTTCGAAGGTTTATTGTCCTTGTGGCGCTTCTGAACCTGACAGTACTCCGAAAACCGGTTCATCTTCTTGGAAGGTTACAGCCTCGCAGCCAGAAGAATCCTCTAACATGGTCTCTCACCTGATACAAGACTGGGGATTTTCTCTGTTTTTATGTACCGTGTGCAGGTCATCACCCTCTCTGTATTTGAAAGCACCCTGCAGCATCCACTTCACTGTTCTATCTGAGGGCTGCTCTTGGTCCGGCTTGCTCTGAAGAACCATGGTGTCTCTCTTGAGCACTGTTTCTTTGTGTTCCCTGGACCACTGCTGTCTCAGCCCTGCCCTGTAGACCTGCGGGACGAGTTTGCCTGTTCCGGCCATGCTGCATGTCAGGCAGCCCTGTGTGTTCTGATTCTTCCGCTTACTGAGTCAGCATCTCAAGTTCCTTTAGCTCCTTCTGGTTCCCCTGCCTTGTCTTCACAGTCCTTAGCCCCCTTCTCTCCCTGCTCTGAATGGCATTTCAATGATCTGCTTTGTGGTACACAGGGAAGTACAAGAATCTTGCAGGGTAGCAGCCTTCCTTCACCGTAGAGTTGTGTAGGAGCCAGCAGATAGTTGGTCATAACCTTGAAGGATTTCCAGTATGCAAAGTGCCCAGTACACTTCCTGCATGGAGTGTGTGTGCTGTAGTTTATGGTCCTGCTTGTTCTCTGGAGGAACCTACTTGAGTAGGCTTCTAAAACACAGGACCTGAGCCCTGTTTTCTGCTGCCCAAGCAAGGGTCCCTTCAATTTTAAATTGCACAACCCAGGTGTATAGTGAGGTCCCTCCCCTCCCCACCCTTTCCTGTATCTGCTTCCACCTGATAAGCCAGCACAGCAGATCTTAAGGCAGAGTGGGGTAGGGGCTGAGCTTAACTCTCTCCCACCCCCAGCACCAGCCAATCCTGCAGGTAGATGAGAACCTTCTGTGCAAAATGGCACTCCCCCCAACACCTCTGCCCACCCCTCGGGTAAAGGAGAAGGATACAGGTTTCTGTCAAGCCAGGCAAGAGGGTGATGAAGCACCAGGCCCCGGGTGGCCAAGCAGAAAAAAACGATGTTTAGGAAAAGTCTGGTCTGCCCCGGGGAGAGGGCCAAGGACTTGCTCTTCTCGCAGCCAGTGCCAAGGGCCACCCGTGCTCCCCTCCCAGGGGAGGAGGGCGCTGGGCGACAAATGGCTGCCAGGTAGCAGCTGCATCGTGGCCTTGTGAATTTGGCAGTCATTGGAGCCTGTTGGTAAGATGTGCTCCCTGGAGAAGAGCTGAGGAGTAGAGTGGATTTCTTCACATGGAAGACCCGAGCACTCTCCCTGCTGCCCTCTGAGAAGAAATGTCTAATGGGATGGCTCCATCCAGCATCTACCAGAGAGGCTCCACCCTTCCTCCACCCTTCTAGGTTCTTGTTTGTCTGTTTTTCATCTTTATGGTCTAGGCATAGAATCTAGGGCCCTTGCTTGCTAAACAGGCAAATACTGCTGAGTCCTACCAAGTGCCATCACTGTCAGTTAACATTTTAAATATTCAGTTTAATGTGCTGACAAAGGTGTTTGTGGGCAGGTGCTGTTTTCCCAGTTAGCACCTGGCTTCCCTGCCAAAGTTGCATTTAATGTAGCAGATAAGATGCCCACGGGATTTTGATTTTTGAAAGCTTTTTACATTCCTTTTCAAAAGAAGCATCTACCACTTTTGTTATTCATGATAAAGTCTGGGTCCAGGGACATCCTCCACCTGAGATCCGCCCGAGCTCTAATCAGTACAGAGCAGCCCCTCCAAGGGTTGGGGTGTTGCATTCACTCTCCTTCCTTGAGTCCTCCGCAGAGGCACCTCCCGATAGATCCTGAGCCGTTTTAAGACTGTAGACTAAGGCTAAGAGTTGCCTTCCCTTCTAGTCAGACTCCTAACTCTTTTCCCTTCACTCTTGCGTGCTTATTTCTTATGACCCAGGAATGGCAGCGAGGAGGGCAAAGAGAGGTGCGAGTCCAACAGAAACCCCAGCCTAAAGGGCACAGTCGGGCAGCTCCTGCACAGCACCTTCAACCAGCTTCTCCAGGCGGATCATGAGCGTGAAGAATGCCATGGGCTGGAGAGTGGCATAGGACGCGAGACTTCATGAAGGCCTGTGCCAAGCAGGCTGGCCATTCTAATTCCGCCCTGCCTGCAGCTCCACCATGCCTGTGCTCCTGGAGAACGTAGAAGCAGGCCTTGTGTAGATGAATTCCTTCCCCTCTTGTTGCTTAGTTGGTGTTAGCGGAGTGAGTTCGCAGAAGTTCGGATTGGTATGGGTCATGTGCTGGTACCTCTGGTGTTAGAAGGTTCAAGGCTGTGGCAGACAGCTGCCCTCAGAAGGAAGGTCAGTTGCTCAGCTTTTTTTTTTTCCCCTTCCGTGAATGGGGCCTTGGGGCCGAGATTCCCTGGGAAGCTGTGAAGAAGGCCACTGGTGGCCTGAAGGGGTCTCTGAGTCTGTAGGCTTGAGGTGGAGGTGAAAGATTTTCCTTTCCAGGGAAGGGCTAGTCGATGGCTGAACCCAACCTTAAATTTTTCAGCTTGTATAACTTTTTATTTCTCCATGACACCAAGTTAATACGCATTCAGTAGAAGGCATCCTTGGAATTTGGGGTTTGACTGTTTCTGTAGCCACAGTTGCCATCCATCACCCCAGTTGTGAGTGGGGACCAGGGGTGCTTTATGTACAGTGCGCTGCTGCTAAGCGAGGATGTTGTGTTGCGCCGTGAAGTACATTTTTACTTTTCCATGGGTTTGTTGGCATGAACCAACCCCCACAAGACCCAGGAGCCCCTGTACTCTCAGGGGCGGCTCTGTTCCCAGCAGTTAACTCCTTGGCTAGATACAACATTGGTGAGACTTTGCCTAGTTTTTCATGTGCCCCCTCTAACCATATGCACCCTGCTTCTTCCTCCCTACATGGAAGAACAGACTTTGTTGACTCTTAGGTGTTCTAGTTCCCTTGCCCACACCACGGACCCGAAGCCAGGAGAATCTGCTGCAAGTCTGCGCTGTTTCCATGGAGACAGAGTGTAACTGGCGGATCAGTTGGAAACCTGCACAGGGCTGGTTAAGGAATTCATGCTGAGCCTGGGGCTTCTTCAGGTCTCCTTCACCTGGCTGCCCCTAGAGCTCAAGGCTGAGAAAGAACGAGAAGGGCCCAGGCCCTTCACCCAGCAGGGAATGGGAGGAGGTAGAGAAGCTAGGCCTAGGCCAAAATGGACGGCCAGGGACTGAGTATCTGAGAGACATAAATGATTCAGGCCAAGATTGTAAGAAGCCAGAGAACATGTTGAAGAGACACATCTGTGCTCTTGAGCCCTTGCCAGGAGTCACATATTTTGTCCAAAAGACATTTAATAGAACTTGGTGTGAAATTTGTTTTCCCTGATAACAGCCACCTAGGATTTTAAGTAAAGTGACTTCACTCCTCATCTGTATAGCAAGACTGACACTCAGGGACGTGACAGGAGGGTTAAATGGGCACTTGATGAATATGACATCAGGTGTGATGGGGTTTGAGAATGAAACCCATGTGAGGTCAGGTTCTCGGGCGTAGTGGTTGATGGGAAATTCACTCTGATGCCAGAAGCTGAGCAAAGTGGTAGCAGGTCTGGGGTCTAGGGGTGGCAGATCTAGAAGGCAAACTCCCAAAGCATGGAAAGCCTTGACTACCACCATTTTCTGTAATCTTTTTTTTTTTTAATTCAGTTCTGCACGTGTGTGTGTGTGTGTGTGTGTGTGTGTGTGTGTGTGTGTGTGTATAAGTATGTGTGTGTGTGTGTGTAGAACCACAGGCTTATTGGGGAACCACCATGGACTGCCTCCACCTCCACCTCATTTACTCTGCCCCAGGATTCACAGGCTCCGCCCTACCAGGACCAGAATGCAGGCCACCCCTGCTTCCGCCTACATGGGCTCTGAACTCAGGACCTTCCGCCTGCAAGGCAGAGACTTAACCCCTAAGCCACCTCTCCAGCCCCCCATTTTCTGTAATCTTGAAAGGGGGAAATAGAGGAATTTTTTTTGGAGCTGGGAAGACAACTAAAAGGAGTTTCACAGTCTTTCACCCCTAGATTGTCACCCCTCCTTTCCACCTGCACACCTCTCCCTTGAGCATGCGTGGGGCATGTTGCCCACCTCTGCGCAGCCTATTCTCAGGGGGGACGGTGCAGAGCTGGCTGAGCACCTCACAGTGCCCAGTTGCAGAGGGGTCTGCTTGGATGTCGAAGGCACCTGTGATGCTTTAGCCTCCATTTTAGCAAAGCCCATGCCAGCCGGGTGCGGCTGGTGACTTTCACGGGTTGCCGCCCTTACTAAGGCACAGCCTATACCCGAAGCCAAGAAACACATCAGCTTCCTGGAACTCAGAGCCGGGATCCCAGCTGTCTCAATCTTCAACGCACATGCGTGCCACCCTGGTTAGCCCCCAGTGTTGTAGGCACGAAGGCTGCAGGCTTGGCCACGGTGGCATATCTAGTGTGGTTTGGCTTTGTCCCCAGCCTAGCCCACCCTTTGGAGATGTCTTTGCTGTTTGTCAAATGCTCCAGTAGTTTGACCATTTTAATATCTGAATATCTCTTACTGAGACTTGTAGAGCTTGTTCTGGGTTGACCTAAACCCTCAGCCATGTTCTTACCTATTGCAGATGAACCATTTGTATTTATGGCAGCAGAGGCTCACCAGTGCACACATTCCAGCCCAGCATTATGAAGCCCAGGCCCTGCCTTCATGTTAGGCACCTCAACTTACTCCACTTTTCCTGGGGGCACATTTCAAATTCAGAATCTAGGATGTCTCTCTTTACCTCCAAACTGTTTTTCCTCTCTCTCTCATCTTTTCCTTGGTGTCTTGGGGGTTCCTTAATCTCTTCTCTCTGGCTTTGCACAGCATTGTCCCTTATCTCCTGTGGGCTGCCTCCTCCTGCTCAGAGGGATCTCTGCCCTCTCCAAGATATCTATCCTTCCTCTCTACCTTTGCACAGGGAAAATACAGATACTTATCCTCTGGGACTCTTCCCCAAGATCTCTAGCCTCCCACCCCAGTGGCGATGGATGGAGGTGAGGGATGGCTGCAACACAAACCTTTTTGTACTTTTCTGTCCTGAGTTCCATGAGTCTCTTGGACCTAAAGCATCCCAGACCAAACGGAGGTGACTGTTGTTACTCAGCCTAACTTTAGGACATTCTCAATATTCAAGTTTTTTTTTTAATTTTTTTATTATTTATTCAATTGTGCGTGTATGCATGTATGCACGTGTTTGTGTTTGTGTGTGTGTGTGTGTAGAACCACGGGCCGCCTCCATGCCCCCCTTCCACCGGGCGTTTATACGTGGGATCTAGGATCTGAACTCAGGACCTTCTGCCTGCAAGGCAGAGGCTTAACCCCTGAGCCACCTCTCCAGTCCCAATATTCAAGTTTTTTATAGCCAGGTCAAAGGTGAAGGATGGAGTTTGTCAAGGACAGACTCTCACTTCAAATGGGTGCATTTTTAGTATCTCCTGGAGAGAATTAAGTGAGTTTAAGTTTAATGAATTTTTAGTTATAATCTAGTATATGTACTATAGAACTATGTATTTTACTCATTTGGAGATCTTGACTTGCAGAAAAAAATGGTCACTAATCCTTTCTCAATGCTCTTACTAATATAAAATTTATCATATATTTAAAACAATATTCTCTCTCTCTCTCTCTCTCATTAATAAAAACAGGGAAAGTTTGCTCTTCCCCCACTCCAACTTTTTGGACTGAGGATTAACCAAGACTTCAACCTAAAAAGAAAAAAATTATTTGAGGGGGTGGGTGGATGCAAACTTACCAGGGTGTGCCGGTGAAGGGAGAGCTTTCTGTCTTCTCCACCATGCAGGCTGGGAGGAATTGAACTCAGGTCCCCAGATTTGTAAGCAGGCATCTTACCTCACTGATCTCAGCATTTTGAAATGTTTAATTTCTCTTAAAGTATCTGTAAGTTTAGATAGGTGAGAGTTATCAGCAAGATTGTTTTGTTTAGACATTTCTGAAGACTGGATGGGTATTTTTTTTTTAATTGTGTATGTATGTGTGTGAATGCACGGTGTGTCCCTGTGGAGACCCAAGGTGAGTTTGGGAATCATCCAGTATTGCCCTACCTCCTTTTTGCTTTGCTCTGGGATTTCCCAGATTCTGCTTCCAAAACAGAAGATGCAGTCCACCATTTCTGCCTGATGTTTTGATCTGGGATCTGGGATCTGAACTCAGGTACTTCTGCTTTTGATAGAGTCTTAACCCCTGAGCCATTTCTCCTGCCCTGGATGAGTATTATAAACAATTAAAAAAATACTTTGTGTGTGTGTGTGTGTGTGTGTGTGAGAGAGAGAGAGAGAGAGAGAGAGAGAGAGAGAGAGAGAGAGAGGGAGAGAGGTGGTGCGCATGTGTAATTTGCAGTTCTCTCCTTCCACCATGGAGGCTTCCAAGGGCAGGGCTTGGACCTTCAGATTCACAAGGCTTTTCTTACCTGCTGAACTATTTCACTGGCTCTCTGGTGGGAATTTTAACAGTTGACTTGATCCATACTGTAAAGGAGAGTAGATCATCTATCCAGTAAAAAGCAAAGATTCCTATACTGCTTTCCAGAAAGGTCTCTACAGTTTGATTATAAATCACTGAACAAGAATGCTGTGTGTAGTGTACCAAGTATTCTGTGGAGAGTCTGGCCCCGGGAAGCCCTCGAAGCACGTTGTAGTGCTCTTATCACTAGTAGTTCCTCACAGGGGCGCAATACTTGAAAATCCCAAGAATGTTCCAGAACAACAGTAACATGGAAGCCAAGCATTGGAGCAGCGAGAGACGAACAGAAAAACCTGTGGAGAGCCAAGGAATCATGGTGTCATGTGTGGTCCCACACGGAGGTGATGGGACCTGTTTGAGGACAACTCAAGTAAAGTGACACCCTCAGGCAGCCTGTCCCTGTCCCCGGACGCCCTGAAAGGCTGAAAGTGGGGAAGTGGCTGAGCCCCTGCTGGTTGCCAGCGATGCCTGGGAGCGGCTGCTGCTTGGGGTGCCGGAGGTGGGCCTGGGGCCTGTGTGGCAGGCGGGCTTCTCCGGGGCCTTTCCTCCACTGCGGTGTCTGCCCAGTGCCACACTGCGTTGTCGTTGAGGGAGGCTGTGTTTGTCACCAGGGCCACGCGTGTTTAGCTCTGCGACATGCCACAGTCTAGCTTTCTCTGACCGTCAGGACTGGACACAGCATCCTGCCATTTCCACACTTTTGGGCCTTTAAGACCCAGAGCGAACTTTCTCAAGCTCGAGCCCTTGTGTAATTAGAGATGACTTCTGTGTCTTCCTCACACAGAGAGGGAGGGGCATGCATTTGGTCCTGATGGACAGGTGTGAAACTTTCCCCCTTAGTAGAAGGAGAGAACAGTCTCCCCTTCATGGCACTGTGGACATCCTGTCTCTCATCCTCGTCTTTATCTTTTCCCATCTCTGGTCTAGCTGAGCACCATCTCACGTTTCTCTTCCAGGCTGGGGACCCGGCATTCATTTAGCTCTTTTTGGTTTTGCTTTTTGTGGCGTCGAGAATGGAACCCAGGGCCTCAGGTGTGCTCCGCAGGCGCTGTGCTGTGGCACCCCAGGCGCTGCTAGGGTGCTGGCGCCCCACCAGGAGCCTCCTTCAGTATGGCTGGGACATTGGTAGTGGGGCCCATGCAGCCAATCTTGGGTGGATTTCATGGAATCAGCGACAGTACACAGGAACTGCACCGTCTGTACAGGCACGGGATGGCTTCTTGCCCTAAAGCCCTCCATTCTCTCCTTTTGCAGATCTCTCCAGCTCTGTTCCAGAAGTGGGGGCTCTAAGGCGTGACCCTGCGCACGCCTGGGCCTAGTGGTTGGTGTCAGTGCTTCAGAAGAGGGTGGCTTGATAAGAAGAAGAAAACAGGTCAGTTAATCTTTGTAGACATGCCTCGAGTCACAATATCGAGGGATGTTGCGTCTTTCTGTGCCTTAGGATCTCAGCTGGTGTCAGTCAGCGGCAGATACTCTGACTGGGTGCCCAGTCTTCAAACACTCACATATTTAATGTCATGATGGCCTGGGTGGGCATTTCAAATGATTGTTTGGCCCTGTTGAATGATGATGCATCTAGTTTTGCTTTATTTCTACTTATATTTATAAAGTCTGCATGTATCTATATAGCTGTATTCATTACTATATTATTCGTTTATTTATTTTTCTTAATCTAAATTTAACAGCCAGGAGACCAAAGCAGAAGACTGAGGACTCAAAGCCAACATGACCTATATAGATTGACTCTCTCTCTCTCTCTCTCAAAAAGTACAATCAAATAAAAAATTATCTTCCAAAAACTCAGTATAAGTTGATAGAATAATTCATTTTATGTTTGCTTAGATTACAGTAAATGCAGATTCTTTATCAGTTATCTTATACTTTTTTTGTTCATCAAAATTTGTTGGAAATGAGCTGGAGAATGATTAAACCTCTGCCTTGAAAGCAGAAAATCCTGAGTTCAGATCTGGGTTCCACTAAAAACTCCAAATGGAAATGGCAGCCTCTACTTCCAGCCCTGGACGGCAGAGCATAGCAAAGAGGAGGCGATACCTAAAATCACCCTTGGGCCTCCACAGTACACACAGTGCCCTCTGATACACAGAGATACTCAGACAGACAGACAGACAGTACACACAGTGCCCTCTGATACACAGAGATACTCAGACAGACAGACAGACAGGCAGGCAGACACACACACACACACACACACATACACATACACACACACATGCAAGAATAAAAAAATTTAAAAATTTATCAGAGTGCTATGCTTAAAAAGGTGAATTCAATAAAAAGCACACATGAATCAAACAATTATACATGCTCATGGATTACAGGAATTCTAGGAATTGATGATACTTTTGTCACAGTCTGTTAAGTATGTATATAAATGTACAGAATAACATGTATGTACTCCTGCATTTTTTTCCCTGAGAAACCACCCCAAAATTGTTAGAAATAGGGATTTTGAAGCATAAATCTTAATAGATTTAAATGGTCTGCTAGCGTGAGAAACATCACGAGAAAACAGTGATTTGGGTTTCCCCTATTAATTTTGGGCATTGTTTCTCTGTTAAACATGGGAGATGTGTGCTGAGCAGGAGTCCTGCACTGTATGCCCCTGCGATTCATTTTACCACATTCAGGAACCCATCTAGGCTCATGTCTTCATGTGTGTTTGTGTTTTTCTGTTGATGATACAGCATAAAACTTGACACCAGGTTGATACTACAAAAAATAGAAGCCTTTTGGTTCACAGTTCTGGAGACTGGAAATCTAGGGCACAGCACTGGTATCTATCTAGGAGGCACCTTTCACCACGGCATGGTGAGGGCATCACGTGATGAGACATGTAGAGTCTTTTGGAAAGTGATTAATCTTGGCACGGGGGCCACCTGACCCAGTCTTGGTCACCTCCTGAGGACCCCACCTGCAAATACCGTTAAGATTTGAAGAGTGTTTCTAAGATGTACTTTGAGAGAACCACATGTAAGGCACATTTTGTCTTTAAAAGGTTGTGTGTACAAACCCAAACCCCATGCATTCTGACACTGAGCTGTGTCCCATTTTTCTCTTGAGAAGACAAGTCCCTTTCTGAGGTTCCCTTTGGCCCTTTGGGTAGAATTTTAGCTTGGTATTTATTACTTGTTAATAAACTTCTACCTCTAGGCCTTGTCTGCTGTATTCTTGGGAGGCTGCAGGTCGATAGCTTATGGGGAGGATTATCATATGTTAGGTAGTAGCCCCTTAAAGTTGGTGGAGGAAACCATACATTTCTTATATTGTTTTTAACCATCCTCTTTATACCAAAGTTGATCTTGATCTTAGGTTGCTACTAGGAAATTCTTGTTTGGGGATACTAACACTATTAAGAAGGATTCAGCTGGAATATCTTCCTAGGTGAAAGATAGCATTTACTTTTGTGCTTGTAGCTCAGAAGTGAGTATGGCCCGAGGAAGTAAATTTTGATGTGACACAGCAATAGATTCCCTTTGGTGATTTTTATAATACTCGATTTTTTTGTAGATCTGCCCTCTGTTATCTAAACTTAGTAAATTACTTAACTTTATAGTTAGGGATATGAGGTGATTCAAATGGGGGATCTGAGAAGAAACTGAGCACAGTTTGAAAGAAAATGTGATATATAAATAGTGGTTTAATAAAGTACAATATCCCCAAAATTCCATAGTCGTTGTAGCAGGGAAGGGAGCTTAAAAGAAAAGCACAGTGGGGCATCAGGTTGAAAATGACACATTGTGATTGTGGAAGAAAAAGGTCTCTGTGTAGAGCCGAGGCTACCCTCAAAGTTAGATTCTCTTATCTCTGCTTCCCAAGTGTTGTTCCAGGTGTATATACCACCATTCCTAGATAGTGCTGGATCTTTTACTTGGAATTCACTAATTGAATATCTCTTGTTTCCTTTGCAGAGTGGAGGAGTGATAAGGGAAGAAAAAGGAAGTAAACAGTCACTTCCTCATCTGGGTGGATGATAACTGCAAAAGGCTATTTTGAGTCTATCCCTCGGGATGGAAAAATGGAGGTAATTAGTGGTGGGGGTTCTTCTATCCTCTGGAGTAGAGGCTACTTGAATTTTTTTAGGGAGCAGGCCTTTTCAATGTTGATTTTTAAGTTTAGTCACAATTCTAACAGGATTGGCTTCTCCAGTGTCTTACCGAATTGCCTCTCCATTAAAATCACTGAATCATAGTGCAATTACATGCATCCTACAGTGTCTTGTCGAGCAGTTCCTGCATCTGGAATATTTATTGGAACAAAGTGAATCCAGGTTGTGCAGTAGGTGCTGGCCCTATGGCTGTTCTCTTTGTTCATTGTCGGCCTGGCCTTCCCACCTTTGCTCACCGAGTAGAAAAGGTAAAGAAACCAAAGCCATTTTGATTCTGCACATCTGGATGAAAGTGTAAGTCATTCTGGAGCAGGTGCGATGGCTTCCGCCCGTGATGTAGCACTGGGGAGCTCAAGACACAAAGTTATTCTTTGCTACCTGTCTGGTTGGAGTCCAGCCTGGGCTACACAATGAGATCCTGTCTCAGAAAAAAAATCATTTGCGCATGTAACCAATGTAGATTTGAATTAGAAAGAGGATGTCAGATATTTTTTAGTACCATTTAAATCCTTAGTAGCTATGAGCAGCAGCATTTGGCCAACAAGGCTGGATTTTCCTGCGATCACATCAGCCATTTCTCGTTTTAGTTCTGTGGCAGAGGCTTCTTAAAGGCATAAACCTCATCCCAATGACGTCAAGCTCACCCGCTGGCTCAGGAGGCTCAGACCTGTCTTCCATCAGCACCATGATGTCAGCAGTAATGAGTGCAGGGGGTGTCTCCGAGAATGGCGGAAACCCCCAGGGCATCAAATCCCCCATGAGGCCTCCAGGACCAAATCGGATTGGCAGAAGGAACCAGGTAAAATGTCCTTGAGCCAGTTGGTAGCAGCCAATGACCTTAGGAGACTGGAAGGAGAAGTCACCCAGCTGCCTTGGGTGCATTCTGAATTAAAGACATGACCAGAGGCCTTAGTCACTCATCAGGAACTGATTTCCCATATCATGCATCAGTTTCCCTTCATGGAGGAAATTTATTCTGCCATAGTATCAGCACTGGAGAAAGCACTCTTATTCTTTGCCCTATGGTTTGATTTAAACATAAGCTTTCTTCCCATTGTGGTCAAGGCAATGAATTAGACTACCTCTGCTGCCATGTGGTTTCTTTCCTTATTTTCACAGCCAGTTAATTTGCTTTCTGAGCTACATGCTTGATTTTTTTTTAAAGTATCTTTAGATAATTGACAGATGAGTCCTGTTCGAACTGGACTGCTGCTCAGCCTTCTACTTTTGAAGACATGCAGATTTTGGTCTAGAGAATTCCATTTAAGATTCCACCAAATTGGTGGTAGAGCACATGTGAAGCATGTGCAAGACCCTGGGTTCAATTCTCAACATCAAAAAATAGAAGGTGCTATTTAATACTGTTGAATTTTCAGTGGGTGTGGAATTGAGACTGGTGGGAAAGAGGAACTCGGTAGACAAAGTTGGGAGGAATGAGTGCTGTTATAAAAGTCCCCGTTTCCTCCATTTAATTAGTAGACAAATGGAGCACTTTAGAAGTTGTTGCTGTTACTATAGCAACATGTTTGAACACAGCAGCTCAAGAAAGGAAGCAGAGAGTGAGGGATTCTGGACTCTCTTCTGAATCCATACAGTGTGAATTGACTTCATGCTGTACTAACCTTTTGGGGAGGAGGCAGTTTTCTGAGCATGTCTAGAGTCAGATATGTCATCAAATCCCCCGTGAGGCTGGAAAACAAACCTGTTGGGCTTTGTGAACTAATGATTCTCCTTCTGCAGACTTCAGTGAGCACATCTATGGGCAGCTTTGGGGTAATGTGCCCTCCAGGAAGGGTGGCAGCAGCCCAATCTTACCTGCTGTATGTGGGATTGTTTGGCTCCACGCCTTGCCCCAGGTTGAGAATGATGTTTTCGGGTGGGAACATTGATACCTTTCTCTCTTTTTCTCCCTTGCCTCCCTGTGACTGTGGCCCAAGTCGAGATGGAGCGCTAGCTCCGGGAAGAAAAGGTTTACTTCCACTCTCGTGTCTGTCCTTCATTTCTCCCTCCATCTCTCCATTCTTCAATCCATTAACAATGTACCCAGCTTCTGCTTCCACCGAGCTACTGACTGCCAGGCACCAAGGGTTCCAGGATGAGTAAGATGGACGAGGTACCTGCGCTGCTTTGAACGAGTTGGGAGCAAGAACTTGTTCTTAAATAGCGCAGCATAGGCACAGCTGGCCCCAGTCTAGCTTCTGGTTCTCCCCCATGCTAACAGCCAGTAGCTGGGCTACTGAAGATGCTCACAGCACCTTCCATCTCTGCACACTGGGTTGAGATTGTCGCTCGGGAGTGAGGAAGCAAATGTGTAACTGGGCTACTGGCCTTCCCCCTCCTGTCTCCTCCAGGGTGTGCTATGTAGCCTTGTCTTTAGGAGGAGATCCGGGCCAGAGTCAGTGTGCTAACTAATACAGAGCCTAATTTAAGAAGACAGAATACGGTGCAGAGTGTGCAAGGGAGAAGGAAGTACCCTTCTTACTCAGAACCCCAGGGAGAGGCTCATCCATGCGAGCATGGAGTTCCAGGACAGATTGGCTGCCACCGGATGCCGACAGGGGTGCCAGATTGTTTCATTATGGAATGGTTAGTTATCACATTAGCTGCTAATTTTATCTTTCAGCTCAGGAAGTGTTCTTCCACCAGTGCAACTGCCATAGCTGGGCTGAGAACTCTCTAGTAGCTTTCTTCCTACTGGCTGCTGTACAATGCTGCTGCTTTTTTTTTTTTTTTTTTTTAAATAATATTTAGTTTACCTTTAAAAATTAGTTAATCCAAGTCCAGACCACCTTTCCTAACCACCTTGGGTTTAGTAGACTTCTATTATGGTCTGCATGACATCATTGGCAGCTGCAAGTTTGGCTGCCGTTAATGATCACGTGTAGAGCCAGATCCACGAGCTCCACGCCATGTGTCTGTATCTACTTCGAGGTGACCACAGGAGTGTTCTTTAAGGGCGTCTCTTTAAGTGCTCACCTCTTGACACTTGGTGGCCTAGAGAGCTGAATTTTTTTTTTTTTAAATCAAGGTCTTACTATAGTGCCAGACTGGCCTGAGTTCTTGGGCTCAAGCAGTCATCCTGTCTGTTTTCTGAGTAACAGGGACTACAGACATGAGCTGATGTGTCTGGTTGAGGTTTGTGACTCTCTTCCAAGACAAGATTTTCAGACTGGCTTGAACCAGCTATAAAGCTGAGGATAACCTTGTCTCCTTAGTCCTCCTGCCTTCTTCACCTAAGCACTGGAACTGGAGGCACATGCCCACACCTGTTTTACAGGGTGTTGAGGATCAAACCTGTAACCATTTGCGTGCTAGGCAAGCACTATAGCAACTGAGCTACAGTCTCTGGTTTGGCTTTTTCAATTTAAACATATATAATATTGGCGAATCTTTTAATTTTAAAAAAAAAAATACATTGTACTTAAACCTAATAGCTAATAAAAATACTTCAGGGATTGAATTTGATGCTACATTTTGACCAACCTATGAGACCTCGCTTATGAGAGAACCATAAGTATATGAATAATTGGATGAGACCAGTTTTTGTTTGTTCTTTTTTGTTTGTTTTTAATGTCTCTGGAATCTTCAGCTTGCCTGGCATTTGAGAGTGAGAAAAATGTGTGTCAGCCTACCTAGTTCTCAGGTGCACTTCAGTTCCAAAAGTGTTGTAGAGCTTAGAATGAGACTGGTTCTAGAGAGGACTAAGAAGGCAGCTACAAGCTACATCATCCCATATTCACTCCACCCATCTGGTTTATGGTGCCATTTGTTTTTATAGTCTGTACGATGACTTTTATTTTCATCACCTTTCATGAACAACCACAAGGGTGTTTCCTTTCTGTGCCTTCGGGTTAATCCTTTTTCGGGCAGACTTTATATAGCATCGTGGTTTAGGGTATGGGCTGTCAAGCAGCTGGCCTAAGGGCGAAGCCCATGTCTACTTCTGTAATTATTCTGCGTTTGGAACAAATTACTTACTTGTCTTTCCTCATCCAGGAAATGGGATACTTAATAAGTGGCCATCTCTCAGTGGTCATGGGGGAAAATATCCTCCAAACCTTACATTGCTGTAAATTCATTGCTTAGCCCATAGTAAGTGCTCAATAATTGGTATTAATAGCAGGACAGAAATTCACCCAGATAAGAGAGAGTAAAAAGAGATCTATTGAAAGATGCTCAAGAACAGAAGAATGATAAGTAGCCTTACCAGAGTGTCCAGCTCCTGGCAAGACTGCACGGGGCTCTCAGTTCTCCTTCCCTGACCTTTCATTTCTTTAGCTCTGATGACTTCCTCCTGATGCTTTCTCAGCAAGGCTTTTCACATGAGCTGTCTCTGTCCATCTCTGTAAGAATACTAGTGAAAGTGCTTGTGGCCGCCTGATGGGCTGATCTGGAGGTCCCTAAGTCCACGTGCACTGACATCTTCCGAGGAGTTGATAAGCCAGACAGCTTTCTGAGGTTCCCCAAGATTCTGATTCAGCATGTTGTAAGTCTCCTACAGAAAAATGGATTACACAGAGTTCCTTAGCTGATCCTGCTCTTTTTTGCAATCTCTGAGCATCTTAGCTCTGGGGAGAGCTGCCTGTGCCTGATTTCAATCAGCTTTGGGAACAGAGACAGGGACCTAGGTTTTCTTTGGCAAAGTTCCCCAGCTGTCCCCCTTGAATCACGCGAGAGAAGGACATGCCTGAATGAGATTGTCCTGATTGCTGTAGGTGGGAAGACCCCCTCCTTTGTGGTCATGATAGCGCCATAGCCAGAGACAGCAGCACGCGCAAGCATGGCCCGTGCGTGTTCTTGACCATGGTGCGGCTGGTTGCTTCAGCTTCTGCCGCAGCGCTTCCCCAGATGGAAGTTACAACCTGAAGTCTTGAGCCAGTTAGACCTTTTCTCCCTTAAGTTTGCTTCCTGTGAGGTACTTAGTCACAGCAAGGAGATGAGTAACTAAAACAAGAGACCGATAATAAGGGGCATGTTCTAGGATTCTCCATGAATCCTTTGGAAGGAGTAACTTTAGCAGAGGATCAGTGGAAGAGGTTAACCTTTCATTAAAAAGGTAAAAATGCCCACTTGAAGGAAGTTTGTTCTGTATATTTTGAAGGAAAATAAAATTTGCCATCTAGCCAAATAGTGATCTGGGTTTTGTCTCTTTGTGAAAGCCCTCAGTCCAATGTAGCGTTCCTGTCTGCATAGACAGAGACAGTTTTTAGACTTGGTTTGTGGCACTGTCAAGATACCAGGTTTGCAGGCAACTATGCTGCTCCTGCTGTTCTTGGGGCCACCAAGGAGTCTTTGAATTGGTAAGGTGGGTGTGTCACTTCTATATTCCTAAGGAGCCTTAGACGTGGTAGGAGACAGCTTGGGGCTGGGCATAGTGGTAGATGCTTATAATGCCAGCATCAGGTTACTACTCGAGGCAAGAGGATCAAGAGTTTGTGGTCAACCTGGGCTACATGAGACAACTAAAAAATAAACTACAAAAGAAAATGGTGCATGGAACCTGGATAAAAGTTGATGAGAAAAATGTGTTCCTTTCCTAGCTCAGCTGTGAGTGACTTATACTCACTTTCTTGGTCCATCACTGACGGTTGAATGGTGTGTGTAAGGAGAGCTCACTATTTGTTATTGAACAGTGTGTAAGGAGAACTCACTATTTGTTGAATGGTGTGTAAGGAGAACTCACTATTTGTTGTTGAATGGTGTGTGTAAGGAGAACTCTGGTATTTGTGGTTGAATGGTGTATGTAAGAAGAGCTCTGCTATTGTTGAATGGTGTGTAAGGAGAACTCTACTATTTATTGTTGAATGGTGTGTGTAAGAAGAGCTCTGCTATTTATTGTTGAATGGTGTGTGTAAGAAGAGCTCTGCTATTTATTGTTGAATGGTGTGTAAGGAGAACTCTACTATTTATTGAGCACTTACTGTGTGCCACACACTGCCACAGTGCATTACCTTCAGCACAGTGTGGCCGATACTATAATTTCCCAGTTACAATCAAGGAAACTGAGGGCGGATGGGGAAGCAGCCTGCGCAAGCACCTGGACTGGGTCCCATCCAGTGATCTCAGTGAATGTAGAGCCAGTTCTTGAGACATACTAATAGAAATTCACCCTCCATTTCCATCTCTTTTTAGGAAACGAAAGAGGAGAAGTCTTCCTACAACTGTCCCCTGTGCGAAAAAGTGTGCTCCACCCAGCACCAGTTAACCATGCACATTCGCCAGGTCGGTCGTTGCTTCTGTATTTTTATTTAAATTATTCTTCAGTAGCCGAAGATGGTTTTATTTTAATTGAATTGCCTAGTGAGTTGAGCTGTGTGTAAGATTTTGTGTTACAATAATGTTGGAAATAGTTTTGAAGTAATTTTTAAGTGTTCATGTGACTGTGACAGAGTCCAAATCTAGTCAAGTGCTATTTGTATTAATGGAAGACTTTGATCATGTGACTTGTATGAGCTGAATTCCCTGAGTGACAAGACGAGAATGTAGATGCCAATACCCATGTTTTTTTCTTTCTTTCATGACGTAGGGGGTCGACACAAAGAGGGTCTTAGCACACAGCCCACATGCAGCCTTCTCAGTGCGGTGTGTCTGTGTCTCTACATCCGGCTTTATTGATTGGGGTACTTTTTGATGGAATTTGGCCTGGAACCCTCAGTCCTCCTGCCTCAGCCTCCTTTGGACTATGATACAGCTGTGCACCACCAGGCCTGTTGGTGTTCTTGTGCCGATTCAAGCTTATGTCACGCAACCAGGAAGTTCCTGGACTTGGGGTCTTTTTTCCCTTTCCTGTAAGATTTATCCCCCTTCTTACGCCATTGTTGATTCGTATCAGATTATTGGTAAATAGAGAGCAATGAAGGATGATGATGTCTTAAAATCTTAGGTAACATCAAGTCACTAAGCTTACCTGGGTTGGATAGAAATGTCCCTTACTGTATGTCAGAAGCCAAAACTTCACGGGGCTGGAGAGGTGGCTCAGGGGTTAAGCTTCCACCTTGCAGGCGAAGGGCCTGAGTTCAGATCCCAGACCCCACGTATAGACGCCAGGCAGAAGCGGGAGGCGGCCCGCGCTTCTGGTCCTGGTAGGGCGGAGCCTGTGAATCCCGGGGCAGAGTAAACGAGGAGGAGATGGAGGCGTCCATGGTGGTTCCCGAATTCGCCCGTGGTTCTACACACACGCACACGTGCACACACGCATACATGCACAATTGAATAAATAATAAATTAAAAAAAAAAAAAAAAAAAGAAGCCAAAACTTCACTGTAGGCTTCAGGCCTCTTTTTTTTTTTTTTTTTTTTTTTTTTATTTCAGCTCATACAAACTTATTAGGTACACCAGTTCCCTCCCTTCCTCCTCCTCCCCCCCCGTACCCCCTGGTCACCCTCCCCACCCCTATCCCTCCCCATCCCCCAGTGCCTCCCGCCCCAATTCCCAGAGAGTCCTTTCTTGTGCATGTCTGATTTTCCTCTGGGCCCTCCTCTCCGATGACGTACAAGGACCCAGTGGCCTTTCCCTGAACCCTTTCCCGTGTTCCCCTTAGGTATAGGAACACTGCTGTGGCTGCCAATCCTTTGCCTCCAAGGATCTTGGTGCCTTTAGCAGATGCTAGACTTTGTGAGGTCCACTAGTGTGTTGGACAATGCGCAGGGCATGCAAAGTCCAATTATGATTGCTTCAGCCCTAACTAGTATAGAGTATCTTACATATCATTGCTCCTCCCATCCTTTTGCTCTTACACTCTTACCGCCCCGTCTTCCGCAAATTTCCCAGGCTTCAGGCCTCTTTAACTGACAGCTGACCTAAGTCACCCAACATGTGAGAATCTTGTTACACATACTGGCCATATAGTGAGAGAGTCGTGCCCAGAGGAGGTAAGTACATGGGTCAGTTAATCTATAGGTACTTCACATAGAGACCTGCAAAGACTCCACTTCTCTTTGCAGTAGAACTGATTTTCAAAATTGGAACACGAGAATGGAAGAAGATCATAAAAACAATTATTTGACTGTTTGTGGATAACCTTTGACTCTTTGGAAGATACTAAAAGGCAACAGGAAAAAAAAAAAAAAGAAGGAAAGAAAGAAAAAAATAGCCAAGAAACTCATTTGGTTTTCACGAAGCTTTAAGTCTGCATTTCCTAATGGCGTCTTCTCAAGTGACCACTGCGCTGATTGCTTTCTGCAGCACAATACAGACACTGGAGGAGCTGACCACTCCTGTAGCATCTGTGGGAAGTCCCTGAGCTCGGCCAGCTCCCTGGATCGCCACATGCTGGTACACTCCGGCGAGAGGCCGTACAAGTGTACTGTGTGTGGCCAGTCGTTCACCACCAATGGGAACATGCACAGGTGGGTGAGGTGCCCTTGCCCGGGTGACTGGCTGGCACTGCTGCATATGTTTTTATTGCTCTTTGTTTTATTTTGGAAGCTGGAATAGAAATGGTTGAGGATGACCCCATATTCCTCCTCCTATATGCATGCTAGGCAAGCCTTCTACCAGCTGATCCTACATCCCTTATTATATAGATGTATTTTTCTAATGTGCTGTTTTCACGGTTTAGTTTTTTGTCATTTTGTTGCTGTGCTGGCCAGTTGGTGTCACCATGACCTCTGTTAAATCTGTTCCTTGTGTGCCCTGCCCAAGTCCTTTGTCCACTCTACGTCTGCCTTCCACATTCTGGTGCTCTTGCTCTACCTGTTCCTTTCTTCGGATGTTTCTCAGCTTTCACCCACCAAAGAGCCCTTAAAAACAGGCAGACGGTAGTGAGAACACAGGTGAGAAAGATACAACTTGACAACTGAAAGCTGGAGCTCTGGACATATTTGTTTGTAAATACTTAGTTGAGTTCAGCCCTGAGCAAGCCTAAAGAAATGTTCTAATTGTTAGGGAAGGTCCAGCCCGTGGGGGGGGTGGGACTTTTCCTTGGGGAAGAAGATGAGGTGGAAGGAGCTGGGTAAGGAAGTTGGCATACTTGGTATACTTGGCCAGATACACTGATCTAGTAAGTGAGGACTGTCCCTTTTTCAGTAGTCCTGTGAGTATGGTGTGGCCAGAGCTGGACACTCACAAGCTAGAATAAAACTCCTTGTTCCCATAAACTGTTGGGTCTTACATTTATCAGCATCCTGCAGAATAACTGCCACAATCTTTTTATGACTATTTTGGCCCTGACTATTGTTGGTTTCTCAATTAGACATCTCTAAACCTTGGCTCAATAATTCCTAACTCGAAAAGTTTCCTTTATGAGATAATGTCTGTGGTTAAATACATAGCCTGTAAAGACACCTATAAAAAGTGTCTTTGGTCAGGGTATCTGTGGCCGTCATTCGACAAGCAACATAATTGCTCTCCCGCGTGTCAGGCACAGAATTTGTGTGTCTAGAAGTGTACAGTTCAATGAGTTGTTGAATACTAGCTAATTGTAGGAATATACCTCTTCATGAGTTGTTCGTCATTGGGTTGTTTGGCTCTCACTGTTGTGAGGGTTTTTGTGTGTCCTTGCTCTTCAGGCACACACTGTCATTTCCCTTGAGAGCTTGAGAAGTACAATGTTGAGCTGTGCAGCAGCTCCACAGTCAACATTCTGAGGATGTGCCTCAGTGCCGCTCCCCTTGGGCTCATCTGCAGTGCAGGAGTCAGTTCATCAGTTCGAGTTTCATCTAAGTGGTCAAACTGTCTGCTGTAAGGTGTTCATGCAGCTCCTTGTAACCTCTGTCTTCTGTAAGGTCAGTGGTTATCCCTGCTGTCCTTCTATTCCTGATTTTCATAATTCATCTCTTCTCTCTTTTCCCTAAGTAAATCTAGCTAATAAACATTTGCCAGTTTTATTGATCTTTAAAGAAACAGCATTTGCTTTCTTTGATTTTCCTTTGTTTTTCTTGTTTCTATTTCATTAATTTTCTGGGCAACATATTAATTTTCCCCATTTTTGGGTTTAGCTTATTCTTTAAAGTATAAAAGTTTGGGATATTGGGCTGGAGAGATGGCTCAGAGGTTAAGACTCTGTCTCGAAAGTGGAAGGTCCTGAGTTCAGATATCAGGTCCCACGTAAAATCGCCAGGCAAAAGCGGTCGGGGCCCGCACTTCACCCTAATGGGCAGAGCCTGGAAAGTCCCAGAGCAAAGCAAGGAGGTAGAAGCAATCCAGGATGATTCCTGAAGTCACCCTGGGATCTACAGGGACATATAGTACCCTCTGACACACCAGACACACACACACATACAGTTTAGGTTAGGTTACTAACTGCCTAACTTGTGTGTTTCATCTGTTACTTTGTATATAATAGGTTATATTAGCCACAACTACTTCATAGGAATTGACAACAGTGAATGAATGCATATGCACAGACATTTAGGATAATACTTGTTAAATACGAAGTACTGAACAAATAGTTTCCAGTGTTATTGTTGCTATATGTGTGTGCCATGAACAGAAAATATATTGGGTAAACATTCACATAATTCATAGAAATACTGAAGATTTTTAAAAAGCAATTTTGATTTTGCTCAGCTAAATCGTTAATTCACGTGTGTTGTGCACATGTGTGCACCAGATGTGGAGGTCCAAATTATGTACCTCAAAATCACTTTCCACCTACCCCTGGAAAGGGTTCTCGTTCGTGCTGGAGCCCATAGATTACGCTGCATTGACTGCCCAGTGAGCTACAAGACTTTCCTGCTCCCGCCACAGGGATTCCAGACTCAAGCTTCCACGTGGGAGTGAGGGATCTCCACTCTATGCTTTGTCTTTTCTGGAAAGATCTGGAGCAGTGTGTTAAAAGAGCATTGGATTTTTGCTTATCAGTGCCAGTCACCTTCAGTTGTTGGCAAAACTGTACTTTTGAAAAGAGAAATTTTAAAAAATTTGTGTCCAAGTGGAGTTAGATTTATTTGCTTGGGTGGATTCATTCCAATTCTGAGACTTGAGTAGTGAGCTGTGGCCTCTCCCATCCACATACCTGTTACCTTGATCAAGAGCCATAAACTGCGGTGGGTCCTGTTTTGCTTTGAAGAATTAAAGCCTAAGGTTGTGATAAGTGTGAAAGGAAGTTAGACAGCTGAGGATTTGGTATTCGAGACCAGAGTTCTTTTTCCCCATTTCCTTGCATTCATTCATTCATTCACTCATTCTGTGTGTGTGTGTGTGTGTGTGTGTGTGTGTGTGTGTGTGTGTGTGTGTGTGTGTGTGTGAAGGGGAGGGCACTGTGTGTCCCTGTGAAGGACCAAGGGTGACTTCTGGAATCATCCTAGATTGCCTTTACTTCCTTTGTGCTTTACTCTGAGATTTCCCAGATTCTTCCCTCTAGGACGAAGTTTCCGCCTGGCGTTTTTACATGGGATCTGGAATCTAAACTCAGGACCTTCTGCTTATGAAGCAGAGTCTTAACTCCTGAGCCATCGCTCCAGCCCCTCCCTATTTCCTTTCTGATGCAGCTGCTTCCCAAGGTCTTTTGGCACCTACTTGAGTTGAATAGCACTAGATGCTCCTTCATGAGGTTTCTGTAGCTGACACTGAACCAAACCCCCAGAGACTTTCCTCTTTGGCTTCCGTGGGCAACTGGGAAGACCATGTTTGGGTGTCTCCACTCCATCTTGGTTGAGTTTTTTCTGGAAACAGAGTCTGGCTGTGTAGGCTCAGCCGGCCTCAAACTCACTTTGAAGCCCAGGCTGTTCTCCAGCTCTTCTTCCTTCAGCCTCACCTCCCAAGCTAAGGGCATTGTGGGTATGTGCCACCTTGCCTGCTGCCGTATCGCTTATGGCCTGCTCTAGACAGCTCCTCCTGGTGTGGCTGTAGAGTCTTACCTTCGTCTTTCCCTTGAGGGATACAGATTATCTCTGCTGTGGCCTAGTTCTCTGTAGAATGGGTTTCTAGATTTCCATCTCTTGGGCTGGAGTATAGCTCAATGCATACATTTCTTAGCAAAAGAAAATAAGAAGTTCATCTCCTTATCTATGATTCCCCTGGGTGGAAGCGGCAGTGTAGAAGGACCCTTCCTTCACTTACACTCCCCCTTGCTCTAAAGGCCAGGGACATGTGTGTCACATGCTTCTGCGTATGCACAGTTCTTACAGATAAGCCCGGCCCTGCAGTGGTTGCCTTGTCCAGCATTTGTAGTATCCATTCCAGAATTTGGCTTTTAAGACTCAGAGCTCCGTGCCATATCTCACAAAAGGAACTCCAAAGATTGTATTCTTTTCAGTGTCTTCTTCCCTAATGTTGAGGTAGTCTTAAAGGAACACCTCACTCTCATCCTTTGCACACTGGCCTTATCCGTAAGACTGAGATGTCAGTAAACACAGAATGCAGCAGCATGTTGTTGTTAGTAGTCATATTGGCAGTTAACTCCCAGTATTGATAAGGCCCCTACTTCTTGTACTTCAGTTGCAGTAAGTAGATTTGCATGCTTTTCATTATTTTATTTATGAATATACATATTTGTTCATTCTTCACTTACTTCTTAGGTAGGTTCCAGTTTGTCTCAGAACTCCAGAACTCTTGAATTGCTGGCAGAGCCTCCCAAGTGCTTGGGCTACAAGAGCATTTTACCGCAGACAGCATGATGTGCTATTTTAAAACTAAAGTGTCTTTGTAACAAGAGTGCCAGAATGTTTTAGAAAATTTAGAAACATTTTTAGTGTTTTGCTGTACATGGTACACATTTTCAGGTCACCACTTGTTTCTTTTGTATACTTTTGTGTTTTTGAAACTTGAAAAACTTATTTTGCTATCTCCATGTGTGTGTTTGTGTTCATGCATGTACATGTATGCACACAGACGTATATACACTTATGTTTACATTCCATGTAGAGACCTAAATTTGTTGGCCGTCTTTCTCAGTCACTGTCCACCTTATTTTATTTTAATTTATTCTGCATGACTCTGTGTGTGTGTAGGTCAGAAGTCAGAGGATCTCCCCACCTTTACGTGTGTTTTGGGGATCAAATTCAGGTCTCCAGGCAAGCACTTCTACCCGCCAAGTCATCTTGCTGCCCCACTGCCTGGTTTCTTAGGCGAGTTGTGGGGATCCAAGCTTAGGTGCTCACTCCACCGGCTGAGCCGCTTCCTCGACCCCCTGAGAATTCTGCGTCCCGACCCACAGTTGAGTTCCTACGCAGCATAGATTGCTGTCGAGTATGGAACCCGCCACTGTGGCCCTGGCTTCCGGCTCCACAGCTCTCCCTGTCCCCTGGTGAGGATTTGGGTTAAGCAACGTCTGTCTTCCAAAACAAACTTGGGGAACTGAGCCAGAGCATACCTTCCAGGTGAGGCGCAAGTAGGAAAAAGGGTATCAAACTTTGCAGATCATAGAACTTGTTCTAGAAAGTCTGGGTTCCAGAGCCATGAAGAATTTGTAACTTGCAAGAAGATGAGAACAGACCCCATTTGAAATGCCATGTCTCTGAGTATTCTTTTTTTAAAAAGTTGCAGACTATAATTGCTGTGGACAAGTAGGAAATTAAATTCCACTTTACCCCTCATTTTCAGACTGCATACCTTTAAGCTAGGAAGAGAGCTATGGGTGCGTGTTAGGTCTCAGGACATTCTGAAGCGCCTGGCAGGTGAAAACTTCCCCACCATCGTAGTCATCATTTGAATGGTGAAGACAAAGATGGAAACTGCTGGAACATATCTACTTGCTCCGTGCAGTCTTTGTTTCCTAAGGCAAAGAGTGTGGTTTTTCCCTTGGCCCTGGGGGTGCTACTGGATAGCAGAGTCTTCAGGCCGAGGCTTAGGTGTCCTTATTCTCAGGAAAGTCTTAGCTGCACAGAATGTGACCTACTCCGTGATAAATGAGAGCACAGCGGCTGAATTTAGCATGCTGCCTGCAGATGCTTCAGCTAAGCCTGCCCTTGGCGTGCACAACTGAACATGGGTGTGTGGAACAGGTGGCCAGCACTGAACAGGAGAAGGGGCAGAGGGAAGACTGTGTCTGCAAAGGGACAGTCGTTTCTCAGTGCCCAGCAAAAGGAGGGGCCCCTGAACTTCTCTCACAGTCTTATCAAGTTTCCAAGGACACTTTGTAGCTAGCTGTAGTGCTTGCTGTTTTCAGGCGAGGAGGTAACCACTCAGAGTTTATCCAGTTCCATCATAAAATGGATTTCTTAGTTCCCTGGTGCCCGTTTTCTCTGCTGCTATGTTCCTAGTCAAGAAATTAGCTGCATTGTAAAAATTTGTGGGTCATCTACCAAGGAAACACTGTGAAACCTTTGTTCCCTACAAATATTTATGTACACAGACACACACCCCTCTTTGTTTGGTAAGGGATCTTGCTATACTGTCTAGGCTCAGCCCAATCTCCTGGGCTCAAGTCATTTTGCCCCAGCCTTCAGAGAAGCTGTATTACAGGCACAGAGCACTTTCCTGATACTTGAGATGATTCTATTAAAAAATTTTTCCTCGGCCATTCACACTGACAATATTAAGAGAAAAGACCAATAAAAAGAACTCTTCAGGAATATTTAGCAATCGTAATGCATTTAAATCCACTTAGAAGGCCATTGGCAGTCAGCAGAGTGTCTTACTCTTGTAATCCCAGGACTTAGGAGGCAGAGGTAGGCTGGAGGACCACCTGAGCTACAGGGCTGAGACCCCTTTTCAAAAAGCAACAAAGAAGATCATGTATGAGTGTAGTCACCTGCCGTGCATATCTGGCTAACAGATTCAATGCACCGCACAGCATGGACAATCCAGACTCTGTGTCCGTGGATGCATGTGACCCTGAGGTGCCGACTGTTCAGTGAGTGCTTGGTAGTTTTGTAAAGAGAGTGTTTGAAAATCAAAGCAATTATCAGCAGTCCTTTCTAATGCTCTGTATGCTAAAGTAGACACAAGTTTAATGTCCTTTAAGGGTTAAAACTTTAAGATTTTTATTTTGTTTTGAGGCCTTTTCTTTTCATTTGTATGTGCGTGTGGGGTTCAGGCCCGTGCGTGTGCATGCTTGCATGTGAATTGCCGTCAGATGCGCATGCATGTGCGTGCCGTGCATGTGTGGGCCCACGATCAACACAGGAATTATCCGCAGTCATTCCTCCACCTCGCGGCTTTGCACCTGGGCCTCTAGTTAAGCACAGAGTCTATAGGGCTCATCTGACGAGCCAGGTCATTGTGGGGGTTCCCAAGCCTTACCTACTGGGACTGGAATTACAAGTGGGCCACCACACCTACTAGCTATGTCCTCAGAATCTGGGGATCTCAACTCCCTTAATTGCTGTGCCATTTCTCCAATCCGAGGGTTAAAACTTCTAGCTAGAAGAAAACTCATCTGAGTATAATACTCCATTCCCGGATCAACCCCCTTATTAACATCCTTTGCATTCTCTTTGGGGTCCATATCTTTAAGGGGCCCATCATTTTTCCTGCAGAATGAACAGTGACAAGTTTACTCATCACAGTAGACTCTTAAGTTACCAGTTCTTCTCAAACATTATCAAGCGTTCACCAAATAGCTTTCGTATTTGATTCTATAAATAAGTTGAACGTTTCTAATGCTTGCTGACCTCTCTGGCCAGGTTCGTGGCTTTGGTGATTTGTGAAGGTAACAATTTTTCGCCATGCTTTCAAGGGCTCTGGTTGTTCTCTCTCTCGGCTACCTGGTAAGGAATATTCCTGAAGTGGTCAAAGGAGCCTCTTTCTTCCTCCGTGGAGGTAATACTTCCTCGCAAAGTCTATTATAAGGTTTAAATGCAGAGTCCCTGGTTCATGTTAGGTGCTTGACAACTTCTTCTTTAGCTCTTCTTTAAGATACGACCTAGCAGCCCCTTCTTCGTTCCAGGTTAGTATATGGAAAATAGACTCTGTGGAGTAACATAGACTGCCCAGGGTCTAAATCTCCATTTCTGATTGTGCAGATCCTCAGTTATCCGATGCATTCCCTTTGCATGTTCTGTGATCTTTTTGTGTTTTGGGTGGGATGGGCATTTGCATATTCTGTGATTTCTTTCAGTGCTTTTGTTTTTCATTTTAGAAATCTTCAGATAGTAGAAAGCTACCATTATTCTCTGAGAAAGAGAGTGGGTGAAAGTGATTTATCACTTAATTTTTTCATTCAAATAAGAAAAAAATGTATTTAAAAAATCAAAGAAATTGACAGAGGTTAATTTACATTTTCTTAAGTAGCCTATTTTGAATTTGCTAGACTTGACATTCTTCAAATCTTCTAATTTTTTCATGTTGAGTTTTACTCTTTTAGAAGCACTATGGCTTTTTTTTTTTTTTTTTTACCCTGAAAAAGAATAGTTGAAAAGAGAATAGATTGTGTTTATTTTCTGTTTATCTCTGAAAGACCAGTTGGAGTTGAGTTACATCAGGAGAAAGCGCTTGTACACCGACTGTCCTGCTAAGGAATGTATCAAACAGCACTCAGGCCTTTTGACTATCGCTGCTCTCAAATTTATGATGTGGTTCGTAATTAATCTATCAATTGGCCTGCGGGAAGCCGATGTTTGTAACGGGCTTCTTCTGTTGTGGAAGTGGTGGTGTTTGTCTTTGAAGATGCAGTGAACACAAAAGAAATTTTCTCTTGAATGCTGGCAGTATGATGTTTTTTGATATGTTTCGTTGAAATATTTCAAAAGCTCAGGCGTAGTAGAAAACTCGTGGATGGCATCAAAACCTGGAGGTGGTGCTTGCCCGCACTTGAACAGCCAGGCAGGCCCAAGTGCTGAGAATTAGGTCACAGCAAACGAGAGATAGGGAGTAGAACGGGGCGTGGGGAGTTCACGTCACTCAGCCTTCCCTCCGCTAACTAGCTAACTAGGCTCCCTGAGACTCGGAGGTCTGTCCAGTTGAGTTTTATAACACAAAACCAGTAACACGAAAAGCCTGACTCCCACCACTAGGGCACAGTGAGACCCGCACAGAGCTGGCTGGATTTCCAGGGCAGTGCTTCCTTGCGCTTTATACCTTGCATTTTCCACCTTTGTTTAAATATCCAACCCGTCTGACCTGTTTGGGCTGTGCAAGCTGGTGCCAGCAAACACTGAAGCGCGCCCACTCATCAACGTTTTTCTGATTTACTAAGGAAGGCGATTAACAACAGCGTCTGGTCTCCCACACTTCCCTCCTGAGAAGCAAAGGAGAAACCCAGAAATGTTCCTGATACAGAATCTCCACCTCCCCTTTAGTGTGTGTACATGCCAGTCTGTGTGAGCTGCAGTTTACTTCTTTCACGGCTTCCGGATTCTACCTGTGCAGGTTCGAGTTGGCGTGCAGTGGAGAGAGGTTTTGTTATTTCCTTAAATCAGAGATCTTGTTGCATAATGTGGTGTTAGCATTTCACCCTGATTTTCCATGCTTACATAACCCCATTCACTCAGGAGGGCCAATTTCACAGGATGGAAAACTGAGGGCAAGATCTTGAGCTGGTCTCCTGAGCTCCTCCCTCCTGGGCTGCCCCGCCTGTGTTGCCTGCCCTGAGGGCACCTCTGTTGAATCTCTGCATCTCTGGAAGGCAGAGATCTCATGTGTGAGCCACACCTGTCCCATTGAAGACAAAGGGTGACTTGGTTAACTGCAGAAATGCTCCTCCATGGTTTGGGGGGGCTGATAGATCTCTTGGGGTTCATTTGTAGTCACTCTCCTCTAATCTAGGTTCCCGACTCACTTGTTTCCCACCAGCTCCTCACCGACTTCATTATTGCCATTCTCTTTCCTGCATCCACAGCAGTCCCTCCCCCTGCCCTTTTCTGTTAGGAACAGGGTGACCATCTCCAAGAAATGCCTAAGCATTTCTCGTTCCTCTCCAGAAGAGAGTCGGTGCTGGGAAACACTGATTTACCATTGGCTTACTGTGAAGATGATTATCTTTTCCTCTTCTACAAGGAAGACAAATGAACAATGAGGTTCTACCATCTCCAAGAAACCTAATCGGCCTCCTGCCAGGTGGAAGTGACCAATGATCTCATTGACTCTAGCATTTCCACTGCCATGAAGCATGGGCTGGGCTGAGCCTGGTTGACACTGTTTCAGTCCTTGCACAGGAATGTGTTCTGTGGAGAAGCTGGCCAGTGAGGCCCCCTCACCTGAGCCTGTCACTTCAGAACCAGCCCATCTGCATGTGGGGGTTGGATCATGGGCGATAACGTGAACGCTGAAGAACAGATAATGCTCCTTACACCATGGCAACTATCCTAATGTATCTAGTGACTGGCAGGAGAGAAAATGTAACTTTCAGTATCTCTGGACTCCTGGTAGAGACCAGGGGATGTCAGCTGTGCAAGTTGTGGGTGCTAAGAGTTTACGCTCTTGTAGTTTGGCTTTTGTTTCTCTTTTCTTCTTTCCTCTCCTCTCCTGTCCTTTTTCTCTCTCTCTCTCATTCTCTCTTCTTCCCTCTTTCCTTCTTCCTTCCTTCCCTCTTCTTCCTTCTTCTGTCCTTCCTTCCTCTTTTTTCCCTTCTTCTCTCCTTTCCTCCTTCCTTCCTCCCTTCCCTCCTTCCTTTCCTTCCTTCTCTCCTTCCCTCCTTCCTTTCTACCTATCTTCCTTTCTTTCTATATTTATTTATTTATTGAAAAGTACTACCTGTGTTACACAGCTGGATTTAAAGCTCCCAGGCTTGAGTTGGCCACTTGGCTCATAAAGGAAAGGCACCTGACACACAAAACTGAAAACCTGACTTTTAGTCCCAGAAATCACATGAAAATTGATTCCACAGAGATGCCCTCTGACTACCATGTACACACCGAGACAAATGCTTTTCCCCATTCCTTCACTATATCCCACTCCCAACACATAGTTTTCAAAAAGAAACAAACTCCTAAGCTCAAGTGCTCTCCTGCCTTAGTAGGTCTTCCCCCAGTACCTGACACAACCCTTGGAACTTGTGATTTTATAAGTGGGTATTTGGGCTGCACAAATAACATGTGCAGCATCTGGTAATGGAGAATCTATTTGAGCAAAACAAGTACAGAAAGAAGTACAAGGGACACAGAAGAATGGGAAATGCACAGTTCAAAGATGTGGAAGAACAACCAGAGGATTATCAGAGATGGATGGGGTAGACTCTGCCCCTACCTGTTCTTTATGATGGACGTGAAAGGGGAGAGCAGGAGGAGCTGTGTGGCAGCCGGGACAGACAGCCTCCATTTTCCACAGACTTTTGTTGACTACAGGTGGCTATCCCTTCCCTATCCCCTAACCACTGAAGGTGGGCGAAGGAAGGGGTAGAGGAAGACAAATATGCCCTTGTGCCATCCCAAAGGATGGTTGAAGCCTTCAGAAAGATACTTTTAGGGTATCAGAATTTCAGCTCAGTCTGTAAATGAATTTTGCCTAGGACTGAGACAGAAAAGGAATTGACAGGAAACCCATGAATGAGATAGCTCAGCAGGTCCAGGCCTTGCAGACCTGCAACCTGAGTTCAGTCCCTGGAAGCCCATGTGGCTTTTGACTCTGAAGTTAGCTGGCCTCTGGCCTCTGCCCGAGCGCACGGCGTGCATTTGCTCCCGCTGTCTCTCCAGCGAGCAAATACTCTTCGTGAAGAGGAAATTGGCTTCTCCAAAGGAGCCGGAACAGGTGAGCAGAACCAGTGGCCTGGCAGCAAGGGGCTCTCACCTAAGGTTAGATGAGGCTGTGGGCTGACAAGGACTGTCCAAAAGGTCTATTTTTTGAGTAATGTGAAAATGGTGTGTTGACTTTGAAGTGAGGGTCTCTAGTTGAAGGCAGTTAAGCTTATTTTTGTGCGAGCACTCAGTGTCCTCTGCTTTCAGGGAACTCAACATGGTGGGAGGTGGCTGCGGAGAACACATCTGTACAGAAGCCTCCAGATGTGTCAGTAGGAATTCACGCGGTGCCAGGACTGAGGCAGAGCATCGCTGCATAGCAGTCTCCATCGGGCCATGTGACCCGTGGAAGGCTGTGGGCCGTCCTGGGCCTTTCAAACGCGCCTGCAAGCCCTGGCCAGAGTCTAGCCAAGCACTTCCCACTGAAGACAGCAAGCTTGCGCCTCGTGCCTGACTTCTAGCTTTTTCCAAGAGTGCTGGCTGTTGGGTTAGTGCAGCTGCTCGCACGTTGTCAGACCTTGCACTGCTGGTGTCCCTGCCCTCTGGATAAGCATGATTGAGTGTGAACAACACCTGGAAGGTGCTGGTCACTGGCAGGCGGGGTGCACAGGGATGGCCTAGCCGTCTCCCCCACCCCCTTCCCTTCTGTCTTCAAGCTCCATCTCCTCTCTTGTGCTTGATAGAACTTGATTGACATTACAGGCGTCACTCAGCGCTTTCCACGCTAAAGTTCTTTCCTAGGCGTGTTTCCAGAGCATAAACCCAAACCACTCTGGTTTCCTTTGACTAGAAATGTAGATTGGAGAACTGTGATGCTTCTTAATTTTATCCTCTCCTGGGTCACAAGATGAGAAAAGCTGAAGCAGGTACAGACAGAGATATGCATGACATGTTGCTAGAGCCTGTTTGAACTAGTTACCTTTAGTTCTGCATCCCAGGCTGTGTCTAATGCTGTGTGTAGTGTCCTGTGTCCTGAGGAAGTAACCTTGCAATGCCATTACTCAGAGGATCAAATATTCTGCTCTGCCATTGATAAACCTATGAGGAAATTAAGGCTGGAAAGTTAGGAGTTAGTTTAGGTCATGTGTAGGTCTTCAGCTGGGGAGGTGGCTCAGTGCTTAAAGCCTTTGCCTCACAAGCAAAAGGACCTGAGTTCAGATCCCTGCATCTCATGTAACAATTCTGGAAGGTGGAAACCTTAGAGCAAAACAGCAACGAAGTAGAGTAATCCAGGATGATTCTCAAATTCATCCTTGGCATGCTTTGAGATGGGTTTGATGTTTATATCACAATTTTCCTGCTCAGCTCGTTACCAATTCTGCAGGCAGTGCAAAGGGTAAGGGACTTGAGTGACGTCTCTTGGTCCTAGCATTCGCACACCCACTATGTGGCTTGCAGAGCCACAAGAGCTCAGATCCTTCTGCTCAGCCTCAGGCCTAATTATTTGCATTGTGAGCGGCACCTGGGCAAAGCTGCTGGTCTGGGTCCATGAGTGGGAATTAGTGTTGCACGAGAATAGTGGTGGCGGTGGCAGCATCTTGCAGGGTGGAAGCTGACCTGAAGCAGCCTGAGGAGCGTGGGTCACTGTGGTCCCAGGTACCAGACGAGATCTCCATCCACCTTCCCCACCACCATCCTATGCAAGTTACTACTTCATGCCTCTCAGCAAGTCAGTGCTTAAATGCCTGAGAATTTACCTCATTCCAAGATTTATTAAGATAAAGGGAGCCTACAGATCTAAGAGATGTCAGCAGAAAGTTTCTGTCTTTGAGCTAGAAAGGTTGTTCCAAGGAGGTGTGTGTTACTGGTCTGTCTGCTGACATTGGATAGTTTGTGTTACAGTGCAGCACAGCTACAAAGTGGGCTGGTTTGTTTTGTTGTTTTTTTTTTTTATCTTTTTTAATTTATTTTATTCAATTGTGCATGTGTGTGTGTGCGCGCGCGCGTGTGCGTGCGTGCGTGTGTGTGTTTGTGTGTGTGTAGAACCACAGGCGAATTCGGGAATCACTATGGACGCCTCCACCTCCTCCTTGTTTACTCTGCCCTGGGATTCACAGGCTCCACCCTACCAGGACCAGAGGGTCTAGGATCCAAACTCAAGAGGCTTAACCCTTGAGCCACCTCTCCAGCCCCCAAAGTGGGCTGGTTTAACAGTGATGTCCTCAGTACTCTCTTAGATGGCTCACCCCACTGAAGTGGCCAGGACTGGAAGCTGACTCAGCAGCCGACGCTCCCAGCACTGCGGTGAAGCATCAATAGAGCGGGTGTCTTAAATTTTAGAAAACAAAACAAATACATTTATCCAAGGAAATTTTAAGTTGAAAAATGACATCTGTCCCCTGTTGTTATGAAGTACTCGTTTACTTTTTCTGTCTCTAAAACTCTGCATTGTTTGTTTTTGCTTATGAATGACAGGTGATTCCAATAGAAGCTTAACGAATTTCCAAAACCTGCTGACATTCTAGACAGTTAACCTGCAGGCAGTACTGAAAGCTAAAGAATTTCACGTGGGTCCTGTGGAAAGAACTTACCTGGATTCCGGGAGTGCTAATTAAATTCCCTCTTCAGAGCATAGTGAGGCAGGACTCCTGTTGTTAGGTCACTTGCAAGGGGAATTCTAGGATTTTCGTGCAAAAGTAAAAGCATGCGATGTGCACTCACTGTCCTGAGCGTGTGCATAATGGCGTGTCACGGTGCTGCTCCGAGTGGACACGGGGCTGACACAGTGTTGCTCCCAGTGAAACCAGTTCACATACCCTTCATTCTTTATTTTTCTATTTCTTAATGCGACCTGTATTTATTCACTTGTTTCTTCAGCCCACCATTTGGTGATATTTCTTGATTGCCTACCATGTCCGATCAGAGGCAAGTGCAGAGAACAAGAGAGAACAGTTTCTTGCAAGCTAACAACACAGTAGCTTTCGTTTCTGCTTTGTGTTGTGTGGGAAATAAAACTGGGTAATGGACTGTAAAACACCTATGTGAGGAGCACTGTAGCCTCCTCATTAAAACATCTGTGGGGAAGCACACGTGGCTTCATTAAAACATCTGTGTAGGGAGCACTTGTGGCCTCAGAGACGGTGTCATAGGAAGAACTGCAGGACTTGTAGCCCAGGTGGGCTGGGGCGGCCCTGAGAAGGCCCAGAATGCTACTACGTGGAAGGAGCAGTGTGTCTCTGGTCTTTCTGAGGCAGGACTCTGAATGGATCCAGAGTGACTTAAAACCAGGCCGCCTGAAGCGGCTTGAGTGAAGAGGGTGGGGTGCTGTGAGTCACAGACATACAGACTAAAATCCTGATCCCTATTGCAAAGAGCTGGTGGTCTGATTTTCCCTCAACCAACACTGTACATCATAGGATTCATTTCCTTACCAACTGGAAATGAAAAGGCGTCTATTAGCTTGTCCAAGTACAGAACGGACCTGTTGGGTCACAACAGACTTAGTGGGTAGAAATGAGTGGGCCTGCTTCTGTGCTACACTTTGGAAGACGTGAGCAATCAAGGTTGTCATCCTTGCTTTGGGGGAGTCAGGGGTCTCCATGGGGCTTTGAGGACAGATTGGTAACTGCCCTTGTTGTGGCCGATGGCCCGAGATTCCACCCTAGAATGAACCTGTTCTTCTTTCTTTCTCTTTGTGTGTGTGTGTGTGTATGTGTGTGTGTGTGTGTGTGTGTATCAGAGGATACTGTGTGTTCCTGTGGAATACCATGGGTGATTTCAAGAATCATCCTGGATTGCTTCTACCTCCATTTTGCTTAGCTCTGGGATCCAAATCTAGGACCGTCTGCTTGCAAGGCAGTCTTAACTCCTGAGCCATTTCTCCAGCCTGACTTGTTTGTTTGAATCCGAGGTTCCAGCAGGGCTTTCAAAGCACTAGAATGGGTTGCTGTATCTGTCGGCCCCCTGTGTACCACAACCTTTGTTGACCTGCCTTCTCCTTGGCACAGTCAGGCTCTCAGGGTCAACCCAGGCATAGGAAGAGGATGGGAGGGCTGTAGATAGAGCCTGGAGGAAGGATGGGATCCGTGCCTGGCCTGGGCTCCTCCCTCTGTCCGCCATGTGACTTTGCCGGAGTTTGTGTCCACCAGTCCACTGAAATCATAAGTGATCACTAAGGAAAGTACACGAGTCTGTGTTACGAGCCTGAGAACGCCTGTGATGCAGAGCAGTGAGCTCGCTGTGCAGGTCTCAGAGGCCCCTGGGCGGGAAGCATACGACTTTAGTTTATTCTAGCCCAATTGTCGTAGATCTCCTGCATCTGTTCAGTGGACACAGTTACCTTCCTAAAGTTCTCACGCAGTTTCTCTTCCTGTCTCCTGTGAAAGTAATTTCTCTTCTAAATCCCAAGGACAAAATAGTACACCAGCATTTTTTGTATTTCTATGAGTGTGTCACATGAATGCAACTATAGCCTGAAATACGCTAATGTTTATTTACATTGTCATGCCCTGGTTTCTGATGTTCTTGGCATCTTGGATATAGGAAGGAATATTGATTAATTTGTTTAATTTAATTTGTTTTTAAGTAACTTAAACCAGATTAAACATCAGTTTACATTCCTTACAAGGATACTTTTTCAAATCAGATTTTTTTGGAAAAAAATTAACTTTTCTAAAATAGGAACAAACCATACAACAAATATGAAAAAGAAACTTACCAGTTTTTCTTTTTTCCCTCCAGATGTTTAACCACAGTCACTTGGGTACTTAGGACAAAGCTATTTGTGTCTATTAACTTTCTCTTTAGGAGGCCAAGAACCAAATCAAGCATCCTTCCCCAATCTAAGTGAGGGCTTTGTGACTGGAGGGCTGTCTGTTTCCTGCCCACTCTCTTTCAGTCAGTCTTTTTCTACCGATTCTCACTTAAGAGTCCACTGTCCTCAGAGCCCAGGCCACATCTGCAGTGGGTCCAGCTGCCAGACGGCTGCGAGCAGCAGATTCTGGGTGGAAGGGTTACTTAGAACAATTGTAGAGCAGAAGAGAGAAGTCCTGTGGCAGTCCAGCACTGCACATCCACAGCTTCTACAAGAGGATCGTGCTGTGGGGCAGGGGCGAAGGGCAGGAGAGACGGCATTTTAATCACCCCACATTCTTCGGCCTGATCAGCCTTGGCCTGGAGCTGCACTGCAGCCTGTCTCCTGCAGGAAGAACACAGGCAAGACCGAGCATGAGCCTCTGCTCTTCTCCACCCTTGAGGACTTGGAGCTGGACCTGGTGGCTTAGACTTACAATCCCAACCGAAGCAGGAGGGTCCCAGATCCAAGGACCACCTGGGCTGCTGAGTGGTTCAAGATCAACGTGGACCACTTAAAAAGACACTGAGTTCAAGAAAATAAAAAGAAAGCTGTGGATATTCTTTAGCTGTAAAATGCTCGTTCTTCCTTCATGAAGCCCTGGGTTCAATCCCTGTTAATGCACAAATAAGCCACAATTTCTTTGTCTGGTGCCTGGCCAATAGCACAATGGTAGAGCAGCTATGTAGTGTCTCCATCCCAGCCCTGAGGGTGGGTGGTTGTCCTATAAAGTAGTTCATTTGTGAAAATCACAATTGCATCCCTACATCTGGTTAATCATTAGTGAAGTCAAATCCTTTGGAGATTATCTAGAATGCCATTTGTTCCCTGTCTGTCTGAGGATTGTTTTTTAGAATATCATTTTAGAACTTGGTAAAATAAGGCCATATATAGATCACTCACAAGACTCCCCTTTTGGAACAGACATACACACATTAGTCAAAATGCTTTCTTATCACATATGTAATATATTCTGTGATTATCAACCGTAACTTATAACTTGCTCAACTCACTGTCCATTGTTCTTGGGTTGTAAATCCACATTGTGTCATGAAGGAAAAGCACTCTGAACAATCTACTCTGTTGGTGCCACTCAAATTTGACCCCCAAATTGCTTCCAAAGGCAGAGGAGAAAGACACAGACAACTAGTAGATGGCTCTTAGTTTCCGGTTGTTGGTGTACGAAGCAGGAGAATGGTTTAGGATCCCGGGACACTTATAGTACTGCATGTCCTAAGATGGTTCCTTTTGTCTTGAGTAGAACAGGTCACCTGATTGTTTGGTTCCACCTGGCTAATGCCAGCCCAGTTTATTAACTCATCTAGCAAAAACCAAGACATTGGATAATGTTTTCAAGAATTTAAGGGAAGATTCAAGGGGATTATGAAGTTTGAAAAAGAAACTTTTGTATAAATTATATTCTTCCATGTTTCCTCAGTAATAAATATCGAGGGGTGTGATTATTTGTCAGCGATAAAGCGCTTGCCTAGCATGTGTGAGGTACCAGTTTCCACCTCCAGCCCCGAAAGATGATATAAAATAAATAAAATTCATTTACCCTCACCTTCATGTAAAATCTAAAAGAGAAGCAGAAGTAAGTGAACTGTGGTTGTCAGATCACATTTCCTGTGTGTGTTCCTCGCAGGCATATGAAGATCCATGAGAAGGACCCCAACACAGCTGCAGCTGCAGCCCCTCCATCCCCTCTGAAGCGGAGGCGACTGTCCTCCAAAAGGAAACTGAGTCACGATGCCGAGTCGGAGAGAGAAGACACAGCACCAGCTAAAAAGGTCCTCTAGCTCCAGGCACAGATGTGCCTGGTCTTGTGGCTTTTGGCAGAAATAGACTCTAATCTTTATCATCATGGTGTGGTGACTTGGCAGAAGTCCATTTGGGGCTCTTTAACCTATGTTCTCTCACACGGCTCCTGGAAAGTATCTAAGTACCTGTGTTTCTGTGGGTGAAATGAGCAGCCGCCATGGTTGTCCCATGCTTTTAGAATGTGTAGCTAAAGGGAAACTTCTGCAGCCTTAGGAACTCTTTTGTCCCCACTTATTTCTAAGGCTCGACAGGTCCTAGATGCCCCAAAAGTGCTCATTGGGTAGATAGAGCATGGATTAGATGGATGGGTGAATGGAATGTCAGTCATACTTCAGTGCTCAGTGAGGAACACTTTCCTTTTGTTAGAAGTTTCTAGATCAATGTTGGGAAACCACCTTTGTGCTTTCTCTTTTTGTTTTTCCCTAAGATGGTAGAAGATGGGCAATCGGGTGACTTGGAGAAGATGTCTGATGAAGTCTTTCACTGCCCAGTGTGTTTCAAGGAGTTTGTTTGCAAATATGGGCTGGAGACACACATGGAGACCCATTCAGACAACCCACTAAGGTAGGGAAAAGTGTGAACTAGACTTGTGGTCTGGGACACTCCTCAGTACTGTTTTCTCTGGCATGTTTCCTCATTTCCTGTTACTTCACACCGGGTTCTAGCACTTGTACTTGAGTGTGAGAATGTTCATAGGATAGTCGAGGAACACAGATGTGAAGGCAGGTTGGGCTTGGGGTTGTGAGAGAGGGGCTGTGGTCATAAATGTTCACTTCCCCTTTAGTGAGGACATGGAGCCCTGAGGAGTCTCCTACAATCTTGGATAACGGACCTTCTTTTTTGCATAAGGTCTTACAACCCAATGATTTCTGGCTATGCGTCGATTAGTGGCCTGCACAGGGAGGATCCCTGGGCTCTGTGGCCCCACACAGTTTTGAGGGATGCCAGGTGCTCAGTTGTGTCTATGTTGAACGGTACCTGCAGCACACCAACCAGAGGACTCGTGGTAGGTATAGAGATAAGCCTGCTGCCCTCCAGGAACGGCAGCGCGTGCTCCACCCCTCCTAGGTCTTGTGCTTTCTGACCCTCGGCTTCAGCAGACCAGGAACACGGTACTGATGTGACCTTTGGCAGTACTGGGTGGGGCAGAAGTCTAATGCTCTTGAACACATGGGCCTGGACATTGTTCCTACAGAATTGTCACGTTTTAAGTGTTACTGTCATCCGCTTGAAGCATTACAAAAGGACAAAAAGCCACATAAGAGCCACATATGCACCGCTGAACATTCTTAGAACAGCGGGCAACTCCCTGTCGGGGGTTAGAAGACTGCTCGGAAGGGCAGGAACGTAGGCGTCTGTGTGCCCAAATCCCTTAGCAGCACCAGATTTCCTTCCTGGCGAGATATGTTTAGTTATAAATTTGGAGTGAAAAGTCTTGGGCAATCTGAAGGCTTACTGGGTTGTAAGGCTGGAGGCCAGGTTAGTGCGGTTACCCTTAACGTTAACTTGAGTTTCCCGTTGGAGGCGAAGATAGAACTCATGGAATGCGTAATCTGTTGAGTATATTGGAGTGCTGTGAAATGTTCTTACGGAACTTCAGTCTCAAGAAATTGGCTGGTGGCCTGGCCACTCCAACCTCATTCACTCTGAGGAGGAAGGGTCCTGATCCAGGGTCTAGGCTGAGCCTGCTGTCAAGCATCCAGGCCTGTCTCTGCTCACATGTGACCCCCATCCGTGGCCTCGGAATCTCAGCCTTGAGCTCATCTAGGGCTAGATCAGTAATCCCTGAGTTTTCTTCCACATAATTCTGAAGCCTGATTTTTGGCTGTTTTGCATACCAAGTAGTGTAAGATTGTTTCTCTTGACAAAGATCCTCTGATTCTTGGAGATTTGGGAACTTGACTGCATGACTTCTTTAGTGTTTCCACAATGTGGGTGTGTGGTGTGTAGGGAATGTGGAAATAGTTGTCTAAAGCAAGAGCCTGAACTTAGAATCGTAGAGAGACAGGAACACCACACAGAACTCTGACTCTGGCTTGACATTCCTGCCAGGCAGTTAGCTGGATTTTCTGCGTCTGTGTAGTCACCCATTTCATGTTCTATTTTGTGGTTAAATCCTTTCTTAGAAACTCTTACTTTCAACTTTCTGGGTAATCCCATCATAGGGGACAATTTCCTGACATAAGAGCTTTCTAGGCAGCCTGAGCCTGCAAGCGTTGTGGCCATGTGACAGAGAACATGCAGTGTCCATTTCTGAATGTCTGGTCTTGATACAGGGCTGAGTCACGAGGACAGACCTTGCACCTAGATGCTTCCCCTCAGAGCAGATGGACGGGGATTGCACTGGTTAGTGGCCGCTGTCCGCGCGTGGGACAGGCTTGGCTTGGGAAATTCACTCGCCATGGTGCACAGAGAAGTGATGAGGTCAGAACCCACCCAGTTAATAAAGTAGGAGGTTTTCTTATCTACTTGATTAGCTGAAGACATTTTCTGCCCTGGGGGGTGGGGGGTGCCTCAGCTGCTTCAGGCAGCCTGTCAAACTACTGACCCATGGCGTCTGGCATCAGGAGGCTCCGGCAAAGCACTGACTCCTATGCAGGGCAAAGCAGTTCAACCCCTGCCCTGCAGTTCTATGGAGTAACTGCCACTAGGTGGGGTAGGACCAGCATCAGAAACCAAAAGGAGTTGATTATAGAACATAGTTAATTCTTTTCTCCTTTCTGCTTTGCTTCCACATAATAGCCTGCATCGGACCCCTTGGCAGGGGACACCTACTGGGTGGTTAATGGGCGAAACTGTTTGCTAACCCAAAACTAAAATAGACACCAACCCCATCCTCAAGGCCCAGAGGCGGCAGAGCCCCAGTGGGGTGCTCCCAGTTTAGACAGAAAGTCTGCAACTGAAAGCAGTTGTTGGTTTCTTTCTTCGGCCCTCGCCCCCCCCTTCCCACCAAGTTGGCAAGGTGCCGGCTTTCCCTCAGTAAAGTGTGAGCAATCTGAGTTCATGGAAGCGCTGCGCCTCTTGTCCCCCACTCTGCTTTGTTCCAAATTAATGAAATGCTGGCATCAAACAAAAGGAAGACCCGAAGCCATTGATGAAGATTCTGGCTTTCAGGATCAGGCATTGCTTGTGAACCACTCCCTAGACTGGGGGTTGGGGGGAGCGAGGCAGGAAGGCTTACAGGACAGTGACATTTGGAACCGAAGGATATGCTGTGAGGGACAGTGTGTTCAGAGAGCAGGCCACAGCACGGGAGGATGTTGCTGGGCTTGTTGTCAGAATGGACCAGAGCAGCAGGCCTCGCTGAATGCCGTCAACTGCGAAACCGGCCATGTTGGTGCAGTGCAGCCTAAGTAGAAAGTGTGTCTGGGGACGTTTTCTAGCAGCTGCATTTTAAGGTAGGAAGCAGGCTTACTGGCTGACAGGCCTTGTATTTATTCATTCTGCTAAAAAATTGCTATTAACACCATAGCTGATTATGCACCTACATGCAGAGTAGAATGTTGTTGCAGTTTTTTTCTCCTATAAAACATAGAAGGATCTCAGGAGAGGAAGGGGTACTTATTTGGCTTACAGTTCCATAGGGGATATGCAGTCCTTTGTGTTGGGAATCACATAGCAAGAGCCATGGCTAGGAGTAGAAACAGGAGGCTGCGTCAGGTCAACACAGCCATCAGGAGTTCAAGGAGACCCAGAGAGAGGCGGGGCTGGGCTATCAGACCTCGGGCCTGCTGGGACCTGCCTTCCTCCAGCAAGGCTCTACCTCTTAAAGCCTTCCCAGGTAGCAACGCCACAAAGGATTTAAACAGACACATTGACACCATGATAGATGCCATCGTATCAGTGTAAAAACTATTAGTGATCCATTCCGTATTACCCTCTTGCCCTCTCATGCTGAATATTTGAAATCAGTATTTTTTGTGCTGTCACAGCCCCTCTCAATGAAAACCAAAAGCTGTTAAATGCCTGGTAGCCCCCAGTGCAGGTTGAAGAAAAGCCAGGAGGATTAAAGTCCTGGGATCCTATATAACTGATACTTCTGGGGTGGGCCCGTGCAGAGAGGGCTGCCCAGAGTGAAACTTGGCCCAAGTTATTGTATAATCTTAGGTGGCTTCCTGATTAGGGAGACCGGTAGTAAGTCATTTTAACACGAGTTCAGTTAGAATGTAATTCACAAGTAATCTAAGTCCATGTTGCCATGTGATGTAGCCTGAGGGAAAACAGGAGTGACAGAGGTCGGGGCCTGCTAGTCAGGAAGCAGGGCCAGCAGCCTCTTCAGATCTGATGTCAGATACTTGGGGGGCTTTACCACCTTCCTTTCATGTTATGGCCACCAGTATGGTTACATTGTGTGTGTGTGTGTGTGTGTGTGTGTGTGTGTGTGCGCGAGCGTGCGTATCAGAAGGCACTGTGTGTCCCTGTGGAGGACCAAGGGTGACTCTGGGAATCATCCTGGATTGCTCTACCTTTTTGCTTCTGTGATTTCCCAGGCTCCGCCAGAAGTGCAGGCCGCCATTTCTGCCTGGTTTTTACATAGGACCTAGGATCTAAACTCAGAACCTTCTGCTTACAAGACAGAGTCTTAAGCCCTGAGCCATTTCTCCTGCCCAGTTACATTACTGATCTTGAGATAACAATTTAAGTTTGGGAAGGTCCCCCTCGAATCATGGTCAGAAATTAGTATGTGGGGTCCTTGGTGGGAGCTATCAGAACCACCATCCCTCTGTGCTCTTCTTCATTCTAAGAACTATCGAGCTCCCATCACTGCAGAGAGACCCCAACATTGACCCCACACTCTAAATGAATACCCAATATAGGGCAAGATGAAGGATTATCACGTCTCATATTTAAGAGTCCAGGGCTCCAAGGAACAGCCAAGTAGAAGCACATTCAAGATAATGCCAAGGCTGGGGACAGAGGGCTGAGGCCCCTGAGGTGAGGATACGTGCTGGCCTGGTACTTGGGAGGCCCTTAGACCCCTCGCACCCTCTACTTCACCCAAGGGGTAGAACAAGACCCAGGTTCACCTGGCTTCTGAGCCCACTCTCCACCTCTGGGTGAAGCCCATCAGACCACCCTGTGCTGCGTGCTGCACTGGTGTGGATGGAGCGGCCTGGCTGAGTGAGGGCCTGCTGGGTAGGTTCTTAGAAGGTACAGAGAGGAGGCTACCAGGCCAGAGCTCTGTCCCAGCCTGTCACGGTGCCCACGACAACTGGGAGAGATTAGTGCAGCTGTGGACAGCCAGAGGGTGGGCTGAGGGGAGAGGAATGTCTAGGCGGGGCTCCAGAGAAGAGACCGCCTGCTCTTACTCCTCCCGGCCCTGGAGACGCAGGGAAAATGAGGCATGAAATCCTTTTCTAAAAGGAGTGCCGGTCTCCGTTAAAACTCTCCATGAGCGTGGAATTCCGTGACTCGGGACTGGGCTGGCCCAGTGGCACCTTCGCAACAGGTACTTTTCAGGTTCTGCCAAGCACGGTATAGGGAGCGGGGTGTCATGGTGGGCTCCCAGGCTTGAGTGTGTCACATGTGATGTCATGAAAGAGCTGCGCCATCTACAAGTGACTGTCCCTGAGCAAACAGGCCTGTAGCCTTGTCCAGCAGGCCGCCTGGCACCTCGTGACCTCAGGCTGGCAAAAGCTCAGTTTCTCCATCTGGGAAATAGATGGGAGATTTAAGAGAATGGAGGGGATAAGCTAGAAGCTGCCACAAAAACCATGTTTTCTTCCAGTTCTGGTGTGTGTGTGTATGTGCATTCTAAGCCCTCCAACTTCACAGTTAGGGTTTGCTCTGGCCTTCCCTGGTCAACCCAGTCCAGCGGCCCTGTGACTTCAGCTGTGGATCTTCTCCCACGTACTCTGGATTTGACAGAAAACATGAAAGCAGTTTGTCCTTTGCCCATTGCTGTTATAATGACCCACTTTTATGTAGCCTTGCTTTTGCAAAGATTGTGAAACTGAGTGGCTGTTTAGATTGGTTGGATCCCCCCGCCAAGTGTTGCAACCCCTCTTAACTGTGTCAAAAGCAGCAGCTCAAAGGCCTTGCGCCTTCGCCGAGCACAAGCAGCATCAGTCTGTACACTGTGAGGAAACCTAAGATGCTAAAGAAGTGACCATCCTCATGTAGTCTTTGAAAATATACCTTGTGTGGTTATTTTTTTAATGTTACCTTTCTTGCTGCCTGGGGGCCGCAGGACATCGGCCTTTTTGCATTATCCCAGCTGTTTTTCTTTTGGGGGCAAGTGTCCATGCTGACCTAGCCCTCTGGATTCTCCTACAGCCTACTCCCGAGTTATCAATAGCATCACAGGCATGTACCCCCAACTTCCACTGCTACACAGGTGTCTGGATCTGTAATCGAGTTGAGAGAGAAGAGGTCCCAGGGGAGCATCGAAGCTTTCTCTCTTTAAGATACACTAGGACACCTTTTCTGTTGACACCCAACGTTCATATTATTGTAGGAAGTTAAGGGTAGCAGCAGGTACTCCAGCAAGCTCATCCCAAAATTGTTTCAATACATGGTTGAGAAGGAAAAGATTGTGGGTGTTTATCACTGCCAGGTGTGGCTCTTTGCTTTTTTTTTTTAATGTTTGTGAGCTGTGTGCATATAAGTGAAGATTTTCAAGACAAGGTCTCTCAGCAAACCTGGACTCATCTCCCCTCTGAAGGATCCACTTGTCTCTGCCATATCCTCCTGCCTGCGGGAAGCGGGTTTACAGTTGCATACCGCACCTGGCTTTTACATGGGTGCTGGGGCACCCAAAATGAGGTTCTCTGGCCCTTTACCCACGGGACTATCTCCTCAGTGCCTTGCTTGCTCACTCGCTTGTAGACTTAATAGAGACAAAAAATGAGCATACATTTATTTAACTTGTGGGGGCAGGTATGTGTTGTCATGACATACATGTGGAGATCAGAGCACAGCTTACAGGAGGCTGTGCTTCCAGCCATGTGGGTTCCAGGGGCAGCACTCAGGTTGTCAGATTTGGCAACAAATACCTTAGCCCATCACCCGCTGAGCCGTCTCCCTCCCTCCCTTTGTTTTCCTCACTCCTCCTTTCCTTCCCTTTTTTATATTCTCTGACCCTCCTGTCTGCCTCCTTCCTTCCCGCCTAGCTGCAGCCCCAGCCCTGACCTGGTCCTCTTTACTGGAGTGTGCATGCATTCCCCCTTCCTTCTACCTGCGAGCTGCAGCCCCGGCCCTGACCTGGTCCTCTTTACTGGAGTGTACCTGTCCCCCCTTCCTCCTACCTTACGAGTTTCCCTAAGGTACGTCCTTTAAGAATCGAAAGGACAAAAACCTCAAAAAAGATTTGAATGTTCTCAGCCTGCTGGAGCCAGCAGGTGCTTCCTGTCGCTTGAAGACTCGGGCCTTGTGGCGCTCCCTGGCACAGCAATACTCGGGGTCTTTTCGGCCTGGCAAAAGTCACAGCTTAAGCTCGGTGGAAGCAAAATTGGTTGTGGAGATGAGAGCTGAGAACTTTGGCTTTGCTGAGGATCGAACCGAGTCCCTCGCATGCAAGTATTCTCCACACTTATCTGTACCCCGACCTCACACGCAGGTCCTCTCCACACGTACCTGTACCCCGACCTCACACGCAGGTCCTCTCCACACGTACCTGTACCCCGGCCTCACACGCAGGTCCTCTCCACACGTACCTGTACCCCGGCCTCACACGCAGGTCCTCTCCACACGTACCTGTACCCCGGCCTCACACGCAGGTCCTCTCCACACGTACCTGTACCCCGGCCTCACACGCAGGTCCTCTCCACACGTACCTGTACCCCGGCCTCACACGCAGGTCCTCTCCACACTTAACCTGTACCCCGGCCTCACACGCAGATCCTCTCCACACGTACCTGTACCCCGGCCTCACACGCAGGTCCTCTCCACACGTACTTGTACCCCGGCCTCCCACGCAGGTCCTCTCCACACGTACCTGTACCCCGGCCTCACATGCAGGTACTCGCCACACTTATCTGTACCCCGGCCTCACACGCAGGTACTCCCCACACGTACCTGTACCCCGGCCTCACATGCAGGTACTCGCCACACTTATCTGTACCCCGGCCTCACATGCAGGTACTCGCCACACTTAAATGTACCTGGAACCAGTTAATTCTGTGACAGTAGCTCCCTCAGTCCTTGGTAACTCAAGGCACTTCTAAGCACATATTGAGTGTTCTCTGAGAGTGGTTCCCATTCCCATAGAGTTGGTAGCTCCTCATCTTGCTTCTGTGACCTCACCAATAGGCACAGTCACCACGGAATCACCTGTGGTCCCCCCACCCACAGACCCTCCTGCCTGTCCTTCACACCCACCCTTGCCCCTCGCTGATACAAGCAGTGCTCAGGGAGGCCAGGACATAAGCTGAAGAAGGCAGCTCCTGTCCCTCTGATCCAGAGAGCCTGGACTCTGCATAGCCCCCCAGTCTGCCCCTAACCAATTGGAACAACTTCTGGAGTCCCATACTCAAGAACAGGGACACCCCTACCACCACCCCAAGATTCAGTTGATGAAGTAGAAAAATGTTCAAATGTGTACCAGCGTTCCCAGTTCAGCACACTGACTGGCATATGCTAATACTTGGCTGTTTTCTGAGTGAATCAGCGTGTGCCCTCCCTTGGGAGCAGAAATGCTGTTTCTGTGGCCGCTGTGCTCCAGAGGTCCGTATTCCTCACAAGCTTCTAGAAGCCCAAGTCAGACAAATGTCCATCCTCATCCATGTGCTGTGTTTATCTGTGATCTCAGCATGCCTGGTGGACAGTTTTCTACTAATAATTGTTATTTGGGTTGTAAAATGATTTTGAAAGAGAAAGTTGTTTTCAGAAAGAGGTGTCGGTGGCTTCTTTACATCTCACGAAAAAATTCACTTTCCCCACATGAATGTGTTTGACAGCAAAGTAGGTTTCCATTTGGAAAAGCTCCCTCAGTATCTGACATTGCCAGGGAGTCAAAAGGCAGCTTCTTTGATGTGTGAAAGTTCTCTCTGGCACGTTGTCAGAATCTCTTGCAAAATGAAATTATCTTGCAGCTCTCCCCTGTGTCTACTGACTCCGAGTACATTTCTAGCCCTTCTCAATATTTTGCAATGTTCTCTTTATGAGTTCCTGGCAGAGCTAAGATATCCTACAAACTCTAGGGACAGAGTTCTGGGGACCACACAGCCAAGGGCTCTGGTCTTAATGAAGACTGACCAGCCCAAGCCAGGCTTGTAGATGGATGTCCTAAGAGAGTACCTGCTTGCCCCGCTGCGCCCACATTGTCCTTGAAACTCTTGGAAACAAGGTTGCAAAGAGGTGTGGTCTTGCAGCACAGACTGGCTGTTGAGCCCTTGGCTCTGCCTGATAAAGGTCCTTGCAAATGTTTCTAGATGTGATTTCCGTGTTGCTTTTATTTGCTCTCTGTCACCAGGTATAGAGTGCTGGGCCCAGAGACCAGCGATTTTTCTCCTGTTTCTTTTTTTTTTTTTTTTTAATGGAAACATTTTTTTATTATTATTATTATTTATTCAACTGTGTGTATGTGCGCGCGCGTGTGTCCGTGTGTGTGGATATATGTGTGTGTCTGTGTATGTGTAGAACCACGGACAAATTCGCGAACCACCATGGACGCCTCCACCCCCTTCCGCCCCGGGATTCACAGGCTCCGCCCTACCAGGACCAGAAGCGCAGGCCGCCCCCGCTTCCGTCTGGCGTCTATACGTGGGATCTGGGATCCGAACTTGGGACCTTCTGCCTACAAGGCGGAGGCTTAACCCCTGAGCCACCTCTCCAGCCCTCTCCTGTTTCTTTTGACCGCCTCCATTTAGTCTTCTGGTTTTGAAGCAGAATGGTCTTTTTTCCTGCCATTTTCAAACAGCTTGCTTTTTAGATTACTCCAAACGCCTTTAGAAGGGAACAAGAGGGCAGTGCCGTGAGCCTTGCCTGTGGTCGCTTGAGCCCAGGACCGTCCAGGCGGCCTGCATGTCACACACGTTCTCACGAAAGAAGAAAACATTTGAAAAACATGGAAGCTTAGGAGCCTTCCGCGCAGGCGCAAGTCTGCAGAGCAGATCTAGGCCTCAACTCAGCCTTGGTTTAGAGGTTCAAGTGGGTGCACACGTGGGGTGGGGGAGTTCTCTTCCCAGACGTGGCTCCAGAAGGGTTGAAGAAGGTGCAGGGCAGACAGCTGCCCAGAGGGACACGCACTTTTCCTCTTGAATCTTTCTCAAGACTAAACCGAAGTGCTGAGTGAGGTGTGCGTGTAAAAAGAAAGCACGTATTTTTGAAATTTAAATCCAATTCATTTATTTCTTTCCCTTTCTCCCTCCCACTCTTCTCATCCCTTGTCTTTTTCTTTCCTGAGTGGGGTCTTGGTATGTAATAGTAAATCTTCCATCCTGCCTCAGACATGCTCCACACCTGCTGTTTTCTACATGTTTGCCAACACGTGCCCGGGAAAAATCAGCATTTCTGGGCAGTTTTCCCCCTAGCATAATAATGAAGCTGTTGCCTTGCTGTTTTCAAAACATTTCGAGTCTCCTGTTCAGAGTCACCTCAAAGATCCCATTGGCACAGGCAAGAAAGAAACTGAGAGCAAGGGAGGGATAGAGGAAGCAGTTGCAAGGGCGAGTCATGCACGGAGCTTCCTTTAGGAGCACTGCCCACTGCAGACACTTTTGTCTCAGTCGTGCTTGCGGGATTTGACATCCCCAGCACTAACTGAACTGTGCGAGGCCACACCCCTGACCTCCTGTTCCTGAGTCCGTCCTTCCTCCCACTGGCTGGCGCTCAGGAATTTTGCCGTGTCTCTTCAGCATCTGCTGCATATGAAGCCTGCCACAGAAGCGTAATCACTTCTCATGATTGCTGCGTTACGACCCGCTCCCCATTTCCTTTCTGAAACCTGCCGGTCGATGGCGCCCGTGCTGACGCTCATGAGCAAGGGCTGCGTGCGTGTGCGCCCTTCTCAGAAGCGGACTGTACTCAGTCCTGTATCTGAGGTACAAAGAATAGAACTTGATATCACCTTCTAGGAATTTCTGTTTTATTTTAGTTCACTCAGCGTATTGTTTATACTTACAGATATATCTGTGCGTATGTACATACTGCAGTTAAACAAATTAGGAACATGCATAATACTTTTTAAAGCAGTATTTAGTTTTTAATTGAGTCAAAATCCTTTGATTGTTTTTTAATCTGAGATGTAGGCTACCAAAGTTTGCAGCCCACTTCTCAGGCCACTGTCCTTGTTTTGCAGGTGTCTTCCACTAAAAGCATATTTTTATCAGTAACATTCATAATTTATGCTGCCTCTTTACATTTTCACCTTTTGGGGAAGGCAAAGACCAATTTTCATCCCCCGTGGCCTTGAATCATCTCTTCATGGTAGACCATGTGCTACGGTGTCCAGGCTTTAGCTCCAGCTCACCCCCAGTGCGAACACCACACCATAGAGTTTTTCCAGCGCTGCACCCAGCGCCTCCAGTCCCTGGCTCCTCCCACTCTTTCCAAAAGCTCCAGCCAGTCCTATAAATACACAGGAGGAAACTCTTTCGTGTCACTGTGCCAAGTGAGCTCAGAGTAGGAACTTCCCTTCTGTGGTTTCTCTCCAGCAAGCACTCACTCTTCACCTGCTGGCGATGGTCTAAGTTGAAAAAGTAGCAAAAAAACTCATCTCACTCCTACTAGCTATTGATAGTAAATAGTCTTCTCATTTAACATGTGTTAAAGGGCATTTCAAGCATATTCACAGCTTAACAGTAATTTTTTATTACTTTCATCCTTTTTAGTGTGGTGTGTGTGTGAGAGAGAGAGAGAGAGAGAGATGGCACTGTGTGTTCCTGTGGAGGGCCAAGGATGGCTTTTGGGAATCATCCTGGATTGCTTCTACCTCCTTTTTACTTCCTGGGATTTCCCAGGCTTCATCCACCAGTGCCGGAAGTACAGGCCTCCACCATTTTCACCTGGTATTTTTATGTGGGACCTGAGATCTGAACTCAGATCCTTCTGGTTGTAAAGCAGAGTCTTAACCCTTGAGCCATCTCTCCAGTACTCTCTCATCGTTTCAGACCAAAATGGGGCTTTCAGCTGAGCGGTAGTGAAGAGACCAGCATTTCTCAGCAGAACAGGACAGAGACTCTTTTAAGCCAAGGTCCCCATCTCAGCGTGCAGCTGGTTCTGCCAGAAATAGACCCTGGCCCCGAGCAGCTATATCACACTGCTTCTCTCCCTGCCTGACCTGGCCCCTAACCTTGACTGAAACCTCTGTGCACTTCGGCAAAGAATGGTGCCTGTCGTTAAACATCTCCCCGGACACGCCCCACCTGTGAGGTGCAGCCACACCATGAGAACCCGTGCCACGGTCACTGTCCAGACAAGTGGCCTGGGTTTTCTCAAAAGTTCATCAAAGTGGGTTCAGCTGCTTCTCAGGTGATCATGGTCTCTTGGAAATAAGGATAAACAAGGGGAACAAGTTCCCATTAAAGAGTATGTAGTATAAATGGGAGCAAATTGCTTTCTTCCTCTGTAAAAACAGCAATAGCAAGAACTTAGAGGATTTGAAGGAGTGGGATGTGGTTGTACAGGTGTGACGTAAGTATGTGGAATGATGTCGGCACTCTGTGAGGTCATGCAAAGGTGTGCTGCCCATGCAAAGGAGTTTTGGAAATGAAGGATTTTAATGAATTTCTATTAAATAGCCACATGTAGCTGCAGCGACTGTACTGAGTGTAGTCTGGGGAGAGCACTAGATAAAAAAAGTGGCGACAGCGTGTGAATGGCTGCTTCACATGTGTGTGGTCCAGACATCTTAGGGTGTGTAGACTAAAGAGTCAGTTTTCTTTTTCTCTAACAAGCGTTTGGATTTTAATTGGACTGCACTTGTGAAAGTCTTTAGGTGTGGCTGGACTCCGCATAGGTGCAGCATGTGCAGCTGGGTCTCACGTTTCGACTTTGATTCTTTCTGGCCATGGCATCATTCACATGGCCAAACGTTTTGAGTGTTGGTGTTCCTGTGTCGAGTGAAGTCTTGATCCCCACCTTCCTCCTGGCCTGGAGTGCACTGCCAGTACAGGCTTCACACTTAAGGGGACTCAAGCTATTGTTATTTTTCAGATCACAGTGCTAATAAAATTGGAATTTCATATGCAGCCAGTTATTAATCAATTCATTTGTTACTATCAATACATTTATTTTCTCTGCTGAATGCCAGGGATGTTGTGTAAGTGTCTACTGCTGCATATGCCTGTTTGTTGGTTTGGTTTGGTTTTGCCTTGTAGACATTTATAATAGTTAGAATCCCTTGAGTTAAGGAGAAACCCATTAAAGTGACCCTTTTCCATTGCATGATTTAGGAAAGAAGAAGAACTTGTGGTGACCTCAGGATCCCAGGTACCATCTCATGGTACCTCCTGCCAAGATTCAGTGTCCAGAGTTGGTAGAACATGGTCATTGAAGGGTGCAGTTGGTGTTATTTGTTGATTGTAGTGCTGACTGGCCTTGCGGTATCATTTTGCTGAACTAAAACAAAGCAACGAAGACATAGTAAAGAATGGAGCAGCTAATGCTGTGACCAAGCTGCTTCTTCACGGTTGTCCTTCCTCCTTCTAGATGTGACATTTGCTGCGTCACCTTCCGAACACACCGAGGACTCTTGCGCCACAACGCACTCGTCCACAAACAACTTCCTAGGGACGCAATGGGAAGACCTTTCATCCAGAACAACCCTTCAATTCCTGCTGGCTTCCACGATTTAGGATTTACCGACTTCTCCTGTAGGAAATTCCCTCGTATTTCTCAGGTATATTTATGGACCCACTGACTTGCAGCCACCTCCTCAGGCCACAGAGCTAGAGTGACAGTGTCTGTCTTCTCCTCTGATGCTTTTTCTCTTACAGTACTTGGCTCTGTCTCTCTTGGGCAGGAGAAGGGTGGGCACTCTTTGGAGACATTTTTCCAGGAATTTGTGTGTGTGTTTGTCAAGGTCTTTTGTCTTTTCTTCAGATATAAGCCCTATTGAAATTTGAATTACTATATTTTAATCTTTCATTAGTATCTCTTCATAGCTAGGTATTGCCAGCATTGCTGTTTCTGTTAAAAATGCTTTGAATCGTTATTTGCTTAGTCAAGAAGCAAGTTACATTTGCTCTTGTTTATTCTGAAATTACCTTGAAATTTAAGTTTTTCCATCCTTAAAATTGAGTTAGGAAGTGTTGGCAGTGAAGCTTTTGGAGTTTTGAGGCCATTCATGCCTCTCCTCCAACGAGCCTCTCCAGGCATCTGACTCTGTCCTTGGCCACAGAAGGCCCATTCACTCTAGTTGTGAGGCAGACGCCCTTCTTTCTGTCTTATTTTATTGTTTTGTTTGAGATGGGTTTACATTCTGTAATGTTGGCTGGCCTGGCACAGTGTTTATATATAGCCTGAATGACCTTGAACTCACAGAAATCCTCACAGAATGTAGGAATTACAGGCATGTGCCAGTATAAAGATGTTTTTCAAAGAAGTAGCTCTGCCTTCATCATGGTGTGTCTCGGTGCCCTTTAGTGTTGTGGTTGGGGCATGTCCAACTCTTCGCTGATGTACCACAGCATTGTCACCTACAGAGTTCACATTTGAGAACCATGCAACTGAGTTAATTAATTTAAAAAAGAGAAGAAAGTATTTCTTCCAATGTTCCAAGTCTGCAATCATGTGTTTAGCCACATTCACAGTAGGTCCTTGGCCACATGGAACCACACCTAGCCTGCAGCAGTTTACACTGTTGGAAACTCTGCCCCCCTTTCCTTATTCAGGCCCAGAGTAGCAGTGGGGGGAGGTCGGTACTTACTAATGAAAAAGGCTGAGTACTGGGAAAGAGATGCTGCACGTTCTTCCTGCATCTCTGTTGAGAGTGACTTAAATCCTCACCCTTGTTCCCTTGCTGCGCGTTTCTCCCAGGCCTGGTGTGAAACAAACCTGCGGAGGTGCATCAGCGAGCAGCACCGCTTTGTCTGCGACACCTGCGATAAGGCATTCCCCATGTTGCCGTCACTCGCCCTGCACAAGCAGACCCACGCGCCCTCGGACCAGGGGCGGGACAAGCTGCAGGCCAGGCCCCTGGCTGGCGATGCCCTGGACCAGAAGGCCTTCCTCGCCTTGCTGAGCCTGCAGCACACCAAAGACATCAGGCCCCCACCTGCTGAGGAGCCCCTGCCGGACGACAACCAAGCAATACAGCTGCAGACACTCAAGCGTCAGCTACCTCAGGACCCCGGCTGCACCAACGTGTTGAGTCTGTCTCCTTTCGAAGCCGCCTCCCTGGGTGGTTCTCTTACAGTCCTCCCGGCTTCCAAGGAGAGCATGAAGCATCTGTCCCTGCATTCCTTCCAGAAGGGCTTTATCATCCAGCCAGACAGTAGCATTGTAGTTAAGCCCATCTCTGGGGAGTCGGGCATTGAACTGGCAGACATCCAGCAGATCCTGAAGATGGCAGCCTCGGCTCCCCCACAGATCAGTCTTCCGCCACTCTCCAAGGCTCCTGCCACCCCCCTGCAGGCCATCTTCAAGCACATGCCCCCTCTGAAGCCAAAGCCCTTGGTTGCCCCACGGACAGTGGTCGCCACCTCCACACCGCCCCCTCTCATCAACGCTCAGCAGGCGTCCCCTGGCTGCATCAGCCCAGGCCTCCCTCCACCGGCGCTCAGGCTCCTCAAGGGCTCGGTGGAGGCGGCCTCCAACGCCCATCTGCTGCAGTCCAAGTCCGGGGCCCAGCCCAGCACCACCCAGCTCTTCCTGCAGCAGGCGAGAGTCGAGCTGCCGGGCCAGCCCCCGATGAAGACAGAGCTGGAACAGGGCAGCATCATTGAAGCCCTGCTGCCGCTCAGCATGGAGGCCCAGATCAAGCAGGAGATCACAGAGGGAGACCTCAAGGCCATCATGACCGGCCCCGGGGGCAAGAAGACCCCTGCCATGCGCAAGGTGCTCTACCCCTGCCGCTTTTGCAACCAGGTATTTGCCTTCTCGGGGGTTCTGCGTGCCCACATCCGCTCCCACCTGGGCATCTCCCCCTACCAGTGCAACATCTGCGACTACATCGCTGCGGACAAGGCCGCGCTCATCAGGCACCTGCGCACGCACAGCGGGGAGCGGCCCTACATCTGCAAGATCTGCCACTACCCCTTCACCGTCAAAGCCAACTGTGAGCGGCACCTCCGCAAGAAGCACCTCAAGGCCACCCGCAAGGACATCGAGAAGAACATCGAGTACGTGAGCAGCAGCGCCGCCGAGCTCGTGGACGCCTTCTGCTCCCCGGACACCGTGTGTCGGCTGTGCGGGGAGGATCTGAAGCACTACCGCGCGCTGCGCACGCACATGCGCACCCACTGCAGCCGCGGCGCGGGCGCCTGCCACAAAGGCCGCAAGCCCTTCGAGTGCAAGGAGTGCAGCGCCAGCTTCGCAGCCAAGCGCAACTGCATCCATCACATCCTCAAGCAGCACCTGCACGTGCCCGAGCAGGACATCGAGAGCTACGTGCTGGCGGTAGACGGCGGCCCGGGCCCCTCGGACACGCCCACCGAGGCCTCGGGGAGGGCGGAGGACGGCGGCTGCATCGCCTTTGGGGACTGCAAGCCCATCGCCGCTTTCCTGGAGCCCCAGAACGGCTTCCTGCACACGGGGCCCCCCCAGCCCCTGCCTTCCCACATCTCTGTCAAGGTGGAGCCCTCCAGCACCTTTGCCATGGACTTCAACGAGCCCCTTGACTTTTCCCAGAAGGGCCTCGCCCTGGTGCAGGTGAAGCAAGAGAACTCCTTCCTCGGCCCTTCTTCCCTGGCAGCCTACGACTGCTCCATGGAGCCCATTGACCTGTCCATCCCCAAGAACCCGCGGAAAGGAGATACGGATGCGGGTTCTCCCAGCGAAGCCAGGAAGGCAGAACAGGAGGCCGGGAGGGCCGAGAGCCTCTCTCTGGGCCCACCACCCTGCCCTCCTGTGCCAGTGACGGAGCCAGCGGGCACTGTGGCTGTCACCACCACTGCCACCCTGGAGCCCCAGGCGCATGCCCCTCCAGGGCTCTGTTCAGCTGGCTGTCCCCATCTATTCCTCGGCTCTGGTCAGCAGCCCTCCCCTCCTGGGTAACTCTGCGCTCATCAGCAGCTCAGCTCTCTTGAGCAGTTCAGCCTTGCTTCGGCCCCTCAGACCCAAGCCCCCCCTGCTGTTGCCAAAGCCCCCCATGACAGAAGAGCTGCCCCCACTGGCCTCTATTGCTCAAATCATCTCATCCGTCTCCTCAGCTCCTACTCTGTTGCAAACCAAGGTGGCCGACCCAGGGACGGTGGCCGACACAGGGACACTGAGCAGTAACTGTGTGGCTGCAGATAGCCTGGGAGCTCCCGTCCCCACGGCCTCCGCCACCCCTGCCGAAGCCGTCAGCCCTCAGGAATCCAGCGAGCAGCCCCCTCCCGCGAGCAGCCCAGAGGAAGCCTTGCCCGCTGAGCAGGCACCCGCAGGCTCATCCAAGAAGAGGGGGCGGAAGAGGGCTGCTCGGAACCGGCCTGCAGCCACCAGCAGTGGGCTTGACCTGGACTCCAGTGGTGAGTTTGCCAGCATCGAAAAGATGCTGGCAACCACAGACACCAACAAATTCAGTCCCTTTCTGCAGACCGCAGAAGATGACACTCAGGACGAGGGGGCCGGAGCCCCTGCAGAACCCCTGGGACCCCATGATGAGGAGCAGGGGAGTCACGGGGAAGACAGGCTGCTGAGAGCAAAGCGGAACTCCTATGCCAACTGCCTGCAGAAGATCAGCTGTCCTCACTGCCCCCGGGTCTTCCCATGGGCCAGCTCCCTCCAGAGGCACATGCTCACACACACTGGTAAGAGGCCCTCGCGCTCGCCCAGCGGCAAAACCCACTTCCTGCAGGGTGGGCCTGGCTCCCAGGCTCCCTTAACTCCTAGCTCCCCTGCCGAGTGTCAGAAGCTCTTAGTAACCGTGTGATTGTGTCCATGGTCTGAGACCCCAAAGGTTGCTGGTAAGAAAAATGTTTAGCGTGGTGTCTTCAGCAGAAAGTGGTCTTGATGTCATTTGCCTGAGATTTTAAGATTTTTTTTTTCTGCTAGATTAAGAATGGAAGTGACCCAGAGAAGTACTCCGTGTTACTATGTTGAGTAGAAGTGACCTGGAGTAGTACTCCGTGTTACTATGTTGAGGCACAGTGGGCTTAGTGCTGTGATGAGAAATTTAATTCTGGTCCATTGAGCCAGTTTTTAAAATTTTGAGCATTATGTGGAACTCTTTAGTTTTGTTTCTTTGTCTTACGCTTATTTACTATTACATATGCTTTTGTGTGTGTACAGGTGCAGAAGTCTGAGAATAACTAGAGTCAGTTTCAGGGATTGAACTTAGGTCAATGGACTTATGCTACAAGCACTATCTACCAAGCCCTATCTTGCCAGCCCCTATATATCTATCTATAAAAGGTCTAATTGCAGAATCTGGTGTGGTAGGGTTTTGTTTTTGTTTTTGCTTTTGTTTTTACTTTCACTAAGGTGATTGAATCTTCTCCTATACATTTAGACTTTTAAAAAATTTTTTTTTCTCCTGTTTATTTTGAAAATTGATGATAGGTTGCAACTGACCTTTTTTAAGGGTTCTTTTTTTCCTGAAATTGTCAGCTGTCCAGAAAGACACACCAGAGAATTAAACTACTAAAATGATATCCTAAAAGTATTTCTCAAATGGTAGCTTAATAGACTGAATTTTACAAGTTTATAATATAGAGTAGATGTTAAGTAATTTGATGTAAGGTATTTATAAAATGCAAATGACCATTCAACTCTCCCTTTAGTTATAATTTTCTGAATTTTCTCAGAAGATTTACATTTTTTAACTAAATGCATAGTGAGGTCCTTACCTTTTTGGAGTCTATAATCCAAATATTAATAGATTGGGCAGAAAAAAATGACTGGTATTTACAATACATGTAGTGCAGGATTGCTGGATGAAATACAGATCACTAGTTCAATTTAACTTTCAATCTCACAACAAATATTTTTCAATATCATCCCATGTAGTGTTTGAGATGGACTGAAACATTATTTTGTGGTTGATTTGAAGTTGGAATTGGGCTGAGTAGCTTGTGATTTTTGTTTGCAGGGTACAATAGCCAAAGTAGTTAGATGTGCAGCAGTTGGCTGAGGAGATAGAACGGAAGCGAGCATGTTCTATAGAGGCTGATAACCTGGGGAACTTCAGGGCACTCTAGGGAGCTGTGTCCTACAGGAGGTGGAAATTGCCAGTTCAGGAGAGACTGGGATGGGGAGAGGAAGCCACAGGTGTGACGGAGAGACTTGGGGGTCCTCCAAGGTTGCCTCCGTTACCAGAAAGTGCCACATAGCTGCAGTCTCTGTCCTACTGCCGTGGGCCCTGAACCTGAAGTGCGCAGTGCCAGTCTCGGGTGACTTGCTTATGGAACCGGGGTGTCTCGGTTCCTAAGTGCATGCTATCTTTTCAGGCTGCCCTTCTTGGCACTGAGTGGCCGTTCTTGTGATGACAGCCGTTCAAGAGGGTGGTTGGCAGCCTCGTTTGATGGTGGTCTGGCTCTTATGGTCCCTCCACCCTTGCCATATCTCCTGCCCCTCCCACATCCTCCCATAGAAACCTTTGCTTGATAAACACTGTACATTTTCTCTGCGTTGGCCATTTGTCCCCAGATCTCTTCCCAGCAAACTGGCAGTCTCCCCGGAAGCTATCGTACCCAGGTCTCCTTTCTGACTATTCAGGGTCTATAGATGCTGAAGAAACATTCTCCCTGGGAGAACCCGGGTGCTGATTGCTGGCTTCGAATTGCCGAAATGCCATCATTGCTGGGAAGTGTGGGAGTGCCTGACCCTTAGCGGAAAACACATGAAACTTGCTGAAGATACAGAGGGAGATGGGACGTGAGCATATCTGCCACTTCTCCTTTCAGAGTGACTCATAACCTTATTAAGCTTACCTGTTGGGATCCTGTCCCAGATACCTAGTCATATATGTTCTTGGTTTAAAAAAAAATGCACACAGCCTTCATAATGGTCCTGTTACTGTGAGGAAACTGAGGCATGGGAAGGTCAATGAGCTCACTGATGATCTGTGAGTGATGAAAGGTATTGGGTGGGTACAATGGCTTAACAAGGAAAGGAGCTTGCCACACAAGTCTGACAACCCGAGTTCAATTCCTAGAACCTGCGTAAAGGTGGAAGGCAAGAACCTGCTTCAAGAGTTGTTCTCTGACCTCCACACATGTACCGTGATGTGTGTGCAGAGACACACACAGACACACACAGTGATTAGATGTAACCAGGACTCCCTGCCTAGGCCACATTCCCTCAGCCGTCTGCATTAGAGTATGGGTAGCCGGCTGGGCCTCTGACAGAAGGCTTTCTGCGGCTCCCCGTGTTTTCACAAGTGCAGACATACATAATTGAGAGTACTTTGACTCTGGAGGGAAGCACAGAGCGCCCGGAACTGGTCTTAGGATGCAGAAGCGTATTGGACACTGGAAAGGTTGGTGCCCAAATTTTCCTTGCTGTCTCCCTCCATTTGACCCTCAGGGACCATCTTGGAATGCCTCCATTAAACCGTGACATTTTGTCCATCCTTCCTTTTCTGACTTCATGAGAACATTTCCACTCACTGAATATGAGAGCTGTAAGAGGCCTAGAAACTGTCTTCCCACGGACCTGAGATTGTCTGGAAGGGTGCCAGGTGGCTCCTGTGAGATACTTCCTCCAAAACTTGGATTGAAGACTTAAGGGACACGCTTGAGAGGGAGGTAGTTAGCTTAATTTGCAATCCTCACCTGTAAACTAAGGGCAAGAGGAGTGTAGGGTTTCATTTGTCAGTGTAGTGTAATATTAAATACTTCACTGTAAGCTGCATGAGGAGTTGCTTGGTCCCAGGAGTTCAGATCTCGCTTGGACTATGTAGGACTCAAAGAATAAATGAAATAAAATCTAGCTGAGACCAGCCACCAGCATTGAGCAGAATCCAGTTTCAACTCTAGTTCAGCGCACTGCCTTCTGCACTCGTGATGGCCTGCCTCCTGGCCTCTCAGCATTAGTGTGGACCTTCTGCTCTGGCTCACACACATTCCCCAATTTAACCACTCCCCGTGAGCAGGAGGGAGGTCCAGGGTCTAGTGTCCAGCTGGGGGTCCACCTGCTGGCCGCCAGCATAGCACATGGCTTGAGCTCTTGCCCTGCCTGGGTTACATGGACCACCTCTGAGGAAGAAGGTGCCCTCTTTCATGTCCCCTGTGATTCCCACACACTTCCTCCCCAGGCTCCTGCAAGCCCGTGGGTCACCTTTTTGTCCCTGAGGTGGTGTATCTCAGGGGACAGTGTACCGTCTGGCCAGTACTCCTCCCAAGCACTCAGGCCACAGGCCTGACAGGTGCGGGACACAGCAGTCCCTTTTGGACAGCTCTTCCTCCTCCTCTTTGTTCCAGTTCCTTGTTCCACAGAGGGGTCAGGAAGTTTCGTGTCTGGATTCTCTTCCCGCTCTCATGCCTTTTCATGGGTTCTCCAAGCTTGTTAAAATGTCTTTGCCTACATGCACTTTGGTGCTGGTTGTGTTTGGCCACTTTTTACTTTCTTAAGTAGTAGCTTGGCCACTCCTGACCCAGCCAGTGTGTAACTATGTCAAATCCAGCAGAGAACAAATACCAATAGAAGGATGTCTTCGCCCCACAGGTGAAGGAATTACTGGTGGGAGTCCAAGGACTGGAGCGGACTCCAGCTAGATCCTAGGCAGGGCAGTTGCCAGGGCCTTGATGGGGAGCAGCTAAGCTAACCCCATCCTCCTCCTCTGGAGAAAGAACAGGAACACGGTCCATCCTGCATGCTGAAGTCTCGACAAATAGGGTCCCGTTAGTCTCGCAAGCTCTCGCTTGTCGTTGATCCTGCTCACGGTGCCCCGTGCCTTCCAGATGGTGCCACTTAGCCGAAGAATGCCTCCTCTTGTTTAACTGCTTGGTGAATGCAGCCTGGCTGGCTAGCTGGCGGCTAATGCACACGTGGGCATAGGAAATGTAACGTTGCTACATGGTGACTTCCTTGTGTATTCTTGCAAACCCCCTTCTGAAGAATAATATGGGGGTGCTGCCTTGGCAGTGAGGCCACAGCACAACAGCTCCTGGCTTTTTTCTGCTTTTTTTCTACCCAGTCCCCCCTCCCCCAGGAATAAACCCAGTGTATCAATACGATAAATAAGACAAGCTTCACCACCCGTCCAAACCCCAGCTCTCCATTTTCCTCTTGGTCTGGTTCTCTTCCGTTCCATCCCGCCAGATTCAGAGAAGCTTTTTGACCATGAACTATTGAAAAGCATCTTATTTTCATCTGAAGTTTAGAAATATTGTGTTCAGTTCTTAGTGAAAGTCATAAAAAGATACATGGCAAATACTGACATACTTTAGAACTAACCTCTCAGAGTCATTTTTCCAGTGTGGGTACTTCCTATGCATTTGGCGGAACGTTCTCCTGACAGACTGCGTCCGCTGGTGGATTCCCTGCTCTTGCGAGGCCCCAGATGCGTGCGGGCGAGACAGCATTCTGGGTTTCTGATCTGGCTGTCCAAGGCCTCTAATTTTGTGTACTTGGATTATTAGGCTGATGTTCTCCCGCCCCCTTATATCTTTCTACCCCGTAAAGTGGAATTCATGGGGGTGTTGACTGGTTAATGTCACTGCTGCTGCTGGTTCTGTGCTGTGGTCGAATCCAGCGTCTAGGCAAACGCTGTGCCATTGTTGGTCAGCTCTGAAGGAGATTGCAGCCATCATTTCCAGGGGTCTTTCTGATGACACCTCACAAGCAAACCTGGCTCCATTGTTGCATCGGGTGCTGGGCCTAGCAGCAAGTTCTGAGGGTTCTCTAGCAGCCCTGGCTGGTACTGCAGTAGCCAGGCTGCCATAGTAATCTGAAAAAAAGCCGCCCCCACCCCCCCATGCGCCAGGTGCCCCCTCCTGCCAGTTCTTGACTCTGGTATTGGGCTCACAGGCCTGGTGTTCCCAGCAGCAGCCACTGCTAGGCAGCAGCCCTGAGGTGTCTGTGTTGAAGAAAGGGGGGGTTGAGAGAAGGAGGAAGCAGGGAGATAGCGCGTGATGCGGTGTCTTTTCTGGAGCTCATCTGTCCCCTTTCCCTCTTTCCTTCCTGCTCATCTTCCTCCTCCCTTCCCTTCCTTTCTCCTCCCTTCCCTCTTCCCTTCCTTCCTCCTTTTTCTCTCCTCCCCCCTCTTTCTTTTCTCCCCTCCTTCTGTCCCTCTTCTTTGCTCTCTCCTCTTTTCTCATCCATGCTCTCCTTTCTCCCTGCCACCGGGGAGCTTCCAGTTCATTTCGAAACATGATGTCTGCAGTGCAAAAGGAATCCGAATAAATGGAGAGGACCAGCCAAGGCAGAAGCCTCCCCTGGGGAAGTGGGAGCCTCTCCTCCCAGAGGGTCTCCCTAGAGCTGGTACCCAGGGCTGATGCAGTGTTTGCTGTGCATGTGAAGCAGAATACATAGTCTAACACAGACTTAGCTGATGTGGCCGCTTTCTCACTACCTAGCTGAATACAGAGTGAGGGAAGAGACACCGGAAGCCGGTGGTGACAGCCCTGTGTCTCTCCCCGTTGAGCACTGCACTGACCCAGGCCGCCAGCAGCCAGTTGGGACGGCCGCGGCTGGCACATTGGGCTCGCTCTGACTTTTCTACATGAACATGATACATACCAAGGGACACCGGTTTCTTTTCGCAGAGGGCCAGGACCCTCATTCTTGTTCTGTTTGAGTCTCCACCATCCATCGTACTTGCCAGGTTAGAAGAAACCAGTATCTTCTCCAAGTATTATCTTCCTGGGCCATAAAAATTCCATTTTGTTATCATTAATATTTTTATTGTAATACCCTTGTTTAACTTCAAACATACCTTGGTTTCATTGTTAACTTTCTTCTAGTATTTTGAAGACAAAAACTCCTTCCATTCCATGTAGGTTAAGGGAAAATGATTATTCTAGTTGGTGTTTCTCAGGTTTTTGGGTTTTTTAAAATGTTTCTTATTTATTTTCTGAAAAGAAAAGGCTGGGGGGGGAAATAAATGCCATCAATCCTAGGAGGAAAAAAAAATCAAAAGCAACTTCTCTTTTTTTATTATAGTAGCAAGCCAGATAAATGCATTTTTTTTTTCCTGCTTCAGGTCAGAAACCCTTCCCTTGTCAGAAATGCGGTGCCTTCTTTTCTACCAAATCTAACTGTGAACGCCACCAGTTGCGCAAACACGGAGTTACCACCTGCTCCCTGAGAAGAAACGGGCTTATCCCCCCCCAAGAGGGTGATGTTGGATCCCATGATAGCACAGGTAGTGCCTCCAGGTGATGGAGGAGAGAGGAGGGCAGACGCGCCCCAGAGCTCAGGGAGCCGAGGATCGGGCTGGTTCCTGCCCTAGGCATGGGAGAGGCTGACTTATGCGGATAGCGTGGGCGCCTCAAGGACTCGAAGCTGCCAGGGAAGCTCCAGCACCTCCCAGCAGAAGAGGCTGTTCTGGCGGTGGGGTGTGAACACCTTTGAAAGGCGTTGAACCCCAACGGGTTTCAGGCGCTCCACCTTCTGCAGCCTCCCTAGTGGGGCGTGTCTCTGTGGGACGAGGCAGGGTGTTTTCCTTTTCAATGACTCTTCCCAGTGTAGAACTGTGTCCTTACTTGAAAGAGCGCTCTGCATGTCCTTTCATCATCTCTGCTTGACTGAACCAGCATCACCCTCCTGTGCTGACGTGTTACCCCCTTCAGAGCAATTAACACTGACCCATCCCTCTGTGCCCCCCCAGCTTCTGTATTTACTCATGTCCTTTATTCAATTACTCCCTCACTCCTGATCCATGATAGCAGGTAACAGGCCACATTGACAGGACGTTCTGGGACTCGACTCGCTCTGTGATCTGCTGGATGTTTCCCCAGGGAGATTTCCTCCTGTTTTTGTAGGGTTGTAGTTATGTCCAGTGACTTTTCTTCCTCAGACTTGAGAGGGCCAAAGTACTGGGTTGCACAAGAGGCATTCCCGCGCTGGTCAGTGTGAGCAGAGGACAGCTATGAACCCTGACCCCCGACCCCCTTGACCTTACCTCAGTGACAAGTACATCAGAATGGGCAGGACTTCAGGAGAGCTGGCCCCTCAGGGAAGTCACCTCCACCCTTTCCCACTCAGCCTTAGTGAAACAGATTGAAAGCCTGGGGCCTGCCAGTCCTCCATCTACGGCAGACAGCCAGCTTCATTTCCACGTAATTCTCCAGGATCTTCGAGGAGAGAAAAATATGCAGTAGTTCAGATCCCTGTAAGCCAGATCTGATTTGCTTCTCAAGCTGCAGCCAGTCCCCGGCAGCAGCCTGTCTTTGCAGCAGACTATCCTGTTAATGTTTAACCGTCACAGCCATAGTACCTGTTAGACAGAACCTTTTCTTACGGTCTGCTTTCCAAAATGACCATGTGGTTCTTCCCATCCCAGTTCCAAAGGAGGAAAAGCAGTTGATAGAAAGTGTCGGGGTAGGAAGGTAGCCCGTGTCAACAGGCAAATCTTAAAGTGCAGCTGCAGCTTGTTTTGCACCAAGTATTCGTACTCTCTCAGGAGGATGGTGCCCTGGGTCTCGTGACAGCAAGTCCTGCCACAGAGCGAAACCACAATTCACAGTCTGAGCTTAGCTTTGGTACCTAGTGTTGGCCGGTGGGTGAATTTATTTTTAAGTTTACACTCGCAGGTTTTCTTTCCCAAGGCCCTATCCCAGCAATTGTATAGATTTTCTTAAGGGACAAAGCCTCTGGGAGAAGAAGTCACTGAAAGTTGTAATGTGCAAGTGAAGCGAAGATCAGAGTTTGGTTTAATTATAGACAAAGTCCATAGAGTGGGAGAAGAACGCAGAGCAGAGAGGTAGGAATTTAGGGATTCCAAGGAGAGATTAACACGCAGGTGGGCACCATGTGACACTGGACTGGAGGGTTCGTGGGGGCTCCACTCCAGGAATTTAAAAGACATAGGGGAGTAGATGTTTTAATCTCCCCACAACCCATGTAGCCAGGGATGGATGGCCTTGAACTCCTGTTTCTCCTGCATCTACCTCTAAAGTGCTTGGAGTCAAACCCAGAGCTTCGCACAAGCTAGGCAAGTACCTGCCACCTGGGTTATAGCTTCAAGACTTTTTTTTTAAAGAAACAATAAGGAAGTTTCTGAGAGTTTTTTAGATTTATATATTTATATGTGTAGATTATATTCTCTTAAAAGCCTTCAAGGTGTTTTATATTGCCCATGTGACTTTAAGCCACACGAGGTCTTTTCTGAAAATGCACCCCAGCTTTTCCCCCAGTGGTGCTGAAAATGCTATCTTGGGAGACAGTTTTCCCTTAAAGGGGATTCTGTTTTAATTCCATCTTCAACATCAACTCTGAACATCCCTGGGGGTGCCCCTGGTTCTCACTGAGCGATGTGTGAAGCAGCCATTGGGTGGGGAAGCACCTGTTTTGGGTCACGTGAATGCCCTCCAACATTTCCTTATTGCTTGCCACCTTTGCCAACCCAGAAGTCCTATGTGTCCACATGAAGCACAGGCAGACAGAGCAGCTTCCGTAACAGAGATATCCCTGTCCGCCTGGATATGTAGGTCATTTGAGTGACATTTCATTTCTGGAGAGAAATAGTCCTTGGCTCTGAGGCCAACTACTGAGGTCTCTGCTGTCCTGCAGAGGAAGCTGTCCCCTAAGAGTTCCTTCTGCTTCCTCCAGGGACTCTTCTAAGGGTTAAGGACACAGGGTATAGAAAGCCACTCATGCGTCCAAGGTGGCGTTGTTTATGAAAAGCAATTGACTCAACTACGTACATTTGTGAGTGTGGGTATTGAAGAGAAGGTTAAAGTAGGACTTGGCCTTTCAAGTTGACTGTTCAATACAGGGAATCAGTTTCTTGTTCCCAAGAGCCACAAAAATCAATGAATTGCCCGGACTTGTTCACACAGGCTGGCTGCTGTAACACCCCCTCTAGTGGAGATTTAACAGACTACAGCCAAACCCTTTGTTCAAAGAGGAAGTGAGCGGGCCTGTCCTAGTTCTTGGGAAACTCTGTGAGAGGTCCTTAAAAGGACCCAAGAAGAGGACCGTTCGGTCTTGGTGTATGTCCTTGGGTTTGGTTGCAGAATTCACTTTCGCCTTTCATAGGTCGTTACTTAAATATGTTTTCTGCAGTCCAAGTAATCCCTGCATTGAGCGTAGCCCAAAACTCAAGAGCTGAGATAAGATCACAAGGTCAAGGTGAGCTAGAGTTCTAGACCCTGTCTCTGGTGTTCCTGAAAAAGAGAAAGAAGCCGCCTGAGATACACTAGAACAAAGCAAAAGTAACCAAGGATGAACCTTGTTTTTAAAAACTGGGCTGTGGAGATGGCTCGCTGGGTGAAGTGGCGTGCAAGGACCGGCATGACAAACAGCCTGCCGGGGCCTGGGGAGTCAAGACAGGATCTCTGAGGCATCTGGCCAGCCGATCTAACTAGATCTAACTAGATCAGCTCCAGGTTCAGCAAGACCCTGTCTCAAAAAATAAGGTGGAGATTTTTGAGGGAAGGCATCTGGTGTCATTTTCCAACTTCTATGCATGTACCTTTACACACACACATACATACATACATGCACTACCCAAAAATTCTGTTGTAGAGTTTAAATCAGAATCTTACTGCATATATGCTCTCTGTTAAGTAATTCCAAAAAAAGCACGTGCACTTTTCTCAATACATGGCCTGCACATCTGCGTGCATCTCTTAGGGTTCCTGCTTTTGTCAGAAATCATCTCGATACCATGTCATCTGTTTACTTTCTGAAATCTCAGATGTTCAAACAGTGGTTTCTGTCAGGCACACTTGGAACGATACCTGTGAAGTCACCAGGTGGAAGTGTAGGCAGCCAAGCACCAGGCAGGTGGGAAATATTAATACCGAAGACCACAGGACAGGCAGTAACGCCCCTTACCCCGGCCCAAGGGCCTTGTTGGTGAGTAGTGAGGTGCGTGACACTGAAGAGACGTAAGTCAAGTGGCTTGTGGCCTCCGTGACGTGGAGCAGATGAGGATCGTGTAGGGCCTGGCTGTTGGCTGGCCCGAGCACTGCAGTTAGACATGTGCTGGACTGAGGGAAGGCATCTGGAATGTGCGTTGTAAAGAAGTGATTTCATCTGAAGAGTTCAAAGGAACCCATGAACATCCATTGTAGTGAACTAGATTTTAGGTCAAAGACTAAACAGTAGGTCCCAACCAGCCTGTATTGCACTTAGAACCATTAAGTCTTCATTAAACCTTAATTAAAAAAAAAAAAAAAAACAGTGCTTCTGACACTGCTTAGTGCTCTTGATTTTTCATGTGAGTCTTTGGTTTCTGAAATGGGGTCTCGCATCCCAGGCTCACTGTGTAGTCCAGCCTGGCCTCAGATCTTCCCACCGCAGCCACACAGGGGCTGATGGTCGGTGTGGCACACATCACCATCCCGACTCTGGTGATTAACTGAAGGCTGGTAGACTTCCTACGCCGAGTCTTGCTGTGGGCAAGGGACAGAGAAGAAGTTGAGGCAGAAAGCCAGCCCCTCAAAACACTTCACCCCACAGTTTCCTATCCTTAAGAGCCACGTCCCCTCCCTGAGTCCCCAGCAAAGCTTCTGGGAAGGTCCACTCTTTGAAAAGTTTCTACCATCCATATGTGGTTCGTGCCATCTACCTGAAGATGGACTTCTGAACCATCCTGGGTCGTTTTCTGTGAAACTCATCAGATAGCACATCCCAGAAGATCGCAGGGTATTCCTGTTATGTGTTGCATGTTTGTATCAGCTCTTTGCACTGGAACAATAACCTTTATAACTTGGCTTCCTCAACCTCCCTAGTGCTGAGTCTCTGGAATGCACCCCCTTTCTATCTCACAGCACTCTGTCCCTGCCTGAGTCACCCACACCTTCCTGGGGGAGGGGGCAATTCAGTGTAAAGGGCTGAGTCCTGAGGCGCAGGCAGCCAGAAGCCCAGCTGCCAGTCTTGGGGCTGGAGGACGGTTTTGTCCTTGTTACCACTCCAGCTTTGAGAAGTCCTTGCTAGGGTTAGGTGCGGGCTGCCAGGGTGAGCCCAGCAAGTCTCAGTGGAGCCCTTAGAAGGGGCATGCTGAGCGCCTCCCATCTGAACCCCTCCCTTCTCTGCTTGCTCACACAGACAGCCAGTCAGACATGGAGACACTGGCCCCGGCTAGTGATGTGCTCGATCTCACGTCGCGGGACAAAGAGCATCCGCCGTCAGAAGCGGCCACAGAGCTCTGTGAGGCTGCACAGGAGCCTGCTGAGAAGGAGGCCGGAGCAGAAGGTTCCTGCCTGCAGAGCGAGGAAGAAAGGGGGCCCCCGGGGGAGAAGCTGGAGGAAGAGTGTGGCGTGGAGGCAGACACCGGGGCCGGGGGTGCCGAGGAGGAAGACACGGCCAGCAACCAGAGCCTGGATCTCAATCTGGCCAGCAAGCTGATGGACTTCAAGCTGGCTGAAGGCGAGGAGGGAGCCGCAGGCAGCCGAGAGGCGACTCCCCAGGATCAGAAACACACCTGCGACACCTGCGGGAAGAGCTTCAAGTTTCTGGGCACCCTGAGCCGCCACAGGAAAGCACACGGCTGCCAGGAGCCTAAGGATGAAAAGGAGGTGCCTCTGCTGGAGGAAAACAGCGCTGACGGAGCAGCCGAGGGCCCCCCCTCTGTTCCTGAGGTGGAGGAGAAGCCCACGGACTCGGCAGCCGAGCAGCCCGTCCCAGACACCAGGGAAGCCTCAGCGGAGAAGCAGAATGAGGAGACCGAGGGCCCTCGGACGGGGAAGGCCCCGCTGAGCAGAGGTGCTCAGAGCGGAGCGACGACGACAAGAAGCCAAAGACAGACTCCCCCCGAAGCACAGCCAGCAAGGCAGACAAGAGGAAGAAGGTCTGCAGCGTATGCAACAAGCGCTTCTGGTCCCTGCAGGATCTCACCCGGCACATGAGGTCCCACACAGGTAGGGGTGGCATGGGGGGCCCACCACAGGAGCCTTATGGGAAGCCAGTGCCAGGGGCCACTGGGGATTAGGTCGCACGTGTGACCTTCAAGCCCAAGAAACTCTTAGCCCTGAGAGTGGGGGGAGGCCATCTGCATGCTGATGGCTAGAGCAAGGCGAGTCATGGACACTGGACCTTGTCTCGCCCAGCCTGCCCTGACCTAGGAAGCTACAGGGGGCACGTCAGGGAAGGCAGGTTCCCTGGCCCATGTTGGGAGCACACCCATGTCATTCATAGTCCCCCAGGACTCGGCTTGCCCCCAAGAGGGCTGAGGTTTTAAGTTCCAAAGCAGGGTCTGCTGTTTTGGCAGAACAAAGACATCGTGAACGTAACCGCGCTGCAGAAATGCTGCTCCCGTCTCAGAGCTGCTCCTACCCCTTCCCCCGGCACAGCGGTTACGCCTGGGCTCAGTTGTGATGTTGGACACATGTTCCTCAGCCGCTGCTGAGGCCGTTCTCAGCTGTTGGCAAGTCCATGTCTAAGCCGTTGGGGGAGCCCAGCTGTCTCCTCCTTCCTACACTGAGGGGCCACTGCTGAACCCGAGCCCGGGCCTGCCCATCCACTCTTCCTAGGGCAGAGCGCCTGCTTCTAGGTTCCTGCTCTGTAAGATCAATCGGTAGACATCTGGTTGTGCGGAGCAGCCGGGCTCTCCCTGCGCAGGAGGGTTGTGGACCCTCCTGTTGAGCTCTGGCTGCTGCACCGAGTAGAGTGGGAAGGTGGGAGCTAAATGGCTCATCATCGGACATTTATGTTTCTTCTCCTGTTGCTTAGGGGAAAGGCCTTACAAGTGTCAGACCTGCGAACGCACCTTCACCCTGAAGCACAGCCTGGTTCGACACCAGAGGATCCACCAGAAAGCCCGGCACAGCAAGCACCACGGGAAGGACAGTGACAAGGACGAGCGGGCAGAGGAGGATAGCGAGGACGAGTCCACGCACAGTGGTACCAACCCCGTCTCGGAGAATGAGGCCGAGTCGGCCCCTGGCACCAGCAACCACGTGGCCATCACCCGCAGCCGGAAAGAGAACTTGGTGAATGCTGGCAAGGACTGCGGCCATCGGGGAGAAAAGGCCACAGCAGGACCCAGTCACAGCACCTCCAAGGAGCAGGTGTCCCCGGGGGACACTGACCCCGAGAGCCCAGCAGCGCCCGTGCCAGACCTGCTGGAGCTGTGTGGCAAGAGACCGGTGCGCCCCACCCTGGCCGCCACCGACAGCACCTCCCCGCTCCTGGGGATGGAGTGACAGCCCTCCTGTCCTTCACAGTCAGCAGAGCAAAGCTTCTTGGGATCTCGAAGATGTTACAAGGTTCCCTCGGCGTCCTGCAGCTGAGGATGGGGTGAGAGAGATAAGCAGGCGTGTGGCCAATCAGCTCGTGCCATAGTCTACAAGTGCCCGTGCCCTAGGCTCCCGCACAGCCTATTCCAGTGCCTTAACTACTTACGGATCCTCTTGTGTCGTTGTGAGGGTTGTGTTTTCCCAAAATGACTTTTTAACAAAACAGATCTTTTAATGAATTGTTTGGGGAGGGACCTCTTCATTTAAGCATTAATGTTACCTTTTGTATTGGTATGTGTGAGCTCATTTTTTTGTGAATCTGTGATAGTACTGTTTGTCCTGTAAGCTAGAAACAGAAGACAAAAAGCAAATGTACCTTTGGTTACCATAGCCAATAACTGGAAGTAAATGATGTGAATCTTATGTCCGTAAGCAGAGGGAAGGCGGGCGTGAAGCTGACTTGTTTTCCTCCTGTCGCCCAGAGGGCCTATGATGTGGTCCTTGGTGTAAGAGGATGTGGTTGGTTGACAGGTTTCCAGTGTGGTTCAAGCCAAAATCAGGAAAGATTTCTAGCTTCAACCTCATGCATTTTCCACTCTTTCCATGTTAGAAATGGTTATTGTTTATAAAGTTTCAAGACATTGGTTCTTAATTTACAGAGAAGAATTGCCTCCCCTGGCAACTTAACCTATGGAAGACATGCCTGCACATTATATTGATCTGCCCGCTCCCCGTTCATTATATGTTATTATTATTATTTTAGTTCATCCCTTTGCTGGGCTCTGCATTCAGCAGAAATAAATGGGCAATATTTGTCCCGGGAGACCCATGCTGCCCTGGTCCCCACACTGTGTGCCTCGGGCTCTTGTGGGCACGCTCAGCGATAGCTCTTCTACTGTACTCAAGCTTTCCATGATGGTAGACTCCAGGAGTGGTCTTCTGAGCATGGCCAAGGATCAGCTCAGTGTGGCTGGGAGCAGGCATCCGAGACTTCGAGTCATGCCAAGGAAGCATGGTGGTTGCAGCGCGCTAAGAGCCAGGCAACTTGGTCTTCCCACTGAGCGCAGGCCAGGCCTTCCCAGCTGTGCTGCTGTCCTTTGACATGCAAGGAAATACTACTACTACTGGTAACGAAGCTACATGTGCAAGGTTCAGATGAGAGGCTTGTACTTACCTTCCTGTGATGTGGGCTTGGTGCTTGAAGAGAGAGGTCTTTGGTCACCAAGCTGGCTGCAGCCCCTGGTGCACAAAGGCAGGATTCCCCTTATTCCCAGCATCCATGCCGGCAGTAGAATCCCTGATGGGAGCTGGCAGATCTTACTGTAGCTGACGTGTTCAGCACCCGATCCTTCAGTGAGTCCCTGCGGACACCGGAGCCACACTACTCCCTGTGGTCCTTGTAAACCACCCCCTCCCCCCACCCAGCCTCACCTTGTCTTCTGGGACACCCTCTCCTGCCCCACTCTCCACCTTGCCCCGAGGCCCCACATGTTCCTCTTCTGCCCTGCCCTGTACCCCCAGAGACACACAACCCCTTTCTCCACTAAGTTCCAGTGGCTGAAATCCAACCACCCTGACTTCAAAGGAAGATAGATATATTAGAGATAATGAAAAGTGATGTCTTTACGTATGAAAGAAAAAAAGGTTGAGGTATATATATGAGTTTAACTGTGTTAGGGATGTATGAACCAGTTTAAAAAATGATATTTTATTTACTGTAGAGATGATTGCAATCAGAACCAATGACCCCATGGTCTTCTAAGTTAAAACCTGTTCTTGCATCCCTTAGTTTATTATTATTATTATTATTATTATTATTACAGTGGTTATTGTTATTTCATTGTTATTATTTGGGGTTTCTTGTGTTTTGTTTTGTTTTTTCTTTGCAACTCCCCACACTAAACTTGAGATATTGTGGGGAGAAGCCAAGCCTGAACTCCCCGCCACGGTGAGATGTAGCAGGGGTCCACTCCCAGCAGGGATCCACTCCCAGCAGGGGTCCACTCCCAACAGCAGCGGGAGCCAGGCCTGCAGCTCGCAATAATCACTATTGACTTAAAGCTTTATTTAGCCCGATCTGTACCTTCGTAGTCGATAAGGTCTTGCCACAATTTATTAGTGAGGTTGAGAAATGTATTCTTTGTTTGTTCCGCCTGCCTCCCCCAATATTAAACTGTGAAATTTGTGATTTGTTTAAACGCTGGGTGAATCATAGTTTAGTTTGCATGTCCAGCTAATTTGTTTCTATACATTTTGTTTGATTCTTTTTCTTCTTCTCTCAGGGCTTTTATAAATATATATATATAATATATATATATTATATATATATACATATATATATGGATCTTCTGAAAAAATTTTGAGGTGCAAGTTTTTTTTGTTTTTTGTTTTTTTTCTCTTTGATTAATGGACACAGCGCTGAGATTCAATCACTACATGAAACACCCGGATGTGAAACAAACCTCGGGAAGCTGCCCGCAAGCAGTTCTGGGGAAGCCCCGTGAGTTGCGTCCCGGCTTCAGACAGATTCATCCTGCGTTTGTCTCTTTTCTCTCCTCTCTTTCTTCAAGAAGGAAGTTGATCCTAGTGATTTCAGCTCATGCATTAAACAGGAAACAATAATAAATGTGTAGAATTCCTATTTTTCTAAAGGGAACTTAAAAACTGCTGCTACATGGTATGTACAAAACTGGTTTATGCCACATGAACAGAGAATCACAAGTTTGGTTTTGGTACTTTTTGTTTCTCTTTGTATTCAGTTGTATAGAACCTGCAAATCCAGAATGAAAGGAAAGCTGTTCTGTATCAAACCATCTAAGCAATAAATGTTATATTTTAAAAGAAAAAAAGATGGCAGCAGACCGTCCTGTGGTTGGCTCTAGTTCTGTCTCCAACCTTGCAAGCCCACTCGGTGGGTTCTAGGTGTTGGGCAGTCAAGATCTGGTTTGCAGTCGGGACTGGGGAGACAACTCAGAAAAGCCTGATATACAAATATGGGGACCTGAGCTTAACATCCTCCAAACCCACATACAAGCTCTGGTGGCTGAAACAATGTGGGAAATGACTAGGGAAGGCCCCCAACACTGACCCCAGACCCCAACACACAACAATGATGACAGTAATTTTAAGTGGCATGGTGGGGCTGCCACAGGAGTATGGGCACCAGTGAAGTCCACAGCCACGGAAGAGAAGGGCTTGTGGGGGCCGCCACAGAAGCGCCATGCATCTGTAACTCCTACAAAGTCTGTTGTTAGTCTTTCCTCCCATAGCCCAGCTATAAGGGACCATGAGCATCTTTGTATTCAATCACAGGCTTTAGTGAGGTAAAGGGCCAGCCACACCAGCCTGAAGACGCTGCTCGAACCCACACGTGGGGTTATTTGTCATAAAGAGCCAACAGGTGGAAAAGGCCTATACCCTTACTAGGAAGTGGTCCTCAAAAGAAACCGATGGTGAAAGAGGAGAGGGGAGAGTTCATATTCTATTACTACACCATTTTTTTGTGTGTGTGTGTGTGTGCTGTGTATGTCAGAGGGTGACCTTGTGGAAGCCCAAGGGTGACTAGGAGTCATCCTAGGTTGCTTCTACCTCCTTTTTGCTTCACTCTGGGATTTCCCAGGCCCTGCCTTCTAGAGCAGGAAGTGCAGGCTGCCTCCATTTCTAGCTGGCATTTTTACGTGGGATCTGGGATCCAAACTCAAGTCCTTCTGCTTTCAAGGCAATCTTAAGCCCTGAACTAGCTCTCCAGCCCTAAGACAAACACTTGACCTAGCTGTATGGGGGAATGGGGGCCCTTTATTCATGCTCACAGTTACAGGCTACAGTTGGCCATGATGGCAGGAGGGCTGTTCGCATCTGCAGCAAAGGCAGAGCAGCAGAGGAGGCAATGACCAGCACATGGCTTCAGTCTGACTTGGAAGTCTTGACGGTTCGTCAAAGCGCTGACCAGCTCTTCACCTTACCCCCCTTCTTGGGATGGTTCAGTCATGCATTTCTGGTGGTCTTCCTTCAAGCATGCTCGGAGGTTTGCCTTAACTGAAGATTTCCTAGGTGTGCTCAGAGGCCCACCTCAGGGGGCCAGTCGACAGCTATAATTAACTATCAGACTACCCCTTGTCAACTTGACAAACACACAACTATTAACCATAACCTCCCATGCCGTCTCCCTAAAATATATTCAGTTCAGTATTTGTCATGTAACAACAGCATAAACATTTTAAAGTGGAAGTATCAGCACATACCAAGAAAATATAAAATAAAAAAGAATACTGAAAAACCCAGCAAGGCGAATGCCACGTCCCGTTGCCGAGTGTCATGTAATCGACTACCACGTACAGGTAGTCTGGCTGGTTCCAGTATGTACCTGCAGCTTCCACAGTGTGGGACCAGTGGCTTCTGGCGTCCCTGGCATCCTGATTTCCACTGCAGCTGTAGGCCCCAAGCTCATAGTCTCCAATAGTGCTGTGTCATGGGCACTTAATCCTGCATCCTCCATCCTTCACACCTAGCACCACCTGGACGATGCTGCCAAGTCCTGTTGCCAGCTCTCAATGTAGCCTGGCCCACCAGGACCGCAGCCGCATCTGCCTTCATGGGCTAATCCTCAAGGCAGCTGCTTGGGAAGAGAAGGAAAGTACCTCCGCTGCGGCTTTCTTCCACTAAGCGAGTCTCCGTTTAAACGGGGTAAAGATCCACCCTCGGGCATCTCCCGCACTGTTCCAGGGCCCAGCGTTAGTTTTTTCTCTAATAAAGTTATTTTCTCCAGTAACTACAGCTGTCCTGCCATGTTCATTTCTCTGATTCTGAACCCTTAAGCTCTCCTCCACCAAATGAGTCAGTCATTATCTTTATATTCAAAAGTCATTTCTCTCCTTCCACCATCAAACTCAGGTTTATAGTTTGTGAACAGGAACCCTCAAGTGCTGAGCTATCACCCAATCTTTAAATATTTTATTTGTGTGTGTGTATGTGTGTGTCAGAGGGCACTGTGTGTCCCTGTGGAGGACCAAGAATGACTTTAGAATCATCCTGGATTGCCTCTACCTCCTTCTTACTTAGCTCTAGGATTTTCCAGGCTCTCCCCACCAGGGCCAGAAGTGAAGGCTGCCATTTCTGCCTGGCGTTTTTTTGTTTGTTTGTTTGTTTTTTGTTTTGTTTTGTTTTGTTTTTAATATGGGACCTGAGATCCGGACTCAGGACCTTCTGCTTGCAAAACAGAGTCTTAACCCCTGAGCCATCTTTCCAACCCCCAATCTTTAAATTTAATTTCACCAAAATCCTTGTTCCCCTATAAAAGCTCATGAGTCAGGTCTGTATAGTCCACATTTCCTTCAACACCACCAACTCTCCTTCAAACGGGCCTTTAAACTCAACAACTTCTCTAATTCTGAGTTTCAAAATCCTTCACATTTCTCCAACCAGACATTTCAAAAGGCACAAAAACAACAAGCTGAATTTGTTACAGCCACAACCGAGCTTCTCTGCTACCAAATTGTCTTCCTTTCATATTCTTCTACTTTGCTAAGAAACTTGACCCTGATCATTTAGGGGAACAAGGACTTTTATTAATGTTTACGATTATAGGTTACAGTTGTCATGATGGGAGGAGAGTTACCAAAAGGAGCTCAGAGAAACTGGGCCTCTCACATCCACAAAAGCGGACCTCACAGACTTACCAAGTCTCACGGTTTGCCAGAATGCTAACTGGCTCTCTGAATCTTATCCCCTACCTAAGAAATGTCCCACCTACTGTGGAGTGGGCCTTCCCACATCCGCCGTGCAATTGAGACAGTCTCCTACAGGTGTGCTCAGAGATCTGCCTTAACTAAAATGTTCTTCATGGGTATGGCCAGAGGCCCGCAGGTGTCAAGTTTGTCACAAGGGAAGCTGCTTGCCGGTGATGCTACAAAGGCATCTCTTCTAAATGCTGGGCCACGGCAAGGCAAGCCTTTGAGGCTCCTCCTCCTTGGCCCCCCAGGCACATCTTCCTGCTGCCACTCCCAAAAAGTGGCTTTGATGAGATACCAGCAAGGAGCCTAATGCGTCCCCAGTAGAGCAACCTAGAACTCTTGTGATGTCACCAGCGAACAGCTCACAGGCGCCGCATCCAGCTTCTCCAAGCTGGGGCTAAGGGTGCTGCCAGTCAATGCTGAGTCACCCAGGCGCCTGAGCACGGGCTGCAGCTCAGGTCACCGAAGAGCAAGGGGCAGCCAGACGCCAGACGCCCCACCCAACCCTCTGGCCACCTCGGCATTCCACATGCCCCCAGCTCTGGGCGACATTGGAAATAGGCATTAGGAGGTTAAAAGGGGCTGGTGAGATGGCTTGGCAGGTAATGGTATCTGCTCACAGACCTAGGGACCTGAGTTCAATTCCCTGAAGTCCACATGGTAAAAGGAGATAACTGACTTGCAAGAATTGTCCTCTGGACACCACATGTGGGGTGTGGCATTTGTTTTCTCTCTCTCTCTCTCTCTCTCACACACACACTTGCTATCACCCTCCTTCCTTGTCCTTCTTTCAAATTAGTTAATTATGTAGGAGACAAGAAGAAATTAACTACATTGAAAGAGTTCTGCCTGTTATCTAAAACGAAACCAGATGACCAAGTGTTATTTACATTGTTTCAGTACAAAGGAGTCTGTGCTGGGTTTCAGAACATCTCAGGACCTTAGGATCCAGTCACCCCCTCCTGAGGCCCCACAGCGCCCCTTTACATACAGAGATGGTGTGTCATCTCTGCCTAGGGCTGAGTCAAACCCGCACTGGTGTGAAACACTAGCCATCGTGCAGGGCACTGGGGAGAGTCAGGCCTGGTGTCCATGCCTCGCTGCAGAGTCTCCAGGCTGCTGTCTTGGAGGGAAAAGGGGCCTGGGCACAAGCAGAGCGGGCCATGTTTGCTGCCTGTTTTGGGCTCATTTGAAGGCTGGGGAGATGGACCTCAGAAGGCTGGGGAGATGGACCTCAGCACAAAGACCAGAGTTTGAATCCCCGAATTCCTCATAAAATCCTCAACTCCCGTAATTCCAGCTTCTAAAGGGAGAGCCTGGGAACCCCCAGAACAAACTGGCTAGTCGGACTAACCCCGATGGCACAGTTGGTCTAATTACAGACCCGGACTCACAACAGTATGATGGAAAAGCAATTAATAATAATTCCTAATATCCCCTCAGGCCTCCACATACACGTGCAAGCACACACGTGCAAGTGTGTGTGGACACATGCACACACCCCGTACAGATATACACAAAAAGGGAAAAAATTGTGAGTGAGAAGATAACTATTTTGTTGTCATAGTTAGACACAGGTGTCAACTTGATGGTTGAGGGTTTGCGCTCTGGGCACATTTGTAGAGAATTGGTAGTTGAGTTAAACCAAGAGCGAACCCCCAGGAGACGGTTTAGTGGATGGGGAAAACCCAGCTCACGGTGGATGGACCCAGTCCCCAGGCAGGTGAATAAAACAGAGGGAACTGTTTGAGAAAGATGGCATCCTTCATATACTTAGGCAGACATGTTGGTCTGGCAAGTAAAGATCGTCCCTCTCTTGGCCGTCATGTGCAGATGGTGTGGCCAGTTCCCTCGGCCCTGGGGTTGGTGCGAGCTCTCCCGTCAAACTGGACTACAACTGCAACCAGATTATCATAAGAAAACTAAACCCCTTATTCCCTTAACTGTTGATGGTGATTTTATCAGTAAACACGCAGGCTGACTGCAACACCGGTGTGTTTGCAGAACTTCTGAAACTGCTTCTTGGTGCCAGCAACTTTGGCGACCTTGAGCACGTTGAAGCCCACCGTCTTGCTCACACGTCTTGCTCAAGGTCTGCATTCACCCGCCAATCTGCACGTCCCTGAAGCAGGGAGACAGGTACACAGACATGTTCTTGTGGCACTAAAAGAAAAAGTTTTTAAAAAGAATCGTCCTTTATCAGATGGCTGTCTGATAAGGATGTTCTCTTAATGTGATTTCAGAGAAGCCACCCCAAGTGCAGCCTGCCATCATGTAACCAAGAGCCCTCTCACTTCCTGCTGCTCTTTGCCGTTATGGAGAAATGAGAAGGGCGCTTCGGACTTAAACAGAATTTCTTTTCTGCCGCTGTCAGGGTGTGGGAGGAGCCTGGGAGCCACCACACTGGGCGCTAGGGCGCGGGGAGTTGCCCACTCCTCCCAGCAGGATCAAGTTCATTTTGACTGTGCGCACTTGACTGTGTGTGGGAGTCAGTGCGCACTAGGCACTGGCCGAGGAAGTGAGGCGCAGAAGAAACGGGATTTCTCTGTACTTTAAATGCTGACAGAGAAGCTGGCGATGAACGGGGTAGACAAAGATGCTTCCAAAGACGGCAGCATGAGTTCAAAGGAAACGTGAGCCAGGACGGGGTGGGGGCGGGGTGGGGGCGGGGTGATGCCCAGATAAGCCTCTGGGACAGCCAACCATGAGGAAGTCGCCCCCCCTCCCCAGATGTCTGAGCAGGCTGAGAGGCGGACTGGAGCCTGCAGGACGTCAGGGAGACACGTGGACTGACCAGGCTAGCTTTGTGGGTGACAGTCGAGAAGGGCCGCAGGGGGCCGCCCAGCGGCATCACAAACAGGATTCTGAGGACATCCAGGGTCGGGCTGCGGCAAGGGAATGTCGCAGGATTGGATGACTATCAGATCCAGTGTGGGAGCTACAGAACGGCCCAAGGCTGTGAAGTCACCAGGAGAGACATGAACTGCGGCTTCCTTAGCTTTGAAGAGACGTTTTCCTCCTAATGAATAATCCTGGCGGAAAACGTGTTGCAAACAAAAGAATTACTGACGTGTCTGCCTGCCACCCAAGGCCCATTTCCAGGAAGTGGCTGAGGGCCCTGGAGACTCTGGCTGTTCTGGGCTGGGTCCCAAAGAAACCGCAGCCTCCTGCCTCCTGGGGTCTTCTGGGCCTAGCCCACCAACCCGACGCCACCCACTTCTGTATGCAGGTTGCTGCTGGGACAGCCACCCATCTGTCATGAAGGTCACAAACTCAGAAAGGTTCTGGAAACCCTGCCGTCATAGTGGCTAGCTGGTGAGGGCATGGCCAGGCCATAGTTCAGTGACATTAGTTTACCACACCATCATGCAACCATCTCCATCAGCAGCAATGCCCCGCCCCCCTCTGCATCCTAGCCTCCATCTGCTTTCTGACTCGGTACATGTGACTCGTGTGAGTGCCTCATATAAGTGGAAAGGACTTGATGCTTTAGAGAAGAAGAACTTAACAGTCATCCAGGGCCTGACCTGTGGAGGCGTAGGTGAGGGAGGTGCCTCCCCAGGAATCTGTGTCTAGGTGGAGGGAGAGATGAACCAGCGCCAGGTATGGGGATTCCAAACATAGGTCCCAGCCAGCCATTTGCCCCACAAGTTGAGTTGGTATGAGGGTTAATGTCGCCAAGTCCACAAAATCTAGAATCATCTAGGAGGCAAATCTCAAGGCCTATCTCTGAAGGCGTTTGTATATGAAGTTAATTAGTGTAGGAAGACATTCTAAGTGTAGGCAATATCACTGCACGGGCTACAGTCCTGGCCCGAAAGACAAAGAGAACCACCTTCATTCGGTCCTGACTGTACATGTCACGTCACGTGACCAGCAGCCTCAGGCTCTGGGCACCGTAATGGACTATGCCATCACAGTAAATCCTTCCTGGAGTTGGTCTTGTCAGCGCCAGGAAAAATAACTGGCTGCGTAGAGAAAGGGTCAAGAACTGTGTCTCCAAAGGGCTGGAGAGGTGGCTCAGGGGTTAAGCCTCTGCCTTGCAGGCGGAAGGTCCTGAGTTCGGATCTTAGATGCCGGGTGGAAGCGGGAGCGGCCTGCGTTTCTGGTCCTGGTAGGGCGGAGCCTGTGAATCCTGAGGCAGAGTAAACAAGGAGGAGGTGGAGGCGTCCATGGTGGTTCCCAAATTCGCCCGTGGTTCTACACACACACGCGCACACATGTACACACATACACACACACAATTCAATAAAAGTAAAATTTAAGAACTGCGTCTCCAAGGACAGCTCAGCAGCACACAGGTGGCGCTCTGCACCTGAGCTGGTGGTGGCATGCCGTCTTCCTTCCCTCACAAGGGGTCGCCAGCAGTACTGCCCCATGAGATGGTCCCGGGAGTCAGGTGGGTTACTCTAAGTCAGTGTGCATTGCTCTCATTCTGATCTCTGTGGAGCCTCGTGGAAAGGACACAGCTGGTGTAGCCCTGCGAGGAAAGTGGGCAGCACTTCCACGGGATGTGAGGAGAGGCACCACCCTCCCAGCCCAAGTCATCTGCTACCTCGCTCCAGCTCTGTGGTCCAGCCACCCTCCCACTCGGAGCTGACCAGCCTCAGCTACCCAGAGCTCTTCCGCGGCCTTGATGTTGTCACACGTTCTCACCCTGGGAGTTTGGAGGAAGGTGTTTTCTCTGCCCTCCTCCAAACCAGAAGAGCGGTCTGTATGATCTGTCATTCAGGACCCCAGTACCTTGCTATCCAAGGGGTGGTCTGAGGACCTACAGCATCCCCATTCCTAGAGCAGGTTAAAAATGAGAACCCTAAGCCCTCTCGGATGTGCCAGATCAGTGGTCCCATTTTAACAAAAGACCCCAGGGCTTCATAAGCACATGGTCCAGAACCCAAAGCTTCCTTCAGAAGATAAATCTAGTCACCAGCTGCACCAGGTATTTAAGGAGACGCCATCTGTGTCAGCAAGCTGTTACTATAACAAAATACCCAAACTAATCAATTTATAAAGTGGAAAGCTTCAGCCAGGCTTACAAGCCCATGATCCCAGTCTTTGGGAAGCTGAGATAGGATCACAGGTTCAAGACCAGTCTGAGTAAGCTGCATAGTTCAAGAGCTTATTACATAGAAAAACCCCTCTGTCAACAAAAACAACCAAAGAAAAAGTTGATGCGAGCTTATGGTTTTAGATGCAGTTGGCCTTTGGGTCTGAGGTGGAGGCCAGAATCATGTGACTGAAGACTCTGCCCTCCCCGTCAACCATGAAGCCAAAAGAGGCAAGAGTGGGTCTAGGCGCCCCCAGCAGCTGGGGCCTCTTCCTTCCCACGACACCTCCCAGGGAGGCCGACAAGCAGGCAGGGTGCCTGGGTTTATTTTAAACCTGTAATTGCAGGTTGCTTGTTAACAGCAACAAAACAGCGCGCTCTGCGACCAGGCTGCCAAAATCCATGTCCTAAATAAGGGACAAGTGGTCGCCCCTTTCCCATCTCCTTGCAGGGGAGGAAGTAGAAGCCAAGTGGGAAGGGATAGGCCAGCTGGCTGTGGCACCCCAGCCCGGACCGTACCTGGCAGGAATTGACAGCAGGGTGGCAGCTCTGGCCCTGCCTCCCAGACAAGGTGGGCAATGAGGGGTGGTGGGCAGTGAGGGGTTGTCACCTCTCGCCAGTCCTGCCTGTCTGAGAGGTGCCCATGTGGCTCTTAAAAAATATTAGTGTGTGTGTAGTGTGTGTATGTGTGTGTATCAGAAGGCACTGTGTGTCCCTGTGGAGGACCAAGGGTGACTTCGGGACTCATTCCTGGATCTCTTCTATATTCTTCTTGCTTCACTTTGGGATTTCCCAGACTCCGCCCACCAGCAAGGGACATGCAGATTTTACGTGGGACCTGGGATCTGAACTCAGGACTTTCTGCTTGCCAGAGAGAGACTTAACCCCTGAGCCATCTCTCCAGCCCCCATGTGGCTTTTTTATTGGACTATTTCACATGAATGTGAAATTTGATCTGCGTAGAAAACAGGAGGCATAGGGGAATGGAAGGGAAAATAAACCGATAAAAATAAAACCGCGGGCAGTCATCTTGCCTCCCAGTTAGTTCGCGTGCATTGCACGGTGCCCTTTGGGGAGCAGCTCTTTCCTCATTCTCCCGCGTGAGTCTGCAGGACTTCAGGCGCTGTGGTTTGGGGTCTGGCTGTCAACCCCCATCCAGTGAGCGGAGAAGGAAGACATTTCTTGCCAGGAGGTTGTTGCAGCTAGTCTGGCTCAGCCAGCAGGGTGGCTCTTCCACAGGACACGTTCACCTACAGCGAGCAGCCCTGTGGGGGGGCACTGCCCACCAAAAGGGTCCTGAAACCCATAGCCCAGGACACGCAAGCTGCCAGGTGTCTGTGGTGGGAACAGTTGTCGCCTCTGTGAGCCATGGACATGGATGTGCTCGGCTACCATCCACGTGTTCCCAAGGTCTTTTATCAAATTTGCAGGGAATTCTTTGTGTGTGTGTGTGTGTGTGTGTGTGTGTGTGTGAGAGAGAGAGAGAGAGAGAGAGAGAGAGAGAGAGAGCGAGAGAGAGAGAGAGAGAGCACTGTATGCCTGTGGAGGCCCAAGGGTGACTTTAGGAATCATCCTGGATTGCTCTAACTCCTATTTGCTTTGCTCCGGTTTCCTAGGCTCCGCTCAAGGCAGGAATTTCAGGCTGCCGCCATTTCCACCTAGCTTTTTTTTTTAACGTGGGATCTGGGATCGAACTCAGGACCTTCCGCTTGGAAGGCAGAGGCTTAATCCTGAGCCGTCTCTCCAGCCCTCACAGGGAATTCTGAAGCCTAGAAAAGTCTGACAGCCTCCAGTCTGGATGCTGAAGACTGTCCTAGACCCTCCCCCTCAGGTACCACTCAGTACCCACAGTGATGCACCCCAGGACCCCACGGGCACCGACACTGGAGGATGCTCAAGTCCTTTCTGTGCAATGGTATCGTATTTGCATAGAACCTTTGCACGTCCACAGACACCTCCAGGCCATCTCCAGATGCGCCACACACCTTCTACAACGGAAATACCCTGGCCATAGTTGTAGAAAGTAATGGTGAGAAAAAAAGCCTGTCCGGAGTGCGGCCGGCGGGTGTCGGGTGTCGTGTGGCGAGCCGTTTGTGGCGGGCGTCCGAGAGAGCGGGCGGGGGGAGCGGAGCCTGCAAGCCGCCGGGGCCTCGCCAGGGCCGCAGCGGCCGTAGTTGCCCCCCCCCCGCCCCGCCCCGGCCCGCGGCCCGGAAGACGACAGGAAAAGGGGGTCGGGGGGACCCACCCCCGGCCTCCGAAGTCATGAACTCCAACGTGGAGAATCTGCCGCCCCACATCATCCGTCTGGTGTATAAGGAGGTGACGACCCTGACCACGGACCCACCCGATGGCATTAAGGTCTTCCCCAATGAGGAGGACCTCACGACCTGCAGGTCACCATCGAGGGCCCAGAAGGGACCCCTTATGCCGGAGGTCTATTCCGAATGAAACTCCTGCTGGGCAAGGACTTCCCTGCCTCCCCACCAAAGGGCTACTTCCTGACTAAGATCTTCCACCCAAATGTGGATGCCAATGGTGAGATCTGTGTCAACGTGCTCAAGAGGGACTGGACAGCTGAGCTGGGCATCCGACATGTGCTGCTGACCATCAAGTGCCTGTTGATACACCCTAACCCTGAGTCTGCACTCAACGAAGAGGCAGGCCGTCTGCTTCTGGAGAACTACGAGGAGTATGCTGCCCGAGCCCGGCTGCTCACACAGATCCATGATGGCGCAAGTGGTTCTAGCAGTGGGAGGGCCGAAGCCAGCCGGGCCAGTGGCTCCACTGACACAGTGTTCCCCGGGGCCCTTGGAGGGGCTGAAGGTCCCATGCCCAAGAAGCATGCTGGTGATCGAGATAAGAAGCTGGCAGCCAAGAAAAAGACGGACAAGAAGAGAGCACTGAGGCGGCTGTAGTGGGCTCTTCTCCCTCCTTCCTCCCTCTTTTTATGTTCCCTCCCTCCCACTCTGTCTCTAAGTTATTTAAGTTATGGCTGGGGGGAGGGTGGGGGGGGGAACATTGGGACCTGGATTTGGTTTTCTAAATAAAGTTGGAAAAGCAAAAAAAAAAAAAAAAAAAGCCTGTCCGTATTCAATATAGACAATTTTCATTAAAAAACAAAGCTTATTGCATACCAAATAGGTCAAAGTTCTCAGACAAATCTGATTTATTCTAGGGCTATGTTCTAAACATGTTTACTCACAGCGCACTCTCTTCTGGCTTTATCTTTTCTAAGCGGATTTGAGAAATGAATTGATATAGTCCAGTGAAGTACAGACGCCTTAGAAGTATTTTCTTACTTTTTTTGTTTTTTGTTTTTTCTCTGTGATGGGAAACAAGTAAGTAGCTAAATGCAGATTTTTTTTTTTCTTTCTCCATTGAGAAAATGGCTGCGGTCTTGAGGTAGAGCTACATTCCACAGCCAGACAGCATCCTCCAGACAGCTCAGCCTTAACCCAGCGCCCCCAAGTTCAAGGTGTCTCCACTGCCAGCAAACACTGGCTCTATAATGATCCTGCAAGGCTGAGGGAGTCAAGTTTTCAACCTGATGTAAGGTCCTCAGGTCCTCTAGGAAGAGAGACACAGGAAGACCACCTCGGGCTGGAAACATGGCTCAGGGGTTAAGACTCTGCCCCGCAAGTAGAAGGTCCTGAGTTCAGATCCTAGGTCCCATGTAAAAGGAAGGAAGGGAGGGAGGGAGGGAGGGAAAAAGAAAGAAAGAAAGAAAGAAAGAAAGAAAGAAAGAAAGAAAGAAAGAAAGAAAGAAAGAAAGAAACAAACAAACAAACAAAGAAACAAACAAACAAACAAACAAACAAACAAAGAAACAAAGAAACAAAGAAACAAAGAAACAAACAAAGAAACAAAGAAACAAAGAAACAAAGAAACAAAAGAAAGGTAGAAGCAATCCGGAAATCCAGGATGATTCCTGAAGTCTCTCTTGGTCCTCCACAGGGACACACAGTGCCCTCTGATACACACACACACACACACACACACACACACGAAATCATGCTGGGCGCAACAGCACAAACCTGTCATCCCAGTTACCTGGGAAGCAGAGCAGGACACTGGTTTCAACCCAGGAGCTCATGACTTCCTGGGTAACACAGCGAGACTCCATCTTTATTTTTTTTTCATAATCCATTTGTTTTTTTAGTGTTTCGCGCATGAATATGGTGAATGATATTTTCACCTTAATCCCCAATCCTAATCCTTTTTGTTCCCATGACGACTCTTCTCCTTCCCTGCCAGTCTCCCTCCTGTTTTATGTCTTTTCACATTGTGGCCGCCTGAGTTTCATCAGGGTTGTTTTTGATGGCATGCGCCTGCGCACTTGCGGGTGCAGGAACAGGTCAGTGAGCACTGAGGAAAGCACTCCCCACCCCCTCATCCCCCCACCCCCCACTGCCATCTCCCTCCCCACCCCGGCATCATCATCAACCTCACCAGTCTCTCGGGGAGGTGCAGGCCTCTTGAGATCTTTTCCCTTTCATGGTGAAACGTCGACAGGCCAAACAAACCCTGTGCGGGTCTTGCGGAAATGCACATAGCTGCAGTGAATTCACTGGCCCTCATAAGACGATGGAGCTCACAGAACAGAGGCTGCAAACCCTCAGTACACAGATTCTACGTACTGAATGCAGTTCGGAGACAGCCTTGTGAGGACTTGCAAGGCGCACCCTTGGAACCTCGAGCTCCAGGCACGGCCCTCCCAAGCCTGGGTCACGTGGCATGAAGGGCCCCACCCTCTGCTGAGAGGATCTCCCAAAACGATCCTCAGTGGCATCTGGACTCCTTGCTGATAACGTATCACGCTCACTTCCCTGTCTGTGAGGTGCCGGCCCAGCCGGAACCAGGCAGTTTTCTTTCCATCCTGACGGCTGTGTGTTCCAGACCTGGCAGTCAGTGCCCTTGGGAATGCCTTCCCCCCACCCACAGTCCCCACATCTGGATACCAGGGTATTTGTAGCTCTCCTGGAAAACTATCCGGTGTCACAAACAGAGCGGTGAGGGTCCGTGGGACTTGGCGCTCACGGCCAGGTCTGACTCCTTGGACCATCAACACACAGCCCATGCCAGAACCTCCCCAAGTCCTTGGTGCCCAGGAGCCAGGAGAAGAAGCAGAGGTCCCCACTCTGCCTTGCCCTCACCCTCTGGAATCTTCCAGATCAAAGCCCCTCACTTCCACTCATTTCATTAAAGTCCTGATTCAGTGGGTTTGGATCCTGCTGGAAAAGTTGGAGAGAAATGTGAGGGGGGCAGGGAAGGAGGGAGAGACAGAGGGGCTCTGAGTGCGTAGGAGGAGTAACCATGGAAACAAGGAGAGAGACTGAGGAGATGGCTCAGGGGTTAAGGTCTTTGTCTTGCAAGCAAAAGAACCTGAGTTCAAATCGCAGAGCCCATGAAAAAATGCCAGGTGGATGTAGCTGTGGCCTGTAATTCTGGTCCTGAAAATTGGAGTCTGGGAAACCCCAGAGCAAAGCAGTGAGGAGGTAGAACAATCAAGATGATTCCTGACGTCATCCTTGAGCCGCCACAGGTGCACAGGCAAGTGCCCTCTTGTACAAATACCCGGGTATATATGTACATCCACCCACACGCAATACACACAAGCACACGTGCATGCATGCAAAAAAACAACCAACCAAACTAGCAAACACACCAGGGAGGGTGTGAGAACAGAGAAGACGCAAAACACCTTCAAGTGTTTAACCAAAACTAAGTACATTTTCCTGCTGTGTAGTTTTTCACTAACAGAGAGCTGGCTTCTTGGTGGGGTGGGGTTTAAATGACCTTTCAGAGAAGGGCAGCTGACAAGAAGCGATAGGTCGCAGGCTCTCCTCGTGACACACTAGACCCCACTCCCCTCCCCACCCCCACTCCCCCCCCAAGGAGACCATGGGGCGCTATTTTAGGGCCTGGTGGTCAAGCCTGTCTGTTCCTTCATTACCCAGCAAACATTTGCCATACACCTGCATGTGTAAGCACTGAGCTAGACTTTGGGAAAGGAAAGCAGAAGGGAGTGGACAGGCTGCCCTTGGGCAGCTGAGCAAAGACGAGCAAGTGACCCCCATGTGAGAAGATGTCAGCCAATGAGATGCACGCACTGGACACAGGAAGTCAGAGGTGAGAGGACACGCTGACCAGGGATGCGGGACCAAGTGCTTGGAGGATTTCAGGAGCCCGGCTGCAGCAGCTGAAGCTGCCAGAAGCCATCATGGAAGGCTTTGGAACAATCAGTTAGCGCGGGAGGTCACCGAGCTCTAGAAGAAAGCAGGAATGAGGCTGAGAAGCGGCGAGGCCACAGAGAAGCAGCAAATGCTCCAAGTCTGCACCAATTGGTTGAGGAAAATGGAGACAAGGGCTCAGACCATGCATGAGGTTAGAATGCGGGGAGCAGGGGAGTGGGGGGAAGGAGGCCATGGCCAGCTGGGAAGCCAAACGGGACCAGAGCTCCTGGATCGTGAGATTACAGGGTCCATCTTACAGTCTAAGAGCTTGCAAGCAAGTGAGGAAACCCCACACCAGACCAGCCCCTCATAAATGGCACTAGTTATGTCATGGGAGTCCAGCAGTGTCCTTAAGGGCAGACAGATTTCTATTTATTTTAACTTTATTTATTTATCTTTGCATGCGTGTGTGTGTGTGTGTGTGTGTGTGTGTGTGTGTGTGTGTGTGTGTGTGTATCAGAGGGCACTGTGTCCCTGTGAAGGACTAAGGCTGACTTCAGGAATCATCCTAGATTGCTTGTACCTTCTTTTTGCTTCCTCTAGGGCCAGAAGTGCAGGCCATCGCCTGTTCTGCCTGGCAATTTTTTTTTTTTTTAATGTGGGACCTAGGATTGGAACTCAGGACCTTCTGTTTTGTGAGGCAGAGTCTTAACTGCTGAGCCATCTGTCCAGCCCTAAACACATTTCTTTTTAAAAAAGGCCAACTCCAGAACCCACCCTGCCTACTTCTGTTCTTCCCTCCTCCAGAAGGTCTTCAATATAGCAGTGATGGTGGGCCTCACACTGGCACTAAATCAGAAGAGAGCAGGGGCTCTTTCTCCTGCCAGTGTCAACCGCGTGACCATTTCCAGGTCACATTCTTACAGCAGGGAGCCAGGTATCCCTCACAGTGCAGAAGAACCATGGAAGCCGACAGGTCACCTCCTCCAGTCCCCCAATGATGACACGGAGAAGCTGCCTGAGCCCCTATTTTAATTTTCCTTTCCCCAAGAGGTTTCAAGAGAGGACACCCCAGGATGTAGTCTCCAAAACTGGGTCCTTAGAAGGATGGAACTCAAGATCCTCAGGAGAGTGGTCACCAGGAGGTGATCCTTGGGAGGATGTCCCTAGAGGGGTCCCCAAGAGAATTTAGCCTTGTAACTAGATGCCATATGGCATTTTCCTCCAAACAAACAGCCTTTTTTTTTAAATCTCACTTGTTGTCCATTGACCTGGATTCTGGCTTCTCTTGGAGCATTTGGAGCACTTCCAACCATTAATACAAAATTCTGCCCTAGTTACACATGTGCTCACACATGCTCTTGGAGCCTTGAGGTCTGGTAGGACTAAGGTACACAGGCTAAGGAAAGTTAATTGAAGGGAATTCCATCTATGCAGCCATGGGAAAGCTGTCAGTCATGCCGGACATGGCCACATCTGGCAATGTCGCTGCCTCTGCATCTCTCCTGCGCCTGTAAATTACCCTCATTCCTACTCCTTGTAAACAAACCCAATAAAATCGTTGGTTCATCAAGTCCGAGCTTGGCATAATGGTTACTTGAGCTGTGGAACTATTATCTGAGGTGGAAAGATGGCTGACTGGCATCTCCACCAGACACCAGGAAAGAGAGGAATGTCTGCCACAATTCTCGTGAGGACTGAAGCTTGGGGAATAGGTCAGGACTGGGTGCTGGTAGGAAATGAAGCAGTGAGAGAGAGAATGAGAACAGAAGCACTGGGGAAGACATGGGAGAGACCCTGCCAAGAAGGGGAGAGTCATGCACAATCGCGCACTGTCACTTTACTCAGAGCGGGGACCCAGCACCACCACCCCAGGAGATGGAAGTAGTGGTCACTGCATGCAACCAGGGGCTGGAGGTGATGAGGCCAAGCAGAGACGCTGGGGCGGAGACGAAGGGACCAGGGCTTCGGTGCAGAATAGTAGCCGGGGAGGGAGGGAATTGTTGCTAAGGAAAGTGAGAAGGAGGCACCCGTTGTCAAGGTTCGGGAGGAGGGAGGAAGGGACAGTGTTAACAGATGGCGGCTAGGAAGATGATGCATCTGAGACCCTGAGAAAGGGAACAGGAAAGGAAAAGAGGCAGAAGCTGGTTCCCAACAGGTGGTTCCGGGGGATTCAGTGACGCGCATGATTATCTTTAAAGAACCCACAGGAGGGCAGGATTTGGTCCCCAGGCCCATGATATTAGACGTGCTAGAGCTGCCCCCCCCCCCAGCGCCCAAGGAGCAGCAAAGCTGGGACATAACCAGCTCTGTATGGTGCCAGGCATGGCACTTTCTCCATCTCTTAGCGTCCAGAAAGACGACAGAGGTGAGTGAGGTGCCAAGGTGGGGTGCGGCAGGGACTGAGGTGGGGTCTGCAAGAGAGGGCAACAGACTTGCTTAGGTTCTTAGGCAGACAGAAAAGCAAGTCAGCTGACTAAGGAAAAAAAAAAGCCAAACCAGACAGAAAGCAGAAGTCTTGTCTGCAGTCAGGGGCTGCGGGGGTCTCCTCCACCGGCTTCATCCTTAGGCAGGGGCATCGTTTCAGAATTGCTGGGATCAGGAGCTCCTGGGTACCGGATGCATCGGGGAGAAAGGAATCATCGCAAGGAGGCCACCGGCCTGCAGAGAGAGAGCCGCCATCAGCCCCGCTCTCTGAGAACCAGGTGACCTGAACTTTGTCCCAATCCTGTCTCGGGGGTCGAGGCTGCTTTACTTACAATGGTCCATTCTTCTGTTCTGGGGAGGGACCCACCGAATGCACTTTGGAACCCCGGAGGGTGTGTGGAGGGATGCTGGGAGGCCTGTCTTCTTTGTGGCCTCCTGTGACCGAGGACGAGCACCTGGTCTCCCCCATCTAAAGAGTGGGACCCCGGACTGAGCAAGCTGATTCCCACCCAATCTTCCTCCTGCGTGCTTCTCTTCTGCGTCCTCGCTGCCCCGCCTCCAGCAGCCCCTCTCCTGGGGTGCTTCAGGACCCTGATACTCTGGGAGACCCACACGACTGCTGGCCACGCCCCCTGAGGCTAGCCCACGCAGCCTCAGGGCACCCCACCTGGAGTCTGCGCCCTTAGCATCAGGAAGTGGGATCACGAGTATGAAGTCAGTCTGGGCTACAGAGTGAAACAAAACCAAAGGGCGTCGCCAGGGCAGGGGCGATGTGTGCTTTTCCTTTTCCAGAAGGATGAGTGAGGCGTGGCCTTCTGCCGTGATGCCTGGTCCGGTTGCTCTCTGTTGGCCACTCCTAGGAGTGCTCTCAGCCCAAACTGAAACATGATCTCAAGGACTACGGGATAGGGGGTTGGGGTGGGGGTGCTTATTTCTTCATGGGATCACACACAGAGACCCTTCTTTCTCCTCCATCAGACCATCAGAGGGGAATCAAGTCACTCAGCAGCTGTTCAAGGACGACTGAGCAGTAAGAGTGGATTTTGTGTCCCACCGTTGAACGCCACCATCTCATTATCTCATCTCCTGGGCTGTAAGTTCAAATGTGTGCTCATTTGTTTGAGGCGGGCCTGGCTATGTTGCCCAAGCTGGCCTCAAAACTCCTGGACTCCGGGGCTTCAGGGGCACCACTCCTGGCTTCCAAGTTCAATTTTATTGGCACTTAGAGGGCAGCTTGCCAAAAACCAGCTTAGAGTTCTAAACTAGAAGAACATGTTATGTTTCCAGTGCTCTGAAGCTGCAGCTATGTCCACTGGAAGCTAAGATGAACCGAGTCGTGAAGTTAGGACGGGCAGCTTGCATGTGAGAGGTGCAATTCTTAAATGGTTCCAATCCCCTGATCACATAAATATTTCAGTTTATAGCAGGACGTATTTCCTGCGGCAGCCCGAGTCTCGCTATCTTTTGCTGAGTTAGGCAGTTTCCTAAAAAGGGGCTTAAACTCTTTGCATTTCAAACCTCTTTTTGCCAAGAAATTTTTATGTGAACTCAAGTTATACAGAGATTTAAACTAGGTGTACAAATCAAATGTTTGCTGACAAGGAATCATAAAGAAGTTTATATTAAAATTACAATTCTTGGACTGGAGAGATGGCTCAGGGGTTAAGCCTCTGTCTCCCAAGCAGAAGGACCTGAGTTCAAAACCCAGATCCCATGTAAAAAATGCCAAGCAGAAATGGCAGTGGCCTGCACTTCCTGGAAGGCAGAACCTGGGAAACCCCAGAGCAATGCAAAAAGGAGTTAGAACAATCCAGGATGATTCCCAAAGTCAATCTTGGATCTCCAGAAGGCATGCAGAGGGCCTTCTGATGCACACACACTGCCCTGTGATACAGAGACATACAGAAACACACACACACACACATACACACACACACACACACACACACACACACACACACGGGGGGGGGGAATAATTCTTTGGTATACATATAATTTTACCATTTATCAATGACATTTGCAAACTCAAGTGGATATGCTTGTACAATTTACATAAACAATTAAATTTTGCCTGAATATGTGGTACTTCAGAACATAGAGCATCTTCAATGTTTTGCACAGTTGACTGGTATTTTTTTTTTAGTTGACTGGTATTTTGATATGATTTTATTTATTTATTTTGGCATTGTGTGTGTCTGTGTGTGTGTGTGTCTGTGTTTCTGTGTGTATACACACCAGAGGTCACTTGTGTGCACATGCCCATGGAGACCCTAGGCGACAACAGGAATCACCCTGGATTGTTCTACTTCTATTGTTTTGCTCTGGGGTTCCCAGGCTCTGCCTTCCAGGACCGGAAGTACAGGCTGCCACCATTTCTGTCCAGCATTTTTACATGGGATCTGAGATCTGAAACCAGGCCCTTCTGCTTGCAAAGCCAAAAGCTTTCAACCCAAACCATCTTTTCAACCTGGTATTTTGGTATAATTGCTAATGCTGAGAAATCTACTTCATATGAATATGTTATAAATATAAATGGCAGTAGCACATTTAGGGACATTTCAACAACTGCTAGAAATTATATCCTAATCCCAAGCCAAAAAACTCTCTTTAATGAAACTCAAGTCAGCAACCCATGCAGTAATTTTTTAAGTTGGACACAATAAAATGATATAACCCTAAGACATACTAAGTTGACACTTACTGAGGCGTACTGGTAGGAAAACATCAAAAGTCTTTTTTTTCTGTAAAGGACAGAAAACAGATATACAGTAAAAAAGACTGCTACGTATTCAGTGTCATAGTCTTGAATCTGAGCCGAGGTATTTCAGGCTGTTGGTGTGAAGTGGTGTCATGGTCCCATGGGACAAAGTCCACATGTTGTATGTTCACCAAAGCCGCAGGGCAGTTACAACACTGGTCAGCACTGCCAACAACAGCCGAGATTCCCTCAGCTTTGGGTTTTGCATTAAATTTTGGGGGCTGCCTGTTCAGAAGCCTTGGATGGTTGCCAAGCCATTTGTCACCCACGTTCATTCTTTAGCTCCTGGTTGTGCAAGGCCGTAGTTTAAAGAGCTGAGCTCTAGATGGTCTCTAGATGGACAGACCCAACAGAGCGGATATGTGTATGTTGTCCACACGTGTAATTAGAAAAGCTTCTACAATCAGAGGATGGATAGCCCCACAATGACTATCTGCAAGGCCTGGAGGCCTCTAGAGAGTTGCTGGTGGCACCTGCTTTGGAAGCCTTGAGAAGCTGGAGTCTGCTGCAATGAGCTAGCGCAGGGCTGCGCTCTCAGGAAGCGCGGACTTGCTCCCACTCAGCTGAATCTCCTTTTCCCACTGTGATTCCATCCAGGCCTGTGGATTGTGCTGCTTACACTCAGCGGGGTGTTGTGCAGGTACGGAAGCTGAATGGGAACATCCCCTCCTGGAGGGAACATGGAGGTCTGTATAAGACGCAGGAAGCTAAGAAAGCTACCGGATTCACAATATACTACAACAGAAGCAAAATAATAAAAGTAATAAAAGCAGTAAGTTGCTGGGGACTGGTGGCTGGCACAGCCTGCAGGATGGGCAGGGATACAGCTGGCGGGCTCCTTGGGATGCAGCTGCCTTGAGTCAACCATGTGCCTGGATGCAACTGCAGTGTTGCTGTCAGCTTGCAACATTGCTGATGAATGATCATCAAACAAGGGAACAAGGGGTTTATTTTCTCTGACGATTCCTGGTTACAGTTCTCAGTCCAGCTTGACGGGAGAGCACGCACCAACACCAGGGCCGAGGGAACTGGCCACACCATCACCACATAACGGCTGAGAGACAGACTATCCTTACTTGCCAGACCAGCATGTCTGGCCAAGTGTACAGAAGGATGCCCACTCTCTCAACCAGCTCTCTGTGATTTATTCCAGTGTCTAATCCCACCGTGGGCTGGACCTTCCCTACCAGTTGGACAATCTCCTTCAGATTCGCTCTGGGCTTAACTCAACTACTAATTCTCCACAAATGTGCCCAGAGCTCAAACCCTCAACTGTCAAGTTGACACCCGTGCCCAACTATGACAAGCAGCAAACTCACTGGTTCACCAAGCTAGACTTGGGTCGAGCCTGTTGTGTGTGCATCTGAGGTGAGCATTTGTTCACATCTCCCCAGAAAAGTCGTGGGTTGTTCCCTTCCAGTTATTGGCCTACATACCAATTGTCATTCAAAATGCCTTCATAGCCACCAAGAAGTGTGCTTTACTAATCTCTTTGAGATTTCTTAGTCTAATCAAAATTGCCTCTCCACTTGCCCTCGCTACTACCCTCAGGATCCCCAAATGTGACTATTGGGAGAGCCCTGTGTGTGTGTGTGTATTAGAGGGTACTGTGTGTCTTTGTGAGGACTTCAAAAATCATCCTGGATTGCCTCTACTCCTTATGCTTCTCTTTGGGATTTCCCAGGCTCTGCCCACCAGGGCGGAAATACAAGCCACCACCATTTCTACTTGGTATTTTTACATGGAACCCAGGATCTGAACTCAAGACCTTCTGCTTGAGAGGTAGAGTCTTAACTCCTGAGCCATCTCTCCAGACCTGGTTTTATTTTTTGAGGCATTCCCATATGTGGTCCAGGCAGGCCTTGAACTTGCACTCTTCCTGCCTCTGCCTCCCAAGTGCTGGGATCACAAGTGAGCCACCATGCATGACTCCATGCTAATTTAATGACAAAAACCCTCTGCGCGCACACACACACACACACACACACACACACACACACACACACAAAGGATGGATTGAGTACTTTGCAGTTGCGGCTCTGTCTTATCTCTCTACCTAGTTCTGTGAACTTGAGCATGTCATCTGGTGCCTACAGTGCTGGGGGATCGGATAAGAGTTCTTGAGGACCCTGCAATTAAAGAAGAGCTTTGCCACCTTCCCACACCCTGAACTCTTGCGTCAAGACCTAAGTAGTCCTTGGATACTGGCCCTGATCGAGGACCACCTGCCCCAGGTCGCCCTTCATTGCCTGCTCTGGAAAAGTGGGTCTGACCCCTTTGGATATTTTTCCTTTGATGGATGGCTCAAGAGAGTGGGGGGGGGCACAAGACACTGGTAAAGGAAGGGGTTTCCATTTGTACATGTTGCTCACACTGCAGGCACATGGTACACCCACAGGCCTGCACCCACTGCAGGGTTGGCTTATCCTGGCCCCTAGAGGCTGAGGTCGTTAGCAGGCCTCACTGCTGTGGCCTGAGCCACACCCAGCTGTGCAGCGAGTCTCAGCAGTGTTCCTCAGGCAGGGCCCAGCTCAGCCTAGGGTAGATGTGGGGGTCCTGCTCCCACGGCTTGCTGTAATTTGGATTTTGTGTTAAGAGCTTGGCTCCCAACTGATAGTATTGGGAAATGGGGACCTTAGACAGGTAGGACTAGGGAGTGTGACCTTGGTGGGGAAACCTTGACATCCCCTTTCTCTGTCTGTTTCCTAGCTACCAGGAAGTGAGTGGTTTTGATCAACTTTGTGACTCAAGCCATGATGTGATGGAGCAGGCAACTGTGGCTGGAGCCTCTGAGACCACGAGAGGGATCACCTTGGGCATTTTGTCACAGCAAGGAAAGTTAAATTATCACGTTATTTAGAGTGCTGTTTATTTAGAAGGCCGTCCCTGGGCTGGAGAGATGGCTCAGGAGTTAAGACTTTGCCTTGCAAACAGAAGGTCCTGAGTTTGGATCCCAGGTCCCAAATAAAGAATGCTAAGTGGAACGGGAGGAGGTCTGCACGTCTGGCCCTGGTGGGCGGGGCCTGGGAAATCCCAGAGCAAAGCAAAAAGGAGGTAGAAATGATCCAGGATGATTCCCAAAGTCACCCTTGGTCTTCCACAGACACACAGTGTCCTCTGATACACACACACACACACACACACACACACACACACACACACACACGCACGCATGCGCCATAAATAAAGTTATTAAGAAACAGCCATCCCTCACCTCATAATCTCTCATAAGGGGATCCATCAAATGCTACTCTTCAAGCGGACACGGAATTAGTCACATGGACAGTCGTGGGAGCTAGAGCTGCACAGTGGCTCTGGGAACCGGCTGGGGTGCTCCTTTGGATCCTTTATGGGGGGAAGTGATGCTGGTCAGAACAGACTGACCACTTCCAGGGTAGCAGCGTACCGAGCAGGGGATCCCTGGACAGCTGGCCCAGGTTTGTCCACCTGCTAGAAAAGATGTGGATCTTGATGAGTGTGTGGCTAAGAAATGGGCTTGGTGGCTCACTCCTGTAATCCCGTGCTCAGGAGCCTAAGAAAGGAGAAATGCCAGGAGTCCCAGGCCAGCCTTGGCTACATATGAAGTCCCACGCAAGCCTGGGCTGTCTGAGAAAACTAAAGCAAAGCAGAACAAGTCCACTCCTAGGCTGGTGGTGGCACACACCGTTGTCCCAGCTCGGCTGGCCAGATCTACGTGCTGTGAGCTTGACTGCCTAGCCCTCCAGTCTCAGAAGAGGACACGGGGCTTCCTGGATTCTGCCAAGTCTCTGCCAGGTGAACCTTCAGAAAACCACTGGGAATTTCTGGGCGAAGTCACAGCATGGGCCCCACTGAGACCCATGGGTATGCCAAGGTGGCACTCAGCAGATGGTTCTGAAAAATCTTCCGCATGATTGTGATGTGAGGAAAGTGTGGCAGCTGCTCATGGGATGCAAGGAGGGGACCCGGGCAGGCCTGCTGAGACAGGAGCAGCCCGCTGCCCAGGGGTTCTTCAGAGGTTCCGATCTGGTGTGGTGAGGGGTCCTGCAGGGCCTCAGATGCACATGACTCATAGGCAAGGTGGGGGATGTACTTTTCGTGCATGTGACTGGCACGTGACCTGGGCAAGCCCGTGTCATGGTCAGGGAGACAGTTAGTGCCTGTCTTTTCTCCACTTTTGCTCAGATGTGAGGCTGTCCCCTGTGGCCCGCACTTCCTCCTTACCCTCGCCTCCTCACCCTCACCTCCTCCTCCCCTCGCCTCCTCCTCCTCGCCTCCTCCTCCCTCCTCCTCACCCTCGCCTCTCCTCACCCTCACCTCCCCTCCTCGACCTCACCTCCTCTTCCATTACCCTCACCCATCTCCATCCTCACCTCCTCCTCACCACCCTCACCGCCTCCTCCTCACCCTCACATCCTCCTCACCCTCACCTCCTCCCTCACCCGCACCATCCTCCTCCTCACCCTCACCCTCAACCTCACCTCCTCCGCCATCACCTCCTCCTCCTCAACCACTCACCTCCCCTCACCCTCGCCTCCTCCGCCGCCCTCCTCCCTCCTAACCCTCCCCTCCTCCTCCTCACCCGCCTCCTCCTCACCCTCGCCCCTCACCCATCCCTCACCCTGCAACCCTCCTCCTCACCCTCACCTCATCCTCCTCACCCTCACCTCCTCCTCCTCCTCACCTCCTCCTCCTCACCCTCGCCTCCTCCTCCTCACCTCCTCCTCCTCACCCTCGCCTCCTCCTCACCCTCCCCTCCTCCTCTCACCCTCACCTCCTCCTCCTCACCCTCACCTCCTCCTCACCCTCACCCCTCCTCCTCATCCTCACCTCCTCCTCACCCTCACTTCCTCCTCACCCTCACCTCCTCCTTACCCTCACCTCCTCACCCTCACCTCCTCCTTACCTTCACCTCCTCCTCATCCTCACCTCCTCCTTACCTTCACCTCCTCCTCACCCTCACCTCCTCCTTACCCTCACCTCCTCCTCACCCTCACCTCCTCCTTACCCTCACCTCCTCCTCATCCTCATCTCCTCCTTACCTTTACCTCCTCCTCTACACATTCTTGCCTCATACTCAAAGGCTCAGTTCCAAGGCCAGGCCCACCCACAACCCTCTGTTCTTCCCTCCATTCCCACCCCAGGGCCCCAAATGTGTTCTTGCCAGAAGTTCACAGCATCTGTCTGGTTAGCATGAAGACAGGGATGGTATCCTTCATCTGGTCCCCAGGCCTTAGCACCCAGCAAGACTCATGCTTTTCTGTGGTCTTTCACTACAATTTATTTCCATCCAGCCCAATTCAGTGTAATTTAACTCAATTCCTATCAGCACTACACAAGCCCCCAGGAACCCATGCTGAACACCAACCCCAGAATGTTAGCCTGTGGGCTGCTCGGGACCCACGGGCCCCGAGACATGGTAAGTCACATTCACGCGAAGCGCTACTCAGCTTGGGTGCAAGGCTCCCTTCCAGCTGCGACCCTGGGGGAGGACCACGCCTCTTCTGATGTGGTCCCTATCTGCCCAGAGTCCAATGGGTCTTTGAACATCTCCTCAGATGGGAATGGAAACCGCTGGGCTTCCTTCCCATGGAGCCCCCCGTCTGTTGACCCAACAGACATTTATGTCATAGGGACACAGATATTATAGGGACATGAGAGCGAGTTGACCCAAGGGGACTTAGGGACTTGGGCACGCGTGTGGCTTCTCTAGTCCTGGCCAGTGGGGTCCCCTCCCCAGTAGCTGGCAGAGAGGCAGGGTTTCCTGGGAAAGCTCCACCCAGAAAGAATACACAACAGCTGTTACTCATCAGTCACAAAGCTCTAGGGGCACAGCCATTGCTGGCGGGGCGGCACAGAGGACCCCCGGGGAGGATCCGGCGAGTGGCTGGGGCCGTCCTAAGTTTCATAAGTTGCAAACCAGTGCAGACAAGATGGACAGCTGGGGCCCCGGAGGCCACTGGTCCAGGCCACTTCCCGAGGCAGCTGAGGTGGGCACATCCCACACGGGAGACCACGAGCTGGTTGAGCTTCAGGGTCCCCGTCGTCAGCGTGTCTCCTTCTTCCTGCGCCTGAAAGAGCAAAGGGAGACAGTAATCTGAGAGACCCACGGCCAGTCCCCAGCCGCTGCCCCGCAGTGTGAAGGAACCAGGGACAGCAGGGGGGGGGGCCTAGAGCCACCTTAGTATGAAGGCGTCTTTGTGCTGCTGTGTCAAGCACAAACACTTCACCCCCAAAGATCTGGAGATTCTCCCCACTCTCCAGCTCCTCCTCCCAGAGTGTGACAGAATCCCCCACAAAAGGAAGGGGAAGCAGCTTCCATCCCCCCTGGGATTTACTGCATGCAAGGAACTGGCACGAGAGGGTTCCCTTATGCAGCAGAAGGAATGGAGAGCCATCGCCAACAGACTCAACTGGAGAGCTGGAGCTTAGCTCTGCCAACTGACTCAGCGCCCCACATTCTAGATGTCCCTCCATTCACTGAACATGTTTTGAGTTCCTACTGTGTGTCAGGCCCCAAACTAGGACTGTAGCTTTCTTGGCAAGATGTGGTCCTGTCAATCAAGTGAGTATGAGGGTATGACTCTGGCTCCATGTGAATGAACCCATTGTGCTACACAAAGAGGGGAGCGGGAAGACCCAGGCTGCAAAGGTAATCAAGACACCCCCTGTCCAAGGCTTGTGTCCCATCACCAATACTGGAATGACGCCGTGGCAGCATGTGGCTTCTGAATACACTTGTGGGCCCTTGGAGGTGCGACCCGCCCTGTTCCACTGCTCTTGTGATCGGCTACTACGGAGCAAGCAGCTTTCCTTCCCACACACTCCCCCTGCCACAATGCTCCCAACTCATCTCAGACCCCAAGCAATGGGGTCAGCTAAGCAAGGGCTGAGACCTCGGAAGCCACAAGCCAAGAGAGACCTTCCTACGAGCTATCTCAGACATCGACTCTGCATCTAATCCAGGAGAACGAAGCACACACACTTTCACTGGGGTACGTCCCACAAAAAGCTGCCAGCACTGGCCTAGGCTGGGGATGGGGCTCAGTGGTATAGCATGTGCCCAGCACGAGTGAGGACCTGGGTTCAAGCCTCAGCACCGCTTCCCAAATACCAGATGGAGACCAGGCAGACATGACAACTACATGTCCTACGCAGGTCAAAAGCAGCCGGAAAGAGCATTTGTGTGTTCCTCAGTGACGCATGACCACAGTCTACAGGTCAGGAAGCACTAGGTATTGCCACATCTCCTAATTTTTGTCACTGTGAGAATGTTTTTGCTCTTAAGGGACAAATGCTGGTATATTTGAGCACAGCAGCTAGTCATATGTGAAATTCTTCATGTTGCCCAGAACACATACATGCTTGCATGCATGTGCACAGACAGGTGCCATGGCGAAGGGCAATGGGGTGCGTGGGTACAGGACAGAGAAAAACTTTTGTAAGTCAGTTCTCTCCTTCTACTGTGGGGGCGTCTGGAGATCGAACTCAGGTGGTAAGGTTCGCAGGCCGGCGTCTTTACCTGCTGAGCCAGCTTAAGGAAGATGTCATTTGTTAAGAGGGTCTCACCGTGTAGCTTGGCTGGCCTGGAGATTGCCATGGAGACCAGGCTAGCCTTGAGATTGCTGCAGTCCCTCTGCCCCCCAAGTGCTGGGATTGCAGACACTTGCACCAGGCCAGGTTTTTTCTCTGTGTGACACTGTATGAACATGAAAGGGTAGGCCCTGACCGGGCGCTCTGCCGGGAGATGGGATGCCCGGGTCTTCCTCTGGGGAGAATGTCAAGGGTCTTCCTCTGGGGAGAATGTCAAGGTGACAGTCGTGAGCTGCAAATTCAAAGCTTGGAGCAGTGAGAGGCCAAGGACACAGCATAGACAGAAGCTCACAGGGGAGGTTTCTCTGCAGAGAATGCAGCATCAGAAAGCCATTTCACGGGCCACTAACTCCTGCAAGTGCTTTCTGAACGTGCAAGAACCAGGGGCGTCCCTGCACACCTGCAGGGCCCCCCAGCAGCAGTAGCAGCGAGACGGTATGCAAGCTGAGGCGCAGGATCTGGGGCTGCTGAGGCGACAGGACAGGGGGGAGCCGCAGAAAGGGAGTTTCTCATGGAAGTGATGTTACCATCTAGAGAAAACATGGGAGAAAGGGACAGAGACCAGAAAATGGCCAGTTGGAGGTAAGTTGGGACACAGGGTGTTCAGCCGGATGGGGCCCACAGGCCCTGTGGGACCACCTGCCTGCATCCAGTTCTTTATATCCTTCTAGTTTCCTCAGCTCCAAGCTGGTGACGTTGGGACCTCCCTCAGACAGAGTTTAGTGAGCGGGAACAAAAAGCTGTGCACTCCAATCTCAGTCCGCTGCTGCTCCAAGGAAGGTCCGTGAAGGCCAGGGAGACGCTAGTGCAGCCCGCTTGCCATGGCTGCTGGGTCTTGCCATGGGTCTGGTTAGGGCTTGGCGGGTACGAGCAAGGTCCAGAGGCTTGTCGGTTACTCGGGGCCCCAGATCCTTCTGTGGAACAGTTTGCGCTGTGGCTGCCAGGGAACCAACAGTGTCTTAAAAGCAGATTGCTGGGTCCTGGCTCAAAGCCATAGTCAAGACTCTCCCAGGACGGTGCTGAGGCCGGCCCGGTTAGCCACCTCCCCCAACAGCTCAAGGCAACTGTTTGCAAATGCTGCCCGGGAACAAGAAGTAAGGACAATAACTTGCACCTTTTAGTTCATCATTGGACAGAGAGAGAAAGACAGACAGACAGACAGAGACAGAGCAAGAAAGAGAGAGAGAAACAGACAGAGCAAGAAAGAGAGAGAGATCAGTGGCTAAAATGCTTGCTCATTTGGGCCTTGCTATAATACAGTAAAATTTTACATTTCACATCTTAGGAGACATGATGGTCCTTTGAAAACAAAATTATTCTATGGCACTATTCTAGAAGGTAATTCTAAAATGGTTTATATCTTAGTATAGATAACAATAAAAGGGCTTGTGTGCATATTTTGGGGCGCTGCAGACAGAAGCCAGGGCTTCAAACGTGCTAAGCAAAGGCTTTACTGCTCAACTACACTGCTCGTTGTAAAAGATGATTGTGTGTGTGGTGCTGACCCAGGACCCGGTACGTGCTGAGCACCTTTGGCTTCTGGAGAGATTTCTAGCCTCAAATGTGGACCTCCCCACCCCACCCTGCCTCCTGAGTGTTGATTTTTAACAAGTGATTCCTTCGTTCAGGTCTGTAGAGAGCTGACCTACAGAGCTGAGCTGAGACGTCGACTAAAAATTTGATCTGCATTCAAGAAAAACTAGCTCGCCAAAGATGGGATGGGCCGCCTTGCAGGTGGACAGTCCTGCGTGGAGCAGAGGTACAGTGACACTCTGTTACCATGAAGATAAAACAGAGTATAGAGGAAAGGATGGATCCCTCCACACACAAGTTCATGGTTGGAGAGAAAAGTTGCTGGTGATGATTTTTAGAAGTTAGGCAAATGGTGAGTGCTTAGGCATAGAAGAAATAAGTAAACACACTTAGAAACACTGAGTCAGGCACTGGATCAGATTTTTGTTTTAAACATGCAGTATCTTTGTAAACAAAATGCTCAACTTTCAGCAAGAGATTTAGCAACATTCACTGGGTTGGGTGGGGAACAGGCAGAGCCGAGTCAGGTGACTGTTCAAGTTATCCGCCAGCAGTGGATGAAGACTTGACCAAAATAAGGCTTCCCACCCTGCTGCCGGCCAGTGGAAGCAGTTCACCTGCTCCTGCAATGCCAACACACGGACATAGGGACATGCATGGGGCAAAGCGGAGGCACAGTCGGCTTCATCTGCTCCAGAGGTCGCATCTTCTTGGGGAGGAGTCTAGAGAACGGCAAATGTGGTTGGCCTGGTCTACAGGTGGCCCACGAAGAAAAGGTGTCTCTTGCAACACTCCTCTTCCTACTGACAGAAAACATTCCAGTAACTTCAAAAGAAGTCTGAAATCATTCCCCCCTAAGTTGTATCTTCCACTTTGGTGGGATGTGTGATTCTGGGGTACGTGCAGCACAAGCAAGGCTGAGCTGGCTGCCAGGGCTCAGAGGGGTAGACAGTCTGCTTCAGGAGTGCCACCTTCCCAGGCTTCTCTGGTTGTTGGTTCAGTCGCTGCTGTGCCACCCATGGGCCGCAGAGGGCAGCAGCACACACCGGAGAGGCGTTCATGAGCGCCGCACGCGCACACTACAATGACTGGTCACTTGGAGGATTTTTACAGTGGAAAATACTATCATTTAAAAATTATGAAGCAAAAAGGAAAAACTCACAAGTTCAAGTGGCTAGTTATCTCCCATAAGAAACTTACAGGAGTTGAAAAAAAAAATTTAAGTCAGGATATCAACCTATGGCTCCAACTGGCCTCAGCCTCCTGCGTGCTGACTCCAGACACGAGCCGTCACGCCCGGTGGGAATTATTTTGAAGTATTCTTAGAGACACAACTGGTCTTCCATCCCAGACCACCAATGAAGGGGCTGATCAGTTCCCATCTTTCTGGTGCTCGCCATGCTAGTGGACGCTCTTGTGTCTTTATTTAGTGTTTTCCAACTGAAATCACTTGATAATGCCAGTTCCTGAGCACTTGAAAAAATACTTGAGATTACAAACCACAATTTAGGAGCAAGTTCTTCATTGAAACTCTAGTCATCACCGGTCCTTTTCCTTCCTTTCCTTTTCACAGATGCAGACTTGATCGTCATTTCTGTCTTGCCTTGGCAAATGTCTCCTGGCCGAGGTGAAGGAAGATGCCACCTGCTCCTTATTCTTCCGCAGAGCTCTCAAGGGACAGGAGCTGTCTGGGAGCCTGGAGGCTCTGGCCTGCATCTGAATCCCAAGCATGGTGATTCAGATGCAGCTCGTAGTCTGGTTTGCACTGAATGTCGATCAGGAAGCAGCTTGGGGAAGGGGGGAATCACACAACAGCTCTGGACACACAAACCTGTGTTTCAATCTCAGTTTTGAACTTAATAGTTGGATGAGTCTTTTATCAAGTAAACTTGTATTTTTAATTTTATTATCTGCAAAACAGAATGTACCTTCTCTGTGGGATTATCAAATGCCTACCACTGTGCTAGGAGACGCTGCTGCTAGAACTAGTGTGCAGGGCTTGGGGATGGGGGAGGACAACCAGAGAATGTGGGGCGTGGGGAAAGGCATGGATGCTCTCATCTACAGCACCATATGCCTGGTGGACTACATGAGGGTTTTCAGAGGGGATGGTCAAGACCTGAGGCTCAGGGTGGGACAGGAGTGCAGCACTGAACCTGGAGAACATACCAGCTCGAATGGCGAGTGGGACACTCACAAGCCATAGCGAGAAAGGATTTCTGTGACTCTTCTTTCTTCCATCAGAACAATGAGAACCCACCCGCACTGTAAACACTGGCTCACTTTCATTTTGGTAAATGAAAGTTACCTACAACTGTGGTCACCATACTCATCCTCAGAAGCTGTTAATTTAATACTTACATTCTGAAAACAAAAAAACCCACTATCCTAGCACAAGAACTGCTTCAGCATTCTGGTCTTCTTTTTAGATTTAGGATTAACCCGAGATTTCAGTTTCAAGCGCTGCAGTGAAAACATAAAACATGATGGTTCTCATGGTCCCCATTTTTAAATTCTTCTGAGGAATTCTCTTTTATTAATTCCTAGCTACAAAAACTGATGTGTCCAAGTCAAGTGGCTTTTGCTTGAAGAAAACCTTCAATTCTATGATGCAGAATAGAATTCGGAAGGAAATCTGAGTGCTACCCACCCACTGGTATCCAGACAAGGAATCCCCCTGGTTGGAGATGTTTAACCAGCCAGAGTGTGATGTATACAATTGCTCAGTGAGTGGGAGCAAGGGAAGAGAGGACTTAAATCCCTGGAGGTAGGGGACAAATCTTTAGTGATGATCTGAAGAGTCAACAGCACAGATGCACAGGTAAAGCTTTTTTTGTTTTTGTAGTGCTAAGGACAGAACCCAGGACCTTGTGTACATTAAATAAGCAACTGATCACTGAGCTGCATCCCTTATCACTTTTTTGGGCCAGAGTCTCAGTAAGTTGCTCAGGCTAAGCAGGCCTACAACTTGTCTCAGCTTCCCAAGTAACTGAGATTAAAGGCCCTGCCCCACCTGGCTTGGTATGAAACACACCTTTAAGTGAACTTGACTTTTCAACTTGTTACTTGAAAGGTCAAAATTGTACAGAGTAGGTGAACTTGCAGGGGTAAATCAAGACTGGAGTTGCAATACTTTTTTCCTTTTGCTTAACACTTTAGAGCTTAGTCTCCCAAGATCAATCAAGAAACCTTTTCTACTGCACTTTCCAGACCAGCTCCAGTTGTGGACACGTAAAGATGCCTGGGACAGAATGGTGGAGCAGCGAGGCAGCTGGTCAAGCCCAAGGACGTGCCCAGGACATACTGCTTGTGAGTACCAGGGGTTTCCAGATCTAACAGACGCTCAGTGAGCAGCACCACTTGAAGTTCAGACTGCTGGAAGCACAGGCACAGTTCAAGAGGTCAAAGTGAAGGCAGGTCAGTGGAGGCCAAAGAACTCAATGAAGAACGCTGTGGCCACATGGCATGCCATTGAGATCCTAAAGGAGCAAGCTTTGAGGACAGAGGTAAAATGAAGACCACAAACCTGAGGAAGGGAACCAGCAGCCTGAGGTAGGGGTGCTTGAAGGGGGCCACATGACATTGACAAAGAGGGGAGTAAACAAACAGGCACACAGCTGAAGCAGGAGCACCGTGCAGGGCTTAAAGACGTTTCTGGAGATGTTTTTCCAAAGAGCAAGGGTGGGAGCACCATGGGCAAGAGCAGACCTCTCGAGGGCCCGCGAGGCTTGGAACGGGTTCCCGTGGAGAGGCACACATGCTTCTGGACTCCTGTCAACACAGCAACCCTGCTGTTCACGAGCTGAGCCAGCAGACAGGTTATTCCCCCAAACCCTAACTACGCACCAGACCGTATGAGACCCGCCAGTTCCATGAGGCAGCAGGTACTCAGTGGGCAGCTGTCCTCAGTTCCCGAGATATGAGGACTTCTCAGCAGGGCTTCAGAACAAGGCAGGTGGGTCTCCATGGAACCTGCAGCCTGCTCCAATCTTACATCTATACGCTGCCGGCAGCACCCTCAAGCTTAGTGCTAAACACACAAAACCTATCAGGAAGATTTGACCAGGGAACACGATGAAGTATAAATGCAAGGCCTTAAAATGCATATAGCTGTGGCAAGCAGCTTGGGAGACTGATGGGGATGAAGCCCTGTTCTCACACTTTCCAGGGTAAATGCTTTCAGTGGTCCACGGAGGACGGCAACACAGTCTGAAGAGCTCATCACGGGTATTTGCAAATGTAGCTTGACTCTGGTCTTAACAGTTGACAAATAGAGGAAGTCCTCAGAGAGGACCAAGCAGCAGCAGTCCTGAGGCCACCACCAGAAGGAAGGCGATTCTCCCCTATGCTGCGCTTGCTCCTGGTAAGAGACACCTACCAGCTGTTTGCATTCAGCAAATGGGAGCTGAATGCGTGCAAAGTCAGTCCCTGGAGGCTGTGCAGTCCTGGCCATGACTGACAAGGTCTGCCAAACACTTAAACTCAGCCTGGCTTTCTTTTCTTCTTCGGTGCTGAGAACTGAGCCCAGGGCCTCGTGCAACCATGTAAGTACATGCACTGAGCCCCAGCTCCTGAACACTATTTTTCACTCAACTATTACTCATCTTCTTTTCTAAAATACCCTTGAACTTCAAACACCTACCTTTAAAGTAATTAGACCAATATGATCAGCAAAGATATTTAAAAAAAAGAAAAAAGACCAACTGTCTGACACTACTAGACAGAGATCCAAATCTGCTTCCAATTAAGAGAGCTGGGATCTGAACCCAGGTAATGTGAGTTCTTTTGTTCTCTTTAGATAAGCAAATGATCCCCAGTTCTAATTCAAAATGTTTTGACCACCAAGAGCATCACTGGAAAAGAACCCTCTCAGCCTTATCACTGGTGCATTATCAAGCCACAGTGATGGCCTAGCTTTCAACCTCTTTTCTTTCTTTCTTTTCTTTTCCTTCCTTCCTTCCCTCCCCTCCTTCCCTTTCTTTTCTCTCTTTCTTTCATTCTGTATGTGTGTGTGTGTATCGGAGGGCACTATGTGTCCCTGTGGAGGAGCAAGGGTGACTTTGGGAATCATCCTAGATTGCGGTTACCTTCTTCTTTGTTCTGGGATTTCCCAGGTTCCAACCAATACGGCTGGAAGTGCAGGCCACAGCCATTTCCACCTGGCATTTTTATGTGGGACCTAGGATTAGAATTTAGGACCTTCTGCTTTTGAGGTTTAGTTCCTGAGCCATCCTTCCAGCCCGCCTTCAACTTTTAAAAATTATTGGGGGAAGAGCCTGTCAGGTTGCATGTGGGTGCCTCCGCCGCTGTGCCATCCCACCGGCCCTATCTGATTAACTCCCATTCTGCGATTCTCACCATTCTGGGGACTGAACCCAAGGCCTCACAGATGCTATAACTAGGCGCTACACCCCCAGCCCCAAATTTTTACTCTTCGGCTAAGAAAGAAGACTGGTTATCCTGCTCAATTACTCGACACCCAAATTCAACGAGTACCATATGCTGTCCTTTCCTACGCTTCATGGCGTTGTTCTGGCACGGCAGGTTTATGACACCCACCCGTCTGGGGTGCAACGTGTTTTAAGCAGTCTAAGAACACCTCACAGCCCAGGAGGCAGGCAGCAAACTGCTTCCAGCTTAAGAGAGCTGTAATATGAACGCAGGCAATGGGAGTTTTTTTCCCTTTAAGTAAACAATCCCGCCTTTAAAATGATTCCCCTCCCTCAGTGAGCTGTTTAAGGGTTTATGACAGACCCAAAGAACACACAGCACGTGATGTTTCATAAATGAGTTTGCCTGTCACATCCTTAAAAAAGCTGCTTCATCATATCTAAACTCATGTGCTGTATTCCTAAATAATCATAAAATTTAGAAAAGAAACACACTCGGCACTTCAGATAATTTCCCTAAAAGCCTTGTTTTAAAGGGATGAAATTTTATACATATGGATTAAATTCATATAAATCCTAAAGAAACTATTATTTAGATATCTGTCAGTCAACTGGCAAGTGCTGCTGTCCTAAGCGCTCTGTGGGCGGATTCACAGGAAGATCAGCTTATCTGGCGCCCATCCTGCACTTATCTAGAGCGCTCACGTCAGGCTGCTTTGCACTAAATTGAGGATGGGCGTTCAAAGAAAGTCAGACAAGAAAATTAGATTGAATGTACTGACTAGTACTGTAAATGCCATCCAACATTAGAATATTTTTCAGCATTATACTATTTCATGCCAGGTCCTATGAATTAAAAATAGCCTGGCAATTGGGGCTGGAGAGGTGGCTCAGGGGTTAAGCCTCTGCCTTGCAGGCAGAAGGTCCTGAGTTCGGATCCCAGATCCCATGTATAGATGCCAGGCGGAAGCAGGGGCGGCCTGTGTTTCTGGTCCTGGTAGGGCGGAGCCTGTGAATTCCGGAGCAGAGGAAGTGGAGGCGTCCATGGTGGTTCCCAAATTCATCCGTGGTTCTACACACACACACAGACACACATGCACACACGCACAATTGAATAAATTAAAAAAAAAAATAGCCTGGCAATACTGTAACATCCCATCTAAAAACAAAAAAATCATGATTTACATAAACTAATTATCCTTCATGCCAAGGTTCTAACTGTCACCATACTACAAGAGAGGGATGTATATTCGGCATGTACCTGCATCCATCTGAAACTTCAAGTTGTTAAGGTTCCAATGTTACACTGCTGGCATTTACTTCTCCCCAGCCAAGTCAAAATGCAAGAGTAGATTGGTGAACGATGAACACGGCCAGGGCAGTGACTACTTTGGACTTTCTCTTCGGGTTCCTATCAGTCCTTCCCTGACTCTCCCCTTCACACCCACTGCATGTCTTCCCTTGGACTTTTATACTGATGCCCCACTGCCCTTTCCCAAGCTCCTCAGCAAAGTTCTAGGCATCATCAGTTCCAAAAGGCACTCACTAGGCAAGAACATGAACAGAATGATGAAGCTATACAACCAAAGTGAGATCCATGCTTTATGAACACATTTTCTCAAATGTCTGGGTGACAGGTTTGTACACATGATCCTTAAGTTCATTTTACAGATTTGGAAAGCAACTTGTTTGAGAGGTAAAATTTGAAACCATGGTTGATGTTGCAAATGAACATATTAAAACAAAGAAAAACTTTATCCAAATATTTACATTTAAAAAAACATTTAAAATAGACTACTTAGTTAAGTGTGCTTGAACAAACCATGTGTGGAATTGAATTCCATTCATTATGGAGTTAGTTTCTGCTAAATACTGAAGCTATAGTAGACTCTTGGCATCTGAAGATTTGAGTTTTCAACTGTTCCCAATCTACACTAAAAATAATACATCCTGCACATTTGAGGCACTAATCTGAACCTCAGAAATGGAAGCTGATATGTAAGGCAAACTATTTACGTATGACAACTGGCAGCTGTGTGACTCAGTGGTTTCATAGCTACCCATATTACGATGTCTCCGATAAAACTCTCTACAGGCCATTTAAAATTTGTTAATTAATTATACCTTACTGTATTATGTCCTAGGAGTAACTTAGACACTCACAAAAAGGCTTTGGGAAATGTTTCTGGCGAATGAGCAGGTCTCCTAATGACTTTAAGCCCAAATCCATGCAGCTCCTCAGACCTCACAGAACTTTGCAAAAACTACTCATTATACAACAGCTCAGTTAAAATCCCCACTCTTTATCTTATAGACAGTTTACAGTCCAGCAATGCCAATATAGGCAATGTGACATTTCAGCCCTACTTCAAAACAACTAACAATTACACAATAATTTTCATCATTACTAGCTTTGGCTTAGAAAGTTTTGTTTCTGTATTTTGCCATTTTCTTCCTATGTGTGGGTGCTGGTGTGTGGAGGGAACTGGATCAAAGATGGAAAGAATGAAGAAAGGTCAGGAATTAAACCACTGACATTTACCACTTCAGTATAGTACCAATGAAGGAGAATATGGCTAAAAGACGGAAGGAGAAAAAGCTCTTAGTTCACACTAAATTTTACTTTGTTTCTTAACCAGTCTGACAATACAGCCAAACCTACCTAGGGCAAAGTAGCCCTCTGACAGAATTGTATCAAGACAGCTTAACTTTGGTCCTAAAGTCACAGGTGCTTAACTATTTGGGATTTTTCACATTAACCAAAACAATGCATATCAACATCTAAAAACCCCATAAGAGCAGGAAAAAAAAAAAAAAAAGACCCAACTGCTAAAACTGATTTAAAATTTCCAATGTTTTTGTAGATCAGAATTGGTAAAATGCATCTCAATTTGATCTGCTTGAAAAGGGTATCTTTTCTTAAAAAATGACTTCTAATGAGGAGAACAAAATTCTCCCCCTAAGTACACACCAAGAATGGAGGTCACCTCAGAACTATCCCTGGGTCACAAACAGAACGACAGACAGCACAACTCAGTTTGCACAAAAGTGCTATTTTCTTTTTGTTTAAAAAAAAAATAGGGCTTATCTACCAAAGTTAGAAGAATTTTCACATTTCACAATTTTGTTGCTCGAGATTCGAAAGTTTCTCAAATCCATTTGGTAAGTTTTCTGAAGGTGTGCATTACAGTAAACAGCAGCAAATACCAAAACGAGTCATTCTATTGCTAAAAAAGCAGCTACTCCTGCTTGTGCCTTTAGAACACTAGCTGTAATGGAAATCTACAAAAAAAAAAAAAAAAAAAAAAAGGTAAACTTGCAACTTGTGCCACTGGCTTGGATTTGAACAATTCCAAAGAATCATACAGGGATAAAAATCAACACTATCAAAAAGGAAAAAGAATGGCATTCTGCCAAGCATTCTAAAGACACGATGCAGGTGGTTTTCGACAATGATTCTGGTTAAGACCAACTGCTCACAGACACACACGCACACACATAGTTTAATGGTTTAAAAAAAAACCAAATTTGTTACTTTAGAAAACGAATGCAGTGCATTTTCAGCAATATTATCGCCACAGACTCGATTGCTCAGTCCACACTTAAGTAGTAGTTGCCGTCTATGGTGATATGGCTTCTCTGCACTAATTCCCATCAGGCCGAAAAACATTAGGGCAGGGTAAGCACAGACTGAATTGTTGCACAAAGGAACATTTACTCATCAGATCCCACTGATCTCTTCTGTGCCCGCTTCCTGGGCAGCCTTCTTGGCGAAGCTTTGTCTGGAAGAAAACACAAAGTTTTAAGGTTGCCTGATTATTTTAAATACATCGGATACAAAAAACCTCAGTATTTCCCTTCAATTTTACCATTAAATTAAAAATAACCCCCCCCAAAAAAGAACTAATAATACATGCCTTACCTAGCAATAGGCTTTTAAAATAACTTTTTTTTTTGGTGTGACTGTGCTCGTGTGTATGTGTGATATACATATACATATACACACACACACACACACACACACACACGCCTGTGCAGGCCTCAGGCCAACTTCAGTCATCCTGGATTACTTTCCCTCCTTATTGCTTTGCTCTGGGGTTTCCCAGATTCTACCTTCACGGGCTACAAGTGCAGCCACCACCATTCCCACCTGGTGCTTTTATGTGGGATCTGGAATTTGAATTCAGGCCCTTCTGCCTGTGAGGCAAAAGCTTAACCCTTAAGACATCTCTCTAGCCCTAAAATAATTTTTAAAATAGAAGTTTCAAAGTTCTCACACATTTGTAGCACATTCATGCTAATTACTGAGAAAAGATTTAACATTTAAGTGCGATCATGCGGCTTACACAATTTCTGGCAATCTTATAAATTTTAACTGGAACAAAGAGATACAGGAAATTAATATTTCAATGCTAAAACTACTCCAGGAATATAAGTATTATCCTATTGTATCTTTCTCTTTACCTCCCATATTAGATTCTTAGTAAAATTTAACAGAAAATAAATTTGTGTTCAGTTTTTTTCTAGTTAGATTAAGAGAAGTAATCTCCAATCTTCTTACAAAACAAACCAAAAAAAACCCGTAGATCAAGATGGACACAGTGGCGCATGCTTGATAATCGCAGCACTGACAAAGCTGAGAGGCCAGCCTGAGCTACACAGCAAGACCCCGAGGCAGGTGAGAGAGAGAGAGATGGATGGATGGGGGAAGAGATATTCGAGATAATCTTTTCCTTATTTCCTAGGAACACTTTACATAGTAGGAAGATTAGTTACTTGTGAAGCAAGTTATTTTCCAAAAACAATTTTAAAATGTGTGCACAGTCAGGTCTAGTGGCATGTAGTACTAGTCCTAACCACTGTGGAGGCAAGAAGATCATTTGAGCCCAGGTTAAAGGCCAGCTTGGTAATATACAAGAACTTCTCTATACTATAACTACCAAATGACTTCTAAAGTTAAAAAAAAAAAAAATGAAAAGCTGAAAAAGGATAGTTCCACTTTTATGAAGTGAAAACAAAAATGAGAAACATGCCTAAAAGATTTTTCTTTCAGACCTTTCTCCTTAGTCAGTGCTTGCCTTCTTTTATGGCGGGGGGGAGGGGGTCCTCTGCTGTGTGCAGCAACACTGTGTAAGCTGAAAACCTGGGGTCCTCCTGTCTCTGACTCCCATCTTGCATGAATGCCAGGATTTCAGACACATGTTAGCACATTCTACTTCTACATGGGTCTCCCAGATCGCTAGCCATGAGCCTGGCATCTGCCTGCCATGCCATGTTTGGTTTTTAAGACAGTTTCACAATCTACCCAGACTGGCCTTGAACTTTTGATCCTCCCATCTCTTTCTCCCAGAATACTGGGGTGTGCTGCCATGCCTGGCCTAAAATGAAAGTATCAGCTAAAAATCTGCATGTGGAGACCCAGCACTCAGGAGGCTGAAGCTGGAGAATTGCTGGAAGTTCAGAGTTATCAATTGGTTCTGCTCACTTTTGAGCATTAGATCTCTCCAAAAAAGTACCCAAGCGTTTAGCTGTGGCGGGCGTGAGGCAAACCAAACCTTCTCCCCTTGGAGAATAAGAGTCCAGTGCAGCAAAACAAATGCTTCAAACCTTTACTTCACTGAGGGCTCCCCTGACCAATGGGATCCCTAGTCCTAACTTGCAAGTTATCCATACCATTAATTCTAAAAGATAATTCTAGAATTATTCAAACATTTCCTTAAGCAGAAATTTAATAGTAGTCAATACTTAATTAAAATTATGCAAAATTTTAAGTCCATTGGTAGCAATGTCAGTGTCAAAGTACTATGAATCTAATTGTCAATCAACTATTTTTCTTTTTTTTAGTGTGTGTGTGTGTGTGTGTGTGTGTGTGTGTCAGAGAGCACTGTGTGTCTGTGTGTTGCTGTGGAGCACCAAGGGTGACTTTGGGAATCACCCTGGACAGCTTCACCCTCTGTTTTCCTTTGCTCTGGGATGTCCAGGTTCCACTCACCAGGGCCTGAAGTGCAGGCCGCTGCCATTTCCATCTAGTGTTTTTAAATTTTTAAAATAGGATCTCGGATCTGAATCAACACCTACTTGTGAGGCAGAGTCTTAACCCCTGAGTCACTCTCCAGCCCTGTTTTCCTTCTTTTTATAGTCCAAGTTGGCCTTGCAGTATTGGTCCTGTGGATCTTCCTCCCGCGTGCTTGACCTGCTGGTGGGTCAGTGCAACAGGCCGAGAGCAGGAGCTCCACGGATGTCCCCAGGGCTTCTTTTTGCTGGCCTTGAACTGATGCTCCTCCTGCCTCTATTTCTCAAGTGCTGGCATTATAGGATGGGCTACATGCCTGGCTTGCTTTAGTTTTCAATTATTGTTTTCATGCTTTTAAAGAGTCAGTTCAGCTTATTGATTTTGTATAAGACATTTAAAAAGTATGTTTTCAAAAAAAACTGTAAACATACCAGAATTCACAAATAATTCTTTCATAATAATTCAGTGTGTGTATGTATCAGAAGGCACTGTGTGTGCTTGCGGAGGCCTAAGGGTGACATCAGGAGTCATCCTGGATTGCTTCTACTTCCTCTTTGCTTCACTCTTTGTTCCACTTTCTAGAGCAGGAAGTATATACAGGCTTGTCACCATTTCTACCTGGTGTTTTTATCTGGGATCCAGGATCCAAACTCAGGACCTTCTGCTTGTGAGGCAGAATCTTAAATCCTAAGCCATTTCTCCAGCTCCACAAATAACCCTAATTCACTGTAAACTATAGCAGGGTCTCTATTTCGACCTAGTTCTGAGTACACAATACATCTTCTAGCCCCAAGACCTGAGCTGCCCACTGGTGCTGTTCATCCCAATGTCTCTCAGCTGGGACTTGACTTGCCTGTGCCGCTAAAACAGACACTTCCTGGACATCCTTCCCACTCAACACATGTACCTAGACTTATCTCTCCCAGACACATGCATTCTGCTTCATGCTCCCAGTGCTGCTGCTTCTTCCTAAGGCAACAAAGTCACCTGGCTGGTCTACTTCTGCAGCACTGATTTTTTTTCTGGGCTTTCCTGGTGTGATCAAACTGACCCTTCTGCACCTGCCAATCAGCTGCCTGCCACAAACATTTCTCTTTAAAGATAAAAATCTTTATTCCTCTTCTTTAAAGCGTCTGATTTGCTCCTTCTTAAACAGAAGATTCAGTCAAAAATCCTTAAAACATGGTTTAGTATAGAAACCATAAGGAGTCTGTCTCACCTAACAGCTTAAAACCTCAACCAAAGGCAGCTTCTCCTGAGGCTTGCTACCCAATGGGGAAGGGCTTACTCTTTTACTTTATATTGCTTTAATAAGGTGCTAATTCACAGAAAATGGTAATGAACATTGAATTGCTTTATTCAGTATATACATGAAAGAGTTAAAACTCATTCTATAAGAAATGTAGATGAAGAATATTAAGAAACCATTTTATATCATAAAGAGATCAAAACATCTGAAAACATATAATGCTGAGAATGATTTAACAGTGAAGAACACATGTTGTGAGAAGGAAGCAGGACACTTTGTGTAACAATTAAAACGCACATAATCAGGCAATCTAGCCCCTCGTGGCTCTCCAGTGCCATGAGTCTGTTTCATGTCTGCTTCTCATGGAGGTGCCCTAGCTCTTCATGGCACTCCACGTCTGGAGTCCATGAGTTCCAACCTTTCTCTTCTCTAATAAACTCTACCTTAATCCTCAAAAACAAAACAAAACAAAACAAAACAAAAAAACCCGCTCATAATCACAGACGTAGATGTACCACTCTCAAGAAGTTATTCCCAGGACTGGAGAGATGGCTGAGGGGTTAAGTCTCTGCCTCAAAAGCGAAAGGACCTGAATTCAGATCCTAAATCCTAAGAAGTTGGGCAGAAATGGAGGTGGCCTGAACTTCTGGCCCCGGAAGGCGGGGTGTAGGGAAGTCCCGAGCAAAGCCAAGAGTACATGGAACAATGCAGGATGATTCCTAAAATCACGCTGGGGTCTCCAAGAGCACACACACATACCCAAAATAAAACAAGTTATTCCCAAATACGGGTCTGGTGGTGCAGACCTTTAACCCCAGATACTGAGAAGACTGAGGATCCCAAGACCTGCCCAGGCTACAGAGGGAGTTCAACACCACTCTGTCAATTTAGCGAGACCTGTCTCCAAAGAAAAAGTGAAAAGAGCTGGGGCTACAGCTCAGTAGGAAGGCTCATGCCCAGCATTTGCAGGCCCTGGGTTACATTTTCCCATAGCGGAGGGAAAATACATCAAGTGCTGTGGTGCTAGCCTATAATCACAGGACCAGGCAGGCAAGGGAGGAGGATCTGGTGTTTGAGGCTATCCTGGGCTACCTAGGGAAACCTTATCCACAACAAAAACAAAAACTGACAAGCTTTTAAAGAATAAGGTAACTAGAACAGAAAGACCTAAGGCATGAAAACTGAAAGGGAAGAACGGTGTGGGACAGACTGGTTACCACTTGGACTGAACATTACAGAGAAATAAACATGCATAAGAAATACTGGTAACACACAAGCACTAATTACTTGTGGAAAATGAGATTAGTGAAGGCAGGAGGTAACACAGCTTTTACTTATGTACAATTTAGTCATGAGGGTACCATGCTATAATTTTACAGTAAATCTTTTTTTAAAAAAGCCCTTCAACAAATGGAGGAAGTCTACATTCCTTCATAAAAATGAGTATTTTAACAATTCCCCAATGTAATAAAATCCCAAAGTATATTAGTTAACATTTTAGATTTATTCTTTCAAAAAGTAAATAAGCAGCTAATTAAAAAAAAAAAAAAAAGTTCCCTTATTCCATTTGCTGTAAAGTAACCATGTATTGCACAAAAGCCCCCAAACTCTAGCAAATGCCATTGAAGAAATAAATGACCTCACCTCTTCTACTCTGCACTGGAGCAACAGGAAAGAAAAGAGACAGGACACATGTTAGAAAGAGAAATCAGCATTTGGAAATATGGGGCAGGCTTGGAAGCACTTCTGAATCAAAGCACTAAAAATGACTAAAATAGAAAAAGTCTATACAGGTGAGGGGAAAGAAAAATTAAACAGTGTAAACTGAGCTTTTTTTTTCTCCCCTAAATCTGTAACATTTCATTTCTACACAAGAGAAATGTCTCACCAAGTTGGTAAGGCTACTTACTGATCTGATTCAGAGTTTCCTGAGGAATCCAGCTCATGTCCACATCATTCTGACTCGATGTACCCATTTCTACTTTCTGAATGGGTCTCTTGCGCTGTGAGAACATAAAGGCATATTTTAAAGGTGTGTTTAAAGGTATTGTTTATTCAGATTTTTAAAACATTGATCACACAGAATTTCAGTATCTTAGTAAACAAATTATGTTCTTTCCTAAATATTTTCCTAACAAATATTTTATTTACTGAAAGGGTTAAAACCCACTTATCTAATTATAAAAAATGCACAACTATTTCTCTTAAAGACTTTTCTCCCTGTGTAAAGTTTGATTTGTTGTTACAGTGTTGCACCAAGTATTATTTACATAATAATTTTTTCCACTTAAGAATTAAAATATAAAAAATAAACAGAGTGAAATTCAAGATAATTACTAAAATGTTATAAATAGGCACTCTTGCACTGCAAGCTAAATACAATTAAATAGAAGGCACGGATAAAAAAACTATGAAATGTCATTTAGACTCACAACATCAAACTCATCTATGAATTAAAATGGAACTCCACTTTCTTTAGCTTTGCTCTGAAACTGAAAACTTGGTTGGAGGTTGGCGCAACACTACAGTCCTTGGGAAGACAGTATAGGAAAAAGACGGTGCAGGAGGACCACGTGAATGGGAGGACATGAACAAGGGGAGGACCATGTGAATGGGAGGAGGCTCACATGAACAGGAGGAGGACCATGTGAATGGGAGAAGGCGCACATGAACAGGAGGAGGACCACACAGGACTTAAAGGCCACCAGAGCTAGTAAAACCCTGTCTCAAAACCCAAGGCTGGGTGTTATTTTAAAAAGTACAGTAAATTTGTATGTCTATAAACCTAGTGAACCAGAAGCCCACACAACTTATGCTGTAGTTAGTACTGTAACAAATGCTGATATGGCTAAAAGAATTGCTGACTCATAAATTACCTTTCTAGACTCTAGGAGCTGATGAAGACCAACAACAACCAGAAGCCCAAGACCAGCAAGGAACATATACATGAAGATTCTGGCACAAAAAGAAAAGGAGAAACTGGCATTAATTCAGAAATAAATACCATAGCTAAATGCAACCAAAATTCTAACACATGGCAGAGCTTTCCAAATAACTTGTGTGCAACAGGAATACAATCTTATTAAATTCAGGCAATGATTTTTATCAATTACCTTTACTTTTTTTTTTAAATTTTTTTATAATTTTTTAAAATTTATTCAATTGTGCATGTATGCGCGTGTGTGTATGTATGTGTGTGCATGTATGTGTAGAACCACGAGCGAATTCTGGAACCACCATGGACCGCCTCCACATCCTTGTTTACTCTGCCCCGGGATTCCCAGGCTTCGCCCCACCAGGACCAGAAACGCAGGCCGCCCCCGCTTCTGCTGGGCGTCTATACAGTGGGGTCTAGGATCCGAACCAGGGACCTTCCACCTGCAAGGCAGAGGCTTAACCCCTGAGCCACCTCTCCAGCCCCAATTCCCTTTACTCTTGAAAACTATTTGTCTGCAAAAAATTCTATCATCTAAAAGGAATATATTTATTTTCAAAATGTGTTTTATGCTGCAAGCTACAGTAACTCTGTTGAGAAGAATCCAGGAGGACAGTGAGGCCTCAGGTAACCAACTAATCTCTGAATGTGTCCTAACCCTCCCTCCTTATTGTCAGGGAATACATGCCTGATACGGTAAACCTGTCCAAACAACAGTGGAGAAAACAGATACTCGACAGGAACAGAAGTCTTAGTGTTAACCACAAATAACTTACAGTAAGCTACCATCGAAACACTTCTTACTATCCTCAGCTAAGAAAAGCTCTCAGTGCTCAACTAGGGTGCACCCTACTGCAAACAAAGACTGGTTAGGCAGAAAATCACAACTGACCAGAGTACAGAGTACTGGCAACTCTGAAACGCTCAGCCCTCGTGAAACCAGCGAAATCTCTCCCCGTCCTAAGGCCCAGGGAACCTCGTGAAAGACGGGGGTGGTAAGACTGTAAGAGCCTAAAGGTGGGGAGGTGTACTTCCAGCTAAGACACCCCAGACAGGGCAGCTGTATCCAGGAACTCAGTGCAGTAAGAGCTACTTCGTCAGATCTACACAATGCTGGCATATCAGCATTCCCCCATGGATCAGTGAGGATCTCAGGAGAAACAAGTACACTCAGAGTATGGGGGTAGCAGGTGCGGGACAAAAAAAAAAAGAGGGCAAGCCCCCCCAATTTGATTTTGCCTATATAATGGTGAACTCTCACTGCCACAGATCCCTGGTTCTTTACTAGTAAAAGTACCCCAAAGGGAACCTTGTGATCAACACACGCAGGATAGGAAGGCGGGAAGGATGTGGCTGCAATGGTGAAGGAGGGAAGGTGGAAGAGGAGAGGGTGAGGGGGAGAGGGATGGGGCAAGGATTTTTTATTTGTATATGAAAAATTCTCAATAAGACAAAAAATGTGTTTTATTTAAAGTTCAGTTTAAAGTAATTCATTATTCTTACCTGCCTCAGATTTTACATTATTTTGAATAGATGGATTTATAAATTACTTTAAATGATTACATATAAGTTGATCTTATCATTTAGAGAGAATACTGATCAAGTCTTCTAACGGCCAACATTAACCTGAGACATGCAACTCAGCTGAGGCTAACACTCAGCTTGGGAAAACATGGAGCAGAGAACATGGCAAAGAGCATGCCTTCCAGCCCCACCTGACGAGCAAAATCTCCCCAGTGCAGCTTTACTTACGTTTCTCCATCTAACCCATCCTCTCTTTCAATTACTGTAACTGTTTGATTGAAGACAGCATCTTGGAATACATTGCCCTGTGTTAAGAAACGGATGTTAATGCTTGCTTCAGCAGCACATATACTAAAATTGGAACGATGCAAAGAGAAGAAATGGATGTTAAAAACTGTACTGAAATGAAATGCACTGAAAGAAAACCTACAAGCTGTCTTGTAATTGTTACCCCGACACACTTATCCCAGCCTCTCCATCAGTCAGGTCATAACTCACAACAAAGTCATATGTCAGATCCTCTTCAAAGACAGGCACTCAACCCATAATGTATATTTCTCCAAAGTTACTACCCATTTTCTTCAGGAGCAGGGTGGTTTAAGAAACCAGGGAAACAGTTAAATAAGATCTATGTACAGCATGAAACAGTGTCCAGAAGAGCTCCCATGCCGGCAACTCCAGCTCTACTATTTGTAACCTTACTGAACAAGGGAGAATGAAAATATGCAGCACCTGCTGCTGCATCAGACTTTAAAGAAGCCAGTCAGGCTCTAATTGAAAATGGGCTGGAAACCAAACTCTTCTTAAAGACAGCCTGGTGATTTCCAATACAAAATTATTTCTTATAGTCCTGAAACAATGGTGCCAACTCCACAAAACTTCAGTTTTCCAACACACTAGAACCAATGGAGCAAACAATTCCAGAATCTCCCCTCCAAGGCAGTATTTTGACAATGAAATAACACACATGCCAATTCAATTAAACTCAATCATACATGAAACAAGACAGGACTGGAAATCCTTTAGCTCTTTAGATATTATTTAGAAGAGAGGAAAAATGAACGCTTTTCTTCTGCCTGTTAACTTAGAAAGAAAACCAAGCAACTCAACTTGCACATAAAGATTTTATCACTAGGTGAGAGAAAGCTATGAGAAGAAAGCTTTTGGAAAATGCTTTCTTAGGTTAGACACACACCTTTATCTGAGATCTGACAGAGTTTAACATTTGTTCTTTGGAGGTCAACCTCCAATAGTACAACCAGTTGACTTTCTCTCGTCAGGTTATAGATGTGAAGACAGATATGTGTGTATGCATGTATTTGCATTCTTAATACCTATTACAGTTCCAATCACAAAATAAGCACTGAAATAAAAATACTGAACAGTGGCCACTACTCCCAGCAATCTCAAACAGAAAAACACAACAGAATTCAAAAGGCCTTACATTTAAATCTTTGTAGTTCAGGTTGATGACCAGACCAAAGGGCCGCCCCCCCATGGGCTCGGCAGGAATGAAGGAGTATTCAAAGGTCGCTTGTCTCTGGGGCGGCACCACAGTGTTCAGTGGGAGAGCTGTGAAGTTCTGGATATAAAACTGGTAGTCCTGAGGATATCGGAACGAAGCATCTAGCGACTCAACAATAAAATCTTCTGTTCCTTTGTTTGTAAAGCCTACCAGAAACTTCACAATGTTATTTGCTGGAAAATCTGAGACACAAAATGGAGAGGGGGGAAAAAAATTAAAACACAATCACAGAGTGCAAATGAAATGAATCCTGTAACTTTGCTCTTTGCTGTCCCACGTGGACTTGGTCTGAGAATTCTGTTCACCAGAGTCTCTTGTATGACTGCATGCTAGTGACTGGTCACAGCTGGGGGCAAAGCTGACTCTCCTGCCTGTACTCTAAGCAATGCAGGAGCTGAAGTGAACACTCAACTCCACATCCAAATCCTATGAGCTAAGAAAAAGCTGTGTGCTTCTGGCAGCAGATCATGTAGGGGCTGCTCAGCTCAGTGCTACCAGGCAAACGGAGAGAAAAACACAAGAAATCTAAGCTGTTATGTGTGCGTGTGTCCGTGTGGAGGACCAAGGTGACTTCAGGAATCATCCTGGATTACTTCTATCTTTTTTTTTTGTTTCGCTCTGGGATTTTCCAGGCTCTGCTCACCCAGGCCGAAAGTGGAGGCCACTGCCATTTCCACCTGCGGTTTTTACGTGGGACCTGGGCTCCAAGTTCAGAACTTTCTGCTTGCAGGGCAAAGGCTTAACATCTGAGTCATTTCTCCAGCTCTGAAAACTGATTTAATAAGAACACCAAATGAAGATAGAAATACCTAGTCTAAGTGATTAGCCAGAATTAAGAAGACAAAGACACACTAGGGGTATGTGGATCCAAAACTGAGAAAGATTCAAAATCCATACTATGGTCAGCATTTTGCTAAGGATCTACTCAATTTCTTTTAATCTCTCCTATATTGAAATGAAGGTCTATGACTTAATATTTCACTAATATTTAAACACTTAAATATAACAGTTCCAGACAGTCATGATGGTGTATGTCTACTTTGAGAGTTAAGCCTGGGTGTCAACTTGACACACTCAGTATTAACTAAGCTGGGCTGAGACCACCTCTGGAAAGGATCAACTGAGACTACTTGAAAGGATAGTACACACCCCAGATCCTACCAAAACCTTCAAAGCTCTCAAAGGATTCTCCCAATACTGCATCATATAAAAAGGAGCCACCAAGGAGAATGGATGCCTTCTTGCAGCTGTGCTAGGAATCACTCTTCCTTCTGGCCACCTGGTTTCTTCGACCTTCTAGCCTTCGACTAGACTGAGACTCTAGGAGTTCTCCAGCCTTCAGCCATCACCCACTTACTATCGAGCTGAGCAGCCAGCTATTGGGAGCCATTGGTGGAACTACCTTCGGCTACTGGTAGTCATCGTTGGACTACTTCAGCTACTGGCAGCCTTTGGGACTACCTCGTGTCACATGGGGGCACACAACAGATCTGTCTCGGAGAATAACAGCAATGGCAGCAAAACAAACTACAAAATTCTTTTGCTGATACAGTTTGAGAAAAGTGTAAAAAATAGTATTTTTGAAAAGAACATTTAATTTCTAGCTAAAACAGCATTTATTTTTCTTTTAAATATCAACAATAGGGCTGGAGAGATGGCTTAGGGGCTAAGATTCTGCCTCGAAAGCAGAAGGTACTGAGTTTGGATCCCAAGTCCCATGTAAAAAATGTCAGGCAGAAATGGCAGTGGCCTGCACTTCAGGCCTGGGTGGGCAAATCTGGGAAATCCCAGGGCAAAACAAATAACCCTTGGTCATCTACCCACACACACTCACACAATAAATGAATTATATATAAACAATATTACCTGTATTCATACTTATGTGCATGATTTTCTCAAAAGAGTTGTTTGCATAACACTTGTTATTGTAGAGGAAGATGAAGAAAGGTCTTAGATATTACAAAGGTTCCTCCACCCACCAAAAAGGCAAGTATGATATTTAATAATCCCTGTACTTGACTAAAATGAGTAACTGGGCACTACCTTCTCCTTTTACAAAGAGAATAGTTGTGTCTGCACTTGGCGAAGCTTCAGGTTCACCAGATACATCTTCTTCATCTTTATCTTCTGCCTAAGGAAAACAAAGTTTAAAAGTTATTACTGTTGAGAAGGAAAACAATCAATTACATATAGACATCACTAAATCCTGCTTGGTGTCAGTAATAAGAATCTCACTGTATTTCTTTCATCAGCTAAATGAAACTTCCAGAATGTACACATGGAGCCAATTGGGATTGGTAAACTCTCAGGTTCAGGTAAATGCTGAAACTGTACTTCTAAGGAGCATTAAGAATCCATCACTTAGCACGCTGGCCACACTCTGCACTGTGAGGTTCTTAAAGCGAGGGTTGAAAGCTTCCTTCTAATACAGCTTCAGTCTGGAGGTGCAGCTCAGCGTACAGAGTACTTGCTTAGCATGTGCAAGACCCTGGGTCCCATCCCCAGCATTGAAACAACATAAACTAAACAAAAACATGGCCTTAAGGACCACGAGGCCCCACCTGTCGCCACTCCACCAGGCTACTGCAGGAAATCAGACAGACGACTGGCCAGCAGACGCTGTGGCCAGTTCCATCATCAAGCACCTTATCAGCAGCCCAGAGAGAAGGCTACTCCAATTAACAGAATGATTTACTATGACAAGAAATGCATAACTTGAAGTATTCTGTGTGTGTGTGATGTGTATAAATGAGGGGGCAGAAGAAGGGTAGCAGAGGGGAGAATAGAAAATCCCAAATCTGAAGAACCTACAGGTGAGATGCCTGTGCAAAGCAGAAGACTGCTTGAGTCCACAAACTTGAGGCCAGTCTAAGCAAACAGGAGGAAACAGGAGGAAAATTGACCAAAGCTAAAGTGTGCTACAGGAACAAAATAGAAAGGTACACTTCAGGAAGAATTAAGAGAAGCCACAACTAAGATTTGATTAACAGGCTGCAGAATAAAAATGAGTAAGGCAATAGATCAACCCATAGTCATATCAATCAGGAAATCATTTATGGAGGTGGAGTGGCTGCTTGATGCTGAGGATACATGAAACTGGAAGTAGTGCTACCCTGCAAGGAGATGGAACTATGAGATGGAGTTCAATAAGGCAAGAGGCTAGATAGGGGATCTGAGGTCATTAACACAGGGCTGCAATGGTTAAAAGCATGGGTTTCACCAACCAAGGAGGTAAAGAGAACAGAACACAGTAGGAGAAGAATCCCAGCTGTGGCAACTGGGCAGGAAATGGAGAGAGTGCCAAGAAAAGACAAGATCAAAGGACTCGGATGTAATCAGCACATGCTTAAAAAGGGCCATCGGGATGCGGGTCACCTTAGTGACGGCTACATTTACAGGATAAGGAGATGGTAGACAACGAAGTGAGAAGCAAGAGAAAAACCTCAGGGACACCAATGGCACAGCTACATGTGTGCAGCGTGATGCCTGCCAGAGGGACCAATGATGGAAGGTACAAAAGGCAAGCACGAAGGCCCCACAGGATGAGTCAAGGCAGAGGAGCTCTCCTTCGAGTAGGAAGGCCTCACTGTCCTAAAGATGCTCAGAGGCAGAGCTCTCTCAAAACTCATCTCCAAGGCTCTCACTTTCTGACATCCAAACCAGCACTGGTACCAGAGAGCACCGTACAGCTCAAATTGAGAAATGTTTGGAAGATCAGTTGGGAAAGTACGAAGTGTAAGAAAGAAATTCATGCCCTCATAAATTATCAGCACACCACAGGGCATGTAAAACCCAGTGCCTATTGCCCAGTGAAGTATCTACGAGCTTGGTGACTAGACCACTTTCAGAATCAGGAGAGAAGCAGGCTGCCCACAGGACTTTAGTGCTGTGCAAAAGCACGAAAGAAACACTCCCCATCTTCATCCTGTACCCTTTAAATTCTGATCCACTTGAATATATTATCTATTTTAAGTAATAACTTTCTAAGGCTAGCCACTCTTACTATGCTAGTTTTTGAGGGGTCAGGGAGGAATACTTTCAAGGGATGTTGACAACTACAATGCAACCCCCAGATTTGTAAAAAAGATCATCAAATGGGGAGAGGGAAAAAAAAAAATCACAAGATGATTTTTAAGAAAACCTGTACTAAAAAATTTTAGCCCAACAATCTGCATCTAAACCTGCTGGCGATCTCTCAATCTTTCCATAGGACAGAGACCCATATGAAAGGATCCTGCCACATCTCAATTCCTTGAAACCTTGATGGCTGAGTTGAAATCGGAGAAACAGAGCTCTGAGCAGCAATAACAAACTTCTGCTCCTTCGGTTCCGCATGACTTTTGTAGCAGCTGCTTTTCTAAAAGTCCTTCTTTCTTCAACAGCCTACACTTTCCCTGCCTTCTGTTTCAATATGCCCTGACTCTTTTTCTGACTTGATAAAAAGTTCTGACCAACCTCATAAAATGACCTAATCATTTCCTTCTTGACTTTCTTCATCCATAGTAGAAGCCGAGGTAAAGCAGAAAAATAACTGCAAGGATACCATCCATTAGTAAATTTCTATATATGCCCAAATTTCAGAGCCTCTTTAATTTTAAATTTTATCTAACAGTTATTCTAAAATTATCTTACCACGAATGGTATTTTAGAATAGTCAGATAATTGCTGCCAACAGCAAAGTAGGTATGTATTGACTCACTCAAATCTTTTCATCTAATGAAATGGGTTGAAGATGCAGAGTATAAAAGCGCACATATGAAAGGCCTGACATAGGCCCTCAGTTGAGGTTTCTTTAGGTGAGAGAACGAGGAAAGTATAAACATGAAACAAGATACATTCAAAGCATGCATGAAGTCCTGGGTTTGAGTCCCAGCACCACATAGAACCAGGGGCAGTGGCTTACACCTGTGGAGCTGGAAGCAGGAAGACAAGCTCAAGGTCACCCTCAGTATCATAGTAATTTCAAAATCAGCCTGGATCACAGGAAATCGTCTCAAAAAATAAGAAAGAAAAAATTCTCAATGAATGGTTTACATATATAGCACTAACCAAATCTGTTGGTTCATCTTCTTCTACCTCAGCTTCATCATCTTCATCTTCAATTATAGAATCCTCCACCGTTTCTTCATCCTCTGTAAGATCCTGAGCCACTGCTAATGCCCCCCCTAACAACAAAACATATAATTAACATGATAGTTAACTTGCAACTAAATAATGTTTGTAACTATCAGCCATTAGTCAAGAAAACATTCCCTGGTAGTATAACTCTATCTCCCGGGACCTTTGAACAATGTCAAATTAAGGTGCATACAAGATATTTATAATATTTTACTAGTACTCTTAACTACTACAAATTAATTTTAATGGGAATTTTTTTCATCTTAAAAAGACCTACAGGTTAGAAAAATGAATTGCAAAGACTAAAGATTCCTCAATATTGAAATAAAGAACTTCAAGCAATTTTGCCATTCATATTAAGAAGTGTGCTGAAAAGAAATTCCTAAATTTAATTACACCATTAACCACATAAAGCAAACTATCAACAAGGACTTGGTCTAAGAGGAAACAACTCTCAGTATCTAGGCAAGTAACTTTGTTACTGGAGTTGACCACAGTTGAAACCTGATACTGAGAGCTTGTGGCTCAAAGGGACAAATATCTATTATATACTAAAGAAAAGATGGCCTATACAAAACAGCCTGTGTAACAAAATATACTGTTACATCAGGTTTAGAGGCATATGCCTATAACCCCAGCTATCCAGGAGGAAGATTAAAAGTTCAAAGCCTTACTAATTAATTAGTCTCCAGATAAAAAACTATTTTTTTAAGGGGAAAAAAGGCAGTTAGCAATGTATTTCATGGTGGAATGTTTGCCTAACAAGGACAAAACTCTCCAGAACTGGAATAAACAAAAAAATACTGATAATTTCAGGGTTGATGGCAAAGAAATAATTCAATTTATTTTTTGCATAAAAGCCAAGCATATTTCAACTGTCACAATGTAAAAGTTATAATTATGCCAAATTACAGGAAAAAGCATTTGAAAAAAGTCGCATTCAGTGCATTTCAGGCAAAACTCTGGAAAGTATTTCAAAGTTCTAGCAACTCTTCCACCAGAATGATGATGTGGCAATCAGTGAAGGAAGAACTGTGGGAAGCCCTCGCGTGCAGCACCCAGAAGGAAGAGCTCTGACATAGGACCATGCACTTTAAGCTTTTCCTGGCTAAGGATGAGGACTGAAAGTGGTTCCTTCACCTCAACGAGCTATTTTCAAAAGTAAGCTTAAAAGGGGGGGGGGCTAAGATTATAATTCAGTTTGTAGAGTGCTTGTCTGGCACGCATCAAACCCGGGGTTCCATCCCCAGGACTGCAACCCCAAGCGTGGCGACACGAGCCTGCAACCCAGCGCTCTGGAGGTGGGGACGAGAGAATCGGACGTTTCCAAGTCAAGCTTTTCTACACAGCAATTCGATGCCAATCTGGGTTCCACGAAACCCGGTCTCAGCACCCCCAAAATAAACTCCTAACAGCCATACTTAAAAAAAAGTTTGTAAGTCATTGAACAGAGGCCGCCCAACAGCTGGGGACAAGACCTTGTCACTTTCCACGCCACGGAGAGCCGAGACCCGCAGAACGCAGAGCGCCGGCGAGGGCGCGACTCATCTGTCTGCAGGGGAAAAGTTCACCCTAACGGCGCAAACGTCCGCACCCGGTCGTTACGCACCGGAACGAATAAACTGCGCCAAAAACTGCCCGACGACAAGGGGAAGGAAAGAAACTTAGAAGGAGGCGGCCAGGGGCGAGGGGCCGGCGGCGGGAGCCCCGCGCGTGGAAGCGAAGGCTCGGGGGGCGGCGGGAGCCCCGCGCGTGGAAGCGAAAGCTCGGGGGCGGCGGGGGACCCGCGCGTGGAAGCGGAGGCTCGGGGGGCGGCGGGGACTCGCCGGCCGCCCGGCAATGAATGGAGCGGCGGGCGGCGCGGACCGAGGGACACGTCAGCGCTGGGCGCGGGGTCGGGGGCGCGGCGCCCGCCCGGGGCAGAGGCTCCAGCCCCGCCGGGCCGCCGGGGGGGCCCGGGGCCAAGGGCGCGGGGGACGCGGGGGGCGCGGGGGGCTCCCGGGCGCGCGCCGCCGAGCCGGAGAGGGTGCGACGGCCGAGAGGCCGGCGGGGTGGACGCGGCCCCGGGCACCGAGCGAGCCGCGGCCCCTCGCGCGCCGCCCCGCGCTCACCTCCGGGGCCGCCTCGCAGCAGCACGGCGGCCGGGAGCAGCAGCAGGAGCAGCAGCAGCAGGCGGGGGAGGAGTCTCATGGCGCGGCCGCTCCGGCGTCCACTCGGCGTCCGCGAGGGCTCCCGGCGGCTCCGCGGTAATGGCGGTCCTCTTCATCCGGGCTCCGCGAGAGGGGCGGGACACGCACGCACGTCGCCCCGCCCCCGCGCGCCGCCAGCGTGGCCTCTCGGCGCCCGGGGGCGGGGCCTGCGGCTCCCGCGAGAGTGCGCGCTCGCGGCGGGCTCCGCGCTCGTGGCCGCGCTCGCCCGGCGGCCTCGGTGGTTCCCTTGCTGGAAGGACGGTCGCTGGGCAACGGTGACCTAGGGAACTCGAACTGCCGGCGTGTGAGATGCCTCGGCTGAGGTCGCTGCTGAGCAGAAACAGCGGCAGCTAGCCGTGTGCCCGGGGCTTCGAAAGCGGCAGATGCAAGATTTCCACGTGCAGCTGGCTCCAGACTTGACTCCCCGGCACCTGCTCCTCTGCACAGTCTTGAGCTCCGCCGCCCGGGGTCCTGCCGCGAAGCCCACACGCTGCTGGAGCTGGGCTGGATCTTAATTCCACCGAGGCAGAGCCCCTCGCAAGGCGACCCAGGACAGACTCCAGGTTCTTACATTAAACGCACCGATGTGTGTATTCTGGTAATTCTGTCCTTGTGCTCGCACATCTTTGTCATAAACACCAAGTTAGACCGCAAGGCCCAAATAGGAGAGTAGGAACCGCTAATGACTAACCCTAGCTGAAAACTAGTGAGAGTCAAGATAGCTCCTGAAACCCCACTTACAGATGGTGCCAGGGAGCCCCAGAATCGGCTCATGCGGAAGGCAGGCAGGCGGGGCGAATCCCAGGCTGCTGAAAGATAACGCTTCTGATTGTGGGTTAAGATAACAGTTGTGTAATCTACTTGGCAGAAACTTGAAGGCCACTTTTGCCAAAAGCAATGAGTCACTAGTGCCTGTAGCTGCTAACGAATGACTTAAATGAGACTTGAAAAAAGTTTTCCACCTCTGCCTTCTATGTCTTCTGAAGTTTTAGACCCAGGGAGATTTTACACATACACATGTGCAAAAGTATTGTCCAAGACTTTAATGCAGGATTGAATTGGCCCGTGGCCAATTGGAATGGATGCGTGTCCTGTGCTTTCTCAGCGACCCAAGCACCAAAAGTCCTTCGACCAGATCCCGGGTCCAGGACGTTTTACATGATGATGTGCCACCTGTAATTCAGCAGTTCCCACCTGGAGTTCACTGTCCATTAGCCCGCCAAAGGCAAGAAGCTTGAATGCAAGACCACCACCATCTTGTGAATCCGTGCTTATAAACTAGTGGGAAATTACCAAATGTTATCCCTTTCCTGTCAAAAAGGGCAATCTACAGGGGTTGCTGTTGCTTCTGTTGCTAGTCAGCACTAGCTTCCTTTGTCTCCATAAAGGAAATTTTTGCCTGTCTTATAATGAGGCTTGTTCTCATTTTTACTTTACTGTTTGCATACCATAAGCTCTTGCATCCATGTGATATTTCTGGTAACTTCATCTGGTCAGTGTGAGACTAACTCAGAGTAAGACTGTTGCATGGGAGTGTTACCAAACATGCGGGTAAGGTCTATGCCTTGGATCAGCTGCCCAGCCTTAATACCTCAATAAAAACCAAATTGAGTGAGAAGCAGAAAAAAGAAAGTTATCCTATATGGCCATATTGGGAAAAGGCAAATCCAGCTGCTTTAAGGAGTTCAAGGGCTGGAGAGGTGGCTCAGGGGTTAAGCCTCTGCCTTGCAGACGGAAGGTCCTGAGTTTGTATCCCAGATCCCACATATAGACGCCGGGAGGAAGCGGAGCGGCCTGCGTTTCTGGTCCTGGTAGGGCGGAGCCTGTGAATCCCAGGGCGGAGGAAGTGGAGGCGTCCATGGTGGTTCTACACACACACACACATACACACACATGCGCGTGCACATACATACGCACACACGCACAATTGAATAAATGAAAAATAAATAAAGAGTTCAAACGGGAAGGTCAAGTTTAAACGGAAGCCCAGATATATGCTCCTTGAGTAGTTCTGCTCTGGCTACGGTTCCGCCCATGTACTAGGACCTGTCAGGGCTGTGTGACACTCTGGGACGGCACAGGTGAGTTTCTCCCACCTGTCAGACCTCACTCAGAAGGGCAGTCACATTGTGACTGGTGCAGTGATGGTCTATTCAAGCAAACCAGAGAGTCTTCAGGACATCAAGAGCCCAGAGTAGGTCTGAACTTCGCTCATGGAACAGACCTGGAGAGGAGGTGGGAGTCATTCTAGTCAGTGGGAACTCAGCCGTCCTGGTGGCTCTGGCACAGCTGGCAGCTTTGCCAGGAGCTGCGTGTGGTGGGGGTTGCCCTCTGGGGAGGTCCCCCATATCTGCAGGGTGTCCTGAGGATGGTGCATCAGCTATGGCCTCACTGGTGGGTTTTATTTGGGACTCTGGCTGTTACCATGTGTGATGAACGCAGGGAAAACAAAGCTGTGCAGAGAGAAAAAAGACCCGAGAGGGTCTAGTTAATGCAAAAGTGGAAGCAAGTTCCGGGGATGTAAAAACCTGCCCTGCTCCTGCTTAACTGAGTTCATCAGCTTTGTTGTGGTCTCTCTTGAATTGATTCTAGTCCACAATTTATGGAATAGTTCTATCTGCTCATTTAAACTCTTCCCTAAATCCCCTACCCAGTACCTCTGACCTCTGACCTCTGTTGGAAGGCATCCGCCATGTCCTGGGCAGGCTTTCTTATAGCTGAGGCAGGCGCACAGGTGGCTTATTTCCCCTCAGCATCATTACTGACACTGGTGATGAGCCCCTGGGTTTGTTCTCTGTATCCCCCAGATAACTGAGTGTCCTTCACACCTTCACCTCCTCCTGGAGGCTTATCCTGACCCGCTTTAAAATACAATCTTCATTCCTCCCACTCTTCCAGCCCCCTCTTGGCATAGCTACTACGTTCCTATATAATACAGTCTTCCTGTGAACACTTCACAATCAGGGGCTTTAAGCCCTGTTGTGAAGCAGCGTGGACCTCCAAAGAACTAGGTAATACTTTGTTTTGCTCTTAGCTCAGATTGGCCTTGAACTCATGGTCCTCTTGCGGCCTGACGGCAGGTGTGAGCCCTGAGGCCCAGCTATTAAGTACATCCTGGATCAGTGAGATACCATTTTGTTTACAGTTATATTTTCCTCCTTAAGTTTGTGACCCAGTTTTGAGGCCTAATGAAATACCAGGCAAAAAAGGAGTTGTTTACTGCATGTAAGCGAAGATTCACCGTTCCTTCCATAGCAAGAAGTGTGAAAAGCACTACATCTTTCACCCTCTCACGACAAACATTCTTTTTCTCCCATTTCTGAAAAACATCGGAGATGTTCTACATCCTGAGTACCAAGTGTTTGGCCAAGCTTCAACATAAAAGAAAACATTCTTTTGTAGTCCTTATGGAGGCCTGGTGCTATGGAAAGGAGGGAACAGGAAACTGTTGAGCAGAACCTCCATCCTGTCCCTGCACAGGAAGAACAGGATGGTTGACCTCAGAACCCACACTTACCTGCCTCTGTGCCCTCAGGCCTTGCCCTCCTTTCTGCTACAGTAAAATGATGTTTACTGGCCTGTCAAAGGTCAGCCATCGTTTGCAGTTCGGATCCCGTTGCCTGCTCAAAGCGGCGATTCTGAAGCAGCCCCCCTCCACCCCACCGTGAATCTCTGCTTCTCGAATGCACCAGACACATACTGTAATACTTCCATGGCCTCTGATTTCTGTTGGCTCTGTACTGTAACCAAACCGCCTTCTCCTCTTGAAATTTCAGTTTCCCAACTGAACTTGTATACTATTTTGAATATGCCACTAAAATGTGCTAAAGCCAGTGATTCTCGAGGGAAGTTTCCCTCCCCCTTCTAACTCCTTTTTCCAGGTTCTGGGCTTCCTTTTGCCCCGCGGCCTCTTGTCTCCTGGCTGCTGAGCATTGGCCTTTGAGAATGGTACACTCCCCTCAGCTGGTTCTGTGTGAGTGCCTGGGAGACACTTCACTGGGGGAAGGCAGGCATGGTGAGGGGGGCAGTGGCCAGCTACACTGTGGAGACCAGGGCTAGCGGCAAGAGATGCTGGGCAGAACTGCGCTGATGCAGTAAGGACGAGGGGACGAGAATGCAAACTGAGTGGACGCAAGGTGGGCACATGTCACCAAGCAGCAGAATGGGCTGCAGTCAGACCAGGAGTACATGGGCGAGGGGGTCAGAGAACCTAACTGTAGAAAGGTACACTGATTATTAATAATTTCACGTTGTTGGAGAGTTGTATGCAGCCCAGGTTGACCTCAAACTTCCTGGTCCTGGAGTACTGACAGGATTACAGGCATGCTCGACCACACCTACGTTATGCTGTGTGGGGATCAAACCAGGTGGGAAAGCACTTTACCAACTGGGTCACCTCACTAGCCCCGAGGGCAGTCCTCACAACACTGTGATCTGCAGTAGTCTACGCATATCCACTGAAACTTCTTGCAACTTAAGCTCAAATGTAGCATTATTAATAGGTGGGGCCTTTAGATGAACCCTCAGAAACAAGATTAGTGACCTCCTCCGAGGCAGGGGGCAGGCTAGGCTCCCTTCCCTTCTGTCCTCTTTGCCATGTGAGGACGCAGCATCTTCTCTCTCTGGAGGTCGAAGCAGCAAGGTACCATCAAGTGACTTGAGGGGCCGTCATCAGAACCCACATCCTAGACTTCGGGAATTCCAGTAGGAGGGTAAGTGTGAGAAGCCAGCTTCCAGAACTGTAAGAAATAAATTCTCTTCTCTACAAATCACCCAGCTGCCAGTATTTCATTGTGGAGTGGGGCCAGACTAACACAGATCCCTTACTCTCCTAGGCCAGAGCGACCTCTCAAACTGGAACCCAGTAACAGAAGCAGAAGCCCCACTCCAAAGGACAGCGTGAAGACATCACAATTTCTGTTCAGGAGCTATCCCCTCCAAAGTTGCTGTGGTCTTTTATAAAGTCATGTTTTGAAGGAGCCCCAAACTTGTGAGGCTTGATGAGTGTGGACCTGAGTCGTCACATCCAGGATTGAGAATGTGAAAGCACATTGAATCAGGTAAGCGTCCCACGCAGACCCAGCGAGAGGAGTTCTTGGTCACCAGGCCCACCCTCACCTGGGCTCTGAAAGTGAACGTCAGAATATCACACATGGAACACACATGCTTGGGGGCTGAAAGGATCTTCACATGGGTTCCTGACGTGGGGACATGTGGGAAAAGTGTAAATGAGAACACGCTTCTGAAACTGCTATCATTCCGCCCAGCCAACCAAGAGAGTGAATTAAAATCACGTCCAGCAGGGCCTGCGGCAAAGCCCTATGATCCCAGCTACTCAGGAGGCCGAGGCAAGAGAAAGCAAGTTCAGGACCTATTTGGGCTTCACAGCATATTCGAGGTCAGTCTGGAAACTATGCAGAAGGATCCCGTTCTGAGTTTTAAAAGTATATTCAGTGGTAGAGGACTTGCCTGGCCGGCGTGAGTGTCTAGGTTCAGCCCCAACACCAAGTTAGGTTTAAATAAATGACACACTCGAGGGGTTGGACATGTAGCTCAGTGGTAGGGGACATACCTAGGATGTTAGGACCCTTAGTTAAATCTCCAATATAAACTTGAATAAGTCTTTCGGAAGGTAGAACAGGGAGTTAAAAAAAAGTCTGAGAGCTGTGGAAGACAAGCAGCTTTCAAGAGGGCCCCCTCAAAAAAAAGATTTGTTTTTTAATGTGTATGTGTATGTGTGTGTGTGTGTCTGTGTTTATCAGAGGGCATTGTGTGTTCCTGTGGAAACCCAAGGGTAACTTTGGGAATCATCCTAGATTGCTTCGCTCCCTTTTTGCTTGGCTTTGGAATTTCCCAGGCTCCACCCACCAGCACCAGAAGTGCTAATTCTGCCTGGAGTTTTTTACTTGGGATCTAGGATCTGAACTCAGGACCTTCTGCTTGCAAGCTATCTCTCCAGCTCTCATTTTTATTTTTTCCTTAGGAATTAAGAGCTTTCTAAAACTTACAGGTCTCTTGGTTTATAAATATACATATAAATATGTTCAAAATATTTAATTACAAGAATTTAACCACAAATCCAGCACATATTACTATGAATAGGGCCAAAATCTGATAGTCTTGCAACAGACCAACAGCAGTAATAGCTGGATTTTTATCATAAATGTATTTGGTACACACAGCATCAATTCTTGATTTAAGCTCAGGGATGAGAATTCTATTATAGCATAACATTTGCCTTGCAATGTCTTCACAATTTGGAGTTGAATCAAGATGCAACATTTGTTTTCAAAAGATTTTTTTGTTTTGCTCAAACAACTTCCATCTCTATGACACCTGTAGAGTTGCGTTCATTCTTTTTAAACAACATGTAGCATGTCTGCAAGTGTGACTGGCTCACATACCACGTAGAGAGTTCCCATAATCCTGCATTCTATAGGAAGTGCTGAAGGACTGGAAGCTGTGGCAGAGATTGCCATGACAAGTAAGCTGGGCCAGCTTGCTAGATAGATTCATTCCTCCAAAAGAGCAATCCCAATCGCCAATGTGTATTTGTAACCATGAGGCAGATTGGGCCTGGACACTGGTACTCTACACAGTCAGAGAAACTTCTTTAGGGCTTTTTCTTTAAAGGCCAGACTAAGAATTCAATAGTTGTGAATGTATGAGAATGAAAAATGTTTATGGACACAGGACACAAGGGCTGGAATCAGGGGACAGAGACTAGGGGGGAGGGGAGCAAGGCCAGTAAATGCATGGGGACCTGGGAGAGCTGGGAACTACCTCTGTTTGGAGGGCCGCCCTAGCCTCTTTCCACAGCTCCCTCAGCGGGGCCTACCACTATGCCGGGCACTAGGGTGGGCGTCCATCTCTCCTCTGAGGACTTGCTTCCCTATGATCGCTACCCTCTCCCTAGTCTTCAGCCCCTTCCTGACCCCTGGAGCCTGGGTGCCTGTGGAAGGGCTGTCTGTCAGTATCTCCCTGCGCTGGTTCAGCCTCAAACTCCTCACACCCCCTCTGCCAACCTGCTGTCCTTGTCTTTTTGTTTTGAGACAGGATTTCACTCTGTGCCTCGACGGACCTTGTCACTGTGTAGTCCAGGCTAGCCTCAAACTAATAGCAACTCTCCTGCCTTAGTCTCCCAAGTGCTGGAATTACTGGTGTGCATCACGCCTGGCCTTGTCCCTTATCTTTACCTCTTCAGGTGACCACTGTCCACCCAGAACTCTACCGAGTATCCAGTATCCTGTGGCTGAGCGCTGTCTGCACCTGCTTCGCTTTCCTATGACCTCTCTTGGCAGCCACGCCTCCCCTGCTCCCGCCGTGGCCTCTACTTCCGTGTCTGGCGGGAGCATGATTGAGAGAGGAGCGTCTTTCTGACGCCGTCCATTAGCGCTCTGCACACATCACTGGGATTCCCTTTCAAAAGGACGCCCTCCACCGCATCATGACGACTGGAAACTGTCTGCAGCCTTGCCCCATCCCATGGCATCTAGACCCACCCGACTGTCAGAGGCATCCCGGGCGCCGGGTGGTGGGCTTTGCTCTGGCCTTCTTCTGCCCCGAGTCAGCCGAGGTGCCAGCACCTCTGTAAGGTCTTCTCGCCTGGCCCAGCAAGCTGCCTGGGCCCTGCACACCAGGACATCACTCTGCATGGTCTGAACAAGTTCACTCACCCAGCACCCTGGAAACCACACGCTCCTGGGCATCCTCAGCTTCTCAGCAGAGACTGCCACTTAGTGTCACCGAAATATCTACTGTTTCTAGAAAGGACTTTCTAGGCACACTGCCTGTTTGAGCCATGTGCCAAGAAAGACATGTGGGTGTGCAAATAACCTTAGGCAACATGTCTTGTAACACAGTTATTGAATCAGCAATTATGAAGAGAGCCCTGTTTGTGGACAACCTGTACCAGTGCTTGTTCTCCACCTGTTTCATTGCATTTGGGTGCAGAATCCACCTCGGCTTTTTAATAGCTATCTTTTCCCTGACATGTTAAATTTTCCTAGAGGATTCCACGAAAGCATTAATGACATAACAATAAATATCTATTTTTACAACTTGAATTTCAGAGTTTCCTATGTTTTATGGTATGTGTGTGCGTGTGTGTGTGCATGCGTGTGTGTGTGTGTGGACAGGCATGTACTATAGCATGTGTGTGCAGGTCAGTGAACAACTCCAGGTATTAGTACTCACCTTTCGCCTTGCTTGAGAAAAAGTATCTTTGTTGTTTTTTCACTTTATACTCCAGGCTAGCCCACGCAACACATACACACACGCACGCACACACACACACACACACACACACACACACAGACCACACAAGCGCGCGTGTGCACACACACACACACGCACACACACACAAAATAATATCAAGAATGAATATTTTTGTCTTATTATCAGTTCATGTGGAAATAGAGCATTCTTTACAGTGATCATCAAGACGACCTACCAAGGTCATAGATTTCAGATGACTTTCTAATCTTGGTCTGTGGGAAAGAGAAAGAAAATGATGTAAAAGGGGAAGTAAAATAATGAATATGGTGATAACTATTACATTATTTAGCACATTTTACCTCTCACTTTCGAAAAGAAGCTATCTATTAGGATCAAAGAATGAGACCCTAAAAGGCGCAACTTTTCCACAGACAAACTATGGATCATTCTCCATGCCGTGGAAATAAACACCGAGCCACAGTCTCTTTACTTTAATAGTTTTCAGGATTTACCTAGTGTAAGTTTCTGACTCTGAATTCAGAACTTACAAGGTTTCATTAAAAGTGATGAAGAACCAAGCTCTTAAAGTGTCCTCTTGTGGGTCCCAAACTCCTGTTCTTTCTCTTATCAAAGGAGTTGGCCAGATCAGCACCACAGTTTTGAGATGGTGCAGAAGAGTCTGCATCTTTTCTCATCTGCCAAATGTGTTGAAGTCAACACATGCAGAGGAAACAGAGGCTGAAAACTGCAGCTGCAATTTTCCAGCCTATGGACTAGCTTGCTAGTCTGGGCCTGAAACCTTTTCTGAGTCATTTCACACCTTTGCTTCAAGACCTGTCTAAATCTACACAAATAAGGCTTATTCATTGCAAATAATAAGCAAACAGTCTCACCTGGCAAAATGTGAAGTTAGATATAAATTGTATTATTTAAAAATTATTCTAGAACAATATTCTAAAGTCTGTCTCTACAACGGTCTATCATGTCTCTAAAACAGATTTTAGTTAGCATTTGCAAAGTGATGTTAACTATAATCTTTGTCTTTTATCTTTTGTAGCACCTTGAGCATACCAGGAAATTACTCCACCATTGAACTACACCCCGTCCCCCAGCTATGATTTTTCGCCCTAATATGAAAGAATGTGATTGGATACTGTCACATGGCAAATGCACAGTAAGTGCTAATTTAATACTACACGATCTCATTCATATATGGAATATAAAAAATGGGTTATGGAAGTTCAGAAAAGAATGTAAGCATCAGGGGCTGGGGCAGGAGGGATGGGAAAGGTTGGCAACTGGGTACTAAGACAGTGAGAGACGTGTCTGGTGTGCTATTATATAGTACGGCAACTACAAAAAAGGATGATGAACCACATATTTCAAAAAGCTGTAAGAAAGTGTTTTTTTAACTTCAGTTATTCATTTAGTGTGTGCATGCGTGCGTGTGTGTGTGTGAGAGAGAGAGAGAGAGAGAGAGAGCAAGCACTGTGTGTCCCTATGGAGGACCAAGGTTGACTTCAGGAATCATCCTGGATTGCTTCTACCTTCTTTTTGCTTTGCTCTGGGATTTCCCAGGCTCCACCCACCAGGACCAGAAGTGCAGACCAGGATTTCTGCCTGGCTTTTTTTAATGTGGGACCTGGAATCTGAACTCAGGACCTTCTACTTTTGAGCAGAAGTCTTAACCTCTGAGCCATTTCTCCAGTCCAAGAACGTGTTTTGAATGCTTTTACTATAAGGAAATGACAAACAAGGAGGCAGATTTGCTTACCCTGATTTTAAACATCATACAATGTACAATTGTATTGAAATGTCTAGTTTTACCTAATAAATAAATACAGGCTTTGTTGTACAGTTGAAAATAAGCTGAGGCCTCCAGCCAATGGTCTCCCTGCACCTGGAGGTCAGTGTCCTTCCTGTGCTCACTTCCTTCCTCAGTGTGTAAAGAGGGAGAGGTGGGACAACAGGACAGTTTTTACTTGGCGGGTAGCTTCAGAGTCTTGATTGGCAAAGCACTAAAGTGGAGTCATTCTCTTGGGAACCTGCTGTCCACTGATAGAGATCTCTGATGGACAGAGGACATGCATCTCTCTTCTGATGGCCATGTGGCACTCCATCTGATCCCAGGGATCTGGCTTTCTCTTCCAGTGTTTTGCTGATGAGTTACCAGCTCTCGCTTGAATGTGGTTCTTTTTTTTTTATTATTTATTTAATTGTACATGTATGCATGTGTGCACGTGTGTGTGTGTGTGTGTGTGTGTGTGTGTGTGTAGAACCACAGACGAATTCGGGAACCACCATAGGACGCCTCCACCTCCTCATTTACTCTGCCCCGGGGTTCACAGGCTCCGCCCTACCAGGACCAGAAACACAGGCCTCCCCCCGTTTCTGCCTGGCATCTATACGTGAGGTCTAGGATCTGAACTCAGGACCTTCTGCCTGCAAGGCAGAGGCTTAACCCCTGAGCTACCTCTCCAGCCCCGAACGTGGTTCTTTTGAGACAGAAACTCAATGATGTCTTGGAACTTTGAGGCCCAGGCTGGCCTCAAATTCTGAATGGTAGGATTATCAGTATGTTCCACTACGCCCAGCATCTGCACTATTTTTAGGGAATTGTCACATATCTCTTGATGAGTTGTCCCCCAATATAGTCCCTTAGCTACAGCTTGATTTAGATTCCTCAGGTGAGGGTGAATCACTGGTTTGCTGTTCCCCAGCTATTAGAGAACATGCTTCAAAACTGTCCAGATCAAACCCCTTGTAAGGTCTGATGTAAAAAAAAGTGGAATTACCTGGGGGAGGTGGGAGCTCATGGTAGACTCAAAGGAATTTCTTCCTCCATCTTTTCTATTCATTACCCTTTTTAGATCTTAGACCCACTGGAGAGATAGGAGTCATAAAATGAATTTCTTGAGGCAATTTCCTTCAGAAAATACATATAAGGGGAAATCATTTTCCCTTTGGAAATAGGGAACTGTTTTATTAGCACTTGTAGCTAATCCTGGGTGTCAACCTGACACACCTGGCATTAACTAAGATCAGCTGAGACCACACCTGGCAAGATCAGCTGAGGCCACCTGAAGAGATTATGTAGATAATACAAAGATCAGCCATAGATCCATCAGAACCTCCCTAGATCTCATTGGAACCTTCCAGTAGTGGACCAGATAAAAGGAACCATAGAACGGGAGATAGTGATGAAGAGAGACTCTCTGAAGCTGTGCTGGAAAACGCTCTTCCTTCTGCCGCTGTGTTTCTTCATTTTTTTCGACCCTCCAAGTCTTCAATATGACTAGAGACTCTCCAGGAATCCTCCAGCCTTCAGCCATCACCCATTGGACTACTGGACTGAGCGGCGACTGGTAGCCATCATTGGACTACCTCCACCATATCTCGTAAGCCAACTCAATAAATTCCATTTTCTTTTCTTTTTTTTTTTTTAAGTATTTATTGGATCACCTGGTACCTTTTCTTTTTTTTTATTATTTATTCAATTGTGTGTGTATGTGTGTGTGCACATGTGTGTATTGTATGTGTCTGTGCGCATGTGCGTGTATGTGTGCGCGTGCGTGCGTATGTGTGTGTGTGGAACCACAGAGGAATTCGGGAACCACCATGGACGCCTCCACCTCCTTCTGCCCCGGCATTCACAGGCTCCGCCCTACCAGGACCAGAAGCGCAGGCCGCCCCCGCTTCCGCCTGGCATCTATACGTGGGATCTGGGATCCGAACTCAGGACCGGAGGCTTAACCCCTGAGCCACCTCTCCAGCCCAATAAATTCCATTTTCATATATTCATTCTGTTGATTCTGTGACTCTAGAGAACCCTGACTAATATAGCACTTAAAGCAATAGGAAAAGTCCATTCTAACAGTGTGTGTATATGTGAGTGTGTGTGTGTGCACATGCATGCGAACACTTTAAATGTGGAATGCTCCAAGATATGCATGTCATTCTTATGTAAAAGTATGCTAATCTTTTGTTTTTTCTTTTTCTTGTAATCAGAATATACACTGCTTAAGTGAGTTCCTGAATGTATTTGTAAAACCAACTTGCAAGGTTTGTAAGACTGACTGAGAGTCTTTTAAAATAAGATTTAATATTAGTATAAGAAAATCTGGCCATGTAATATGTATTCAAGTAAGCAGTTACTGTAAATAAATATCTTAACTCATCTTCCTTGTGGTATCTTGTCTAGAAGTTCCATGAAGGAGCATCCTGGCTTTCTAATTTGAGACTTACAAAAATACTTGTGTTGGCTATTTGACACATACATATACTCTCAGCATTAAGGGAGAGTTACTTGGTGGGAATATTGCCAACTGTAGCCTGTGCTATATAGGAAGATCCTGTCTCAACACAATATGAAACATACAAAGCAAAACCAACAGATATGAGACCCTATCTCAATAAATAAAAACACTTTTATTGTAAGATATCCTGGCAATAAAATATATAGCAGAGGAAGCAATTTTATTTTAGATAAAATTTTATTTCATAATCTTTATACTATCTACTCAAACTCTCCAATGAATCTATAAAATATTAATCTACAAAAGTCCATTTCAATGCAGATTGCTGTAAGGCATTTGCTATAATGCTCTGACAAGTCCCACGAGGATAACCTAAAGTCATCTGATGTGGGATTCTCACATTGTATGGCTCCACATCTTTCCAGTCTATTTTCCTGACTCTCTTTACTGGTCTCTTTGAGAACATTTCCTGATGAATCACTTTTATGAAGAAACTATTTTGTGCTGTATATATACCAAATACTTTCTTGTTTATCTTAAATATATGCATGGAAACTTAAAAATGTATTACTTAATGTGTATATTTTAAAGATACGATTTTTAGAAAGGAAGGAAAACTTACCCTGGTTTTCTGACTTTGGGCATTCTGATCAAATCTTCCAAATGTCTGTTTCTCTCTTCCAGACTAAAGGGAGAAACAATTGCATGTCATAATTTACACAGACTTTCCCCCCTTTTTTTCAATGTATTAACAACTCCATTTTGCTTCCATCAAACTTTATTAGATGTTGGGGCTGGAGAGGTGGCTCAGGGGTTAAGCCTCCACCTTGCAGGCGGAAGGTTCTGAGTTCGGATCCCAGATCCCACATATAGACGCCAGGTGGAAGTGGGGGCAGCCTGCGCTTCTGGTCCTGGTAGGGCGGAGCCTGTGAATCCCGGGGCAGAAGGAGGTGGGGGCGTCCATGGTGGTTCGCGAATTTGTCTGTGGTTCTACACATACACATACACAGACACAGACACACACACAGACACACACACAGACACACACACACACACGCACAATTCATTTAAGATATCTAATAAAGTTTTTTTTATTCAACTGTGCGCATGTGCGTGTGTATGTGCGTGTGTGTGTGTGTGTGTGTGTGTGTGTGTAGAACCATGGATGAATTTGGGAACCACCATGGACCGCCTTCCACTTCCTCCTTGTATACTCTGCCCCAGGATTCACAGGCTCCGCCCTACCAGGACCAGAAGCGCAGGCCGCCCCTGCTTCTGCCTAGCATTTATATGTGGGGTCTAGGATCCGAACTCAGGACCTTCTGCCTGCAAGGCAGAGGCTTAACCCCTGAGCCCCCTCTCCAGCCCCTGGGCATACTCTTATGAAGTTTGATCTGCAGTGTGGCAAGGTAAGACTAAAAAATCTTGAGGAGATGGGGGTGTACTGGAAGGTGGTTTGATAACACATTGGAGCAATATCTTCAGAAGGAGTTAACATAGTTGGGGCCTGTAAAAGCAAGGCGTTATGAAAGGCAAGTCTGGTCTCTGGATGTCTCTGCTTGCTTCAAAATCATGTGACTCCTGACCTCTCTTACACTCTTCTCCCCATGATGCCATCAGTCATGCTGTGAGGAGGCCTAGAGGCTGCACTGTGACCACCAGCATTGTGGTTACCTGAACACAGACTTTCAGCATTCAAAACAGAAAATCAATTCAGAAAGCTCCTTGCAAAGAGACCCTAAGAGAAATACTTAGGAAGCTGTGATACATCAGGAAATGTTCTCAAGACCAGTAAGGAGCATAGGGAAAGTAGATGGGAACAATGTGGAGCCAAATGAAAGTAAGATCTTGCAGATCCCTCACCGGGTGACTTTGGTTTTCCCAGTGGGAATATCAGAGCATTATAAAAAATACCTTACAATAGTCTGCATTGTAATGGATTTTTCTAAATGAATATTTTATAGATTGAATGGAGGCTAAGTATAAAGATTATGAGCTAAGATTTTATCTACAATAAAATCACTTCTATTTAATATTTTATTTTCATGTTATAATAACATGAAAGATAAAGTTAAGGTATACATCATGATCCAGCTTACAATATAAAATATAAAACTTAGTTTTTCCATTAGATAACAATGAATATATAGTGACATTTAGATTTTCTGTTTGTTTGCACAGTGGATAGAGAATGGATTCTCCATGAGTAACCCTGATGTACCCATTGATATGGCAGGTTGAAAACAAAACCGCTGGTCTATGATTGTTTTGCCATGGGGAAAGGCTCCATAGAGTCACTGGTGTTCATAGCATTGGGCTGCTAAATCTTTGCTTGTGATGAGAGAGAGAGAGAGAGAGAGAGAGAGAGAGAGAGAGAGAGAGAGCGAGAGAGAGAGAACACCAAGGCTGGGTTTCCTCTTTGCTCCTAGGGGTCAGATTCAGTCAGAAGCCTACTTTCCTATCCAGGGAAGTGTTGGACCCACCCAGGAATTACCCCAGGGCATAGTGGAGCACATGGGACCAAAGATGGCTCTGAGAGCTAGTGTCCTGGGCGTAACTCTGATCACATTAGAGAGCCCTAATTGGCTTTTAGGAGTTGACGTGCCTTCCTTACTGAGATATGTTGAATCTGACCTGTAAAGCTTGCATGCTGTGTTGACTTTTGACATAATTGGCTGCCCGTTTCGCGCCCTGTGGTCCTTTGTCTATATAAGCTGTTTTGTTACCCCCCAATAAATCGAGATTTGCTCTGACAAACTCCCCATGTCCAAGTCTCTGGAGAGTTGAGGCGGAGGAGCGACGGTGAATTGCCTTTCTCCATCCTGACAGCCTGGAGTCATCCCCTAGTTGTGTGTGTGGTTTGGTGCGGGGGGTGGAGACACACCACAAGGAAGGTATAAGAATTTTCTCTAATTGCTGTGACAAACAGCCACAAACTTGTGTGACTAAAGATGACAAACGTTTCATCCTTCACAGTTCTAGATGTCACAAGTCCAAAGTCAGTTTCGCAGAGCTGAAATGGCGGTGTCAGCCCAGGTCTTCCCTGCCACCCATCGCGCTCCACATTGCATCCTCCTCTGCTTCCACAGGCATGCAGGCGTCCCGGCGCCTATTAGGACATTCCCTGTACCTGAACATCTGCCTCTTCTAACAGTGATGTCTTTTGGAGGGCAGAGAGACTACAAGGTGGCTTCATGTTACACTGCATCATTAAAACATTGCAAGTGAATTCTGGTCTTCCTTCCCCACAGTTCACAGATTAATATGTACCCTGATATCAAAAAACTTCCAGGCATGTCCTTGGCATCTGTAAGTCAAGGCATGTTCCAAATGGACTTGAAACAGAAATGACAGAAGATCCAGTGCCCATTACTGATTTTTGAGTTTTGAATTCCTTCCTCTTGACTAGACATTCACAAGCTGACTTCATTAGGCATATTGAACACAAAAAGGCTCATTCTGTCCCCCCCCCCCATCTGCCTGCCTACACCTGGAGATAAAATAATACATTCTCCCAAGGACTTTTTCACAGCCCCCAGCCTGTCTGCAGCTAAGATAAACTGGCACATCTCCCCAAGGACTTTTCACCCACCCCAGGGTGAGCTCCCTTCCCATCCCAGTACTTTTCCAGTTATATGCTCCTGCCCTCTAAAAGACCCCCAAAGTTAGATTTGGGGGCTGACTCTGCCTGATTCAGAGACGGCCATCCTGCTTGCTTGCTAATAAAATTCTCCTGCATGCATTATGTACTGGTTTTGGTGTGTCCCTGATCATGTCAAAGTGGGGGAGAGCCCCCCTCTCACAGACTTCCAAAGACTTGACAGTGATTGCAGTGCTTGCTAGATTGCCAGTTGCTGGGAAGTGTGAGAAAGGTTGGGGGGCGGGGGACAAAACAAACGAAAAACCAAGAATCTTCTTCTAGCACTGTGAGTCTGTGCACTATTTGGAATTGAGAAGCACCTCTTCCTTCATACTGATGGGTTAAAGGCACGGTTGCCCTCTGGCACTGTAAGGGACGTGCCCTGTGTTTGTAGGAGGGCCTGGACCAGCTCTTCAGAGCAGGTACACTTCCATTCACAGCTGCAAGTCACCTTGGTAAGGTTTCTCACCAGTGTGGTTCACAGGCGTGTCCTGAGACAAGAACATGCTCTAGACGTGGGGGTGGCCATTCTTTTTTAACGCTGAGCCCCTCTTTGGCTTGGACTCCTGATAACTGATTAATGTTGCTAGTGGAGCGCAGACTCGCGAATGCTCCTGCAGTAAGCAGGCAGGCGGCTGGGGCAGACGTGGATGGATTCTGGCGGAAACGAGGCAAGCTGGCAGTTGAGCCTGCTTAGCCGTTCCTCTCGATCCAGCGTCCCCGGGGTTGTAGTGGCGAGCAGCAATCTCACACGTGCAGGAAGAAACAGGTTAGATTTGGGGCACACCCCACTCCCCTCACTGTAGAGGCCAAGCACCGGGTGGCTGAGATCGGGCATTGCCTTGGTTAACCCCGGTGACCTCTGGGCTGCGTGCTTGGTACTCGCTGTAGGGGATGCTCAGCACAAACTCGACGGCTGCGGCACAAAGTACGCCGTAGCGCGGCCACCAGCCGCTCTACCCACGGCACCCACTTTCCTGGCTTCCTGGTGGAGAGGTGGAGAGAATGAGTTCTGAACTCCTCAGTCTCTGGGGGAGCCGGGGCGTCATGCTTCAGTCCGCGGGAAGCACGGGAAGTAGATTCAAGCAGGAGTTTCTCCCCGCCAGCGGTTATTCCACGCGCCTATGTGGTGCCGTGTGGTCTTGTGTCATCTGCGCCTTGTAAGCGCGATCTGCTGCCAAGTCAGATTCGCCAGGCAGCTGCCTCATCAATGTGTGAAACCACAAAGTCATAAAGATTTGTAAAAAATTAGAAACGAAATTCCAAACCAAAGGGTCCACATTGCCCCAGACCCTTCTTGGGATTGAAATGGGGATATTTCTTTAAGTCCCTTTGGCTGGAGAGGTAGCTCAGTGTTTAAAGTCTTTTGTAAGCAAAAGGACCTAAGTTTAGATCCTGGGATTCCCTGTATAAATTCCAGGAGGGTGTGGAATACCTGGAAAGTGGGGCCTGGGGACCCCCCCAGAGCAAACTGACTAGGCAGGCTGGCCTAATGGTAAGCCCCGGGTTTAATCCGAGACCCGAGTTCACAGCAATGAAGTGGAAGAGCAACCAAGGATGATTTCAGATGTCACCTTGGGCCTCCACGGACACACACACTCAAATGCACTGGACTGGTACATTCATCCAACCTCATGTGCCCATCCCCATCCCCATGTAAAAATACACTCAATACACTCTTTCAGATACGTACACACGTATCTGAAAGATAAAAAGTGAAGTTCCTTTGTATACAAAAATTCTTGAAAAAGTTGTAAACCCATTGCCAATCAGAGGCCAGAGAGATGGCTCTGTGGGTGAAGATGCCTCAGCAGGGCTCCTGTAGGCTGTAGGGCCAAGCTGGGAGTCCCTGGGAGCAGGTGCTGGGGGCGCTGAGGTGCGCAGGCCTGGGCTAGATCCCCAACTGGTGGGTGCATTGTGGGCAGAGAGGCTGGCACTCCACTGCCCAGTACCCCAGCTCCACCGCCTGTGTTCCTGGCCAGCCTGTGGGCTGGCCGGCTCTAAGGCTCTCTTGGCCAGGTCTGTGTGTGGCCCAGGCTGGCGGCAGCCTCCTGTGGGCTGGGATTGCAGGTAGCCTACCAGCTGATGCTGTTATTTTAAAATCCACATTCAGGGGAATTTTAATACTCAGGCACATTTGACAATGTTTCTGAATAAGACTTAAAAATTCAGACCTTATGTCTCTTATCTTGTGTCTCTTTTTGAACACAAATGGCATCACTTGGTTGAAACATGTATTGCCTTAATATTAAAATGTAACCGAGAAAGGAAAAACAAAAAGTAACCGAGGCAAAAACAATGTTGTCAAAATGATAATTGCATGTTATTTTAAAACCTCAGTTTTCATTTTAATATTTCACTGATCAGTGGTTATTGAGCTGAACTGTCTTAGTTACAGATGGGGGAAGCATGAATGCTACCTTCTTGAATATACAACATTCTCATTCCACCTTCAAATTTAAAATTTGCCTTCATTCATCTGAAAATTGGGGAAGTTGTTAGTTTTCCACTTAGAAACAAGAATAAAAAAAATTTTTTAAAAACTACCAATATGAAACTACCAATATGTAGCTTTTCAACTCTGCTGCACAGTGGTTTTAATGGGAGCTTGCAGTCTGGGGGATGTTGGCTTCCATGTGTTACTAGGTGTGACTTCTAGGGATGTCCAGCATGCCTGCAGCAGACTATACAAAAGGCAGAGGGACAGGTGTTTTAGAGGAGAGGACAATAAATCTGTGGAAAACAGTGATGTCAAAGAAAACTAATTTTGGAGCATTTTAGGCTGAATTTCATTCTGATGGGAGATTTCATTTGGTATTTGATATGTTTTATTTATGGATTTTTTAATTGGGTGTGCATTTATTAAATTTTTGTGAACAGATGCTAAGCAATGCAGCTGTTTTACTTGACTACTATATTAATATCCTCTAAAATGCTGAGATGTTTCTCACTCATTCCTTTAATGCCCCTTAAAATCAAAAGGAGATCTAAAAAGGAAGAGGAAAATCTAGCTACTCTTCATTGTCCACACATTAGAAGATAATTAAAAAAAGAATACTCTGGCTGGAGACATGACTCAGGGGTTAAGACTATGCCTTCCAAGCAGAAGGACCTGAGTTCGAATCCCAGGTCCATCCTACATAAAAACACCAGGCAAAAATAGGGTCAGCTTTCTGGCTCTGGTGGGTGGAGCCTGGGAGATCCCAGAGCAAAGTGGGGGGGGGGGGAGAATGTCCTGGGTTTGGAGAGATGGCTCTGTGTTAAAGCCTTTGCCTTCCAAGCAAAAGATCCGAGTTCGGATCCTTAGATCCCACTTTAAAACACACTCAAAAGCAGAGCCTGGGAAGCCCATAGGAAAGCAATAAGGGGTATCAACAATCCAGAATAATTCCGGATATCAACCGTGGACCTCCACAGGCACACACACCAAGGATGCGCACGTGTGAACACCACACACTCACACACACTCACTCACACACACCACATGCTCATGAGAAGAAAGAGGAGGAGGAGATCCTGGATTTACAAATCCAAGCTTCTTCCTGCTGCCATCTCTCCCTTGTGGTTCTGAATATTGAGGTCAGAGCCTTGTGTGCGCCGACAAGTATCTTACCACTGAGACACATTCTTAGCTTTTGGACAGGTTCCTGTTGCACCGATGGCTGGTCTCCAACTTGCTCGGTAGCCCAGGCTGGCCTCACACTCTGGATGTTTCTGTGGAGGCTCCTGGCACTCACTCTTTGTTTGCTCCCTCTTTTCCTTCTGACATGTGGCCGTGTCAGTGTAAAATACCAACTTTACTTTAAGGAAATAAGAAAATCACTCATTTTGAGAATTTCAGGCTTTTCTGAATGACATACACTCAGTTTTCCTTTTTCGGGAGTCAGAGAGTAAAATAGAACATTAGTAAACACAAAATCATATTTCAATTTGGTCAAACTTACTGTGCAATCTGAGAGTGAGATATCTCAAGTCTTTGATCAGCACATTTGATAATTTCTTCATATGATGTTACCTTGAAAATAACCAAATTATTTTTTGATAAATTCTAGTATTTTTATTTAAAGTTGTTAATTTGCTTCTTAAAAAAAGCTCTTCAAGGCCCAGGAAATGGCTTACCTGCCTCCCAAGTATAAAACTGGAATTTGATCCCTGGAACCCATGTAAAGGTGGAGGGAAAGAACCAATTCCACAGAGTTGTCCTCAGATCTCCACATGTGGCACATGTGTGCCTACACTCACCCCCAACACATCATCATATATGCATAATAAATATGCATAATAAATGTGTATAATACATACATACAAACAATAAATATACATAATAAATGTATATATTTTGAATCTTTCAGTGTTGAAGTTTGATTATCTGACCATCATCAATGAAAATTTTACAACAGATAAAATATCCTCTTTATATCATGACATTAGGATCATGGATAACAATAGAGTTACGTCTATTAATCAGGCAGAAAAATCCAGTGCCTAAGAGTAGATGGCTCTCATGAATTGACACTGCTCCACTTGCCTTCCACACAATGGTCCACGCATCAATGAGGATGGTCAATTATTTGGTTAAGGTTAGTACAATTTAAAAACAAAAAAGTCAACTAGAAACTAGACAGGGCTCACACTTATAATCTCAGCACTTGGGAGGAAGAGGCAGACATTCATGAACTCAAGACGACCCTAGACTACGGAACAAGACCCTGTCTCAAAAACCAAAAGCAAAAGAAAGCTCTAGCACTAGGGCGGCAAGATTCATAATTACTCTAAAAGTAAAGTAGCAGACTTTAAGTTAACTACAGCTTAAACAGCAAAAAAAGATAGCTATGTTCTAGGAAAAAGGCAAATGGGGCATTTAATATGCCAATAAAAGGTTAAAAAGGATCAATATAAACATCAAACCTAAGATCCTGTCTAGCACCAGAGTTCTATGATTTTATATCTGACATGGTATTTTTGTTGTTTGGTTTTGTTCTGTTCTGGGCTCAAACCCAGGGCACTGAGCCTGCTAGGCAAGCACTCTGCCCACTGAACCACATCCCCAGCCTTGTAAACTGTCATAGCGCTTGAAAACACTATTTTTTCTGTAAGACATTTGTACCTTATTGATTAAGTTGCCAACATGTCTTCGGTACTTGTCATTCTCTTCAATGAGTCTGCTACAGTGGTCTTCTTTGCTTTCTAGAATATTCCCCAATCTTGTGATCTATGGAGAAACATCAATAAAAATATTAACCTGTAATATGTTTAAGGATATAGGAGGGTGCTAACAATTGAATACAGTCAGCATTATTTTAGTTTAATACCCTCAAATTATAATAGAAACAAATCTTAACCTATCTGTGTTAGATTATACATAGAACAGATGAGTAGGAAGTATAATGGAGTTTTGTCTTTTCTGTTATTTTACACTATGAAATGCTGAAAATAATCACACACCTATTAAGACCCACAAATATCAATCACACTCAGCCTTCCCTACCTTCATTAACATGTGCAATCTGGGTAGAGATACGTTTGCGTCTATCTGAAGTCAAGCAGTGACATTCTTGAGCATGCATGTGAGATCTGACAACTGTTCTCTATTGCAAAAAGGATGGCCACATTTATTTACTATTGTTTTGAATTCCTGTACACGTATGCTTGCGTGTGGGTGAGTGCACATGTGTGTAGGTGTGTATGTGAGAGTGCATTTGAGTGTGTGTACCTTTGGAGGCCCAAGGGTGACTTCAGGGATCATCCTGAATCGCTCTGGGGGATTCACAAGCCCCACTTTTCAGGCATTCCATACCCTCCCGACATTTTTAGTTGGGATCCGGGAGTCTGAATGCAGGTCCTTTTGCTTAGGAAGCAAAGGCTTTAGCTACTAAGCCATCTCCCCGGTCCCTGATACCCACTTTTAAAAAGTTTCAGCTTAATATATTTCATGTCCTAACCCATCATCCACTTTCATTTGCAAGAACACTATTAAAACTTAACAGATGGGGTTGGAGAGATGGCTCAGGGGTTAAGTTTTTGCCTCTGAAGCAAAAGGACCTGAGTTTGGAACCCTCATAAAAATGCCCAGTAGAGATGACAGCAGCCTACACTTCTGGCCCTGGGAAGGCAAAGCCTGGGAAATTTCAGAACAAAAACAATGAGGAGGTAGAGCAATCCAGTATGATTCCTGAAGTTATCTTTGGACCTCCACAAGCATACACAGTGTCCTCTGATACACACATCTACACACCCACACCTACACATGCAATAAACAAACAAACAAATAAATAAAACCTTAAGAAGAGGGAGAGAGAGAGAGAATACATACACGCCTCATCCCTCATCACATGGGTGAAGGTCAGAGGGCAGCTTTCAGAAGTCAGTTTTGTCCACCCTATAGACTTCCAGGGACTCAAATTCAGGTCACAAGGTTCACAGCAAGGTATCTTACTCACTGAATATCTCACTGCCCCCCCCAAGCTATTTTTCTAAAAATGGCACTTAGGGTTATCAAGAAAGTTCATTAACAAAGTATCTAGAATACTACCTTAATGTGCAAAACAATTACAGAAGAAAAACTATAGAAAATTTCCCATTAAAAAGTAATTTCAGTCTTCTAATATTTTAAATGTACTTGTGTCTGCACACTAGGGCACTAGAAAAAGCAATGGCAAAGCAAATTGGCTGCTGAAATTGCAGCTGTTCCCTACTCTCCCTTTTCTTTTTTCTAAGTATGGGAATAGAATATAAGGCCTGGAGCATGACAAATGAGCTCTATTTCTAGGCCTTTACTATTTTATTTATTCCATTTTCATGTGTGTGTTTGTGTGTGTACTTAAGAATACATGAACATATGTGGAAGCCCAAAGTTAATGTCAGGAATCATCTTTGATCACTCATTGACCTAAGTGTGTCAGAGACAAGTCTCAAATCAAACACAGAGCTCATCTGAGGCTACCATCTTGTAATGGTGATTCCCAGTCTTTGCCTTCTGAGGCTGGACTTATAGGCAGGCCACATACCTTCTAGACATTTCATAGGGATCTAGGTATCTAAACTTTTTAAAGGCTAAGCCATCTCCTCAGCTATATTTTGTAAATATTCTTTTATTTTGAGGCAGCAGTCTTACTAAGTTGACTAGGCTGGTCTTACAATCTACATGAAACCCAGGCTTGCTGAAGCTCACTCTCTCCTCCTTTCTCCTCAAGGTTCCTAGGATACAGGCACATACCATCTTTCTTCTCTCTTAAAAGTGAATGACTATGTAACGAATTTAGCATATAATTCTCCTTTTAAATTATTTAGAAAATATGATCGACTTAATCTGTTATCAAAACTTAAACATAATCTTTTTCATTATAGTGAGACTCAACTGAAGGGTGGTGTGTGTGTGTGTGTGTGTGTGTGTGTGTGTGTGTGTGTGTTTCTATGTATGTGGCCCAAGGGTGACTTCAGGAATCACCCTGGATTGTGCTTCCTCCTCTTTGCTTTGCTCTGGAGTTTCTTAACCACCTTCCAGGGGAGAAAGTATAGGCTGTGCCATTTCTACTTGGTGTTTTTACAAGGGATCTGGGATCGAACCCAGGACTTTCTGCCTGTGAGGCAGAGGTTTAACTCCTGAGCCATCTCTTCAGCTTTTTTTTTTTTTTTTTTTTAATATTTGTGTGTGAAGCTGTGTATATGTCACAGCACACACAGGTAGTTGAAGACAACCCTTTTGGGGCAGGATCTTTCTTGTTTCTGCCTGAGGGAGGAGCTCCAGGAGAGTTGGTCTGCAAGCTTCCAGCTGATTCTGCTGTCTGCCTCCTGACTGCTGTAGGAACGCTATAATGACATGTGCACTCCATGCATCTGACTTTCTTCTTAAATGTGGGTTCAAACTCAGGTTGTACAACATGCGCTTTTACCTAGTGACCATCTCTCTGGCCCTAGTGGAATTTGTATTGTCACTTTAATTGTATTTATGGGGTAGTATAATAATTGAATACATATATCATGTATAATTATAAGATGATTAGCGGGGATCTCTAGTGCCTTAGACCTTTTTAAAATCTTTAATTATCATGTAATACTTGTACATGTTTACGTAGTAGCAAAATGGATTACACTAGAGGACGTTATAGTAAATAACTCAGTTACAGAATGATAAGTACCACATGTTCTGTTTCATATATAGATGCTTTTAAAAAGTTGAACTAGATGGAATATCATGATAACTAGAGGATAGGATGATTGGAGAAGAGATAGAAAAGGTTGGATAATGGTAACAAAACACAGATAGATAAAAGTAGTAAGCTCCAGTGTTCTACACAACAGTGGGATGACTATATTTCACAATATCCTGATACATATACTCAAAGCTCCAAACAGAAAACAATGGTAAGAAGAAAACTGATTTTAATACATGTATAACATGTAGTGAGATATTATACTTTTCCAATTCAGTTTTAAATTGCTCTATAGCTATCTGTATTGGTTATTCTTAACTATTGCTGTGAGATAGCATCCAAAGTCAAATAACTTAAGGAAGAAAGAGAAATTTATTCAACTTACAGTTCCAGAGGGAAAATAGATACAGTCTTTCAAGGTGATGGAAGCTATGTAGCTGGCTGAAGCTGGCAGGCAGGCTAAGCCACAGCAGACCTCTACTCCTGGAACGTCTCTCTCCCTTCCCTTCCTCTTCCCCTCTTCTTCTCCCTCTCCCCCTTCCCCTCCCTCTTTCCCTTTCCCTCTCTCTCCTATATTCTGTGGTTCCTTTTATATGGTCCATTACTGGGAGGTTCCTATGGGACCTACTAGGATCAGGTGGTCTCAGCTGATCTTTCCAGGTGTGGTCTCAGCTGATCTTAGTTAATACCAGGTGTGTCGAGTTGACACCCAGGATTAACTATCACACTATCTTAACAGCAAAATATTTTCCTTTTCTTCTATTGAAGAATTATTTTCAATCACAGTTACTGTATGAAGCTATGTGACATATGTGACAACATACGTGTTTTTTTATCTATTCTGAAAAACAGCACATATTTTGGTGAAGCATGCATGGTGGTGCACACTTGTAAACCCAGCACCTCAGAAACAAAGTAGGAGATTATAAATTCAGGACCTGGGCTAGAAAGTGACCACCTATCTCAAAAAAAAAAAAAAAAAAAAAGATGTTGTGCAGGGTTTTGCAGTTGTAGGTTTAGCAGTGGAATGTTTGACTAAACAAGAAGGAAACCTTGGATTTGATCCCCGATCCAGAGATGGGAGGAGAAAAAGAGAGAGAAAGATTTTTTTTTTCTGCATTTTGAAAGACAAATCTGATCAACATAAACTGAAACCAAAAAGACCAATGAGACAGCACAGTGGGCAGTGTACCTGCCTGCACACCTGACAACCTGAGGTGAATTACTGGAAGTCTCCATGACAGAAGGAGACAACCGATTTCCAAGAGTTGTCTTCTGATCCCCACTTGTACATACATACTCCCCTCTAAGTAGATAAATATTTAATATGTATAAACAGAAATTGAGTTGGACAATATTTAAAATTCTAGAATTTCAAATACTTCTGTTGATAATACTACCAGAGTGCCAGTGCATGACTATTTTCATGACCAACTGTTTGAAGGTGGATAATGTCTTAAGAAACACTAATAAAATGATATATGGTGTAAAGATGATCACAATGACAGGTCTTTCTTACCAAGAAATCAAGCTCCTCATTAAGACTGTGGTACTTATCCAGTTTGACTGCCAATAAGATGGGTGTATCTGTGACATTCATGGCTTCCTCTGTATCAAAATGCTTGACCTGAGATTAAAAATATTTGTAAATATATTTTCAGTGCTTAAATATTCCTAGTAATATTTGACAACAGACACTTTAAGAACAAGAGGATTGAGTGATGTGTGCCCAGATTCAAAGACGCACAAAGCAAGAACTAGAATGACTTCAACAAATTTACCAAGAGAATGTAAATATCTTACAGTATTTTTGCTGGTTGAAGGTACATTATAACAAATGTCAAACTCACCTCGATGGTGTAATCTTGAAATGCTTTTTCACTGGCAATCAACTCTTTAAGAGTTGAGATTCTGTTTTTATGCTTCAGTAGCTAAAAAAAAAACATTTTATATTTCAGAGTCAAAGAAAAGTATCTTCTATAACATTTATAATAAAGACTTCCAACCATGCATAATCCAATCTCTGGTCTCCAAAAGACATGTTGTCTTTCCAGTTCTTCTGAGGAAAAAAGTTCCCACCCAGACCAGCTCCCAGTCACCTCGGATTGACTGCAGGAGGGTTTCTGCCACTCTGTTGACAACAATTGCTCACTGAACTAAACCCTTATTCCCATATCATGTAGTTTAAACTAAGCACTTGTTGCTTGGTGGGCAGAATTTTGGTATATGCTCCCAGGAAAAATCCTGTAGATGGTCTTTACTGAATTTCCTTTTCGACGATCCTTCATACCTGGAATCACAATTCAGTACTGGGAAAATGAAGCAGACTTCGTGGCTCCTTTTAGAATGATAGGGAACCAGATTCATTTCCTTCTGATTCTGCTTCCCCCCACCCCCGGTATCTTTTCCTGACTGGTTTTGTCTCATAGCTTTTTGCTATAATTGGCCACAGGTAGAAGCACAAAATGAAGTAAGACCAAGGGAAAGGAGGAGCCTCCAGCTTACTGTGAAGGACAAGCAATGAAAGTGCTTGCACGGCAAGCAAGAGGATAGGGGTTTGATCCCTAGAACCCATGTAAACGCCAGATGAGAGTGACACCCCGTCTGCAGAAGGGGACAAACTGACTCTTTAGAGCACATGGTCAATAATACTTGCCGCAAGTGCTCTGTCATTACCAACAAGCCTCAAAAGAACAAAGTAGAAGAGAGAACAAGGAAGATTCCCGGCATCAGTCTTAGGGCTCCATATGTACATGTGCAGACATGCATACGCATGCACTCACATATGTGAATATTACACACCCCCACACACACACACACATGAAAAAGGGGAAAACTCACAGATGGTCAAGACAGTAGAATCCCATTTTAGAAAAGGGGTAGGAATTTTGGGGCTTGATCAGAAATTCTGGAAGGACGTGATCTGAAGTTCAGCCTCTTAAACCAAAGAGTCACTTCACTTATGGCTGAGATTTTTGCATTCAGTCGTTCAGAGGCCTCCAAATAGGCTACAGACAAAAGGTGTGGAATCTCTCATGGGTATGGATTTGTCACAAATTTATCAAATCAAGAATTCCAGATAAAGTGTTTCAGCCAAGTCCTGGAGACCATGAAAAATATGGTGGGGATCCCCAGCACCCTCATAAATTGCATATTGTCATCAGAATTAGAAGTACAAGAAGGCGTCCCTATTGGGAAAAAGCTATGATAAAGAAGCTTGTACTAGAAAAAGCACACACCCCTCAGATTCACAAGAATATTCCTTCAGTGAATGCAAAACTGAAAGTGGTTAAACACTTGATAAAGATCAAGCCCCCGAAGCTACCGCAAGGACTTCCAACAGAGGAGAACATGTCCAGCACGAGCCTCAAGGGCACTAGGAACTGGCAGTGCAGGGGCATCTGAAGCCAGCGGAGCAGGAAGCCATGCCTGATGCCACGGCAGCTTCAGATTACTGCTACATGCAAATCATTTTTATCTAAAAGAAGGTGTTTTCATTTAAATATATTTTAAATCCAAAGAAAAGAAAAAGCGTAGGAATTTTGGGTCTAGACAGCACATGTAGCCTAAAAGGCTCCTCACTGATTTTGTCAGAAGGCCCAGTGGCTAAGGGATTTATAAGTAGTTGAAGGTTCCTCCTGTTACTAACCCTGGGCCTGGAGCTCCCAGCAGCTGCCCTGCTGCTCAAGCTGGCCCACAAGGACAGACCAAAGACAGAGCAAAAGAAGCAAAACTTTTGACCTCTGTAAAGAAGAATGCTGCCAGCCAAGGAAATGCCCCTACTAAGCAAACAGCTGTTATTAGAGAAGGGCTAATATTGTCATCACCCGGGAGATGGGTGTCCACCTGCATGTGGACTACGCAGGGCGGTTGCCTTTCTGTCCGCCTGTGTTGCAAGGGGTTCCCTATTGTATCAAGAAGGCCCGGCTGATGACGACCTCACAGAAGACAAGCACAATTGCTGCCTTCACACAGCTTCATCGAGAAGACGAAACTGCTTCAGCACCAACGATAAGCCCAGGTAAGATCACATTTGCTGTCTCTGAAGAGTAACCTCCAGAGTCCAAAATCTGCTTGCCTTGCCGAACTGGGAAAATCAAGAGACAAAGAACTCACCACCCAGTTGGGTTAAATATACTGAACATAAAATTTTCTGAACATAAAATTAATGAAAATTGTCTTTAAAAAATTGACAGCTAAGCAAGCAAGCTGTCAATTAAATAGGAATTATCCAAAAGAACAGGAACATCTGGAAAGGTATTTTTCTAACACCCTTTCTGTGCGAAGGTCAACATACTCTCTGTGGGGCTGGAGTGTTCCTTGCCCTCTAGAGGAAGCAAGAAGACAAGCGTCCCTCCAGCTTCGGCCATGGAAACCTGCATCAGTTTGAAAGAAGCAACACAGAATTAATTCTGCTATGACCCAAGAGTCCAGAGCTGAACACTTGGTTCCCAAGGCCAGATAAAGCTGTCGTTTCTGGATTCCTCCCAGATTCATGGCACAAATGCACATCCTGTTATCATCTTCCCTACTTCATTTAACCCCCAATGAAGAAACTTCAGGCACCTTTGCTCTGACCCATCTTTCCACCTGAGAAATAAAGTGACTTATTTTAAATGCTTCATTTTATTGCAAGTGACAAAATTCACTATCAAGAATGCCAAAACAAACTTTTCTTTGGATATCAGTAGTGCCATGTGAAAGTGAAAAAAAATTGTGCCAGCATTTTTGTAAGTAACATCATCTATACAGATTTAAGATATAGACAAGTCAAATATTGGATATTACGTCTACATATGAGGATATGGTAGGCTAATTTGGTCCCTTGAATAATTCTTAAAACAAATCCAAATTTTATGAGTGATTGCTCTGGGGTATTTTAACTATTTTTCTCCCACAAAATTGAGACAAGTTTCATAAAGAATATAGTTACCTCTTTATCTAAATCTTTCTTTTTAAGCTGAATGCTCTTCAGTTTTTGCAGCATGATTTCATTAGCTTTCTTTCTTTCTTGGCAATGTTCAGCATCAGGACTGGTGATATCCTAAGGGTAATAGTTTGAGAAATGAGATTAAAGATACTCTATAAAACTAAAATGGAGAAGGAAGAGGGCAAATGAAACAAATCCCCTTGTGAAACAAGGAACCAAATCAAAGTAGCTAAAATTCTATTGAATTTCATTCTTCAAATATTCTTCATGTATCTCTCAGTTAATATAGAAAAAACCCATATTGAATCACAGTTGTATGCATGTTGTTAATGCAGAACAGTATAATCACCATGATGTTAAAACTTATATATAATAACTATGCATGTTTACACATTTACATATCCAAACTTTAGATGAGTTGCTATATCTCACACTAGAACAATCAGACATCCTCAATAGTATTAATATTAGATATCTATATCTCAAGTGTAATCAGGATATAGATGACTGCACCAATATAACACAGAAGTCAAATGTGCAAGAATTTGTATTCAAGTTCTGCTCTTTAATCATAGTGAGACTTTGGACAAGCAGCTCAACTTTTCTAAGGTATAGTCTATTATTCTGAGGAATTGAAAAGAAAGCTTAATTAGACAAAGAATGTTATTAAAGTTTGCAATCCATGAACATCAGGGATAACAGACGTGAAAGCCTCCCAGGACAGGTCACGAGGTCAGATATACCTGCTGGGAAAGCATCGTGAGCTTATCCTACTAAGTGTACAGATCCAGAATGGGCCCACAATAGCACACCCTGCTGTTGATTAGTCTGGTACAGAAGCAGCGGCCAGCAAGTGAGACAGAAACAGCAGCAGCCACCATGAGGCACAGAAACCCAAGTAAAGGCACAGGAAAGTGAAACTGTGGAAGGGGTGGATAGAAAAGCTTGGAACAAAGAAGGCTAACACATCTAACATAGATGTTTTTAAAACAAAGCTGTGTGTGGTGGGCAGGTGGTGGGGCGATGACTACCACTTTGTGATCTGTGTGGCCAAGCCCTACCCCTGTTCCTGACACTCCACAAATGCTAATGCCCAGCAACCTTTAGCTAAAAAAGAGACAGGCTCCTGTCTTGGGTCAGAAGCACTGTGGGGTATGTCCTCAAATTTCAGTTTGAAGCACACTTAGAACTGAACAAATGCAGGGGCTGGAGAGGTGGCTCAGAGGTTAAGCCTCTGCCTTGCAGGCAGAAGGTCCTGAGTTCAGATCCTAGACCTCACGTATAGACGCCATAGACGCAGGGCGCCTGCCTTTCTGGTCCTGATAGGGCGGAGCCTGTGAATCCTGGGGCAGAATAAACAAGGAGGAGGTGGAGGTGTTCATGGTGGTTCCCGAATTTGTCTGTGGCTCTACACACACACACACACACACACACACACACACACGCACGCACGCACGCACACACACACGCATACATGCACAATTGAATAAATAAATAAAAAAAAAAGAACTGAACAAATGCAGCGAGGCCAACGTCTGTCTACCTGACCTACGCAACAGCTGGCCTGTCAACATGCCTCCCAGAGCAAATGAGGCTAGAAGATACAGCACCACCCAGAGACAGTGGTTGGGTCTGGAGCAGACAGGAGTTTCTTCACTCCTCAGTTTGCCCTCCAGTGGACGGTTGAAGCCACAGCAGGTACCTGGGAACTTGCCAGTACAGGTGACACAGACAGCGCCTACCTAGCAGACCATACTTGGAGCAAGTGGGAGCAGAAGGGAAATAGCTGGAATGGAGAAACAGGAGGGAGGGAGGGAGAGGAGGAATGAAAGAGACGACGATAAGGGTAAGTGGGAAGGTCAGAAACAAATTTATTCTGTGTATGAAATTTCAATGAGCACTAAATAAATTAAAAAAGAAGAAAAAAAAAGAACTAATAATCAAGGCAAACCCCGAGCATGTCTGTGGGAGCTTTTCTAACTGATGAAAGAAGATCCGGCCCATGGTGTGTGGGACCATCCTGGCAAGTGGAAGAGCTGGAGAGAGCTGGTCCGCTAGTTTGGCATACAGGTACCCTGGCAAGTAAGAAAGCATGTTCCTCTCTCCGCTCTTTCTGTGGATAAAGTGTGACTAGTTCTTTCAACTCCGCATCTTGGTCTGAATCTCTTCTGCCATGATGATGAAATCTGTGAGCCAAAATAAGCCCCTTGTGCTCCCTAAGTTGTCTGGCCATGGATTTATGTACGTAACAGAAGAGAAACTGCGACTCCTGGACATCTCGCAGCCAGGAGGTGAGGTAGGAGGATCAGGAAGGCAGACTAGATGCAGAGAGAATGTGAAGTCAGTCTGGGCTACATGAGATCTTATCTAAACAAAAAATCACCACAGCCCTTCACAACAACAACAGTAAAATTGAATAAATGTATAAGGAAGGAAAGAAAAAGTTCATTTGAAAATATAGCAAGTACATGCTCCCACATGCTTTCTTATTAAACGAACTGAGCACTTTCTGGGACAGATGCGAAGTATCATTTTCCTTATGTAAGATAAGGGTGCCTCCAAGCTATTTTTTAAATTAAGTAAACAGCTCATTACTATGAACAATTACTAAGAACATACTGCAGAATAAAGATATTTGCTCTAAAATGAAAGGGTGACTTTATTCAATCTTTACTTTTTACTCATATTTCATGAGTACCTTTCGTCTTACTATAGACTTGCAGGGATTAGATGTCAAAGAAAGAGAAACCCTAAGACACAGCAGGACAAAGGAAGGACTGTGTGGTTAATTAGAATCCATATATTTTTTTTTTTTTGCCCTTTACTTTTTTCTCCTTACATACTTAATTCTGTGATTTTTTTTTTAACCTCCTTTCCTCCTCCCTCAGTTGAGTCTAACCCCATGAAAGGATCTGATTTTTTTTTTTTTTACCTGACACGTGAGAAGTCCTACCACCAGGGTCAGAAGACTATGAATTTTACGGGCTAGTGGAGAAGTTTTCTTCATAGGTGGGGGATCCAGGCTTTCTTTGCAAGATGAGCAACTCAGAAACAAATTAGAATGTGTCATCGTTATGTCCTATATGTAAACAGTTCAGATTTGTTACAATACAGTCCAAGAACCTGAATTATTTTTTAAATAAATTGCTGAATGAAGCACTATATTTAATATAGAATAAAGTACTATCATGCTAAGCAGTGAGTTTCAAACTTTTTTCCTCTGAAAAAATTATTGAGAAAATAAAACAAAATTAAACTTGAAAATAAAAAAGTATTGAGGAGCATAAAATTTTTGTTCACTTAAGATTATAATTATCAATTATTTGTTATATGAGAAATTATAATATGTATTCATTAGTTTATGTAATAAATCAATTGTTCCAAAATTTTTATTTAAAAATCACATTTTCCATCATAAAAATATTAGCAGAGTAGCAGTTTTCCAAGTCTTGCAATTTGGGGGATACAGGTGGTTCTGGGGACTGAACTCAGAGTATTGTATATGCTATGCAAATACCACTACGGACTACATTCCCAGTCCATCTGTAATGAATGTTAATTTATATTTATAAATGCCAATTCTGCTTTCATATGGCCCAAACATTCCATCACCCAGGAGAGCACATGTCACAAAGCTAGAAGTTAGGACTAGGACTCTACTGTGTACTTGTGAAAAAAAAAAATGACAAAGGAGGAATAATTTCTTTTTTCCTTTTTGGGCAGTACTGGGATCAAACCCAGGGATTAACACCGTCAAGATGAGTACTCCACTGCTGGACTACTTCTGTCTAGACTTTCACATTTTGAAACAGGGGCTTACTAAGGCACTGAGGTTGGCCTTGAACTTGGATTCTCCATATAGCTGGGATCATTAGCATGTACCATCACAACCAACAGAAACAATGTCATTAACTTAATTTCAAATATATCTAGTATCCTCTCTGAGCTCAAGGGCCTGTTCCATTTTTCAAAGACACAGTACATTTAAAAATATTCTTCATGTCTGTTAAATGGATAATGGCAAACTCCCTTATTTCTTAAATAGTCTGTGTCTTACTATAAGGAAAGCTGCATAATCCAAGCATTCAGGAGGCTGACACAGGAAGATTTCCAGGAGCTCAAGGTCAGCTTGGGTACTGACTCAAAAAGTGCATGTGGGGTCTTTGACAAAATGGCCCAGTGGGTAAAAATGCCTGTGTCCAACCCTGGTACCTGAGCTCAATTTCCATAGTCCACATGAGAAGGAGAGAACCAACCTCTAAAGATTCCTCTCATCTCTTTCAAACACAGGTCTAAAGGCAGGGTCATCATGACTAGTAACTGCCACTTGTTTCCTGGGGCCTTCCTCACAGTGGCTCTCATGCACCAGAGTGTCACCTCTGCATGCTCCGACCCAACAAGACAGTGTAGGAAACTCTGAGAAAATAAGAGGTGGAACAAGAAGAAATACACCGCACCAATGCATTTTAATGATCTGATAGATGCCTTCAGACCACACTTCGGAGGAACTTTGGAGATTCTAAAGAAATTCTTTAGTTAAGATAAAACAATGAACTTGACTTTTCAAAAAGAAAAAATGTCATATTAAATCTGTACAGTTAAACCAACTCATTGAGAAGTTAATTCATTCATTTCTCTAGCTCAAATTCACTTTATTTCTTCAGCAAATTGCCTTTTGGCATGCAAGCACAGCAGGCAAATCAGCTTTCTTTCTAATTAATCATTTAATGAGATTTTTGCTATACTTAAGCAATGTGGTGGCTCACTTCCGTAAAGCTAGAACTCAGAGTGGGCCATCAGTATTGTGAGTTCAAGGCCAGAATAGATTATGTAAGAATTCCAGGTCAGCCCAGGTTAAGTAGCAAGTCATAACAAACAAACAAACCAGAAAAGATCTTACAACTCCACATAGTTAAGATTACTATGCTTCGGGCTGGAGATGGCTCAGGATTAAGGTTGCCTCCCAAGCAAAGGGATCTGAATTTGAATCCTGGATTCCACATAAAAATGCCAGGCAGAAATGGCAGCAGCTTGCACTTCCAGTCGTGGAAGGCAGAGCCTGGGAAATACCAGAGCAAAGCAAAAAGGACGCAGAAGCAATCAAGATGACTGAAATCACCCTTGGATCTCCACAGGCATACACAGTTCTCTCTCTGTGTGCCTCTCTCTCTTTCTCATGCACACACACACACTCACTAAAATTTTTTTTAAAAAAAGATTCCCATGCTTTAAGTTAGGAGCATGGTAGGCACCTTGGAGTGAAAATAATCTTTCTGTTGATATGCTTTGAAGCACACTTCTTAACAATAAAAATCCTTTTTATACAATAGAGCTTTACAAGGTACAATCTCTTGGGATGCCTCACAAGCAAAAGGACCCCAGTTTGGATTCTAATGCCAAGCAGAACTGGCAGTGGCCTACACTTCCAGCTCTGGAAGACAGAGCCTGGGAAATCCCAGAGCAAAGAAAAAAGGAGACAAAACAATCCAGGATGATTTCCAGTCACTTTGAGCCTCCACAGGCACACGATGCCCTTGATATAAACACACACACACACACACACACACACACACACACACACACACAAATTGAAAAAATGTAATCTCTCCAAATATATTGATAAAAATTCTAACACTGTGCTTTATAATTTTACAAAAGTAATATATGCCACAAGTTTTACTTGGTAAGGCAAATAGACAAACACATTCCTAAATGAGATTGAGAACCACCATTTGTAAAATCCTCTCAAAGGTAACTTGCACAGATGCTTCTTTGGATTGGTCATGGGCACCCACAGAATTCCAGGCTGACTGTTCACCTTTACCAAAATAATCACAACAAGTCAAGAATTACTGTTCTTTAAGGCAAGTGCCCATGAATAAAAACCTCCTAATCTGTGCACATTTCCCTCCCTCCCTCCTTTTGTTAATCATTCTATAAACAAACACTATCTGAGAGTTCTGCCTAAATATGTACCGCACTATCTGGAACGTTGAGAGTTCTTTCAGACATGGGACTCTGTGTCCATACCTGAGTAACATCTGGCTCCGTTATTTCCTCTACTTGCTCCTTGACCTGGGTGACCTTAAAGTAAGGGACACACTTCTGCTCCATGCTCTTTGCCACCTGCTGCTGCAGCTCTATGTTCTCCTTTCTCAGTTCCTCAATCTGCTGCTGGAGTTTTGTGTTTTTAGCTGTTTCATCTTCACAGGTGAACAGCAAGCTTTTGACTTGAGCGACCAGTTTCTCGACTTTTAGTTTCAACTTGCGTCTTTCCTTAAGGTTTTCCTTCTCGTGCTTCTGGAACTCCTCCTGCGAGGACAGGAGCTCTTGTTCTCGGATCTCCTTTTCCTTTTTCAGCAAGTCCAGGGCGGCAGCGGTGGCCTTCTCCAGCTCTCCTTTCAGCTTCTGCAGTCTTTCGATCTCTTCCTCTTTCTTGCTTAAGGTTTTCTCCATCTCCACACACTGATTTACTGAGGTGGTTTTCTCCTGCACTTCAGTGATATACTTTTCCTGGAGATGGACAAAGCTGACATTAGTCTTCTTAACTTGTAACTGTAAAGTTTCTTTCTCTTTCTTGGATTCCTGGAGACTTTTTTGGGTATTAGCTAAGGTCTCTTGCAAATCCTGATATTTCTTGTTGACATCATTCTTCTCCAGAATGATGTTGTACTTGTCGTCAATTAGTTCTTCAATGTTCTCCTTTAGTTTATTGATGATGTCGATGAACATTTGCTGCTTGGTGACTTGCGCCTGAAGTTCTTTAACCTTGTTCTCTAAACGTAGGTTCTTACTCTGGAAGTCTTGGAGCTGCCTTTCCTGCTTCTTGTTAGTATGCCTTAATTTCCGTAAGACTTCGTTTAAAGCCATGTCCTCTTCCAGAGGTTGTAAATTTTCGAAGCTGTGCTTTGTGTCAGGTGTCGTGCCATTCTCTGTACACACTTTATGGTTCTTGCCTGCTGGAGACCAAGACAAGGTGATCGCTAGACTTTCCATCTCTTCCTCTGTGACTTCCTCCTGCTGACTCGCAGACGTTTCAGTAATCTCCCTAGAAGTCTGTACTTCTTTTGAAGAAATTTCAAGCTGTAAATTAGAGTAACAGAATAAATGTGAACGTGTACACCTTCCAACAGTACAGGACACAAGCAATAGATATATGATAGACGTGTGTATCGTATTTACTTTGACAAAAGAATGACATTTTGATACTCTTACCATCTTCTATGATGAAAGTTTTCTAGACATATATAAGATGCTTCTTTGACTTCAATTCAATTAAAATGTATGTATCAATTATTATTATCCCATAGACTGCAAGGTCTCTTTAATAAAGATCTTTAGTAATTTCTCCTTTAGCTCATTATCCCACTATTCCATGATTCCTGTGAACATCAGACTTACTTCATGATTGACTCTATGCCCACAATAGATTTAAAGTGTGTGTGTGTGTGTATGTGAAATAAACTGTGCTATAGAACACTGAAATGAACATAGCATTAAAAATCTGCTAAAATCTCCCCATTCTAAGGCTTTGGGAATCTCGCAGAAGAGGGAGCAATGATATTGTAAGAATCTAAACATGGGAAGGTTCACCATTGGACAAGACATTCCATTCAAGGCAGGACTCTTGCATCTCAGAACTTACTGCAGTGAGACTTCCTTACCAGACATACCAACATGCCCCCATAGACTCAAGAGAAATAAGAACCTACAGTGGAAATCTTGGGGACTAAAGCTGGATAAATGAAGGGAAATGCCCCTATTAGTGGGATGGCCTGAAGAGAGGCAATTTGCCAAAAGAGACCTGAATCCCTACAATAAACGAGCCAGGGGGTCCATAGGGTAGGAGGGAGTGGGAAGGGAAGAAGGATGGGTGGGAGGGAGGATGGAGAGAAACAGGGATGAGTACTCAGTATGCTTATAAAACTAGAAAAATAAAATTTAAAATATATTAATATAAAAATCTGCTCAAAGAGATCTGTAGGAATGGTATCCAACCAATTAGAGAGATCGGACCTATGCACTTCCATTAGTTTTGCACCGCTCTGAGATAAAGACAGTAATCTTTTCCTTGCATGCCTGTCTGTCTCTCACTGTGTGTGTGTGTGTGTGTGTGTGTGTGTGTGTGTGTGTGTGTGTGTGTATGTGTGCATGCGTGCTTGTGGAGACCCAAGGATAACTTTGGGATTCACGCTGAATTGTACTACCTCCTCTTTGCTTTGCTCTGGAGTTTCTCAGGCTCCACCTTCCAGGGTCTGCTGAGCTCAGGATCTTCTGCTTTCAGTTCCGATGCTCAACACCAGAGCCATTCATCTTAAGGAGGCTTCTAAGGCCCTGCTATCTGCTCTTGGCCACTCCTCCACGCTCTTCTCCTACGCCCCCTGCATGATTCCTGCAGTCCTGTGTTTAGCTGACAATGGACTTCCTTGGGTACTACAGAACCTGACCACACAGGTCAGAAGATGGACTCATACCCATCCTTCTAAGTTCAAACCCAAAGACCACTTCAGGGAAGCCCATGGTCTCTGACCGTAGCAGGATACTGAGCAGTGATGACCACAGCAGCACTTAAAATAGATTTCGAGTGAACATTTATCTATGTGATTACTTGGTTAGTATCCTCTAGTCACTGCTATTCTCAAGAAAAGAACTATATATTTTGGGTTTTTTTAAAACATTATATAAGCAACGCATAGCCAAAACTATCTGATTAGGCTAAAAAAAAAGATTAAATGTAATGGAAAGAGGAAGAAGAAATTTTGAGAAACCCTAATTAAACAGATTTTTTTGAATGCTGTTTCTCACAAATGAACATATGTAAAGTTCTTTTCCAAATGCTGCCATCTACTTTCAATTAAATGAACAACAACAACAACAACAACAAAAAACCACTACCGCTTGCACTTATAGTAACTCTCCTTTTCTTGCCAAATTTACACTTAACAGGTGATTATTTTATACTATTGCTGAATTAAAGTTTTCTTGGTTGAAGTCACTTAGAGAATATATAGATGTTATATTGTTGGTATCATCAGTGCTTTTAGGATATTGCATATGTGCCCACAATCGATAAACTAACGAAAAATAGTTTGCTCGTCCATCAACAAAACAGAAAAATCTTCAGCTTGTCTCATTAATTTAATCAACACTTTTGCACATCTTTTCAACCTTTCTCTCATCAAAAATTCTTGGGTTCCAGTTAGCTTGGTTAAATTCATATAAACATGGATTATATTGGTGAAACAGGCTAGCTGACTCAGTGGACAAATGTACCTAGCAATCTGATTTCCATTCCTAAGCCTACATGGTGAAAGGAGAGAACTGACTTCTGAAAATTGTTTTTTGATCCCACGGGTTCACCATGACACACATGCACTGTGACACACACATACTTTCTTCCTCCTCCCTCAAATAAATATTTTAAATGCATTATATCTTAGGCTTCATGTAGATACTACAGAACAAAGATGAGTGGACAGTGAGTTCTAGTCTTTATAGAATGATCATTTGCAAAGCTAATCTCTATGTTTGGACTTAAATTTAGTAGAAAAAAAATTGTATCTGAATCGGTTAAGATCTCAGAATGGATTTTGCACATGGAATTAAAGTTTCTTGTATTGATTTGATGATTTAATGCTATTGGGAAGTCTCAGATTGTGTGCCGGGATTGATGGTAGTGGTGATAGTGGTGATGGTGGTGGTGGTGGTGGTGGTGGTGGTGGTGATGGTGGTGGTGGTGGTATTGTGTGTGTGTTTTCCCCTGACAAGGCTAGAGATTGCTCAGGGTTTCCTGCATGTAAAGCAAAGGCCCTATGTATGTGTTTTTAGACCCAAAAATATGCTTGCATTTTTTTATCATTTCACAAGCTTTACTCACAATCAACAACCAATCTTACCTCTTCTGTTTTGTAAGTAACTCTCAGATCATGCATGTCGAAGCTACTTTCATTATGAAATGTGTTTTTACCATTTTTGCAGGTATTTTCTTTATATAAAAAACTCTGAGGTTGACTGGGGTTGAGGGCGGAGTCTCCAGCAGTACTTTTAGCTAATGACCTTTCTATGAATTGCAGTCTCTCTCCTCTGTAGCGGTTTAGAGATGGACTTCTGCATTTTCTGGCACGCTCATGAACAAAGTGGTCTTTATTTGCAAAAAAGCTAGTTTGCATTGGATTTTCTTCCTTAAGCGAATCCTGCTTTACATTGGTATCTTTTGAGTGGCTTTGCAGTTCTGGCTTCTCTGGGTAAGCAAGGTCTTCTGCGAGGTTTTGAAGTGCCATTTCATCATGAAATGCTGCTAGCTGGTGAAATTTGCAAATGGGTTCAAATTGTCTCCAGGAAGAAATGCTGGTGTTACCTGCTTGATTCTGTGCATTCTCTGAGTAACTTCCAGTGTTATCTCATTAGAAAGAGAAAGAAGAAAATGAGTTGACCATAAAGTTATGTGGAAACTTATTAAGATTGAATTGTTAAAATCTTTGAAGAACTACATATTATGTCAAATAAAGCAACTCCACCTCTTTTTAACACAGGCTTGCACTATGTAGTCTAAGATAACCTCAAAGTCATGATCCTCCTGCTGTCTCCTCCATGGACTAAGATTGCAGGTGCATACCCCACCCCCTGGCTTAATAATGTCTGCCATGGGAAGGAGTCCCTAAATGGCGAGAAAGGGAGCATGTTATATATAGGTCATTCCACTCAAATACCACTACGATAAATTCTAAGAGCTCTTCAAAATTCTTTTTGCTGTAATTTAAAAATATTTGAATTTAAAATGTTTCAGAAGGGTGTAATCATACACACGGCAGCATAATGACAAACACACATAAACTTGTTCAATCTTCCAAGAGTCTCAAATGCCTGGTGCTGTGGTCATCCCCACTGTATCAAGGAGGAGCTGAGATAGAACAGTGATTTGCTAAAGTCACAGAATTGTGCCTTGGCGCAAAGAGGATGCTTTTCCAGATGACTAATTATCCAGATTTAGTATGTTTTAAAAATCAGAAGCGAGGGGTTGGAGAGGTGGCTTAGTGGTTAAGCCTCTGCCTTGCAGGCCGAAGGTCCTGAGTTCAGATCCTAGACCCCACGTATAGATGCTGGGCTGAAGCGGGGGCAGCCTGCATTTCTGGTCCTGGTAGGGTGGAACCTGTGAATCCTCGGGCGGAGTAAACAAGGAGGAGGTGGAGGCGACCATGGTGGTTCCCGAATTTGTCCGTGGTTCTACACACACACACACACACACACACACACATACATACAAATGCACACACATACATACACACGCACAATTGAATAAATAATAAATAAATTTAAAAAATCAGAAGCGAATAAGGCAAAATGAAATGAAGTACTGTAAGATGAGTTAACGATCTGTTTTCTGTCTTTGCTTCATTCTCTCTAAACACAACCACTCTACTGAAGCCACAAGTTTATTCTGCTTACATTTTCAATTTTTACTTGTCATTTATATAACCTTAAATAACTTTTCAGAAGTTCCCAGATTTCCTCATTTTGTGCCTTTCCATATCACATTATTTTCTTCCTCAGCACACCCTACAAGAGGTGTCCAACTTTTTTTTGACATTGTGGCAGAATGTTTTCATCTACAAATGTGCTGGGCCACATTCATAGATATCCTTGGATACCTGTGGCCTATGGGCAGCAGGCGTATCCTGCCTAGAGCAAAGAATCCGTTCCATTTCATTAGCTATTTTCCATTATCTTACATCTATGTGTAGGGGGTGTGCACAGATGGTATGTGTGTGTTTTTTTGCATGTGGGTGGGCACAAGTGAGTGCATATGTGGAGGAATCTAAGGGTGGGATCAACAATCCTATTGCCCCTGGGCATTTCACTTGGCATCTGATGATCTAAACTCCAGCTCATGTGACAATCACCTTAACTACTGAGCTATTCCCCAGCTCTGCCGTTAGTTTTTACTAAATAAACATTTACTAAAAAAAAAAAAAAAAAAAACAAAAAAAACTACTAGTTCGTAGGGTCTTATAATTTTTTTCTGTAAAAAAAGATCACATATGTACAAGTAATCACCCTTGTCTTTCTTTCTAATCCTTTTTATTGTATCTACATGTACTCAATTCTACAATCCAATAAGGCCAGTCAAATCTTTTTAAATAAAACATCCCTCCAAAACAACTTTGTTATTTTGAGAATTCAAGGGTAAATCATAACAATTATGCATTTACCTAGTGGGAAACTCTCCTGAGAGGAGCTATTCAAATGGGAGTCATATACTTTTAATGTATTACTATTATTAGAAATAGAGATATTTCTATTTAGTACTTGGGTTTGCATTAATAAATATGTTCTTTGTATCTCAGATATAACAGCTTCTAATTTAAAACTAGAATAAGAATTTTTGGTTTTATCAATTATATTTTTAAGAGCAAGAGCAAGTGAGAGGTGTATGGTGCTACAATGTACATGTGTCCCCAGCTTTGCGTGCAGCTGCCTTACACACTAAGCACCTCACCGACACTTGAAATGTATCATCCCCACCCCTCTTCTTTTCTTTCCTGTTATGTGTGTGTGGGCTGCACACATGTACGTGCGCACATGCATGTGTGAGTGTGTGTGTGCTTGCATGTGGTGGGTATACATTGGTTGTTGTGTATATGAGTACATTTGCGCATGTGTGCCTGCGGAGGGTGTGTGCATGTGAGTAACTTGAGCGTGTTGTGTGCTTCGGAGGGGTGTTGCATGTGAGTAACTTGCAGCGTGTGTTGCCTGCGGGAGGGTGTGTGCATGTGAGTAACTTGATCGTTGTGGCCTGTAGAGGGTGTGTGCATGTGAGTAACTGAGCGTGTTTGCCGTAGAGGTGTGTGCATGTGCGTAACTGAGCGTGTGTGCCTGCGGAGGGTGTGTGCATGTGAGTAACTTGAGCGTGTGTGCCTGTAGAGGGTGTGTGCATGTTGAGTACCTTGAGGCGTGTGTGCCTGCGGAGGTGGTGCACGGAGTAACTTGAGCGTGTGTGCCTGCGGAGGGTGTGTGCATGTGAGTAACTTGAGCGTGTGTGCCTGCGGAGGGTGTGTGCATGTGAGTAACTTGAGCGTGTGTGCCTGTAGAGGGTGTGTGCATGTGAGTAACTTGAGCTTGTGCCTGCGGAGGCCCAAGGATGATACCAGGAATCATCATTGATAGCTTATCCACCCTACTCTTGTGAGCCTGTGTCTCTAGTTAGATTCAGAGAGCACCATGAGAGTGAGTCTGGCCCGCCAGCCTGCTCAGGGATCTCCAGGCACCCTGTCAGCATGTTTACATCAGGTCCCATTGTTTGTGAGGCTGGAGCTTTAACCACTCAGCCATTTTCCCAGCCCCTCAATACACATCTTTTAAAAACAAAGCAAAACAAAACAACCTTTTTATTTGTGTATGTGTGTGTGTGCGTGTATGTATAGAGGGCACTGTGTGTCCTTGTGGAGGACTAAGGGTGACTTGAGGAATAATCCTGGATTGTTTCTACCTCCTTTGTGCTTGGCTTTGGAATTTCCCAGGTTCCACCCACCAGGACCCTAAAGTGCAGCTGACACTATTTCTGTCTGGCATTTTTTACATGGAACCTGTCATGTGAACTCAGGACTTTCTGCTTGCGAGGCAGAATTTTAACCCCTGAGCCATCTCTCCAACCCGCAATATACATCTTTAATATATAATTCTACTGTGTGAGACTGAACGTCAATCACAACTCCATGATTAAAAGCTGTGTGACCATGTGCAAGTTACAGTCTTATGGTTCCCAGCTACAAGTGCAAACTTACTTCAGAAAAAGATCCACTATTTCATTATTTGTAAATTCAATAATACACATAAAATATTTCACTTAGCACCTGGCTATTATTGTTATTATCACAAGACACACACAAAAATGTTTTTCTATTTTGTTGATTAGCAATAGGACACTTACCATCTAACAAATGGTCTTTTGTGCTATCAATATCTTCAGAAGGCGTGTGTATAGACTCATTTTCCACTTTTACATTCGTTTGGCTCTGTTAATTTAAAAAGCAATCACATTAATACTTTAGATAAACATCAGCCACTTCTTTTAAAGGCTTATATCCTTTGTTAGGCAATGTTTATTATTATATTCTGCTTCATAGGTAGAATATGCCTTCGAATATTTTTCACTACTGCATATTAAGCTTTCTACTAGTAAAATATTTAGGAATGTCACATTTAATGGCAAACAGCCTGTAATTTACTTTTTGGTCTTTCGTAAGTTGGATCATTTGTTTGCAATCACAGGCTTATGTATGAATGTTTCTATTATTTATGGATAATTCTTTTTCAACTTTTAGAGACAGGCTTTCATGCTGTATTCCAGCCTTTTCTGGAACTTACTATGTAGCCCCTGCTGGCTTCTAGCCCCTGGTGATCCCCTGCCTCAGTCTCCCAGGTCCTGGGATGGCCAGTGCAAGCAATCATGTGGCGCAGTTAATTCCTTAGTGTTTGTTAGTTCCTGTCTGAATAGTGCTGGAGTAGTAGCTCGGTTTTTTAATAAGGAAATAAACAAGTAGTGGTGTAACATCCGATTCCATTAAACAGCAACGTCTTCTGGACAGTCTTCTCTAAGTATCTTTTATATGATTGTTGCAGTTTGTCTACATGTTGCCGATAAACCCATGACCAAATAGCTTAGAGGAACAAGGGATTTTATTCTTGTTCATAATTCTCTGGTATGGTTCATAATCAGCTTGTCAGAAGAGTTCATACAACACAGAAACTGAAGGAACTGGCCACACCATCTATCTACAGAGCTTGATGGGGATGGGCACACCTCACTTGTCAGACTATGAGTTTGCAAAAGGATGCCCAAGGGTGCCAAGTACTGAACCAGCTCTCCATTTTCTACCTGCTCAGGGATAGTTTCACCAACTGTAGACTGGGTCTTCCCCACCTCAATTAGATACTCTTCTGCAGGCTTGCTCAGGGCCTTAACTACCAACTCTTCAAAGATGTGCCCAAAGCTCAGCCTTTAATTGTCAAGGTGACACCTATATGTAACTAACTAGAATAATTATCTAATGTAAAAGGACATGTTTAATTACTAATAAAAAGACAACATAGGAAACTTTTTATCATAGAAATATCTCAATCTATGGATCTAAATGGATAGGCCAGATTGAACTACAGTTAAAGAGTCAAAAAATAAATAAATAAATAAACAAATAAACAAACAAACAAATAAATAAAAAGCTCTTCCTTATTATAGTCACCTCTGATCATGTCCTTGCTGCACGCCTGCAAACAGGTTAGAAAGGATTCACTTTAGACTTTATTCTAGCAGTCTTTGCACACTAAAGAGAGTAAAAAAACCAGACTCCACAGAATCTACCTGAGATTCTTTTGGTGTTTCTCATCATTTTCAAGAAACACTGACACAAAAGACATGGGACGGTTTCCCCAGACTTCCTAGCAATGCGCACCTGCGGCAGGTCTGACACGACGGAGCTCGCTTCCACAAAGAGGAGGACATCTGACTGAGAGGCATCTTGAGAAGGACCACTGGCATTCATCACGTCGGATTCTGACATATTTCCTGAATTTTCATGAGGAGGATGTGCTTCAAAACATACAGGGATTGATGATGATGACAAGGACTTTTTCTTTTTTTTGTGCTGCCAGGGATGATGACCAAAAATTTTAAAAGTCTTTATTCCTAACTGTTGAATGATGGAAGTCCTCTTAAATCAAGCAAACAAAAACAAAGATATAATTTTAAAATGTCATTTTTCCACTTACAGTAGTAAATAGTAATTTGAATAAAAACAAGTCAGAATGCAAAATGAAGGGATCTCTCAGTTATTTAAAAGTTCTTTCTAAAATAGTATAAACTTACTAGTTTTCACAAAACCCTACATTCCTGTTTCATACCTACTTGAATGTCTAACAAGTGAAATCTAATACTATAAATTAGTTTTTCTGCTCACTTTCCTATGACGCAACTTTTAGAGAGAGGTTTTCATGCTGTATTCCAGCCTTTTCTGGAATTTACAATGTAGACCATATTCTCTCAGACAATTGGGGTTTAATTTTTGCTCAGTTTTCTTTTGAGAAAGAATCCTGCCGTATGGCCCTATCGACCTGATAGTCTATATCCTGGGCTAATCTCAAATTTGTGGCAATCCTCCAGCCTCAAACTTCCAAATGCTAGGAATACAAGGATTGCAGGTGTGTCAAGCCTGGGATCTGCGTTGAAGCATTCTGGACAACCTGTCCATCATCGTCCACAGCCACTGTCCCTGATCCCACTTTAAAATGTGTGCACAACCCAGGCTCTCTGCCATCTTCACACTCATCTACAGCCTCCTGACCTCCTCATCTACAGGAGGTAGGGATGAGATGGGTGCTCAATCACACCAGGTTCAAGTATTTTTTTAAGGTTTTCTTTGACAGATTTGTGCCATGGATTTTGTCATCTTACCCAACCTCGTCCCCTCTTTCTCCCGGCTGAGAACAACACCACTGAAGCAAGTGGGCTCCCTCCTCCCAGAGAGCATCGGTTATCAACAATCACCGTCATGTGCTCATGTGTCTTGTGCAGGCAGACCTGCTGCAGTGGGTCCATGGATGGAACTGTCTTCCAGACTCGATTTGAATCCTTCTAACTGACCTTGAAAGTCTCTGATGCCCTATTCCCACATTTCCTTCCTATCACACCTGTTCTAGCAAATCACCTTCATTCCTAGCAGAGCCAACTCTCTCAATATCTTCCATTTAACCATCCACCTAGTTTTAAAAACCTAATGTGGTATCTGTTTCATAATTCAGCACTCTTTGGTTCACTGTTTTAGTATTTATTTCTGTTTCAAGGGTGCTACCATGCTTGTATTGATAGATTATAACTGTGGCTTATTCAAGTCTCCTACAGTAGAAGGTCAAGTCTTACATCAGCCTTTTTTTCCTCTTTCTCTGGTTTGTCTAGTTTTCAACATATAATCTTTGTTTTACATCGAGTGGGCTACATTAGGGCTACATTGCATGTAGAGGGCTGTGTGGGTATATGTAGAAAAGGCGCTCCGTGGCACTTCAAAGATCACCCTGGATTGCTCTACCTCCTTCTTGCTTTTCTCGGGGGTACCTCAGGTTCCCTCTTCCAGAGCCAGAAGTACAGGCTTGTTTTCTGTCTGGCATTTTTACGTGGGATCTGAACTCAAGTCCTTTTGCTTGTGAGGCAGAGGTTTAACCCCGAGTCAACTCTCCAGTCCCTTAAAACTTTTTCTCCTCATGACTTTTTTTTTTTTTTTGGCGTGTGCGTGTGTGTGTGTGTGTGTGTGTGTGTGTGTGTCCGTGTATATGTCCGTGTATATGTCCGTGTATATGCAAATGCATATGGAAGCCCAAAGCTGACCCTGGGAGTCTCCTATTGCTCTGCACTTTGATGATTAATGTGGGGCCTGAAGTTTACCCCAAGCTCGCCAACTGGCTAGGCTGGTCACTCGTCTTGGTTTGGGGATCTCCAAGTGCTGCATCACCAGTGATGGGACCACAGTGATGGGTTCTGGAGATCCAAACGCTAATCCTCATCTTATGCACTAAGCGATCTCCCCACCCATTCAAGACTCTTTTTTATCTAAGAAATAACTCCAAGTATATAAAGTTATAAAACAGGTAAGAACTAAACATTTACTGTTGGGGCTGGAGAGATGGCTCAGGGGTTAGGATTCTGTCTCACAAGCAGAGGACATGAGTTCTGATCCTGAGTCCCACATAAAAGAAACCAGTTGGAAATGGCTGCAGCCTGCACTTCTGGTTTTGGAGAGCAGAGCCTGGGAAATCCCAAAGTGAATCAAAAGGAAAGTAGAAACAAACTTTGGGGTGAGTGACTCCCAAAGTTACCCTTGGTCCTACGCAGGGACACACACACAGCACAATGCCCTCTGATACACACATGCACACGCACACGCACACACATGTAAAAAGAAAAGAACTGCTAAACATTTACTGTTAACAAATCATAAATTTTTAAAAAACTTTATTTAGCATGTATATGTGTTTGTCTGTGTGTGTGTTTGTGTATGTGTGTGTGTATCAGAGGGAGTGGGTATCCCTATAGAGGACTAAGGGTAACTTTGGGAATCATCCTGAATTGTTTCTACCTTCTTTTTGCTTCACTCTGAAATTTGCCAGGCTCTGACCACTAGCACAGAGATGCAGGCCGCAGCCTTTTCTGCCTGCCATTTTTATGTGGGACCTGGGATCCAAACTCAGGACCTTCTGCTTTCAAGGTAGAGTCTTAACCCCTGAGTCATCTCTGAAGCCCATCATAAATTTATTCTATTTTTTAAAAAAAAAAAACTTTATTTATGGGGCTGGAGAGGTGGCTCAGGGATTAAGCTTCTGCCTTGCAGGTAGAAGGTCCTGAGTTCGGATCCTAGACCCCACGTATAGACGCCAGCGGAAGCAGGGGCGGCCTGCGTTTCTGATCATGGTAGGGCGGAGCCTGTGGATCCCAGGACTGAGTAAACAAGGAGGAGGTGGAGGCATCCATGCTGGTTCCCTGAATTCCTCCGTGGTTCTACACACACATACACGCACACACACACATACACACGCACAATTGAATAAATAATAATAAAAATGTTTAAAAAACTTTATTTGTGTGTGTGTGTATGTGTGTATGTGCGCAGCATGCATCAGAGGGATACTGTGTCCTTGTGAAGGACCAACAGTGACCTCAGTAATCATCCTGGATTGCTTTAATCTCTTATTTGCTTTGCCCTGGGAGTCCCTAGACTCTGGCTCTGCTGGAAGTGAAGGCTACTTTGTTACCACCTGGAATTTTTTTTTTTTTACATGGGACATGGGATTTGAACTCAGGACCTTCTGCTTGTGAGGCAGAGTCTTAACCGCTGAGCCATCTCTCCAGCCCTCATAAACTTGTTTTAAAATAACTCTTTACTATATATGGACTGTTACCAGTTGTGAAGAAATAAATCAAAGCTACATACTGATATGGATGTGCTTGTCTAGCACTATGTCTGGCACAGCACAATCCAAAGACACAATGCTTCGCTACTTGAGGAATGATAACAGGAAAATACTGTCTGTTTTCCATGATTAAACCATGTTTCTATAAGAACAGAAAACCCTGAATGCCTAGTAAAAATAGTGCAGTTTGTGAGCTGAGGTATTTCAGGCAACATTGGTTGACTCAGCCTGGTGTGAAAGCCTGCTACGTGTCCAGCACCGGGAGCAGTGAAGCTGCATGAGGTGCCATGGGTGAGCGCTTCCACAAAAACCCCAGGTTCATTACACATTTGACTTCAGAAACCTTTCATCACGACCCCTAGCATTCGCTTATGTGACCCTACATGGGTCATGACCCAAGGTCTGAGAAAGTTTTGTCTCCACAAGTAAGTACACTGAAAAAAGTGACTTACTTATAATCCTTCAATCCTTCAGTAAGTACCTGTTTGCCTGGATGAGTTTGTTGAATTGTTAATTTATTGAAGATTGGTTGATTTTCACACATGCTTGTGTGTGTGTTGTGTGTGTGCATGCCTGTGGAGACTCAAGTGTGACATTAGGGACTCATCTTGCTCTACCTTACTGATTTTCAAAAATAAAGGCCACCACCATATTTGTCCAGCAATTTTATGTGGGATCTGAGCTCAGCAACTTTTGCTTATAAGGCAAAGACTTTAACCCCTAAGACAGCTTCCCAGCACTGAGACAGGGTTTCTGAACTCAACCTGAAGTTTGCCATTCTGATTAAACTGGCTGATCAGCACCCCCCAAGATCCATTTGTCTTCATGCCTCATCAGTGGGATTACAGACACCTGCCTGGCTTTTATGCAGGTGCAAAGGATTCAAACTCTGCTCTTCATGCTTACACAGCATTTTTCCCACTGAGTAATCTCTCTAACCTCCAGAATCTTAAATTTGACAGCAACACACACACACACACACACACACACACACACACACAATATCACCTTTTAGGGCCAGTAAGATAAGTCAGTGTGATCTGGGGATTCAAACTTTGGTCCTTTTGCTTGTAAGGCAAAGGCTTTAATCCCTGAGCCATTTCCCCAGTTGATTTTAAACCTATGTCATCACTTGAGCAAGGGAAGCTGAGCAGATGGCTCAGGGGTTAAAGCACCTGCTGCACAGGCAAGAGGATCAAAATTTGGATCTGCAGATCTCCATAAAATGCTGTATGGCTGTGGCGGCCTTCCTGTGACTCCAGCCTCAGAAGGCAGAGTCTGGGACTCTCCCCAGCAAGCAGCTAGGCAGACTAGCTCTACTGGTGAGCTCTGGGCATCATGGACACCCTTTTTAAAAAAAGGTGGAAGACTGAATGAAGCTGATTCACGATATCATCAGACCTTCACACACGGACATGAACTGGCACATGTGTGGCCACAAACATGAACACATATACACACATGCATGTATCTTCCATACACATGAACATGGAAAAAGCAAGCAAGCCAACCAGGCTAGGCATGTCTGGCAACAGGCTCAACCGATACAGGCACAGATTACAGAGCTGAGTCCCAGGACAAAGGACTGGACCAGGGATCATGCCGAGAAGTAGGAATAGAGACCTTACTAAAAGAAAAGGGTAAGCAGTCCTGAGCATAGGAGTGGGTTAACAGGCCCATGTCACAGCCCAGAAACACCTAGCACCTGTCTCTCCCATATTCATATGTCATTCATACTCTCTGACATTTCCCTGTCTCATAAATATATGTACTTGGGCTGTGGTGAAGAGAAGTGTGAAAAAAATTTGTTTTTCCAATTCCGAAAACATGAAAAGGCTTGTGTGTGTGTGTGTGTGTGTGTGTGAACCCGTGTCTTTCAATTGCATTTTTTATTAACTATTTATTTTATGTGTGTATGTAAGCGTGTGTATCAGAGGACACTGTAATCCTGTGGAGGACCAAGGGTGACTTTGGGAATCGTCCTGGATTGCTTCCACCTCCTTCTGGCTTTGCTCTGGGATTTCCCTGGCTCCGCCCACCAGGGCTGGAAGTGCAGACCGCCAGTTTCTGCCTGGCGTTTGTTACATGGGACCCGGGATCAGAACTCAGGACCTTCTGCTTGCGAGGCAGAATCTTAACCCCTCAGCCATCTCTCCAGCCCTCAGCTACATGTTTCCAACTTTGTATTTTTTTTTAACGTGGGACCTGGGATCCGAACTCAGAACCTTCTGCTTGAGACAGAGTCACAACCCCTGAGCCATCTCTCCAGCCCCATGTTTCCAACTTTGTTCACGCCTTCCGTGGCCCTGCACAACCTACCAATTCATTTTAAAAAGAGGGGAGGGCTCACTTTTCCCATCTTTCCCTTCTATACTTGGCATATTTACGTGAGGTCTGACCCAAATGTTGGGCCATTTATTCCACCTAAACGCTCGTCAGTATATCACATTTCCTGTCCCAAATCTAATGTTCCAGTCATATGACAGATTTCGATTCAAAAAAAAATTCTCACTTTCGCCCCAACAACAACGCACCAAAAGTTCTAACACGGATAAGTGTGCTCACTTCCATGATCCATAAAGTCTGCGACCCAGGCTAAGGGCTTGGGCTTCCTCCCTCCACACCAGGTCCGCGGGCGGGAGAACAGCTGCGAAGCGTCTCCGCCGAGGGCTTCAGCCACGGGCGGCCGCGGCGCGTCCCTGTGTGACGTCCGGGCGACCCCCGCCGAATTCCTCGCATCACAAAGTCGTAAAGACCCGCCTGGAGACCAAACGCGGTGACTTTCCCCAGGGAGGAACCCCAGAGGCGGGGTCCAGGCAGGAGCCGCCGGGGCGCGCTGGGCCGCACACCGCGGATCAGCCGCTTCCATCCCCGCAAGGAACGCGCGGACCGAGAGCGGCGGCACACGCGGGCGGGACTTCCGGAAGCCACACTTCCGGGAGCGCGGGCCGGAACTTCCGGAGGCCCCACTTCCTGTGGGTGGGTAGCCAGGCTTGCGGTGCGTGTGTGCGTGGGTGTGTGCGTGCGGCACGTGGCGGTCTCAACTGTTTGCGAGGCGAGGGGCCGAGGGAGGCAGTTGGGTTCGTCGCGGAGGAAAACCGTCTCCGGGGTCCCGCGGTCATGGACTACCGGCGGGGGCTGATGAGCCGGGTGGTTCCCGGGCAGTTCGATGACGCGGATTCCTCCGACAGGTAGGCGGCCGTAGCCCGCTCGGCCTCCCTTGGGGTCCTGATCCCACCTGTTTGTGGTTTGGACTTGCTCATGTGTCAAAGAAGGCGTCCGGTTCCCAGAGGGTTTGCCATAGTAATTAGCAACGTGGGGTTTGCTTGCTGGTTTCCGTTCTACACGTAGCGCACTTTTGTTCTTGGCTGGAGATAATCTTAAACAAGACGGATCAAGTCTCTGCTGTCTATTTGTAAGGGAGGACAGACCTTGTTATTATTTTAATTCTAGTTTTACAAACGTAATGAGTGGTTGTTCCTGCCCACTTCTTTCCTCCTCACTCGCTCCCCTCTTCTTCTCCTTCCCTTCATCAATCCATCCCTCCCTCTCCCACCCTCCTGCCTGTCTGCTCGTGTGGGCCCCAGGGTTGTCGGCTCTAGGAGAGTCTCTGGCCTCTGTAGCAGATTAAGTGGCCCTTCCTTGGGTAGATCCCCTGATAGGGGAACGCCCCTTTACTTGTCTAGCCCTAGCCCCTAAGGTTCCCGTTGTATGTAATTATTTCTCCTGAGATCCTCCCTAGTTTATGGGGGGATGTTGATAGGGAGAGGTCAGACTTTTTAATGCACAGTGATGCAGACTTTTATAGTCGAAGTAGATGGATATACAGGATAATAGTCAGGGAAAAGTTGATTAAAGTCTGGATTTAATACCAGACTTAGTTCAGTAGTAGAGAGATTGCCCGACCAAGGCCCTTGTTCAATCCCCAGTACAAAAAGCTGAAATTTAAATGACAAGAAAGAATAGAGGGAAACTAGAATTTTAGGCAGAGAGTACAAGCAGAGAGACCTCACAGTGTCTCTTCCTAGCTGTGAAAGGAAGACCAAGAGACTAGTGTCAAAGCACTGTGGAGGTGACAAAAACGAGGAGGACCTGGGCCTTACAAGTGACTGTGAGGAGTAAGATGGTGCTCAAGGTCTTACAAAAAGCCAAGGGAGGAATTTTAGCAGCATTTAACTTAGGAGTTAAGGAAACTGATGTGCTGTAGATGATCATAGAGGGCAAGAGTGGAACGGAGAAACCAGTTGAGAAGAAACAGGTTCAAACATGGTGAGCTGGGAATCATGGAGATACCATTTGGAGGTAGAATGGACCAAGCTTGGTGAAAAGTTGGATATGAGTTCTGATAAAAGACAGTGTAAGTCACTTTGAAAGAAAATTAGACATAGTTATTTTGAAATCCACAGTTTTGTACCTTATACCAGGGAGTTTAATTCATGTATATATGTTTTAAATTCATGTATACTTTAAAGATCAATTGAGAGTGTTTTTCAGAAACTTTTATTGTCCACTGTGTATAAGATCTAGTGTTAAGTGTTGGTTCACGTTGGTAACCACCATATTGGTTGACAGAAGGCTTTTCTTTCTACAAACGGAAATTGATGTTAAACAATCAGGCAAATTATTTGTGTTAGGATTGAGTAAGAAGCATGAAGGAGAAATGGGCAAAGAATAGGAAGACTTCATTGAGCAAGTGATAGGAAGCAAATATAGGAAGGATGAGTAGGGCCAGAGAAATAATTTCCAGTGTTCTGAGTGCACAAAAGATCTTATGGAAGAATTTAAATAGAAAGAAGACCCTGGGGGCTGGAGAGGTGGCTCAGTGGTTAAGCCTCTGCCTTGCAGGTGGAAGGTCCTGAGTTCGGATCCTAGACCCCACGTATAGACGCCCCCCCTTTCTGCAGCCTGCGTTTCTGGTCCTGGTAGGGCGGAGCCTGTGAATCCCCGGGCAAAGTAAACAAGGAGGAGGTGGAGGCATCCATGGTAGTTCCCGAATTCGCCTGTGGTTCTACACACACACACACACACACACACACACACGCACACACACGCACGCATGACAATTGAATAAATAAATAATTAAAAGAAAGAAAGAAAGAAAGAAGACCCATCTTGCTAGTGGTAGTGATTGTAGTGAAAGTACACCGATTTACACACATGATATTGTAAGAATAAGCCAGGAAGTTTACCAGGTGTGATTTTTCTCTTACCAAACTAGACTCGGCAACTTCTAGAAACCTTCTGTGTCACTGCTGAGCTCTGGAGACGGTACACTAGTGACGTCAGGTAGGTAGGGGCCCGAGATGCTCCTTGTACAGATGGTCTCTCACAGCTGAGAATTACCTAGCTGACAGAACCCTGGAGCGTTTGCAAAGTTATAACTTTGTAGCTGCCACTATAGTTTATTGATAGTCATTGAATAATTTATGGATTGTGTTTATAATGTCCTAGTAAAGTTGTAAAGTGTTAGTAAATCTTCCTGTCTGTGTCTATGAGAATTTGAAATCTTCTGAGCCATTGGCAGAAAATTGGGATTGGTAACTGGATTTATTTGACCTTATATCTTTTAAAGACACCCATGTTATTTTTTCATATATTCTGTCCTTATTTTCTGCCCAAAAGGTCAAAGTTAGAAATAACTGTTGTTATTTGTTGGTTTTATGTTGTATTTGAAATGCAATATTTTATGAAAAGCTGAATCTGTCAATTACGTGGAAGATTTTACAAAGACATACAGTTTTAAGGTTTCTGTTAGAAACAAAGAAAATCCAGTTACACAGGGTTTGAATTATCACATGGAAAAAAAAGTCCTGTGGCTGTACCTTTACCCTGGACCTCTGTCCTTCACAGTCCCCTCCTCTCTTGTCCTGCACTCAGCCTCCTTTACCGTGTGTCGTGTTTAACCTCTGTAGTCACCTTTCTTTCCCTTTGTCAAGAAAAATGATTTGGAGTTCTTTGTGTCTTAAGACACAAAGAGAAACATCTTTCTTGAGTTCAAGGGAAGGCTGCTTTAGACTTACTCCCAAAGTTTGACAGAAAGCCTTTTCTTAAAGCAAGTTCCATGAATGATACTACTGGAGTTCAGTCTTAGGTACTGCTCAGAGTCAGCTCATTCTTAAAGAAGATAATGTGAATTCTAATTTTTCTTAAGACAGAAGCAGATTTAACATGAGGAGTAGGGTGTGAAGAGTAATTATAGAGTTGCAACAGGTTAGAGAAACTGCAGAACTTAGTATTAAGAAAATGGAGCTTGTTTGTAGATACAGAACTTCTCCATGTGTCATATAGTCTATTACATCATGAACATATAAATGGGGTTCACTTGGAGGATATGTAAACATGTCAAAAACATTGTTTCTTTTAGTGAAAGCATAAGTTTGAGGACAATCAAAGCAGAAGATGATATTCTGTTGGAAAATATACAGAATGATGTGACAGACAAGAAGGGAGAAGGTGAGATAGAGGAGGAAGAAGAGGAAGACTACGATGATGACTACGATGATGACAGTGACTGGGATTGGGATGATGGAGCTGGAAAACTCACCAAGGGTTGTGTCTGGAATGGGTCAAGTAACCCACAGGTATTTAAGTGATTCTGCCATGGCCTATTGGTGCATGTGTGTGTGTACATGTGCTGTGAGTGCTGATTATGCATGTGTGTGCATGTGCTGTGAGTGCTTGTGTGTGTGTGTATTGTGTGTGTGTGCATGTGCTGTGAGTGCTTACATGCATGTGTGTGTGTATGTGCATGTGCTATGAGTGCTTATATGTGTGTGTGTGTGTGTGCATGTGCTGTGAGTGCTTATGTGTGTGTGTATGTATGTGTCTCTGTGTGTGTGTGTGTGTGTGCATGTGCTGTGTGTGCTTATATATGTATATGTGCATGTGCTGTGAGTGCTTATATGCATATGTGTGTGTGTCCTGTGAGTACTTAGAGCATGTGGAGTCCAGAGGCCAGTTCTGGACATTTTCCTCAGCTGTCTTCACCTAAACTCTTTATCTTATCTTTTTGGACAGAATCTGTGACTGATGTCCCTTTTAAGAAAATTAGAAAAGATTAAAAGTGTTTTTGCTGCAGTGATTTTAGAAAATAGATTTTTACATGTTGGGCTAGAGTTTGACTCATTTGTTGAAACATTTGTCTCACATGTAGTCCAGCACTACAAAATTAGTTAAGCATGTAGTTTTAATTTTTTTTTTGAGGGAACATTTAAATGGTACAAGCCATCCTGCTTCTTCCTCATTAGACAGACAGGGAGGGAAGCGGGATGTCCCTGTCACGGCACGTGGGTGGAGGTTAGAGACCAACTTTGAGAAATTAGTTCTTTTTCCACCATGTGGGCTCTAGTGTTTGAGCTCCAGTTGCCAGATGTGTAAGCAGTCGCCTTACCCACTGAGCTATTTGCCAGCCCAAGATTAATTTCTTTTAATCTGAGCTGGGAAACAAATCTGAGGTCTTGCAGGTACGCAGACACTGTATTTCTGATCTATATCCTGAGCCCCAAATATTTGAAAGGTTAAAATAAATGGTAAGTCTTCTTAGAGTTCTTAAGAGTTCTGTGGTGACATAAGATTTTATCAGACTTTTAAAAAATCTCTGCTAGGATCTCTGATCTCTTTAATTCAATGCTAAGCCTCATGCTAGCCTTTCCTTTTCTTGAGGTATTAGGCTTCAAATGGCATTGTTAGGGTAAGGTTGGCTTTAACTCTTATTCTAAACATTTAGTAGGAAAATTAATATCTTCAAGTGTTAGGTCAACAAACCAGCCAAAGTTTTTTAAGAAATGTAAACTTAATCTGTTATAGTGGAAAATACATTGAAGGGAAGTGAATGATGTTATATAGATGCTGTTTACACCTGCTTCAAATTCCTTTCTAAAAATAATGTTTTTACGTGGCATCTGAGTTTAAGCCCCAGATCCTGAAAGAGAACTGACTCGCTAAGGTTGTCCTCTGACCTCTGTGTGCTCTTGCAATCACACATACATATTATTAAAACAATAAATAATGTCTTCAGCAAATTTGCCTCTTTCTTTAGTATGCTACTGTAAATAACAATGTTTTAGTAACTGAATGAAGGAAAGAATATGATGAACCTTAGGTTTGCGTTGCAACCAGCTCTGTGAACTAATTTCTTGTAGGCAAATCGACAGACTTCCAATTACAATTCAGCCAAAATGTCTACTCCAGCTGACAAGGTCTTACGAAAATTTGAAAATAAAATCAATCTAGGTAAGTTTATAACATGCATCACTTCATTGGACTGTGAAGCAGTTCTTTAGAACATGGTGAGGTGCTGGGCATTTTTGTTGACAGCAGGAAGTGAATACATTTAAATGTTATAGACTCAATGCTGTTGCTTAAAGATGACCAAAATTTTTAGTGATTTCAAGTCATTTTCATTAATACTTAGTTCTGTTTTTCAGCTGTGGTAAGAATGATCCTTATTCAAATTTGTCTGTTTTAAATTGGAATTTGTAGTACAATCATCTGTGATAACATGTTGAAAGACTATTCTGTTTTATTAGAGATGTTTTATGTTAATGTTAGTGTTTTTGTTGGATGCTAGGCCCAAAATGTTGATTTGAACTGCCACTTTTAAAAGCGAAAGGCTGTTATTCTCCTCTTGCAGGTCTTGACCCTATACAGCTAGCACAGTATCTCCTGTAAGCTGTCCATACATGTTAGGGTCTTCATCTTTGTCATGGACTTGTTGCTTTAAAAGAAACTGAAGTTTTCAGAATTAAATTTGGTATTAGGCATTCATATTATTTATATGGTATTTAAAATACAATTAATAAAATTTTAGAGTATTCTAACTTACAGTTACACCTGTGGTGATGAAAATACTTGTTTGGAAGAAAACATGTTACTGCTCACCTCATAAGTGAAAAGTATCCCAATTGTAATAAAATAGATAATACAGAAGGGGAGAAGAACCAGATGCTGTTAATTGTTTACATTGTGGAATTTTTTTTTTTTTTAGATAAGCTAAATGTTACTGATTCTGTCATAAACAAAGTCACTGAAAAATCTAGACAAAAAGAAGCAGATATGTAAGTAATATTTTCATTATAGTATGTGAGTATCAGGGATGAATTTGTGTGTAGGCAGCTCTGCAAAGAATGTTCCATGTACTCTTCATGCTTAGAGTGTGTTCTGCCTCTGTGAATTGAATATTAAGCAAGTCTTAATTGCATGGTAAAACTGCAATTTTGTAAAATCCAGAAATGTGTTTTCATGAGGGTGTTCATAGATTTACTGTAGACTAAATATGTAAGAAATTCTATGCTTGTAGAATTTATCAATTGTTGTGCTCTTGCATAAATACTTTTAAAATTTCAAGGGAACTGTAAAAACTAGTGATACAACTGAACCCTGTTTCCTTTCACTGTTTTATTCTCAAAGCCAGTTGTTGAAGGTCTGGTTACCTTCTCTTTCGTGCTAATGACTTTGTGTTATAGAAAATAATGTTCATATACAAGTAGTGTTAGAACTAAACATTAAAACACTTTTTCCTGTGGTTAATTATTATGCCCTCAAGATAGTAACTTTGCAAGAAGTACCAGAGTCACTTGTCTTTTCACTGACCTCTTTAAACAACAGGTTTTGGATTTGAATCCTTATTGGTTTAGGCTGGTGTACTACATTGAGTTATCTACTGTTCAAACTGAAGCCAATCAAGAGCCTGCCCATACTGAAATAACAAAACTCTGAGAAGCAGCCTAAAGCTAAACCATTCTAATTCTGTGAGCTTTTTAAAGGACAGTGAAACGAACTCGATATTTTCTTGATCACTTGACGTATTCTTCTACTTAGTGCTTTAAGAATGTGGAGAGTCTTTTTACTATGTACAGAGTAATATGTATGAACTGTCATCCTAGCAGACGCATACCTCCTGCAGGCTAGCATGTGGGCACATGTGGCCAGGGACAGCCATGAACGTACCACATGAAATGATAAACTTACTAACAGCATGACGTTGTTCTTCTTTGTAACTCAGTGGACATAGTTCTTGAGCGTGATCTCGCAGATGACAGTGTCCTGCTGCAGTATTATAGGTGGACACACCTGTGAGGGAGCTGAATTGCTTGCTCAGGGAAATGAAGTTTCATGAAATGCGGAATCTATATTTAAATCGTGAAATTGATTGCAAAAGAAACTACTCAGAAATTTCACAAAACTCAACTCTCATTTAGAAGTTTTATTTTGGTTTCTTGTTGGATTTCAAATATTTTGAATTTTAAATACACTTTTGTTTCTGGTTAGGTGTCGCGTTAAGGACAAGGCTGACCGAGCAACTGTAGAACAGGTACAGTTTTAAGTTTATAGTTTTTTTGTTTTTTTAACCTCGACTTGCACTTTGTTCTTATCCCTGCCTGATGTTGTTTCCTAAAATTATTCCTTATTCCTCACAGTTTAGTGATCCACATTTTTCTGTAGGCGAGTAGCACTGTGGTCCTTCCGTGGCCTTGGAGCCCCGTGCACTCTTTTCCCTTTCCGGACTGGGAGACAGTGAGATGATCAGGCTCGAATTTTTTTTATTACTTTTTTTTAAATTATTTTTTATGTGTATGTCAGAGGACACTGTGCCCCTATGGAGGATCAAGGGTGACTTTGGGAATTATCCTGACTGTTTCTACCTCCTTTTTGCCTCACCCTGGGATTTTCCAGACTCTGCCCACTAGGGCTGGAAGTGTTTCTGTCTGGCGTTTTTATGCCAGAGACCAGGGACCTGGGATCTGAACTCAAGACCTGCTCGCAACGCAGAGTGTTAACCCCTGAGCCATCTCTCCAGCCCCAGACTGGAATTCTTTAAGCTGGGTGCGAAGGGATTTTTGTTAGCTTTCCTGGAAAATAGATTGAATATTTAATAGGAATCGGGTTGTGAGTGTGGATAAGAATAAAAGGACAGTGAGAAAAAGGTAGATAGAATATCTTCAGATACCTAACTAGAAATGTTTCTTTAGAATGTAAATGTTTTTTCTTTCTGTGCAAAAAGGTGGGGGCAGGTGGTGAAAATTAGTCTCTTAATTGTTCATATGCAGAGGGATGTGATTGAAGCATTGGCCCAGATTTTTGGCAAAGATAATGCATATAAACATGCTCAGATCCACATTTGAAACAGTGATCCCTTCACCTGCTTTCTTCTTGGTTTGAGGCTTGTGTCCCACAGTGCAGGAGAGGCTACCCACAGCCCAGAGCCACCTGCGCACGTCTACCACCAGAGAGGTGGTTGCGGAACCTGGCGTGCTTCTTTATTGTCTTAATATTCAGTGTCTAATTTGTTTTCATGATTGAAAGCAAAATATGTACTCTCAAGAGGCAAGGCAACCTTGATGTTCAAAGACCCTCAAATAATTAGGAAATGAATTCTCTTCTGTTTTTGCAAAATTAATTTTGAATGTTGGAATATATACCTGGAGTCATAGTATTTTTTTAAACATTGTTTTTAAGTTTGTCATTTCTCATCTTTTCTTAAGTCCTTTGCACATCTATTCTGTTTCTCTTTCCTGTATCCCTTTCTAACTACCTGTTTGCAGAAGTACAGTTCTCCATGCATATTCTTTTATTCAGCCACCTTTCTTCCCCTTTTGAGCTACTTGGGCCATGGAAGGTAGAAATCAGTGCTGCTCACTCACTTTCCTTTGCTCTGGCGGTTCTTTGGTGTTTGATCCTGCAGTTATGTTCCAGAATTGTTTTGTTCACATGAGTTTAAGCATGATTTCAGCCACTTCCAGAAGTTCAGATCCTAACAAAGTATTGTTAAGCACTTCCATTTAGTGTTTTTGCCACATATTTTAATGAGAAAGATTTGCAACCATCATTTTAAATTTTTTTAACCATTTCTTTTAGGTTTTGGATCCCAGGACGAGAATGATTTTATTCAAGATGTTGACAAGAGGAATCATATCAGCAATAAATGGCTGCATAAGCACAGGAAAAGAAGTGAGCTTTTCTTGGGATGACTGAATGTCTCCATGTTAGTTTTCTTATTTCAAATGCCAAGTAAAACTTGGGCACTTAAATAATTCATGTCTTAAAAGAAGAGAAAAGTAGATGCAGAAGATGGCTCGATGCATAGGGTGCTTATTGTGCTACCTGAGGGCCAGAGTTGGGATCCCCAGAACCCACATAAAAGCCATTCAGGCTGCCTGTAATCCCAACACTCAGGAGGCAGGGACAAGGGTCTCTTTGGGAAGGCTCAATAACTGACTATATTAACTTGTGTTCAATTGGGAAACCCTGCCTCAATAAGTAGAGAACAATCTAGAAAGACACCCAGTATCAGCTTTGTGTCTCCTAATGTACATGCATATTATACACATGTACACAACTCATAGGCATGTTATACCCATCCATATGAGAACACACACTCTCACACACACCCCTCTTCACATACGTAAACACACACAAATAGGAGAGAAACATGCACAAGTCATGACAGTAGTTTAATACAGCGTTTAACGTAACTGCCTCCTTACCACAGTGTCTGCATCGTGTCATCCAAGTTTTAACTGAGTGTCTAGCACTGATCCCACATGATCAGATCGCTGGGAAACTGAGTCCTGACTTCAAAATTGCTGTTAACGAAAGACAGTTTTTGAGAGAAAGGGTTTTGTGAGTCAGTCTCACTTTTTCTTTGTAAATGAATCTAGTAAAAGATAAGCATGATTTTTTTTTTTTATGTAGCAACTCATTCTGTGGGAATTAATTAGATATAAGCATATCTTCAATTTTTTTCATATACTTAAGACATCTTTTTTGAAACCAAGTCTTACATATAAATTGGATTTTACGATGTATATACACTTAAGGTAGGCTCAGTCAGAGAAATGGGTCATGAGACAGTTCTGTTGTGTGAATATTATAGTATGAACTTTAGGGGCTGGAGAGGTGGCTCAGGGGTTAAGCCTCTGCCTTGCAGGCGGAAGGTCCTGAGTTCGGATACTAGACCTTACGTATAGACACCGGGTGGAAGTGGGGGCGGCCTGCATTTCTGGTCCTGGTAGGGCGGAGCCTGTGAATCCTGGGGCAGAGTAAACGAGGAGGTAGAGGGCGGTCCATGGTGGTTCCCGAATTCGCCCATGGTTCTACACACACACACACACACACATACATACACGCGCACACGCACAATTGAATAAATTAAAAAAAAAAAAAAGTTTTGTTAAAAAAAAAGAACTTTAAAAAGTCAAGATAGTTATGAATCACTAATCTATATAATCTTAAGGAACCTCTCTGAAATATGGGACCATTGTTGACCAATTGTGAAAATGTAACACACAGTCCTTGCTGGAGATACATTTATTATGCCTTTTAACATAAAGTTTCATGTTTTACTTGATACCTGTTTAGGGTAGTGATGTTCCATATAGGTGCCAGGTACTTCAGTTTACTTGACTTCTTTTTAATTTTTATTTTTGAGAATGCGTGTGCGGGTGTGTGTGTATCAGAGGACACTTGAGTGTCCCGTGAAGGACCAAGGATGACTTCGGGGATCATCTTGGAATCCTGGAATGCTTCTGCCTCTTTTTTGCTTCACCTTCCAGGGTTAGATGTATAGACTACCACCATTTCTACCTGATGTTTTTATGTGGGATGTGGGATCTGGGATCCGAACACAGGTCCTTCTGAGCCATCTCTCCAACCTAGTTTATTGACTTTTGAAGTTAGAATCAAATCAACTGCAAGAATAAAACACACTGGTTTTTTGTTTTTTGTTTTTTTTAAACGGTTCATTTTCTTTGTTTTTTTACTTAAAATAGGCGAATGTGTACCATGCTAGCACAGCAAATGGAGAGAGCAAAGCAATCAAAATTTACAAAACATCAATTTTGGTGTTCAAAGATCGGGATAAATATGTCAGTGGGGAATTCAGGTGAGCCCAGATCCTCTAATGTCTTTTCAAATGCCAAAGCAGAACAATGTAATGGTCCAAGAAACAAATATTTTTTTTTTTTTTTTTTTTACTGAAGATTTCGTCATGGCTACTGTAAAGGAAACCCCAGGAAAATGGTGAAAACGTGGGCAGAAAAGGAAATGAGGAACTTAATCAGGTAACTGTGTGTTTGTATGTGTGTGTTTCTGTGTTTCGATCTGTCTGTTGTGCCTGTCCTTTTTGCCTGTCCAAGTAAAGGGACTTCTTATACCATGTACCACCATTGGATTTGCTGAACTCTAGGAGGAAACAGCAGAATTTGAGTGCTACTTGAGAGCCTGTAACCCTTACAAAATGTGTAGTATCTGTGCTGAAGAAAGAAACACCTGTTCTAAGATTATAAATAGTAAGTGGTACAGTGGTGATAATGATGTCATTTAAAAAAAAATCATGGATTTTTAGGCTAATCTTTGACCCTGTAATCTTTATTCAATCATTTCCTTTCATTTTAGTCCAGTTTTGGACACATTTATACGTTCTTTGCACTAGATGTTGTAAAGAAAGGATGCTTACCTAATTGAGACCATGTTTTCTCAATTTGGGAGTTTTTGTATATTGGCTAACTTGAGATTGAGCAAGTGCCACTTACTTTGAATGTCCTTCAGAAATCCTCCTTTGTTCTGCCAGGTATCAGGTACAAGTCTCTTAGTATTTTTCTAGCTAATCGATTAAAAAGATAATTTCAAATGTATCTGCTGTATTTCCTCAATTCTCAGATGCGTCTTTTTTTCCCTTCACAGTTTTATTACCTGTACAGCTTATTGAGTGTTACAGGTTATGGGATTTAATGTTTATTTGCCAGTGGTGAGATGTCTTTGCTGGTACATAACGATCCCATTTAGTAATATACAGCAGTATAATTGAGAGGGCTGGGCACTCCTTTCCAAGAGCGGGAGTCAAGCCACGGACTGTAGCTGTTGTAATTTGTGTGCCTTTCCGATTCCCCTTATGTCTCAGGCTAACCACAGCGAAGATACCATGTCCACAGCCGGTAATGCTGAGAAGTCATGTTCTTGTCATGGGTTTCATTGGCAAAGGTGACATGTAAGTATACAGAAGGCCAAAGAATTCATGTCCTGACTTCTTGAAGAGCTTTAGACATTTCGAAAATGAGTGACTATTTCCCACTTGAATAGCTCCTTTCATTATGTAAGCGCATTGCTGTTGTGGTTCCGCCCTTTCAAGTTCTCCAAATAACGAAGTTAATCTTGATTTTGAGAAAGTGCCTGCTTGTTATTGGCAACTCTTTGAAGTGGCCTGTATTCTCTCATGCACAGCTCAAATGATGACTTATGGGAGAGGTGCGTGCAGCAGTGCAACATGAAGCAAGGAAATTTATCCTTGATTTCTTCTCAGTTCACTTAGTTTTATTCAAGGCCTGTGAGGTACGTGCAGCGGTGTAGCACGAAACAAGAAAACTTGTTAATTTCATCTCTTTTCACTTTGTTTTATTCAAGGCCTGCACCACTTCTGAAAAACGTCCAGTTATCGGAATCCAAGGCACGGGAGTTGTATTTGCAGGTCATTCAGTACATGAGAAAAATGTATCAGGATGCTAGACTCGTCCATGCAGATCTCAGTGAATTTAACATGCTGTAAGTGTAGTTTGTCTCTTAGAACTTCCTGTAAGTCATTTCATGTCTTTCGAAACAATAAAGTCCCAATCTGCCATATGGTACAGCATTCTAAAGCTGTCAATTTGACTTCCCTATGGTAAAAGTTAGGTTGTGGGATGATTTTGATGACGCAGTAGACTCTAGGTGGGCTGAGGAAGTAGCTCAGCTCAAGAACATTTACCTAGAGTGCATGAAACCCAGCACAAAAAGGAAAAAACAGACAACTGCATTTTAAGCAGAGTTAATGGGCTGGACAGATTTTCTCAATTTCATCTTGTTAGATGGTGGCCCTTTCTTAATCAGCTTTGGTCATTTTATGAATCATTTGTCTTCAGATGGATTATTTTTCTAACCAGTCGTGATGCCCATCTGTAATCTCAGCCTCAAGAGTTTCAAGTCGGCAGAATAGAGGTTTTTAAACAAAGCTACCATAGTGCCTCATAATCTATGTGTTTATGGCCCGCAAGGTACCATGGTGGGGACGTGTGCATCATTGACGTCTCTCAGTCTGTGGAGCACGACCATCCGCACGCGCTGGAGTTCTTGAGAAAAGACTGTGCCAATGTCAATGGTGAGCAAGTGCTGCTGGGGTTGTCCACTGGCTTGTGTGTCAGCTGTTCACTTGGCGGCGCCATTGGATGAAGTCTTGTTGCGTGATGGGAGTATAATCTGTAGACACTTGTCCAGCACATCCAAGGCCTGTGTTTGATCCCTAGTGCTGACAAACAAACTTTATTACTAAATTATTCAGAGGCAAGAAACCTATTTTTGTTGTGTGTATGTGTGTGCGCGCGCATGCGTGCATGTATGTATGTGTACTGGCTGGAACGACCTCCCTTGGTGTAAGCTGTCATTGATGGCGTTCCTCTGGCAGGTTTCTTTTTGAAGCACGCGGTAGCCGTGATGACTGTTCGGGAGCTCTTTGAGTTTGTCACCGATCCTTCCATCACAGCGGACAACATGGACGCTTACCTCTCACAGGTAAGGAAGGGTGAGGAAAAACACGAGCAGAATTTGCTTGCATGACATTTCTGGATGACAGATCGCTCATTTTAACAGCTTCCTGAGATCTTTGATTTCATAATGAAATTAGAAATGAAGCAAAGAAATCAGTAGCAAAGCCTTGTTTCCTGACTTGACTCATTTGGCAAGAGTATCGATTTTGTTTATTACTAAAAAGAATGTTAGGTTTCTTTTCTTTTTTTTGGTCATTAATTCTCATGTTTCTCAGAGGCTTTCTTGAATCTTAATATTTTTTACAATTATGATAAGAATGTATGTAAACATTAAATGCGCTGAAATTATTACACAAACTACTATTTTCCTGTCTTCAGAACTTTTTCTCATTCTAGATTGAAACTGTACCCACTGAACAACTTCTAGTTTCAGGCAACTATCATTTTGCTTTCTGTGGATTCAACTTGTCTTCATAGTTATATAATACAAATAAACTCACGCGCTTCTGCTCTTGTGATTGACTTATTTTACTTAGCATGAAGTCCTCAGGGTCCCCCCATGTCCCAGCATGTGATGGGATTGCCCTACTTATGGCTAGATAATACCTCATTTTGTGCGTGCCATGATTTATATATCTTTTTATGTCAGTGGACACTTGCTCTTTTTTTTTTAATACTTTTTTATTATTTCCGCTCATACAAACTTAATAGGTAGACCAGTTCCCTCCCTCCCTCCTCCTCCCCCCGAACCCCCTGCTCCCCGTCCCCTCCCTCCCCATCCCCCAGTGCCTCCCCCCCAATTCCCAGAGAGTCCTTTATTATGTATGCCTAACTCTCCTCTGGGTCCTCCTCTCCGATGACGTACAAGAACCCAGTGACATTTCCCTGAACCCTTTCTCGTGTTCCCCTTAAGCATAGGAACACTACTGTGGCTGTCAATCCCTTGCCTCCAAGGATCTTGGTGCCTTTAGCAGATGCTAGACCTTGTGAGGTCAGTAGTGTGTAGGACATTGCGCAGGGCATGCAAAGTCCAATTATGATTGCTTTGGCCCTAACTAGTGTGGAGAATCTTGCAAATCATTGCTCCTCCCATCCTTTTGCTCTTACACTCTTACCGCCTCCTCTTCCGCAAATGTCCCTGAGCTTCAGGATGGGGAGAGATTAGGCTGGCCTAGTTCTATGTGGTTTATATAGAGTCTCTGAAGTTCTGGATTGTGGTTTGTTGATTTTCTTTTGCAGTTTTGCTGCTCCTGCAATGCCCTTCACTCCATCCTGCTGGGCACTGTGTCACCCCCTGGTCAGAGACAAAAAGCTGTTAAACTGGAGTCTTGTTATAATAGCACATTCAAGGGTAGATGTAATAAAAGTAGGAAACCTCAGTGAGGGAGAGGTCAATCACCCATTTGCAAAATGATTACTTTTTATCTGCCAGACTATATGCCTTCCCCTCCTGGTGAGATCATACCCCCTCAGTTGTGCATGATCAGGAACAAACATCTGTGAACTTAACCAGATGTCACATTACTTACTTGCATTCCTTGATGGAGGCTTATTTTCTCTGCTGTAACATGGTCCCTTCTCTCCTTGTGTCTGGTGTGGCCCTCCAACCCCATCCCTCCTGTTCATAATCCTTGCAATTACTGTATTACATAGGTTTACCTTTGAGTGTCTCAATGTGGGCTGGGTGAGTTTGGTACTAGGAGCCACCTATTAGGGAGTACATACGGCGCTTAACTTTCTGGGTTTGGAATACTTCACTTAATATAATTGTTTCTAATGACATCCATTTCCCAGCAAATTCCAGTAATTCATCATTTTTGATGGCTGAGTAGTACTCCATTGTATAGATGTACCACAGTTTCCTTATCCACTTGTCAACTGTTGGACATTTAGGTTGATTCCATGACTTTGCTATTGTAAACAGTGCTGCTATGAACATGGTCGTGCTTGTGCTGTCGAGGTGAACCTCTGCTGCATGGGGGGTTATTCCCAAAAGTGGAATAGCAGGGTCATATGGCATTTCAATCTTTAATTTCTTTAAGAATCTCCAGACAGCTCGCCAGAGTGGCTGTATGAGCCTGCATTCCCACCAGCAATGTAGCAGAGTTCCCCTCTCTCCACATCCTCTCCAGCACTTGTTGTTTGTATTGTGGATTTTTGCCATCCTGACCGGGGTGAGATGATATCTCAGGGAAGTTTTGATTTGCATTTCCCTGATGGCTAAAGAAGTGGAGCATTTTTTAAGATACTTGTTAGACATTTTATTTTTTTTTTAATTTTTTTTATTATTATTTATTCAACTGTGTGTATGTGCGCACGCGCGTGTCTGTGTGTGTGTATATGTGTCTGTCTGTGTATGTGTAGAACCACGGACGAATTCGCGAACCACCATGGACGCCTCCACCTCCTTCTGCCCTGGAATTCACAGGCTCCGCCCTACCAGGACCAGAAGCGCAGGCCACCCCCGCTTCTGTCTGTCATCTATACGTGGGATCTGGGATCCGAACTCGGGACTTTCCGCCTGCAAGGCAGAGGCTTAACCCCTGAGCCACCTCTCCAGCCCCTTGTTAGACATTTTAATTTCATCCCTGGTAAAATTTCTTTTAAGTTCTAGGGCCCTTTTTTTTTTTTTTAATTAATTTATTTATTCAATTGTGCGTGTGCGCGTGTGTGTATGTATGTGTGTGTGTGTGTGTGTGTAGAACCACGGTCGAATTCGGGAACCACCATGGACCGCCTCCACCTCCTCCTTGTTTACTCTGCCACAGGATTCACAGGCTCCGCCCTACCAGGACCAGAAACGCAGGCCGGCATCTATACGTGGGGTCTAGGATCCGAACTCAGGACCTTCCGCCTGTAAGGCAGAGGCCTAACCCCTGAGCCACCTCTCCAGCCCCCCAGGGCCCATTTTTTAATTGGGCCATTGGTTTCCTTGGTGTTTAGTTTTCTAAGTTCTTTGTGCACTCTGGACAGCAGAGTTCTATTAGATGTGTGGTTAGTGAAGATTTTCTCCCATTCTGTGGGTTGCCTTTGAGCTCGTGTTACAATCTCTTTATCTGAACAGAAGCTCTTTAATTTCACAAGATCCCAACTGTTGAGAGTTGGTAGCAGTGACTGTGCCATTGGATGTCTGTTTAGGAAATGTTGGCCTAGCCCAATCAGCTCGAGGGAGTTCCCTATCCTTTCAACTATGGTTTTTATAGTCTCTGGCCTGATATCAAGGTCCTCGATCCATTTGGAATTAAGTCTTGTACATGGTGACAAGTACGGGTCCAGCTTTAATCTTCTGCATGCAGAGATCCAGTTTTGCCAGCACCATTTGTTGAAGATGCTATTCTTTTTCCATTGGATTCTTTGGGCCCCTTTGTCAAAGATCAAATGGCAGTATTTTTGTGGGCTTATATCTGGGTCTTCAACCCTTATCCATTGATCTGTGTGTCTATTTTGGAGCCAGTACCAGGCTGTCTTTATAACTATGGATTTGTAGTATAGACTAAGGTTTGGTATGGTGATACCTCCAGCAGTGTTTTTGTTACTCAGGATTGTCTTTGCTATCCTGAGTCTTTTGTGCCTCCATATGAATTTTGAGATTATTTGGTCAACTTCTTTGAAGAATTGCTTTGGGATTTTAATTGGTATAGCATTGAATTTGTATATTGCCTTTGGTAGGAAGGTCATTTTTACAATGTTGATTCTGCCAATCCAGGAACATGGGAGGTCTTTCCATCTTCTGATGTCTTCTGCAATTTCTTTCTTTAGGGTTTTAAAGTTTTCATTGTAAAGGTCTTTTACCTCCTTGGTTAGGTTTATACCAAGGTATTTCATTTTTTTAGGGGCTATAGTAAATGGGATTGTTTCTCTCAAGGCTTTTTCACTTCTTTCATTCTGGGCATATAGGAAGGCCTCTGATTTTTGCACATTTATTTTGTATCCTGCCACCCTGCTGAACTTCTCAATTAGTTCCAGGAGCTTCCTGGTGGAGTTTTTGGGATCCCTCAGGTATAAGATCATGTCATCTGCAAATAGGGATAGCTTGACTTCTTCCTTGCCGATTTGAATCTCTTATGTCCCTTTCTTGTCTTATGGCTTCAGCTAAGACTTCAAGTACAATATTGAATAGAAGTGGTGAGAGTGGACAGCCTTGTCTAGTTCCTGATCGAAGTGGGAATGCTTCCAATTGTTCCCCATTGAGCATAATCCTTGCTGTGGGCTTGTTGTATACAGCTTTTATTATATTGATAAAGGTTCCTTCCATTCCTACTGTCTCTAGCGTTTTGATCATAAAAGGCTGTTGGATCTTGTCAAAGGCTTTTCTGCATCTATCGAGAGTATCATGTGGTCTTGGACTTTGGACTGGTTTACATGATGAATTACATTTATTGATTTTCATATGTTGAACCAACCTTGTGTGCCGGGGATGAAGCCTACTTGGTCCCTGTGAATGATCTTTTTGATATGTTTTTGAATCCAATTTGCTAAGACTTTGTTGAGAATCTTTGCGTCTGTGTTCATCAGAGAGATCGGCCTATAGTTTTCTTTTTTAAGTGAATCTTTATTAGGTTTTGGGATTAAGACGATATTAGCTTCATAGAAGGAATTTGGTAGTGTTCCTTCCTTTGCTATTTGATGGAACAGTTTAAGGAGTATTGGTGTTATTAACTCCTTAAATGTCTGGTAGAATTCTGTGCTGAATCCATCTGGTCCAGGACATTTTTTGGTGGGAAGATTCGAGATTACTTCTTCAATTTCCTTATATGTTATAGGACTATTTAAATAATTCACAACTTCCTGATTCAATTTAGGTAGGTTGTGTTTACTTAGAAATTCATCCATCTCTTTTGTGTTGTCAAACTTCACAGAGTATAAGTTTTTGAAATATGATGTTATAATTCTCTGGATTTCTTGGGTATCAGTAGTGATAACTCCATGTTCATTTCTAATTTTGTTAATTTGGGTTTTCTGTCTCTTGCTTTTGGTTAATTTAGCTAGGGGTGTATCAATTTTTTCAAAGAACCAGCTTTTTGACTGGTTGATTTTTTTTCTATCGTTTCCTTAGTCTCGATTTCAGATATTTCTCCCCTTATTTTGCTAATCTCCTCTCTTCTACTACTTTTGGGATCAGATTGCTCAAGTTTCTCTAAAGCCTTAAGCTGCATCGTTAAGTTATTTATTTCTGATGTTTCCATTTTTTTGATGTAGGCATTAAGAGCTATGAACTTACCTCTTAGGACAGCTTTTATTGTGTCCCAGAGATTTTGGTAAGTTGTATTTTCCTTATCGTTCACTTTCAGGAAATCTTGAATTTCCTTTTTAATTTCTTCCTGAATCCAGTTCTCATTCAGTATCATATTGTTAAGTTTCCAGGAGTTAGTGTATTTTCTCTTGTTTGTGTTGTGGATGTCCAGCTTTAGGCCGTGGTGGTCTGACAGGGCACAGGTTAGAATTTCAACTTTTTTGTGTATGTTATGTAGATTCATTTTGTGGCCCAATATGTGATCTATTTTGGAGAAAGTTCCGTGTGCTGCTAAGAAAAATGTGTATTCTTTGGTGCGTGGGTGAAAAGTTCGATAGAGATCTGTAAGGTCCATTTCGTTCAGGGTTTGATTAAGTTCCAAAGTGTCTCTGTTAAGCTTTTGACCTGTTGATCTATCCCATGTTGAGAGGGCGGTGTTATAAGTCCCCAAGAATTATCGTTTGGGGTTGATTTCTTGCTTTAGGCGCTGTAGGGTTTTCTTAAAGAATGTGGAGGGGCCTGTATTGGGTGCATAAATGTTCAGTATTGTGAAGTCTTCCTGGTGAATGTACCTGTGACTAAAATGTAGTATCCATCTGTGTCTCTTATGATTTTCTTTGGTTTGAAGTCCACTTTGTCTGAAAGCATAATTGCTACTCCTGCCTGTTTCCTGGTTCCATTAGCCTGCACGATTTTGGACCAGCCTTTCATTCTTAGGATGTGCCTATCTTTTGTGGTGAGATGAGTTTCCTGAAGGCAGCAGATTGATGGATTGTGGTTTTTAATCCAAGTTTGTGATCTGTGTCTCTTAATCAGTGAGTTAATACCATTGACATTTAATGTTATAATGGAGAAATTATTTTTAATTCTGGACATTTTTTATGTTTAGTAGATTTTGTAAGCATGTTGTTTGATATTTATGTTTTGATGGTATTATACTTCCCTTCTGTCCTCCTGGATACGCTTGTTCTTTTCTTCAAGCTTGAGTATCATTTCTAGCATTTTTTGAAGGCCTGGTTTGGTAGACATGTATCCCTTCAAGTTGTCTTTGTGCTGGAAAACTTTTCTTTCTCCCTCAATCATGACAGATAGTTTTGCCGGGTATATCAGTCTGGGTTGGCATTTTTGCTCATTTATTATTTATTCAACTGTGCGCATGTGCGTGTGTGTGTCTGTGTGTGTGTGTGTGTGTGTGTGTGTAGAACCACGGACGAATTCGCGAACCACCATGGCCGCCTCCACCTCCTTCAGCCCGGGATTCACAGGCTCCGCCCTACCAGGACCAGAAGTGCAGGCCGCCCCTGCTTCTGCCTGGCATCTATACGTGGGATCTGGGATCTGAACTCAGGACCTTCTGCCTGCAAGGCAGAGGCTTAACCCCTGAGCCACCTCTCCAAGCCCCATTTTTGCTCATTTAATACTTGAAGTATGTCTCTCCAAGCTCTTCTTGCTTTTACTGTTTCCATTGAGTAGTCATTTGTTATTCTAATAGGTTTACCTTTAAAAGTGACTTGCTTTTTTTCTCTTGAAGCTCTCAGCACCTTTTCTTTGTCTTGAATGTGGAGTGTTTTGACTATTTGCTGTGGCGATTTCCTATTTTGGTCATATCTGTTTGGAGTGCGAAATGCCTCTTGTATTTGGATAGGCCTCTCATTCTTTAGTTGTGGGAAGTTTTCATTTATGATGAATTGACATATTTCCTCCGGTGTGGTATTTTGGGATTCTTGTTCTGGTATTCCATGAATGCGCATGTTAGGCTTCTTCAGGGCGTCCCATATCTCTTGAATGTTCCTCTCCAGTATCTTTTTGGCTTTAACAATCTCTTCCATTGAACTGGTTAATTCTCCCACTTTGTCTTCAAGATCTGAAATTCTATTTTCTGCCTCATTTGTTCTGCTGATAAGACTCTCTGTTGAGTTTTGGGTTGAAGATAACTTGTCTTTTAAACTCTGCCTGAGACTGTTTTAACTGCTCTATACCTATTTTTGTTTCTTGAACTGTTTTTCTCAACTCCTCCAAGTGCCTGTTGTGTTCCTGTTCAAAGTGGCTGATACGGTTGTTTAACTCTTCTCGGATTTCCTCTTTCATAGTATTAATCATGGTAATGATCATACTCTGAAAGTCGTTATATTGGGTCTGGCTTTCATGGCTATTTTCTGTGGATTTGTTCTGGTCGGAATTCCTCATTATGGGATTGATTCTTTCAGTGGGAGATTGGTCTTCTTGGGTTTTGTTTCTCGTGGATCTGCACTTTGACTTGTACATTGTTGTTTTGTTTTTTAGGACCTTTCAGTTTCTGTGTGTTTTTCACTGAATTGACGTAGTTGGTATTGTTACACTTGCCAGTTATTACTAGTGCTTGCCTTGGATTGGGTATGTTTGTGTATTGTTATTGTTATATCCTAGATGAGGCTACTAGGCTGTTATGTTAGTACATCAGTTAAGTCAGGTTATGTTACCAGGGGGTGAATATTAGGTTGATAGTGCACTTTTACGATTTAGTATCTTGGTGAAATGTTGGGGTGAGTGGTGTACTCCCTGGAGTTGTATGTTGTGGGGTGGCTGTATGAGAAAGTTGATCTACAGCATTGATACTTTAAAGGATCAGTAAGGGGCTGGAGAGGTGGCTCGGGGTTAAGCCTCCGCCTTGCAGGCAGAAGGTCCTGAGTTCAGATCCCAGATCCCACGTATAGATGCCAGGCAGAAGCAGGGGCGGCCTGCACTTCTGGTCCTGGTAGGGCGGAGCCTGTGAATCCCAGGGCAGAAGGAGGTGGAGGCGGCCATGGTGGTTCGCGAATTCGTCCGTGGTTCTACACACACACACACACACACACACACACACACGCACATGTGCACAGTTGAATAAATAATAATAAAAAATTAAAGGATCAGTAAGGTGAAAAGAAAAGGTTTACTTATCTTTGGGCTGGATGAGAAGAATCTTGCCCACGTTATATAATGATTGTAGTGGAGTCCAGATGTATGGCCTGTGTTCCCTCTGTTCCTTAGAATTTTGCTTGAGTTTCCTTTGGACTCTATTGAATTCTGAGTAGCAGTGTGTCTTCCGTGGACCACGTGCGTAGGTCCCCGGTGGGCCAGAGAGGCAGAGGGTCTGATGTTGATGGCAGAATTCTTCACCTGCCACCTGGAGGGGGGCGGAGGTGTGGGGGCGGGAGGGTGCGAGGGGGTGGGAAGGTGTGAGGGGCTGGGGTCCGGGGCGGGGCCCCGGGGGCAAAGCCAGCAGCCCGCGGCTAGGTGCTGCTGGCCCGGTGACTCCGGGGTGGGGGGCGGGGGACACTTGCTCTTATGTCCATCTATTTTGGCCACTGCATAGTGCTGCTAGGATCATGAGCATATAAACATTTCTTCAAATTTCCATCTTTTTTTTTTTTTTTTTATGTATTCAGTTGTGTGTGTGTGTGTGTGTGTGTGTGTGTGTGTGTGTGTGTGTGTGTGTGTGTGTGTAGAACCACAGGCGAATTCGGGAATCACCATGGACGCCTCCACTTCCACCTTGTTTACTCTGCCCCGGGATTCACAGACTCTGGCCACCAGGACCAGAAACACAGGCCGCCCCCGCTTCCACCCGGCGTCTATACGTGGGGTCTAGGATCCGAACTCAGGACCTTCTGCCTGCAAGGCAGAGGCTTAACCCCTGAGCCACCTCTCCAGCCCCCAAAGTTCTGTCTTTTAAGACAGAGTTTCTAATCAAATCCAGACTAGTCTAACTAACCAGCTTGCTTTGGGTATTCCTAGCCCCTTTCCCAGTCTGGTGACAGTTACATGACTTGGCATTTGTGTGGGATGTGGAGATCTGAACTCCAGTACTTTGATTTGTCCAGCACTTTAACCACTGGGCCAGTGCCCAAAGAACTTTCTGTAGTGGTTTATACTGTAACAGCATTAGAGTCATGTTTTCCTTTATGAATCCTTTCACTGACTTTCAGAAATCAAGAAATGGTCCTGGGGGCCAGTGAGTTGGTTCAGTGCCTGAGTAAACTTGACTGGCTGAGCTTAGTTGCCTACAGGGCGGAAGGAGAGATGCACTTCTGAAAGTTGTCTCCTAATCTCTGCACACCGTGGCTCACATCCTGTACCTTGCTTCCTCTCTCTTCCCCTTCTCTCCCCCTCCTCCCTTCTTCTATTTTCCTGTCTCTCCCCTCTCATTTTCTCAGGTAAATAAATTAGAAATGGTTCTTTCATTTGGGTCTCTTCATTTAGTAAAGATTTTTGTTATTCAAAAATTAGTAAAGGCAGTATTGCATTGGATATAAGCACAGGTGTGGGTAGTGCTGGGGTGTAAGCACAGGTGTGTGGGCAGTGCTGGGGTGTAAGCCCAGGTGTGTGGGTAGTGCTGGGGTGTAAGCCCAGGTGTGTGGGTAGTGCTGGGGTGTAAGCCCAGGTGTGTGGGTAGTGCTGGGGTGTAAGCCCAGGTGTGGGTAGTGCTGGAGTGTAAGCCCAGGTGTGTGGGTAGTGCTGGGTATGAAATTCATGATCTCATGCATCCTAGGCATGTGCTTTGCCACTGAGCTACATGCCCAGTGTTGATTTTGACCAAGAGAGCTGGAGATGCCTTGAGGGTCGAAGAATTGATTCTGTTTCTTGGATGTGATAGAGTCTTTGGTTGGTGGAGAGCAAACCTGGACTGTGCAAGGTCGTTCTGGATGCTGCCAGAAATGTGACAAGTCATTTTTTCTTTCTTTGAAAGGCTATGGAAATAGCATCTCAAAGGACCAAGGAAGAAAGGTCTAACCAGGATCATGTGGATGAAGAGGTGAGATTTATTATTTATTCTTTAGGAAATATTGTGATATTTTTGTTGTTGTTGTTGTTGCTGTTGAGATGGGGTCTTCTCTTTTTATATGTATTTTGAGAGAGGGTCTCCATAAGTAACCCAGACTGGCCTAGAACTTGGAAAATGACCCAGACTACCCTCAAATTCATAATTACCTTGTTTTGGCTTCCTGAGCACCAAAATTGCAGGCGTGTGCCACCATTCCTAACTCGTGTGTGGGTTTGTTTGTTTTCTTTCGATGAAGCATGAACTTGACTTTATAGATTCATATTTAATTTAGCTGAGTTAATTGTGTAATTTATAGCTCATTGTATTGCTTTTCTTAGGAACTTGTTGTTTGCCTGTTATGCTAAACAGAGACAGACTGTAAAGAGCTTGTGAGGTATGTGAGTCAGAAAAGAAAAGACCTATTTTTAGTTTCCAAGTGTGAATTTTTAAAGTGTGACTTAAATATTGAATCTATAAATATTAGAGACTTTAAATATGACACAAGTTAAAAAAATAAATCAGTAACTGAGTGTGTCCTTTGTAAGGGCCACAGTAGTTTTTAAATGTTTCATTTATTTATTTGAGAGAAAGAAGAGAGAAAGGTGCACACATGGTGCCATAGTGCGTTGGTGGAGATGAGAGGACAACCTTCAGAATTCAGTTCTCTCCTCCCGCATGTGAGCTTCTGGAGATGGAATTCAGGTCTCTAAGTTTGTAAGCGGGTGCCTTGCTGCGCTCTCTCACCGGGCCCCACAGTAGTTTTTTGTTTGTTTAATTCTTGCAGCTTATTGAGTTCTTTTCTTTTTCTTTTTTTCACTTTAGCAGCCGGCATGTAATATTCTTTTGTAATAATGTGTCCTTTGTTCATATCCTAGCTGCCCATGCTGACTAGCTCTACCCCTTCCCTCCTGTCCTGAAGAGTTTCTTGAAATTCACATGAATGAGAAGAGTGTTATTCTAAGGATAACCTTGAATAGTCTTATTTTTATTCCTTACACTAAGTCATATGCAAAGTATGTTTATCATTTTAACAATTTGTTTACTAGTGTGTACACACAGCTGGGCTGAGAGGTGGTGTTGGAGGTAGTCATGGACACCGATGTCTCTATGACCTGAAGGCATGAGGAAACTAAGTGAATATGAGAAGTATGTGATTAACATTTCAATTGTGCTTTTCCCCCTCTTGTCAGGTGTTCAAGCGAGCGTATATTCCTAGGACCTTGAATGAAGTAAAAAATTACGAGAGGGATGTGGATATAATGACAAGACTGAAGGAAGAAGACATGGCCTTGAATGCCCAACAAGACAATGTGAGCAGCTTCCTGTGAGAACAGAACTCAGCCTTCCAAAGCAAGGGACTGTCCAAGACGGGAGACTGGCTTTTTGAGCCAGCAGGGTGGCCGGCTTCTTTTGTGTGAACACGCTTCCACCCACTCTGGGCACAAGGGCATTTTTTTTTAATGCCTATCATTTTTAAACATTTATTTTCTTTTAGAATTTCGTGAATACAGGGCTGGAGAGGTGGCTCAGGGGTTAAGCCTCCGCCTTGCAGGCGGAAGGTCCTGAGTTCGGATCCCAGATCCCACGTATCTGGGGGATACGCCAGGCGGAAGCGGGGGCGGCCTGCGCTTCTGGTCCTGGTAGGGCGGAGCCTGTGAATCCCAGGGCAGAAGGAGGTGGAGGCGTCCATGGTGGTTCGCAAATTCGTCCGTGGTTCTACACACATACAGACACACGCGCGCGCGCGGGCACATACACACGCACATGCGCACAGTTGAATAAATAATAATTAAAAAAAAGTTTTAAAAAAGAATTTTGTGAATACAACAAATTTGTGTTATTTTCACCCTCTTATTACCAAATCTCATGCCTCCCTTTACCAATTACAAACCACCTTCTCCACCAGTCTCCTTCCTAATTTCATGTCTTTTTGTGTGTGGCCTACCACAAGCTTTAGCTGGGTTACCTGTGCTTGGATATTTGCTGGAGTGTGATCATATATCAGTGGATTCACTGTTGAAGATAGTAAGAATTCTTAATGTAGTTAAGAGAGCAGTGATGCATTCCAGTTAGTACAGCAGAACCTTGAACCAGAGAAAAAGGAGATCCACATAGGGATTAAGGTTATAAAGGGTGTGCTGGGCCTGTTAACTGTCTCTTAGTAGGATACATACTTGAGGAAAGGTTTTTCTGTTACTGGATCAGATAGTAAACATTTTAGGCTTTGCAGTTGCATAGCAAAATGTAGCCATTCGTGCTGTTCTAAATGAGAAAAAGTAATCCCCAGATTTTTTTTAGCTTTTTATTTATTTATTTTGCGTGCGATTGCGTTTAAGAGGGCATTATGTGTCCTTGTGAAGAACCAAGGGTAACTGCAGGAACCATCCCGGACTGCTTCTGCCTCCCTTTTTTGCTTTGTTCTGGTATTTCCCAGGCTCCACCAACCAGGGCCCGAAGTACAGGTTGCTGCCATTTTTCTACCTGGCATTTTTTTATGTGGGAACTGGGATCCGAACTCAGGTCCTTCTGCTTGTGAGGCAGTCTTAACTCCTGAGCAATCTCTCCAGCCCTTAAGTATGTTCTTACAACCATATTTAATCCAGTGTTTAATAATAGTACAATGCATACATATTGTTGATTACTTTTATATTGATTTCATTTTTTTTTCCTTTTTGTTACAAGATTTTATACCAGACCGTCACAGGATTGAAAAAAGATTTGTCTGGAGTACAGAAGGTATGAAGAACATGTATTATAATTTGTGTGAAAACCCTTTTAAAAGAATATAAAACTTGGGACCAGAAAGAGGGCTGAATGGGTAAGGTGCTTGCTCATAAACCGGTGACATGAGTTCAATTCCCAGAAGCCCACATGGGGGAAGAAGAGAGCTGACTTCCAAAAGTTGTCCTTTTACCTCCACCTGTGTGCCAAGGCATGCATTCTCTCCATTCCCCCTTTATATTCTCTGTTAAATAAGTAATGCTTTAAAAGATTGTGAAACTCAATGTAAAATAGTATTAGAATTAGATTGGAAAGTATATTTAGGGTTCATTCTGTCCCTGAATTCTATTGTCAGGCAGTGAGCTGTTTTTCTTTATATCTTGTTCTTCATTATATAATTACAGCCAGCTTAACACACAATGTTATCTCTGTGGCATGTTATTTAATTTACTGAAAGATAGTCTCATGAATTCTACCTTTGCTTTCTCACTGTGAGGACCAGGCTGGTCTCAAGCCTGCAGCAGGACCCCTCTCCCCCACCTCCCCCGGCTGCTCTACTTCACCCAGCTTCAGTGGTCTCACTGCTGGATTCCTGCAGTGTGCTTTTTCCTTACAGCTGAGAGGAGCAGAGATAGTCATTCTAATCTAGGCAGTAATGAAGGCATTTTTAAAAATCCTCTAACTTAAAGGATCACATTTTACGATTTGAGGTTGGCTGTCCTGCAGGAAGATTCTTCATGTGTCCCGAGTCCGCCAGAGGAGAAGGTCTTTTGAATGTTACAGCATGAAGATGTATTACAGCTGGCAGAGCTTTATAAAAAGGAGTTTCTATTTTCTTTGTGTTTTGATTGTGGCGTGGTCTCACTCTGCGCCCCAGACTGGCCTTGTACCGTGATGATCCACTTGCCTCACATCCTGGCATTACAGACATGAGCTACTACGCCTAGCAGGAAGCTTCCTGTAGAAAGGAAACCTTGCTAATTTCAAAACTGTTCCCAGGCTGGTGAGATGACAGTAGGTAAAGGTGTTGCTACCAAGCCTGACACTTGAGTTCAATACTCAGAACCCACATGGTGGAAAGGTGAGAACTGTCTCCCATAAGTTGACCTTTGACCTCCACACACCTTGTAAAAAAAATTTTTAAGAGCCTATTTCCTTGCTGTTTTCAAAATCTGTCACATATCTATAATCCTAACTAGTCAGAAAGCTGAAGTACAAGGATTGCTTTGAGTCTAGGAGTTGACAGCCAGGCGGGGTAACAGCCAAACATTAACTAAGCAACATAAACCAGGACATACTTGTAATCCCAGTACTCAGGAAGGTAAAATGGGGATGGAGAGTTCACTAGGTCAGCCTGGGCTACAAGACATTTGTATCAAAAGCAAACGAACTCAAAAAGTAGAAAAGTAGTTATATCAAAAATGAGTTAAGTTTCAGGAAAAGTGAAGATTTCCTGATGGACTGTTGCCTTGTTGATTCAGGTCACCGTGTAGCCAGGAGAGCCGTGGCTGCAGCTAGTGCTTCCATAGCCAACAGCCCCACAGCCGTGTCAGGATGGGTTCCCCTGCTGGGCTTCCTTTGCGCAGCCCAGGACATGGGCTGGTTGCCTGTCTCTCACCCAGGTGCTGATCCTGCCAGCCTGGACTCCAATTCTGGGAGTAGCCAGTTTAATAACCGCAGGTCACTAATCGGCCTCAAGTCATGTGGTCATGTAATCACTTCCAGGTCCCTGCGCTCCTAGAAAATACAGTTCAGGAAAAGCTTAGCTCTGAATCAGAAGATGCCAGAAGCTCCGAGTGCTCCGACACCGACTCTGAAGCCCAGGGAGACCACGTTCGTTGCAAGGAGCCCACCATGGACCCTGGTATTGACAGAAAGGTCAGCAGGAGCTCTCGCCCCCTCTGTTGCAATACCTCCAATTTCAGTCACCGAACTTTGCTTTGGGTAGAGACTGGTTGCTATTAGGAGCTTTTGGGTATTATGTGGAAAGGACACCCCATATCTATCTACTAGAAACAAATACCTTGTCACTTTTCAACCTTTTTCTTTTAAATTATGGAACTTTATACATTAAGTAACATACCCATGGATATTGTCAGGCTACCTATTAATGACTATTTAGAAAGCTTAAGGACTTGGGGTGTAGCTCAGTGGTAGAGTTGGAGGTGAGGAGGAAAGGGAAACACAGATAAGCTGTAAGCAGCGATGGGAACCTGCAGTCCTGCCGCTCGGGAGGCAGAGGTTGAAGGATTCTTGGAAGTGCAAGAGACCAGTCTGGATAACAGCGTGAATTCCGGTGTAGGAGAGGGCTGTGAGGAAGGATGGAAGGGGAAGAGCAAGAGAGAAGACGACTAACGTATAATGGCCACCATTTTTATGCTATTCATTTTTATCCTTTTACATATAAATTTGTCTGGCTCTAATAGTAACTGAAGTATTCTGAATTAATGAAATTTGTGTGTTGGGGGGGTGTTGTTTGCTTTTTACAGGAAAGAAAAAAGATGGTTAAGGAAGCCCAGAGAGAGAAAAGGAAAACTAAAATTCCTAAACATGTGAAAAAAAGAAAGGAGAAGACAGCCAAGACCAAAAAGGGCAGATAGGATGAAGAGCGGCGCTGTGGCAACTGCCTGTCAACTGAACTAAAAGTGGCAGCTGGAAGATGATTTCTAGATGTCTCTGAATCATCATTACCACATTGTCTGTGAGGACTGACCCAGGTGTGGTTGTGAAAAGCCCCAAAGCTCTTGTGTCAATTCAAACTCTGGCTCTGGTTTTAGCTGATTTATCTGATACTATTGTAAAGAAGAACTTTGTATACTTTTATACGGGTTCTCCTGCAAACGTGGCTTCAGACACATCATAAATGTGAATAACATCCTTAATCCTGGAGTGTGAAAACACTTGGACAACCTGAGAGAGCTGTTTTGCTCTCTTTGTGCATGTCAAAGATGGTTGTGAAATCAGTTGATGATAAGGCTGGGGCTTATAGAACAGAGTTCTACTTAGAAGCAAGGGCATTTGGACTTATGTCTGTCATCTGTTCATATAGACATATATGACATATAGACTTTAATTTTCAAGTGTTTTCACTTCATCCTTACTATTTGTTTGAACTAGTTTCTCTGTCATGAGCTGTTCCACATTCAGCCACTAGGTGTTTTCATTCATGCATCAGGTTACCGAGCATATTAGGTGCTAGGATGCAGAAGTGAACTAAACAGAATTACTTTCCTTGGGCAGTTTACATTCTGATGGGGAAATGGAGACATTTAAGCTAAGAGAGTAACAGCGTATCAGAAGGTGATCCCTTGTCTGGAGAGGAGTAATGTGGAGTAAAGAGAATGCTGGGGGAGGACGTGTTTACAGTTTACAATAGATTTCTTAGCCCACACAAGCCAGGTGATATTTGAACAAATACTTGAAGCTGAGTACTGACAAGCTTCCTGGCACTCTGTAGTCTAAGCAGAGGGATTCTAGGTTCAGGTCTGGCTGGGCTACTCAAATAAATACTGAAGCAGCCAAAAAGCCCAAGTCATATATCTTCGTCAGGAAGGAAAAACATTGCTAACGAAGCAAACAGGTGAGGGTCTGAAGGTGTCTGCAGTATTCAGAAGTGGGCTGCAACAGCAGAATCGAGGGAGGAACAGGAGAGCACACAGTGCATGGCTGAGTGCACTTGTGTTTTGAAAGCCTCACTCTGGCCTCTACAGGACTGACCAAGGGGGCGTGGCTTGGCCTAGGATGGTAGCAGTGGATGTGGACAGGTTAGGGGGACAGATGAAGTGCAGGAGAGAAAAAGTGAAGGAAGATGAGCTTATGGCCAAAGAAGCCACTGGAACCATTTAAAACTCCACTTACTGTGATGGGACAGACGTGGGTGCAGTGGGCATAGTGGTGGAACATACAGGATCCTTGCAACGGAACAAGGATTATCAAGGTGGTAAAATGCATTGTTTTTCTTACTGTTTACTTTGTTTAGAAAAGGCTGTTTTAGCCATCACATTCTCAAACTACTATATAACCTTTAGCTTGTACTTAACTTGCAAGTTGGGAACCGATTGTGATCTGAAAATTGGAAGTCTGATCTTACTCTGTTCAAAGTCTCCTTCACCGACCTGTGATTTCAATGAAACAAGTCGCCCCTGTGGACTGTCTGATGACACAGCTCGGCGACTGCTTAGGGAGCTTGTCTTCCAGAGGTTCTGGTTCATGTGGGGGGGAGGGGGGACTCCAGCAAGGTGTGTATGTCAGGTGGACTGCATCAGCTGTTTCTGTGGTCTTTTCAGTCCGTGGGTTGGGGTAAAGTTCATCTGGCCCAAGGTGGCCTGGGCTGGACTGAAGATCGGTGTCCTCTCTCGTTGCTCCTGGGAGAAGCAGCTTGTATAGTGTCACGGTTCTGGCCTTGCTGATGTGGCTGCTCCCATTCCCTTTGTGATCAGAAGTGTGTGACTTTGAACCATGCGTAGTGTGGCTGCTTAACCCCAAAGCTAACATGTGGGTTACTTTTCTCATCGTTGTGACCCAGTACCTGAGGAGGAGCAGCTGAAGGGAGGAGAGGTTTATTTTGGCTCACGGTATGTGGGTACAGTCAGTTGTGAAAGACAACAAGGTGTCGGGATCAGCGGATACTACGGGAGCCAGATTGTGAGACTTTGCTCACATTCAGGTGAATCTGGAACAAAGTGGAGGGGTGGGTATGGGCACTCGATTGGCTTTCTCCTTGTTCCCTTTTTATTTGTCGGGGACTCCAGCCCCAGGGGGAGGGAGCTACCCATGCTTAGGGCAGCTCTTCCTGGGATTAAACTTCTAGATCCAGCTGTGTTGATGGTGCAGATTAACCACGACAGTTGTGTTCATCTTATTATAAGGCCTGGAACAAAGAACCTGAATGTAGGAAAGTTTATGTGGCCACTTCAGTCATGATTGCAGATGTTGAATCTCGATTACTTGGCAAGTTCCAGTGTTACCAGGTTAGTGACCCTAAATGACTTTCCATGTGGTAAAGGGGCAGCTTTAGTCTTTTGGCCAAAGACAAAGACATAGTTTGTCAATCTAGTGTTTCTATTGTGTTTTGGTGGTTACACTCATCCTTCCAAATACATTTCTAAAGTTTCCTATGAAAAACATGGGTAAGTTCTTTGCAGCACAAAAATTGCAGCTTTTCCCTTGTTCTTCAGTAAAGCAGCTTGGACAGAGTTTTTCTCAGCCTGGAGCCAAGTTTCACCCTTGGAAAGGCAATGAACAGATCAAGGTCTGGTCAAGTCTGAGTTACTCTTTCGTACCTAACATCACGTTTTCTTCAGCTATGTAACTGGAAGATACAGTCAAGATTCTGAAAAGCTGGAGTTCGGCACTAAGGGTTTGAGCAAACCTTTCTTCCATGAACCCTGTTGAGCTGCGTGGCAGTAAACTGTCTTGGCTTGTACCTGTCGCATTTTGTTTGTGGTATCATTGATCGTGGACCCAGGAAAGGAAGGAATGAAACAGAAGGTTCTTCTAAACGCTGGTTTAAAAGATCCTGAATGGTACCTTTTTCAAAAGAATCCCTGTTAATTTTCAGAAGCTTTGCAAGTTTTCTAAGTTGTGTGCACTCGTAACGATCTCGAGTGTGGCCACTCTGCGTTAGTCTCTGAGCTTTACTTAACGAGCATGAAAGAGATGCGGGCGCAGCAGCTGGAGCCTGTTGCTGTGAAGTCTTCGGTGATGACAACATGTCAAATCCCAGCAGCAGCAGCAGTAGCAAGAGCCCTCCACATCTGTTCCTTGCGTGAGGCCACTTATACCATATTCCTGCACTTTGATATTTCAACTTATGTGTTTTCAGATATGTGTTGCCTTGGCCACGTGTTTTCTCCGTGCCATTGGGGGAAGATGGTCCTAGGGAACATCAGAGCAGTTAAGCCAGGCGGCCTAAGGAAGTGACAGCCTTCCAGACCTTTCGGTCCCAGTGATAGGACTCTGGAAGCCTGTGGACTTGCATTTGGAGACGTGACTATGTTTGTGGAATCCTTTGGTGTCTGTCGCTCCACATCTCTGCTCTGGTGCTGGCGGGTCATGAGGACAGTGTCCAGCACAGCTCTTCTATCACAGATTATAGAGCTAGACTAGATGCGCCACTGCAAATTTAGAGCAATCTGGATTATCTTCTGAGGAGTCTGCAGAGTCGTTTCAGGTCTGGAGAAAGGTTTCCTTGTCTCGTGCCGGTGCTGCTTAGTTGAGCTTGGTCTTTGTGGAACCTGTAGCATGTAGACCTTCCGTACAAAGCTGATATGGGTAGACCCTTTGGGACCAGAACATTGGTGGACGCTAGGTGTTGAGCTGAGGGATAGGGGGGTCAGAGAACATTGAGTTTAATGGTACGGTGTGCAAGGTTGTCCTGGCTGGGGATGGCTAGGCCAGTCCAGCTGCAGGAAGTGGCGGGTGGGGTATGCCTGCTGGTGGTGACCTAACTTGGAGTCATTCTAAATGCTGTGTTATGGTTTGGATCTTAAGTATCACCCAAAGGCCTCGTGTTAAAGGCTCAGTCCTCAGATGGTGGCACTGTTGAATGCTAGTGAACCTCTTGGGGAGGGGCAATAGAAGTTAGTTCAGTGTGTGCTCCTCTTCCCCACCTCCTTTCCCAGCTACCATGACGTGGGAAGCTTTGTCCCCTTCACAAACATCCCCACCTTGATGTTTTGTCTTAACCATAGGTCCAAAATTGTGCAGCCAAATCACAATAAGTGAAAATAACCATTTTCTCTTAAAAAAAATACCTTTTAGTTCAGGCACAACATAACAATTACTGCTCTTACGCTGTCTATATCTGATGTTTGTCACACAGTGCTAGGAAGCTAATGTGTACCCTTTGCATTCTGAAATTCAGATTCCACTAGCAGATGAAGCTAGAGATTTTGTGTTCAACAAATGCTGGTGGGTTGTTCAGTTTGGTCTGCTCTGTTTTTGAGACGAATGTTCAATGAGACCTGCCATCTGTCCCCGCAGGCCTGTTACTCTTGCTTTACATTGTGCTTCTGTAACTCTGTCGATGAGGTAAATTGCATATTAAATCTGCGTAGTGTGTGTTAGTGTCCGTTGTCAGTTCCGGCCTCTGACTAACATGTAAGCTCCACAAAGGCCAGATTGTCTCTGTTCCGTTTTAGATTCCGGCACTAGAAGATGCCGGAAACATAGTAAACTCTCAATAAATATATGTGAATATGTTGTTTTCAAGAATGCAGTTACCATATCATTTGGAATATGCCTCTCATTGAGGGGCCAATGAGCTGGTTGAGGAGGTAAAGGTTTCTGCCTCCAGGCTGGACACCCCGAGGTCTTGAGACCCACATGCTGGAAGAGCAGTGATTTCCACAAGCTGTCTTCCACCTTTACATGTGTGCTGTAGAGGCCATGTGTGTACACAGATAAATGTAAGAAAAAAATTACAGCGCGGCGCTGGTTTATGCCCTAGGCTGTTTGGTGCCCCTTTTCTCAGAATCAGCCTGGGTCAGAACTGGTCACCTGCCCTGCCACAACGCCTGCTGTGGCAGGCACGGTACTCAGACCAATGGAACGGATGCCTTTGAGGCTGCGTTGGGGTAGATAATTATTTTGGTCTTGTAACACTGTCTTGGAATCTAAAGGGCAACCCAAAGGTGGATTAACTGAATTGCAGTTCCTGTGAAGGAATATGTCAGGTTGCATTGCTGTGGCATACTGTAGAGGAGTGGGATGCCAACCGTGGTCCACAATCCCCCTTTCTTGTTCTGCTAGCCCATGACACTAGGTTAGCATCACTTGGAGGGGGAGGGGGAGGAAGGCTTATGGAGCTGGCTCAGGATTAAAGCCTTTACTTCCCAAACAAAAGGACCTGAGTTCGAATCCCATGTAAAAATGTCAGTCAGATATGGTCATGGCCTGCAATCCCAGCACTGGAAGACACAGCCTGGGAAACCTCAGAGCAAAGCAATAAGGAGGTCGAGTAATCCAGGATGATTCCTGATGCCGCCCCCGGGCCTCTGGAGGCACACAAACATACAAGCCAAAAAGAAAAAGAAAAAAGCATTGGATTTGGACAGATGGCCATAAAATACCCCTTTAAAATTTTATTAACGTCATTTTATTGATTTGTAGACAGGGTCTCATGTAGTCCAGCTGTCCCGCAACTATAACCTGGAACTTCTGGTGCTTCTGCTGCTCCCCAGGTACTTGGTTGTTGTTACAGACTTGCGCCACCCCAAGTTTTATGCAGTGCTGTGGATCAGCGCCAGGGCCGCCTGCGAGCTGGGCCAGCCCTCCATCCGTAGATGTACACACCAAAGCACAATTCTGGTGCTTTAAAAGTATATCATATCAAATTTTTTTTTAAAGACCTTTTGGCCACAACGGAACTAAAGTAGAATCTCTCCTTCCCCCTTATTTATAAAGTGATTCTAAAATACCAGTCACCACATGTCAGGTTTATTTCTAATGTGAGCTATAATTTCATGAGGCGACCTTTAAATTTATCACGAGCTGCTTGGAGATGGAAGTGCTGTTCATTGTTCTTGCAATAATTTTTGCTCCTCTAGAGGGAGCTGTGTTCTCGAGCTCATGATAGGCATTTTGAGTCGCATGAATAACATTGCTGAGAGAGAATTGTGGAAGGCACGGGGCTCACAAGAATGGCCAAGTCCATCTCTTTCCTCCTGAAGACTTACTGGACTGGCCACGGGAATAGTGGGTGTGGTTGTTTTTAAACCAGTCTGTTCTAATACCTGCCCCGCCCTCCAGGAACTTGCTTCTCAATGCATAAGTTCTAGAAGTTTGAACTAATCAAGAGTTAGGTGGAGAGGTGCACACTTGCAGTTCCCAGCACTTGGGGGAAAGTGGCCAGCAGCAGTTAAAGCATTTGCTACACAAGATCAAGGGTGGGAGTTGGACTCCCCAGGGCCTAAGTAAAATGCCGGTGGGTCTGGTGACCCCCCCCCCATACTTGGAGCCTCAGCAGGTAGATCCCAGCAAGAAGAGCGAGCTGGCTAGCCAGAAGAGCTGTGGGCGAGCCTTGGGCCTGATTAGAGGTTCTGTCTCAAAAACCTGAGGTAGGAACGCAGTCAAGGGTGATATTTCACTATCAACCTCAAGCTTCCACATGCACACGTGTGTACACACGTGCCCCATGCACATGTACAACATAGAGATGGAAAAAATTTGAGAACTTCAGTGCTTTAGTCCAATAATAACAAGACATCTAAATGGTCTTAGACTGAGGGTTTTGAGTGCTATTAATCACACTTCATTTTCTGGGTCTCAGTTTCTCTCTATAAAATGAAGACTTCAAACCAATAAGGTCTCTGATGGCTGCAGAATTGTATTATTTAATAGCTACTAGCCACAAGGACAGATAAGTAAAATGTTTTGTGGAATATAAAATTTTAAATCCCATATGTGAGCATCTTGTATATGTAAGGCTTATACATAGGAAGAAAAAGGCAAGCTTTTCCCCAATTCTAAAAGTGTAAAAGTTTTTTTTCAAAATTAATGACTCTTAAAAGTTTTTTTAAAGGTTAACTTGCCATTCCGAAAGCTGTGAAAGTACAAGCCATAAGACTTCTCAGAGGAATGGACCTGAATGGCCTTAGTAAGAATAAATAGAAACATTACGTGCAAATGGATTGACTTTTATCAAAAAGCTTAGGGAAGAAATGTGTGCTTTTTCAGATTTGGAGATATTTGCATGACTGTCACTAACTGGACTTGCCTAATCTGAAATGCTCCAAAACTGGAAAACTTCAATCATCACCTCATTGTTCAAAAAGTTCCAGATTTTGGGGGCTGGAGAGGTGGCTCAGGGGTTAAGCCTCTACCTTGCAGGCGGAAGGTCCTGAGTTCGGATCCTAGACCCCGTGTATAGACGCCAGGTGGAAGCGGGGGCGGCCTCTGTTTCTGGTCCTGGTAGGGCGGAGCCTGTGAATCCCGGGGCAGAGTAAACAAGGAGGAGGCGGTCCATGGTGGTTCCTGAATTCACCCGTGGTTCTACACACATACACATACATGCACACACACACATACACACACAATTGAATAAATAATAATAAAACAAACAAACAAAAAAGTTTCAGATTTTGGAGCATTTCAGATTTTTGGAATGTTGTACATTCACCCCATGCTTATTCCTTAATATTGCAATGTTATCTTGTCCACTCTCTAACTTTCCTGCCAAAGGTTTCTAAGTCACAGAGCATGACCCAAGCTGCCTTTGTTCCAACTCCAGGTTTGATGCTTTTCTTTTTTTTTTTAATTCAATTGTCCGTGTGTGCGCGTGTATGTATGTATGTGTGTATGTGTGTGTGTGTTTGTGTGTGTGTAGAACCACGGACAAATTTGGGAACCACCATGGATGCCTCTGCCCCAGGATTCACAGGCTCCACCCTACCAGGACCAGAAACGCAGGCTGCCCGGGCTTCCGCTGGCGTCTATACGTGGGGTCTAGGATCCGAACTCAGGACCTTCTGCCTGCAAGGCAGAGGCTTAACCCCTGAGCCACCTCTCCAGCCCCATGATGCTTTTCTTAAGTCTCTTGTTTTAAAACACACACACACAGTGAATATTTTCATTCCACTAAGTAAAATTCCTGTTAAATCTTTTTGAACTTCTAAGTTACAATGTTAATGTCCAAGAAGTCATTTATTTAACCATTCTTACAGTGACCTTGTGAGTGACCTCATAACCATATTTAGAAGCTTGTGATTGCAACCGGTGAAATAGCTTAGAGGGTAAGACACTTGCTCATAAACTTGGTGATGTAAATTCAATCCCCAAGAAACCCACATGGTAGAAGGAGAGACCAGTTTGTAAAAGTTGAAGCAGAGAAGGTCTTGAACGTACATCCCCGATCCCACATAAAAATGCCAGACAGAAATGGCAGCGGCCTGCACTTCCGGCTCTGGAATGCAGAGCCTGGGAAATTCCAGAGCAAGGCAAAAAGGAGGTGGAAGCAATAAAGGATGATGCTCAAAGTCACCGCTGAACCTCCACAGAGGCACACAGTGCCCTCGGATATACACACATACACGTAAATAAAAAAATTAAGTTGACCTTTGACCTCTCCCCATGATCTTAGTATCCATGTGTGTACCTCATTTCTTTGTCGCTCATAAATGTTTTTAAAGAAAGTTCTGCTTTTAAAGATAGCTTGGTGTTTTTTGTCAAATGGAGAGTGACGGCATCTGTCGTGAGATGTGATGCAGGTGAGTCATTTTGTCTAGCACACAGTTGAGCGCTTAAAAATGAAATGTGGGGACTGGTGTCATGGCTCAGTCTACAAAGGTGACTGCATGTGAATCCGGTAACCTGAGTTCTGTCCCCAGAACCCGCATGGTAGAAGGGAACTAATTGTCCTCTGATCTCTACATATGTGCTATGGCACCCCCCCTTTCTTAAAATAAGAAAACTAAGAAATAATGGATTATGGGCCAGTGAGGAGGCTCTGTGGGCATGAAGGACTGTGGCTGAGAAAGTGGTTTTAGACTTGATAAATAATGACTGCATCATAGAGCATATTTTAAGCCACGCCTCAGTGCTGCATGCACTGTTCAATGTATAGGATGTCCATTTCTTCCTTAGTCACCAATTGTGAGATATGATGCGAGTACTAGGTACTAGATCATGTGCCAGAATAGGAAAAGTCTCAGGTTTCCATTTCATGTGCATGCACGTGTACATGTTTGCGTGTGGTGTATGTGTGTGTGCAGGTGTTCTACAGGTGTGTATGTACCAGAGGTCGGCACTGAGTGTCTTATTGGATTGCTCTCCACCTTATTTATTTATGCATTTGTTTTTGGAGACTATCTCATTGAACATGAAGCTCACCATTTTGGCTAGACTGGCTGACCAATGAGCTTCAAGGGTTGTCCTTCTGTATTCTCAGTGTAGGGTTACAGACATGCCGCCCACCACACCCAGCTTTCTGCACGGGTGTCCCCAAGTCTACATGGCAGGCATTTACTGAGTAATCTTCCCAGCTCTTCCCAATCTTTGGCATCTCACTGTGCTATCCAGGTTAGACCTGTGCTCCTTGGTGAAACAATCCTGGGACCAAAGGATCCCAACATGCCTTGTCCAGCAAGAATTGCAGAGTTGATTTAAGAAAACCTGTAAGTCTAGCTCAGGATTGGTATAACCATTTATTTTTTTAGAATGTGCACTCTGCCTATTTAAAACTTAAACCTATTTAGAGGAAAACAGACCTTAAAAAAAAAAAAAAAAAAAAAGGCCTCATAGTCTGATACAGTTGTTTTCTAACCATTTGACATTTCTGCCTGACTTGGCCTGGTCTCCATAATGAAAAGGTTGGGTCAGGAAGTGGCCAACCAAGGCCTTTCTGGTATAGACTGCAGGGTGAGCTCAGACAGATCCAATGGGTTGGATTCATCCCTTCATCTGAAGAGAGGATTCTGCAAAGGTCATGTAATGCTCGGGAAAGTTCAAGGCTGGACACAGAAAACATTCAGTTAACATTGATAGTCTCAAAGAATTCTAGGAGTCTGATGCAATGTCCCACAGTTACATAAGCAAGATGCGTTGGTCTATTGTCCATTGGTAGAGCACTTGTCTGGCATGCAGGAGGTCTTGGGTTCAGTCCCCCAAACAAAAATCCCTTTGACTATCGAAGTGGCTAAGGAAGCAAACGTTGCAACCTGAGTTCCATCCCCTGAAACCACATGAAGGTAGAAGGTGAGACGTTGTCCTCTGGCCTCTACATGTGACATGCACACCTATCCACCATATTATATACACCTACACTTACCTATACACATACATTCACACATGCACATACTAATAAAATTAAAAAAATCATTCCTGAGCAAAACAGTCTTTAAGTCCTTCATGTAGTTACTGGAAAAGGAGGAAATAAAAGTAACCTTTACTTCCAAGCCTTTGCTACTGGTGAGGAGAGAAAGGTTTTGCTTTACTTTTTTCCCCAGTGTTGAGCTAAATCTGCAGTCCTTGAATTTTAGGACAGTCTTGCTGTGTAACCCAGGCCACACTCAAGGCTCCTGATCCTTCTGCCTGTCTCCAAAGTTTTGGGATTTCAGACACATCCCTGTACTCACCCAGTACATCATTTCAGTTGCAGATAGACTCACAGTAAGCTGCAAATGCTTCGTTCCTGTGGAGCAAATGTTGGCATGGTAAAGGGCAGTGGACGCTGGAAGGGGTATGGCAGGAAGTGAAAAGAAGCAAAAAGGAGAGGGCGGAGAAGTCCAGAAACCAAACTCACTGCACACGTCGCTTGGTGACCAGCCCAGGCTTCCGCAGCCTGGTTTCTCTTCTTACTAGAAGACCACTCCAATGGGGGCTTGGGGCCTCTGTGTGCAGTGGTGCGTTGTAGGAATGGAGCCTACGGCTCACACTAGCACGTCCAGGTGGCCTCCAATGCATGTTCATCCAGAGGCAGGCCTGGGGGCATGTTGCAGTTCGCCTGCATGGTTGCTGATAAATGACCATCAGACAGCTTAAAGGAACAAGGGGTTTATTCTCTCTTATGATTACTGGTTACAGTTTTTAGTCCAGCTTGCACCAACATCAGGGCCAAAGGAAATGGCCACGCCATCACCACATAACAGCTGAGAGATGGACAATCCTTACTTACCAGACCAGCATGTCTGGTCAAGTGAACAAAAGGATGCCGACTTCCTCAACCAGCTGTCAGTATTTTATTCATTCACCTTTTCAGGGCCTAGTCCCACCCACCATGGACTGAGCCTCCTCCGTCAGCTAGACAATCTCTTGCAAATTTGCTCTAGGCTTAACTCAACCATTAATTCTCCACAAATGTGCCCAGAACTCAAACCCTCAACAGTCAAGTTGACACCTGGGCCTAACTATGACAGGGCACATCTGAGTTGGGGATCCCAGAGTTTCTCTAACTTGAGTCAGGTGGTAATTAAGGCTGGAGGGGAACAGGGATTTGGTTGTTGAGCAGTTCACATTTGTTTGGATTTACCTGCTGCAGCGTCATGGCTACCCACAGATCATCTAATGACCTAGAATCAAGTAGAGGACAGAAGCTCTTCCCAAAGCTGGAAAGCACAACTCTGCTTGTGAAGGTCCCTCCCTTGTTCCCTGTGTCTCTCCTCTCCTGCAGTAGCTCTATTGCTGCTTTTCTAGTAGTCATCCTTCGGTACCCATTGAGAATTAGCTCCAGATCCCCACCAAGAGCGTCAAGCACAGAAGTTCACATCCCATCTATAAAGTGATGTCATACTTGCATAGAACCTTCACATGTCCTTCAGAGTGCTTTAAGTCATTCCTCTGTGACTAATGACACCTAATACTACGTTAAGTGCCATTAGGCCCTTTGTTTAGGGAATAATGGTAAGAAGATTATCTCTACATCTTAGTGTAGATACAGTCATTGTGGACTTTCTGACAGTATTGGCCACAAAACACAGGTGAAAGGCTGAGGAATAGAGGGGTGGGATCCTGGAAGTAGCTGGAGGCTACAGTGGAGTGCGCTGCACACCACCTCATTTGTGTGGACTCAGGTTAGTTCTCACAGTGCAGCAAATTCCATTTCTGCAGTTTAGAACTTTCTAGCATTTTTTTCTGGATATTCTTGACCTCTGACTGGTCAAGTCCACAGATGCAGAACTTGTGGATATGGGGGTCAGCTGGGCCTTCTGCTTACAGCTTTTAGCTCGAGTCCAGAAGAGCAAGTACCTTGACCAGGAGGGGCCCTGGGGCTTCGGCTGCACTTGGTTTCCTGGGATCTTTGAAATGCCTTGGAGCTTGAAGGTTTGGTTCTGAGCCTGGGGGTGGACCAGAGCGGGCTGAAGTGCATCTATCTGTGGAGGCTGGGGACAGGAAGCAGAGGGCAGGTTCTCTGTGGACAACTTTTCCAAATGAGAGATCAAGTTTCTGAAAGTGTTGCAAAGGGGCATTGCTGAGGCAAGCAGGGGGAGAGGGGGCCTCAAAAACTCTTAATGAGGAGGCAGCAAAGGATGAGCGCCTGTGAGATTGAAAGTTCAACAAAGATTCCTGAGTGGTTGTGTTTTGTGGTTTGAAATTTCAGTCGCTTCCGTATTTCAACTCAAGGGAGGCCCATCCTGACTCAGCAGGCTCTCTCCAATTCTGATGTGTGTTTGGGGTCCTCCTTCCTTGGGGTGGGCTTTTTGCCACCACTGTTACCGTGAGCAAGCACAGGCGTTTGTCTGGTGAGACAGGCATTGCCTTCTGCACACGGAGCGGGGGGGGGGGGGGCTTTGGATGCTGCTGGTGGAGGCGGGCTGTGATGGGAGCGCCTCCTGCTGACCAGAACAGTAATCACATGGAAGGACAGATGGAAAGAAAGCCACGTGTCTGAGAACCATGGAGACCACCCAGGGCGTGTGAACAGGTGGGACTGGATCCATCCGAACCCCCTAGCTTGGAAGAAAATGCACAGCTAGTGTTTGTGGAGGTTTGGGGGCAGGAATGGCAGGTGAAGCAGCTAACATCACAGCTCAGGTGGCCCAAGGGAGGTAGCCGGGTGGGAATGTGCTTG